>JAJJWW010003242.1:0-712832 GCA_023531295.1 Papaver armeniacum
GCGACGCCCTCGCAATGTCATTATTTATTGATCTCGCGAAGTATTGATGTCGCGATATTCTGATCCTACATGGTGAATTGACTTTCTTTTTCAACTTTTATAAATGCTCTTTATTCTAAATGATACTCTTTTTTGCTATATTCTCTCTTATGGGTTTATTTTCGTAATCGCACTAGAATGTTAGCTTCATATCCTACAATGGTGATGTGACAGGTCATGTTTCTGAGGTACCTAACCAGGGTACCATTATGTGTTGTCCATATATAGGTTTGGAAGAGTTTTTCTTGAAAGAGTTGTTATACTGAAGAAAAGACTAATTTCGTTGTGTTGAAGAAGAAATGTGATGAAGATGTGAAAAAGAAGAAAATGGGAATGTCTATTTAAGAAGAAGAAATGGGTCTGTTCAACCAATTGTCATTTTGGTGTATGTTGTATTTATTCAGCAGTAACTTTTTCTGACTTGCTATCTGATGACAATTCTCGGAAGTTTAACTTATTTGCTTGCGAAAATACAAAAAAATGATTATTTGTTGGTGGAATTGATGTGATGCGACGAGGTTATCTACTTTCTCACATCACATTGCTTTGGAAGCTACTAGAGGATTGAACGAGAATTCCGTCATATTTTCAACTCCCTTATCAATTGGGAAATTTAAAGTGAGAAATTTCCAGCATCATATTGAACTCATTGCAAGATGGAACAACTCTCACATGTCTTATAAAAAAAATACACAATGCTATAAAACTAACAATAAAACAATGCACTATGATCATATTCATATCGGGAAATTCAAATATGATGTTGTTGCACAGCTTTCTGATGCCGTAACAAATACCATGTCGCGGCAATGAAGATTTCCAAAAGCTTAAGCAAGTTTATTATTCAGTCACTCAGATCCTCAGACCATAAACTTTGAAAATTAAAGAGATTATATTTGTTTTGCACTTAATGAATGATTCTAACTTGTTGGTATCCAGGAAGCACATCAATGGTAGTATCTGTCTAGTGACCAGCAGTTTAGCTAGTGCACCATTTTCCTACCTATGCGACAGTCAAGTTACTTCATTAAATTTAATTACCCCAAAATGGTGCACTAGCTAAACTGCAGCAGCTGAACTACTCAATTCTGCTAGTGTTGTGAAGGCTTAGTCAAACTGCTCTTTGTTTTTGTAGCCAGTTACATGAAGAAACATCATCTAGACTAGAAAACAAAATGTCTACTAATTTTGTGCCACCTGTGTCAGTCAATCCTTTTCCTTTATCTCTTCCACATCTCTCCGGCAATAATTTCCATTTCTACTCCTCCTTTTTCCGGTGCGTTTCAGCAAACCAATACTGACTTTTAGATACAATAGTTAGTTGTTTAATAGATTACCAAATCAGTGTTCAAGAAAGAAAAAAAATGAAAAAATGTAACAAAACACAACAAAACACCAGCCAAAATATGCACCTTCATTCATTCATTCATGATGATCACATATATATTAGAACTACTTACAAAATGCATTTTCATTAGACTACTGAAACCCTGATTAATCAGACAACTAAACTCTTTAAAGTATTGTTAGTAGTAACTTCATCTTCTTCATCATATGATTGATTACTACTACATTACAACCATGCATGAGTAGATAAGTTCCTAAACTCATTCAAATTCATCTTTGATTCCTCCAAGATCTTCCTTTTCGTGAACTCAATAGTCACAATTTCTGATCTCTTCCCTTCTACTTCTGTTGCCACCCTTGCAGTATTGTTTTCTAAATCCACCAAAAGACATTTATTTTCTTCAATTCGTGCTTCTCTCTGTTTCTTTTTACTGTTTCAAGTTTTTCAATTTCATCATTTAAACCCTTTTCTTCTTCAGCTTTTGATTTCATAAGAATGAACCTCTCTTTTAAATTTCTCAAATCTTAACCCATGTCTTCAAACTGCTGAAATTCTTCTGTGAAACTTTCAGCCTTAGCAAGAAAATTAGTAGAATCAACCAAGTTACAAAAATTTCATAACAAGGTTTATGAAGGCTACATCCCATCCCACTTTCATTCCTTCTTTCACAATCTCACTTCTGATATTTTCTAGTGGGTCGAAATGACGCGATTGGGGTGACTCGGTGAGAACTTGATCATAGAAAAGTTTGAGCTCAGGACTTAGCATAGAAGATCTATGGTTTGGTGGGAATATCCTTGTAACATCAGGAGAAGAATGAGTTGATGGTGATGGTGACTGTGATGGTGGTACTGGAGAAGAAGAAGATGATGAAATCTTCAGTCTTAGTGATGATCTAGATATAGTGTTTGATGCCATTGGTGTTCTTTTTTGGAGTGTTTTTCTTGAAAGAAAAATAGGACTAATTTCACTATGATGATGATGAAGAATATGAAATGGGGTTGTGCTTAAAAATAAAAAATTGGGGTTTCTTTTAAAGAAGAACTAATATGGGTTTGTTCAACTAATTGCATTATGTTGTATTTATTCAACAACATTAGCTTTTTCAGACTTGTTATGCTCAGTCTCATCACGCCTGATGACAATTCTCTGATTAAATGTGATCTGTTATGAAAATACAGTGTTTAATTTCAGAAGAGATAGAAATACATCAATTTCAGAACTAATCACCAGGACCGGTCCTGAGAAATTGATGCCTCAAAGTTAATCTCCGAGATGTTACCCCAATATAAGTTATATATGGAAGAAGGGAAAAAACTACTATTTCTAGGCCATCTTCTCAACACAACTAAGCAATTATTTATTTTATTAGATCATGATTAAAAGTTTAATAGTTACAAAATATGATTAAAAAAATATATTAAACAAGAGCGAGCATATCGACGTAAACTTTTGATAAGACTTTTTAGATCAATTTATAGTATCACAGTATATCTACTATATCAATAAAACTAACTTAACCATAACAAGATATCATATGTGTTAAACATATAAATAAATGTGAAATTTTCTTGAAAAACGTGGAAAATTATGATATAAGTCGCGTCCCTTCATTTTAAACCCATTGTTTGAAAAATACTATTGCTTCTTTTGAAAGACATGTCTATAATTTGGCAAAAAAACATGAATTTCAATTATGTGCCTTTATTTTATAACCATTGTGTCCTTTCATTTTAAACCCACTGGAAAATGTAAAACTGAATGTAGTGTTACCATGTGAGACAAAAGAATTCTACTTTATATAAAAAAGAAAAAGAAGACAAAAAATAAAAAGTTAAACCCATCGGAAAATATAAAACTGAATGTAGTGTTACCAACATGAGACAAAAGAATTCTTCTTCATATAAAAAAGAAGAAAAAAAATAAAAAAATACATTGGTTGCAACGACTAAATAGGAAACGTGTTTCTTAATCTAGGTAGATTTTAAAAAAAATATTCTTTTGCTACCCCTTTCAATAGTTTACCACAATACCAACAAACTAATTAAAAGTTTTGACTTTTTTGTTCAAAACTTATATCATTAATTCAATGTATCATAGAAATCGAGAAAAAAAATTAAATAAATTGATGCCCCTAAAAATTTGCTGCTCAAAGTTGAAATTTGGTCACTTTGTGTTAAGGATGTCGTAAAAAAACGCATCTATCAAAAGGTCAGCTTTATGAATTTCAACTTTCCAATGGTTTAACTGTTCCATAAACTTTATATCAGTAACATCGTTTTCTACTGCCCTTTACAATTAAAAAAAAATCTCATTAAATCTAATTTTTATTCTAATCTTTCTCATCTTTTGGATTAGTAAAACAAGGTAAATTCCCAAAAGGAAAAGAATTCAAAAATTTATCTAACAACAAAGTAATAAGGTTGCACCCCCCTTACCAGAAAAGGTCACATCGTATTTTTAATGCATCGACAATGCTCGTAGGCATGATTGAGGTTTAGCTTTTGATTGGGAGAGAGGGGGTTGAAGAGAGTGTAATAAATTAAATAGACATACCTATGGTGTTTAAGGAATAAAAAAAAAAAGAATGAAAAAAAATGTGTTTTTCTAAACGTTATAATTTCCTACGCCCTGAAGGAAAATAAATTAGGAATGTAAACCAATATATCTCAACTGTTTCAAATTCTATTATGTTGAATAGTGCTTTGGCTAACTCGGTTTATCCATTTAGAGGCATTGTATAAGGTGACCCACTTTGTCACCTTATCTTTTTATTTTTTGTATCGATTATTTTTTTTATTATGCTGAACAAAATTACCAATTCATGATATTGATGTTTATAGAACTAGACTTACTAGTCCTCACTAGTTGTTTGCAAATGAATTTCTGATAGGCCCCTTTGAGGTAAGATATCTACATGTAATCAGGTGTTCTTGTTGATTATTTCTTGTGTTAGGTATCGAGTTTGAGGTGTATATGTGTTATATATGTCACTATTACTATCTTACATATATGTAATCAAGTTCTTCCTCTTTCTGAGGTTTTTCTTTTTACAGGTTGGCAAGTGTTATAACTTTGCCTTGGTGAATTGACTTTGTTTTTTAACTTTTATAAATGCTCTTTATTCTAAATGATACTCTTTTTTGCTATATTCTCTCTTATGGGTTTATTTTCGTAATCGCACTAGGATGTTAGCTTCATATCCTACAGTGGTGATGTGACATGTCATGTTTTTGCGGTACCTAACCAGGTACCATTCTGTGTTGTCCTTATACTGGTTTGGAGCTAACATTGTGTTAGTCTTAATAACAAGGTGCTCTCTCACCAGGATAAGTCTTTTTGGTCTTAAGCTATCTTGGTGTGGTCTTAATTTTTTGACATGGTCGACTGTTAGAGCATGGCTCGGTTGAACCCACCAAGCGTTGGTATGTCAAGTTTGGTTGTCATATTTTAGTGAATCAAAACTCATGTTAAGAGTCGCTTGATTATGTAATAAAGTTAAACTTCGTATAGTTTAGCTTGAAAGTATTAGGATATGAGACATTACAAGTATTGCGAAGACTTGAAGATGTGAAGAAGCAAGGAGCTACAACGACAACAATCATCCTTCCACTTGAGGTTAGTGATATTTGACTTGAACTGTTTCATTCCCTAACGTATCTTTCAAGTCGTGCATATTGAAGACATAACTGCGAAGCATATTTGAACTCTAGATAGACATAATGTTAAGGAATACAATACGAGGTTTATTGCTTAACCATTAACTTTTGTAGATAAGACATCGCCATAATCATTTGAATGCTATTGTGATTATGTATGGGTATGAGGTGAGGATTTCATCCTAGGGAACAATGTTTACATGTGTTCTAAGGAAGTAAGTTCATAGACTTGTTTATGAACCGAAAAGGAAATTGCCAGGTGTTATTGGTTTTTTTATTCATTGCATATCTTATGAACAACCAATATGTGTGATAGAGTATAACCGCTCACAACTTGTTGTGCTCTTGGTAGAACTTTTCACAAAGGCCTGACTTATGTATTGGTATAACTTTTATTAGTAAAACCGATCTTAAGTAATCACCTGTGATATGATCGGATTTTGTATGTCTGACCTTGTAAGAGAAAGGGAACTGATCCTTGTAAGGGAAAGGGAACCGATCCTAGTAATGAGTGCAGTACATCAAAGGGAACCGATCCTTGTATGGAGTGCAGCAAGGTTTATAGCAGAAAGGAGAACCGATCTTATGGACATGTGCAACACATATAAGTTAGATACCATATATATGTGAGGAACTGATCCTAGTACCTAGTCAACCGAACTTTTGGGAAGCTAGTGTGACTATGCACAGTACTCACATGGAGGTAGAACCGAAACTTGTTTTGGTAGAACCGTAAACCCATGATTGTGATTGAATGTTGGTTTGATCAATCACATAGTTCTTGAAAGTCAGATGAACCAATTCTAAACTTGTTTGGAAGTGTGGCAAATCGATTTCAAGGTTGTAAGTGTGAAAGAGAACTTACAAAGTTAATATGTCGACAAACTTTGAACACGTGCTGTGAATGTTTATTTCTATAATTGTTCAAAGATATTCCTTAACGTCTAAGGGAAGAGAATCCCAGGATCAAAACATAAGTAAGTTAAGAATCTTTTAATTAAGGTTATTAATTTCATTTTGTAGGGAAATTACAGAATTAGTAATGTGCATTTACTAATTAGATTTTCCGAGAGATTTCGATCGTTATTTTTGGACATGAGCATTTCGGGAATTATGAAAACCGAATCTGTGCTTTTATGAATATCTTGAGAATATTTTCGGTTTTGGAAATTCCTTGATGTCCAAACTTCCTTGTCTATAAATACACGAAGTTTGCCTTTCTAGCAAACTAATCCTTCGTAATAACAGATTTCCTCTTTTTTTGTTGTTACTGGTGTAGCCGCCTATTCGGAGAGGAGAGTAACCTAATTAAGCGAAATCTCTTACGGACGCTCAATTTAAAGTCTTTTTTGGGATTGAGAAGCTCTAGCGTGACCCGTTGGTGGGAAACTAGATAATTGCGGTTTATCTTTTTTTTTTCGATTGATTTGATTGACTAACGGTGGTTGAAATCTGATTGCACCTAGTTTGTTTATTCTTGAGAATCTTCTCTTCTGATATAAGATTCACTCAAACTAGTTCAGATTTTCGACAGGGATCTTTAGACTGTTGTTAGTTCTAAAGACGATCTTGTGATAATCCATTGTTAACAGACTCCGTTATGTGCATGATTGATCACAAGAGATTCAAGTGATTGTGTGCAGGTTTTTATTGAAGATTTAAGAAGATTTGAAGACAAAAAAGATATTGAAGATCTGACTTGGGTTTTATAATCTTTGGTGTGCACAATACTTGTTTCGGTAAAAGAGGATCCAATTAATAATCAATTTATCCTTGTGGTAGATTGGATTGATTAATTGAGTAGATCGGCATCAATACGTTTCTTTGGATTGATTAAAGGTATTGATTGGCTTAATCTTAAACGATTACCTTTGGGTGATTGAACATAAGATAAATCTAAGGACCCGACGAAGGAGTTTATGTTAAGATAAATAGAAGAGCATTTGTCCGACTCATATCACTTGGTTAAATAGAGATGATACCAAACAGATTTGTTGTTCCTTTACTGTTTGGAATACGAACCAAAGGAATTGTTCCAAGTACGTGACTTATTCACAAGTCGGAGCGTGGGAATACAGACGGAACTAAGTGAACTATAGGGTTAGTTACTTGGTCTCAACTATACGAAGTTAGGTGTAATTTTGTGTAGCGGCTTAATCCTGAGAGTATTCAATTCTGGACAAGGTCCCGGGGTTTTTCTGCATTTGCGGTTTCCTCGTTAACAAAATCTTGCTGTGTTATTTACTTTTATTTTTTGCATTATAATTATTTTATTATAATTAAAGTAAATTACACAAACGTTAATTCCTATTTACTTGATAAGCAATCCTATTGTGTTTGGATAAGTCCGAACCTATGTATCAAGTAAACATACTTCGTTGTTGTATTGTCTCGATATCGTATCCATAAACGATCACACGAAGTGTGAACCAATTAGTTGTATTGTCTCGACTCAGTTCATAGACAATCACTTTCGGAGAAAGGACTTATAGGTAGGAAAAGTTTTAGCTTGAGGTATATTTGGGTACCCTCGCCTTTTCAATTGTTATCAGAGCAGGCAAACACGAAAAGATCTAACAATATGTGTTTGGTGTGATCCAACCTATAATAATTGAATCTAATGTCTGATTCAGTTAACGTTGAGCAAGAAGATGATATACTTCTTAAAGGAAGGTTGTTTTCAAATTTTGATAAATAGCTCTGTACCGTATTCACTTGTGGAACAGAATAATATTAACCGTGATGTGTTAATTAAAAAACAAGCTGATATGGCAAAAAGGTCAGTTTCAGATGACTATAATGAAATCGAGTTTTTCAGAAAGCTTGCTGAAAAATATAATCTAAAGGATTATCCATCTGCCGAAAAGATCGTCAGAGATTTCTTGGTTCATGAAGGTGCTGAATCTAATGGTCTTGAATCTTCTCAAGCCAAAGGAGTTATGTTAGTTAAAACAAGGATATGTGATTCTAACCTGCAGAATCTCTTAACAAATATACAACATTGTGATTCCTATTATCATAGCTCTCACAAGAATCATGATGAATGGATTTCTAGGGATAATCTTTTGACCAGTATCCGGTCAAAATTAATGGTCATCAATGGTGACAATGATTATCTCTCAGATAGTTGTAATAATCAACTCTTACACACAAAAGGGAATGATTTCAAGATCATGTTGTTTTGTTGTTAATCAACTATCTAAGATTAGATCCAGGAAACAATCTCATCAAATGTTGATGTCATATTCCAAAAAATTCCTGGATCGGTACAAGAGTTCTGCTTATCACATGACTCACATAACTTCATGTCACAATTATGATCATCAAGATGTATTCAGTTAAATCATATCATTTCTGTTGTGACACTGTGAGAGAAGTTTATTCTTGGAGTCCCAAAAGGATAGATATTCAGAAATATCATGATGGATCTTGTTCCACAAATTCTGAGCTATCATTAGCTCTCACCAACAACTGATGTTGGCCTATAGAATTTCCCTTGATGTGCTCAACCCAAATAAAAGGGGAAATTCTTAAAAGGAGCACAAGAATTTGAAAAACATATAATAGATTCCTGAATATTTAAAAGTATTTTTATACTTTGAGTATCTTTCTATCCTTGGGAAGTCCCTGACCAAAGTTTTTGGTAAATTTTTCTGACCCTTTGGTCATACTGGTTCGGAAATACTCGTGTTGTTTCCAAGAGTATATTTTCGCGGTTAAATTGTGTTTGGAAAGCGCATTTGGGGGTAATTATTCCCCACTACCACGGCTTGCAAATAGTTCACGAAAAATACCACGAGCTTTCCAATATACCCGAGCCAGATACTATCTAATTAAACAATGATGGATGTATCCCAAAAATTGTCGCACTGATGTCGCGTTCCAATGGGCCATATAAATAGGAAAAGCATACTCTTGATACCATACCATTTCTCTCGGGTATATTGGAACGAGTATCTCCCTGCGTTGCTATCAAACCCTAGTTCATTTGGTGCAAAATATACCCATAATAGTGCCTTCGCCATCAAATTCATTAAACTTGAGCTAAATTCAATCCCGTCCTTCACCGTTACTCGAATGATTTCAATAAATTTGGGTGTTTTCCTAACTTTTGCTTTTATTGTATCCAGGGTTTTGGGCTTTCGGCACTGGTAAAAGCTTCATAACTGGTAAATTCTTATTCATTAAACTTATTGATACTCAGTAAAGTGGTTCCATGGGTTTCTGATAGTTATTTCTATTCTGAAAATAATAAATTACTACATAGTCATGTTGGTGATATTCAAAATCATATGCATCGTGCTTATACTTAATTATTTGTTTATTTTACAATTGGAGACCCAATTAGGACAGGTAATTAAGGTTTTATAGCTGAATTTAATTTGTCAAGACCATGGTTTAGTTCAACATCTTG
Source organism: Papaver armeniacum (assembly GCA_023531295.1). Taxonomy (NCBI): domain Eukaryota; kingdom Viridiplantae; phylum Streptophyta; class Magnoliopsida; order Ranunculales; family Papaveraceae; genus Papaver; species Papaver armeniacum. Next base: position 9,461 of record JAJJWW010003242.1, read on the forward strand.
AAAAAGATAATTGTTTCTCCTTTCAGATACTGACCCTATAAAACCATATATCTTATCTTAAATACAGATTTTTAGTCCTTTGACACCTTTGGGATTAAGAATCAGTGGATGTAGAATTCTTTGCAAACTTAAGTATGTGTAGTTCTTCTTTCTCGAAACCCACGGAAATTATGAACCTGATTTGTTATATATCGGCAGTTGAGTGAATGTTGTGATGGTAAATTGATTGTTTGTCCATGGTGTTAGGGAAAGATGTCTGCTACTACAGCTGGAGGTTCATCGGATACTGACCTCCAAGATGATGTCAATTCCAAAGAATCTTTAGAGACGGCTTTTGCATCTGTTGAATCGTCGGAATGTAATTCATCAGGAACCGAACCATAGTATGTTTGTTTCATCCGTTCTCATAAAGTCTTTTCTTTCAGAGTGTTGTTTAGAGATAAGTTTTCAAGAGATAAGATCCGTTAGGTGGTAATATATTCTCCCTATAGTGCTCTATGATACTACCAAAGGCAACCGGTAATAAATTACCTAATAACACCACCATCTACCACTTGGTAAATTTTGTAGATGGTGAGGTTTGCCATTTGGAGATGCAGTAATTTTTAATAGTAATGTAGATGATTGTAAGATGAACATATTACCAAAAGTTAGTTTTAGTCTTTTAGATTCATTAGCATTTGCGATTTATAACTACATTGGTGTTGAAATTGTTAGATGGTTTGAGAATAACCTTGTCAAAGAATCCTCCTCCCTTCAAAATATTGTTGTTGCTGCATATCCTTGGAAGAAACTAACTTGAAGCATCTCATGTGTATAGCAAGTTTGTTCACCCACAGAAGTATCGGGATAACTACCCGAAAGTAACAAATCACGCATCTATGAATCTTATGTCCACGATCAAGGGTCATTTGAGCGAAAAGGCTTACGCAGTCTTTGCTTCAACGGCAGTTGGCCACTTCCTGGATATGCCTGAAACCCATAACAGCAGTACAATTTTGCATTATCTACTCTCACGGCAAATTGTGAGACAAGATGATGGTGATCCATTTTGTATGATCTTTGGGGTTGGAGGGCATATCTTGAGGTTTGGGATGAAATAATTTGCACTTATTACGGGATTTAACTTCAAGTTGATAGCGGCAACAAAGGATGATCTAGATAACTCACTCCCAAAATGTATCGTGGATTCACTAATCATGAAAACTCATTTCCCTTGGGAAAAAAGGTAACAGTAAGCAAACTCCGGACGTGATTTGAGAAAGGAGATTTGACCACCTGCACTGACGATGAGAACGCTAAGTTGGCGCTTCTCTTTTTTGTGCACGTTTTGCTTTTGGGCTGTCAGGCGAGAGCTGTAGTAAAGGGAGAATATTGCCATTTGGTGGACAACTTGAATAACTTCAACAAGTTCCCATGGGGTCATGTTAGTCTTAAAAAAACCATCCGCGGCTTTCGATCAGCTCTGGTTGTGAAGGATGGAAAGAAAACTAAGAAAGCCAGTGTTGTCAAGAAAGATAGGAAACCAGAGAAAAGTGGTCGGTTGGGCTTGCCGACTCACTACAGGGTGTCTGGACTGTCATACGCTCTGACAGTAAGTTCACATATTCTGTTTAAATGGATCTTGTGTACTTGGGCAGTTTGAAGTTTGTACAGTTCAAGTTTTAACTATTGCTGTTATTTCAGGCTTGGGCTTTGGCAACTATTCCTGCAATTAGGGATTTATGTGGACGGGTTGTGTCCAAGCATACTTGCGGTTGGTGGTGCAGTGTCATGGAACGTGTGTCCTGCACAAACAAACCGAGATACAAGTGAACTTGTATCCTTGAGACAGGGGCTAATAGTGGATTGTGATGAGTACGAGCTGTGCAATGGTGACTCCCTTAGATTTCTTGGCATATATAGTAGATGATAAGGAGGTGTTGTAGGATACTGTGGAACCGTCTGATATTCCAAAATAATCTAGCAAGGTATATGAATCCTCTTGGTCGTGAACGACCAAGGAATTTGCGCGGGAGGTTGGCGTAGGACCTGGGTCAGATACTTTATACACTCTTACGGAGTCCCAGCTAACAAATATGCTTGATATTTTCTTACGAGAGAAGTTGTCTCCAGCCGGCGTTAGTTATGTGGATAAAAACACCGCATCGGGGGAGACATTGTGTGATGGAGATCGGGGTAACGCAGCAGCGGCTTCCACACAGACGGACTCAGTCATTAATACCGAAGCAGTTTTAAAATCATAAGAGACGGTAAAGAAAGTAAGTACTCCAGATGATGACGGTAAAGGGATGGAACAAAAAGAAGAAGAAACCAACATAGGAGATGAAACATCTAATTCTCCAGTGGGTACGGATGTAGAAAATCTAAATCCCCTGACGTACCCAACTTAAAGAGGTGTAGAATCATAAAGGCGGGACCTCATATCTCATCTCTGTATGCAAGCCTCACTGACCAAAAAAAATCTAAAAATGACTATACTGGGGAAAATATTGAGGATCAAGGTATCTCAGAGAACTGTAAAAGGAATCTGAACATTTACATATGGACAAGGCAAGTGTCTATCGCTTATTTACCGTATTTAACTCGAAAGTCATTGTCTCATGATCGTTAAAATGCGCAAGGAAAATGTGGATCCAAAGGAAACCAATAAGGCAAACGACCCACGTCCTAAGAAATCTCCGGTGGAGGAGATTGTAGAGACGGAAGAAATATTGAAATGGTATGAATATGTCAAGTTATTAGGAGGAACATCACAACCACGGTCCGACTGGTTATCAGACACTGTAAGTAGATTGTTTTATTATAGTTTATGTTCATGATATCTTATGAATTTATTCGTCATCTTATCTATTTTGAGACCTCTTGTAGATTGTTAATTGTGTATTTCACTCGATGCGTAAACACCCTGAATTCACGAAGAAAACTCGGTGGACCACAGTTGGTAGTTACTTAGCTGTGAGTATTATATGAAAACTATGAAACTTATCACATTTGCACTATAAACATACTTGTATTTTGTACATGTTAACGATGGCTTGTAATGTGCGGTTTCTCACGTTCTATTAAACATTATCCTGAAAAATAGCGGCACACTAGAGATCAAACACTGAGATCCAAGACCAAACAATTATATTATACAAAATTGCACATGACGGGGAATACGACATTGATGGTAAACCATGGTCCGAGGTTGATGTGGTTTACGCTCTGGTGTTGGTGAACGACAATCATTGGGTAGCAATTGAAATCCTCTTGAGAACACATAAGATTTGTATCTACGATTCCCTATACAATCATCAAAAGCGTAAAAGATCCACCAGGACAACAGGGAACCCATCCGAGGTCATCGCTATCTGCGACGTTCTGAGGACAATCCTAGAGAATGGAGAATGGAATTGCGACTACGCAGACTTTGATCAAGTGGTCCCTAAACAAGGCTCGAGGTTAGTTCTTTGAGTTCTCGTTAGATGGGTAGATCAACATCCTAGATGGTGCAATTGGTAATCTGAAATTGACACTTCTATTTTTATTGGTTTAGTTCCGGTGATTGCGGAGTGTATGCATTGTGCTTCATCCTGTGTTTGATAAAGGGAGTTTCTCTAGACCAATTGCAAGACAAAGATATTATTAAGGCTTATCGTAGGAGGTTTGCTGTTCGATTATACAACAATACAAGTATCGAGGTAAGTACATGTAGAAGTGAATAGCAACAGTGACGCTGATGATACCACTTACCTATTTTTATGGTGCAGGATTATATTCCGTGAATCGAGTGGAAATGTTGGAAGCAACTTTTGTAATTTTGCAAAAAGTTTTTTTTTTTAAGGTTTGAGAGTGTAAAGTCACAAAATCATTCAAGGCTCCCAAATATAGTTAGGAGGGTGGATATAGTGGTTGGGTGTTTATGTGGGCAACGGATGTACAAATATAGTTAGAAGCAAACTTTCTTCTGTGACTTTTTTCTTGGTGTCTTTCGCAATTTATTTATTTTGTCATGGTTGGATCTCCGTGCAGGTTTATTTTTCTTGTGGCATGAAGTCCTTTTTTTCCTGTTTCTGATGGTGTCTACAGGATTCAATGACTTCCGCTGGCTCTGGGTTTCTTCTTGGTAGCCGTTGAATCTAGTGGTGGCAATGTTATTGGTAGTAGTGCAGCATGTTGGAACGATGGGCCGGGGTTGGATGATGAAGGGTTTCATTTATTATTTTGTAACATTGATCTGCTGATGTTTGGTTTTCTCATCCACACTAATTGATACCTAATGCAATGTTGATTTGGGGTTAGCCTCATATCAACAGGTTCGCTCTTGTAACACATAGCTGTAGAATTTATACCAAAAACGGTTATAACTATATCCCATAATTTTGAAAAGAAGCAATTTAGCCGTTGCTTATCGCCTTCAAAGCAATTGTCTTTATGTTTTTGCATATAAGAGAGCTCCAAATGACAAATTATAATTGCTTGAAACAAGAATTCAAAGTAAACAACAACAGTAGAAGAAACAACAAAAGTAGCATCTTAATGTTACACTAGTAAGCTTCAACTTGTTCAGTTATAACAGTCGTGTAAGCAGTGACTTAATGAAACTTAAGAAGTCAAGGTTCTCGTACTTAGTTAATGGATGCATAAGCTTAGTCTTATCAGAAAAAACCATGCTTGCTATTTGGTTCACAACTCCAAACTCTCACCTGCAAAATCAAAACGCAATGAGATAAATCAAAAACCAAGAATCGATAATCAACATATTGTTTCGTGTATATTCTTGTAAGGGTTTTGTATTTTTCCTTTGTTGGAGCCTATATGGTTCAGAATGGTCTTTAGGTCTGATATCAAGTTAACATATTGAACACTGGAACCCACTGCCCAGTCAAGATTCTTTAGTCCTATCCTTTTACTGTACCTAATGTCTAATTGGCAATCGGAAAGTCAGGGACGGGCCTAGCAAGGGGCTAACCCGGGCTATAGCCCGTCCCTCTTTTTAGTCAAACAAAATTGTTGTATGGAAAATTGAGTAAATCTGTGTCAAGCCCACCTGAAACTAGAAGTAGCTAGTGTGATTGCCAGCCCAAATAATTTTTAGCCCATAACAAAATAGAACTTTTAAAAAGAATTTGTTTAAAAGATGAATTTTTTCCTTCCCACCTCACTAATTTCTCATTTTTCTTCTATAAATAAAAATAAATGAAATTTTTTATTGATAAAAAGGTGTTTATGGGTGAAAACTACTCCTGCAGAATTTGGTAATTTGGGGTGTGGATGAGGAATGAATTTAAACCTTTAAACAAATGCACTGCAAGGCAAGTGAGTGCTTGTAGATTCGAGAGATCAATCGTGCAAGTCCGGCCTAAACCAAGAAATGGCCGTTCCGGACTTGTTTCGGTCACAAAGTGAAGGAGATGGGGTTGATCTTAGGGAGGGAAGCGAAGAAGGTGTTGAGATTGTGAAGGTATTGGCTTTCTTATGACTTGTAACAGAAAGATGAGCAGGCTTGCGGTTGATGCAAGCAGGCTCTGGGTGTTTGAATACGATTTGTATTAACACTTGGTTTTTCTGTCTCGTCTGAACTTGTCTTGTTGTGTGAAATAGGGCGGAGAACCTATTTATACAAGTCATTGAGCCTTATTCACGTCTCTCGTGGGAAGTGGAGGAAGTGGAATGATGGAGTAGTGGAGTTGTGCGTTGGTGATACACGACCAGTCTTGCCCACTTCTCCAGTTCATCTCTAACCGTCCATGACTTCCTGACACGTTCTTGTGGTGGCGCGTTGCACGCTGCACGCTGTAAACCGCCAGACCAATACCCCAGTAAGTATCCCCCAGTTTGTGACATGATTGATGTCTGGAATGTGTGGATCGTGGATCCACGAAAGATAGCATGTAATCTGAATTGAATAAGCGTGTTATTCAGAAGTCGATACTTGTGAAGTATCGTGTGTATTTTATGTGTGTATCGCATTACGGTGTGGTAAAGTGATGGGTAATGACTCCTCACTAACCAAATAACTCCTGACCAGGGTTGTATAACCAAGCTGGTGAAGTTGAACGGATGAGATGATGTTTGAGACACTCATCCGCGACCGTTAATGAATACTAGGGTTTTTGAAGAGGTGCGCAAGCATCACTCTTCAGCTTGGTCGAAACCAAGCATGGGAAGGGCTTTGGAGAGGACCGACCGGTCGTGCATGTTGATGGCATGCCGGTGTACACGTCCATGTCTCACTTTCCCAAGAAAGCGCGATCTAGGCCACTCAAATTGACCGGCACAGTTGAGTGGTTGAGATCGGTTTGCGGCAGAAATTTCTTACCGCAAAGGAGTTGATAACCGCGTGATATTCCCGCACGCGTTCCAAGACAACCGTCCTTGGTCGGTCTTGGTCGATCACTCCAGCGTGTAGGTGGTAGGTTGATGTTCACACCTATACCTGATTATCCCATGAAAACGTGATCTAAGCCATTCAAATCATCCGGTGAAGTTGAGCGGTCGAGATCAATTTGCAATTTGGGAAGTGTAACCACACATGTTTGGGCGGGCGTTTTGGATTAGCCGGGCATGATATGCCTTGGCCGACCGCATGAGGAGATAGATGGGCCCACGGTGATCATGCTGGTATGACCGGACCTGCTTAATCTAATCTGTGACCCTCCATTCGTACCGGAGAAGATGGACGCGCGTGATGGCTTGAAACCCTAATTTGGCTTTCAAAGCCGTGCGCCACCTCTTGTTTGGGTGACGATTTTGTCACGGCCAAACATTGTTGGTCTTGACCGACTGGTCAAGTGTGTAGGCGGTCTCACGGTGATCGTGTTGACATGCTCTGGGCCCTTTGAGTCTACATCTAGACCCTCCATCTATACCTGCGAAGATGGATGGTTGAGACTACTTTGCAACATATGTAATATGCCGCAAACCCTAATTTAGGGTTTTCCGTCATAATGCTTGGTATGAACGGTTTTCTTTTGGCAAGCTAAGGCCGTGGGTATTCCATACCATGCTTGGGGTGATGGAAATTGATCCGGGGTCATCCAATCATGCTTACGGTGTTGGATGACTGCGATCAGATCATATCCGGAGACTGATACAATCAAGTCCGGATGCTCAATCGGGCTAGTATAACACACCGAGAGGGGCTCAATCGGGCTAGTATAACACACCGAGAGGGGCTCAATCGGGCTAGTATAACATACCGAGAGGGCTCGGGCTAGTATAACACACCGAGAATCAGCCTGACGGGTATTTCGTACATGGTTTCATTATAGTGCTTGGAGGTTCGTGTTACTCTATATGAGTAACACTCGGTCATCATGCCACACCGATAATGAGTACAGAAATACAAGGTCGATATGAAATTCCGAGAATGGGACCGTTGCTACAAGTTCCATTCTTGGTGAATCAAGTGAGGGAGTATCCAACACTTATAGATGGCTTTATCTTTTACAAGATGTCAGCGCATGATTTTCCCTGGTTTTTACAAATATAACCTTAAACGAAAATCCACCATCAACATTAAGTCCCCTGCCTAGCACATAATGGTTACACTATTGTGTGGTAGGCATGAGATGGTGACAGTTAAAGATAAAACTTATGAGGCAAAGTTAGATGTTACCGGGGAGGGACGGGTCATCCTGTCCTTGGAGTATGTCACGTTCAAAATGCATATAGGAGAGTGTTTCCCTAGTATGATGTCGGCCTTGCCTGCTTCGATCGACCTTGCTATGCCTGCTTCGGTCGAGGGGCTATTGCGCCTGCTTCACTCGATCGTGGGGTTGTGCCTAATCGACGGACTGCTGCACCTGCTTCGTTCGTGGGGCTACTGCGCCTGCTTGATCGAATGTGGGCTTGTTGTGTCTGCTTGATTGAACGTGAGTCTCACCCACATACGCCTGACAGACTTGAAACTTGTACCGGTCTTGAAATCAACACCAGACTAAAATTTGTACCGGACTAAAATTTGTACCGGACTAAAATTTGTACCGGACTAAAATTTGTACCGGACTTGAATGGTGTTTGGACCGGCCATTGTGTGCTCCGATGTGAGTTGTGTCTTGCCGTGTGACTACATCTCTCCTGTATTTTCATACAAGTTCTAACTCCTGTCTTTTATTTCATTGTGGAAGAAAAGAATCCCTGTTGAGATGTCTTCCGAGATAATGTGGTGCCAAGTCGGGAGGTGTTGAAAGCTTCAAAGATATGCCGAACATTGATGATGAGTTGTTCACCGCGCCTTTTCAACTATAGGAAAATATCTGTTCCACAAGATAACTCTTCTCCTATCGACTTTTAGGTTTTTCATGCTCACTGGCCCTTATGAAGGATGGATGAGACGTATGTTGAGCAATGAGTACATCAAAGATAACTTGACCGATGCTTGATTATTGATGCAGCTTGAGTGTTGAAACGTCTCGAGAGGATGTTAAAGTGGTTTCGATGCGACCGTTGAGGTGGGTCCTGGAGAGAGTGTTGAAGAAGGATTCCGGCGAACGTGGGTCTCGGAGAGAGCGTGCGGCGGCTCTTGAATAGACCATTGAAGCGGCCTTCTCGCCTGGAGGGAGCGTTGAAGTGGCTTCCTCTTGATTCGATTACCCTTGCGAATCCATGATTCTTGACTCGACCATCTTTCTCATGTTGAAGAAGTCCTTGGTGACGGTGAAGGAACTTCATGCCGAGCCTCTCAGTCCCCAAGCGTGGTTTACATGGTTTGTCCGTAGTGGTTGTTGTCGAGCCAGGTATGGAATACCTTGGACGTTGTTTCATCATTGTGGGATTCGTGCACGTGGTACTGGAGTTGGAGTTGATGGACGCGCATGATGTTGTATCTTGGTGGTTTTCCTCTTGCTGCTTCAAGGAACTGCTTACAGAAGGCTGAATGTTGTATCGCCTGTTGGTGAGATATATGCCCCTACAAACATTATGAGGCTCTTCCGGCAGGCCTGGTTCTTTCTATCAGGGCATATGTTGTTGTAGATGAGCGTTCAACAGCTCCAGAGGATGACCAAAAGCGCGGATTCTCCAATATAGCGTGATAGACATGTACCACTGTCCGATAAAGTGACTCACGCGGATCTTGTTCGACCACCGTATCGATAGAGTAACTCGCCCGGATCTCTCTCGATATGACGGTTGGACATCGTTATCTTCTTGAGGCTGCTCCCTTGAGGTATCGGCTCCAGTGGAAGATTACCGTCATAGAGCGGTTATACGTTGAACCGGCACTCTTTAAACCAAATGGCAGCATGGTATAATAAAAATTTCCGAGAGGAGTTCGAAAAGATATCTTACTTGCATCATGCTCGTACATCCTTATCTGTTTGTAGCCGCTACATCCATCCATGGAGGAGAAAATGCCGTGTCCGCTGGTTGTATCTATTAACATGTCGATGTTAGGCAGAGGAGGATCATTTTGGAGCAAAGACTGTTCAAGTCTCTGAAGTCTATGCAAAAGACTCCGATCTATCCATTTTCCTCATGTATGAACTACAACCGTTTAACCGACTTGGATATCTGTGTATGACATGTATATGATGGGTGACCAATTTTCATCCGGCATTTCTTCATATCTCCAAGCAAATATGTCCTAGTACTCTTTGAGAAGTTGCACGAGCTTCGTGCGTTTATCCGTACACAAGGTTGAGCCGATGGAGATAGGCCTAGGGAGATTCCTCAACGATTTCAATTTCATCGGTTCAGAGTTGGTGCCATCTTGCACTGTTGTGGAGCATCTAGCACTTGCTCTTGTGGTTCGTTTTGTTGTAGCATTCCATTAGGTGGAGAGACGGGTAACAGTCTCCTCTCGCTGATAATGGCAATCTGCCGGTATACCGTTTTCATTCTGGTCACGACTCGCCATAAAAGTTCGTTCCCTCCTCGTGTGAACGTGGGTTGTGGCTTCACAGTATGGAGAAGAATGCTTCGTCAGCAAAGATGCATCGTGGGTACTAGCCCTCAATGATGCAAGTCGGTCTTCTTCCTGAATTGACGCCCACATGGGGAGTGGGATGCAACGAACTTGTCCGATTCTTTCCACGGAGCTTCTCCCGTATGTGCTGGTTTGGTTTCCCTCGAAGTCCGTCATTGTGGTAGGCTTCCGTACGACCTTGCCTGGGAGAGCCTTGGATGTCCCGAGAATCTTGAGAGTAATGAAGACGATCCGTGTAGATAAGGGTCGTCTTGAACTCGAATCCTTGATGCGTGCGGTGACATGTAGGTCACGGTCGTGACCTTCCTCTGGTTGATAGCAAAGAAAACGTCTCGCGCGCCGATTCTTCGAGAGATGTGAAAGTTTGCATAAACTTTCCACTAGAGAAACCGCTTCCCGATCCACCGGCCTCTGGTTCATAGTGAAACTATTGAATTGAGGAAGATCGTGTGAGGATCGGTCCCCAGTGTAGGAGCCTCCATGACAGGACTGGCCAACCGAGTGAAACTATTGACTCGAGGAAGATCGTTGTGAGGATCAGTCCCAGTGTAGGAGCCTCCATGACAGGACCGCTCATATCCGATGTCGCTTCTTTGATCGAGGTCCATGTAGGTTCGTGCCATTGAAGTACCTTCTCCGGTGCGTTGAATTCATTCCTTGTTGGCTGGTGGGATGTTGCGGGTCATGTGGAAATCGATCGGTTAATGTCTTAAGAAAAGTGAGTACCTCTTTCCGAGTTGCGGCCATATCCGTTTGAGTCTTGACAAGAACTTCCGCTTTTCCATCAAGTCTGCAATAATGGGAGATGGTCCTCCTCTCGCCCCTCCGGTTCCTCGTCCCGATGAAGGAGTGGAAGTTGTTGCTCGGGGTGACTACCGGAGGTGTTACACTTGATGAGATGCCGGGACTTGCAGCTGCTCCGGCTCTGGTGATGGGAGGTGTTGTAATATCACCGCTCGAGTGATCGAATTGAACGTTCCCATCCTCTGTACTCACGTGTTACTTGATTGATCTCTCCTTCCTCAAGCGTTTATTCACGGCTTTGACAAGGGTCTTGAGATGTAAATCTTCCAGCAGGGATCCGTAAGCTGCAGGCTCCATTTTCTTTATCAGGTAGACGTTGTAGTACTCGGACAAGTCCTCTCCTCTCGTGGAGTTGCCTCGGTTCTTCATTGTTGACTGGACCATGTTGTTCATCTTTCCCGAGTCTCCCGCGGGCTCTTTTTTCCTCTCCACCTCCAGTAAAGGTGTGACTCCCGGCCAAGGATTCACGTTTCTTTGCTTCGCCCGAGTAGATGCACGCCGACCCTTCTTGTAATTGTGATGTTATATCATTCAAAAGGCGAGAATGTTTCGCTCTTACCTTCCGGTGATACCGGCTTGATTTGCCAAGACATCCTCCAGCATTCTAACGATACTTCCCATGATATCGGAACCACCTGTTGTTTCGGATACATTGCGAGATGGAAACCGAAAAATTGAGAATTCAATTTTGTGCAACCGAGAGATCAACCTCCCTTTGTGGTCGCCAATTGTTTATGGGTGAAAACTACTCCCCGCAGAATTTGGTAATTTGGGGTGTGGATGAGGAATGAATTTAAACCTTTAAACAAATGCACTTTGCGCGGTGAGTGCTCGTAGATTCGAGAGATCAATCTGTGCAAGTCCGGCCTAAACCAAGAAATGGCCGTTACAGACTTGTTTCATTCACAAAGTGAAGGAGATGGGGTTGATCTTAGGGAGGGAAGCGAAGAAGGTGTTGAGATTATGAAGGTATTGGCTTGCTTATGACTTGTAACAGAAAGATGAGCAGGCTTGCGGTTGATGCAAGCAGGCTCTGGGTGTTTGAATACGATTTGTATTAACACTTGGTTTTTTCTGTCTCGTCTGAACTTGTATTGTTGTGTGAAATAGGGCGGAGAACCTATTTATACAAGTCATTGAGCCTTATTCACGTCTCTCGTGGGAAGTGGAGGAAGTGGAATGATGGAGTAGTGGAGTTGTGCGTTGGTGATACACGACCGGTCTTGCCCACTTCTCCAGGTTCATCTCTAACCGTCCATGACTTCGACACGTTCTTGTGGTGGCGCGTTGCACGTTGCATGCATCGTAAACCGCCAGACCAATACCCCAGTATGTATCCCCCAGTTTGTGACATGATTAATGTCTGGAATGTGTGGATCGTGGATCCACGAAAGATAGCATGTAATGCTGAATTGAATAACTGTGTTATTCAGGAAGTCGATACTTGTGAAGTATCGTGTGTATTTTATGCAGGTACTGCATTACGGTGTGGTAAAGTGATGGGTAATGACTCCTCACTAACCAAATAACTCCTGACCAGGGTTGTATAACCAAGCTGGTGAAGTTGAACGGATGAGATGATGTTTGAGACACTCATCTGCGACCGTTAATGAATACTAGGGTTTTTGAAGAGGTGCGCAAGCATCACTCTTCAGCTTGGTCGAAACCAAACATGGGAAGGGCTTTGGAGAGGACCGACCGGTCGTGCATGTTTATGGCATGCCGGTGTACACGTCCATGTCTCACTTTCCCAAGAAAGCGCGATCTAGGCCACTCAAATTGACCGACACAGTTGAGTGGTTGAGATCGGTTTGCGGCAGAAATTTCTTACCGCAAAGGAGTTGATAACCGCGTGATATTCCCGCACGCGTTCCAAGACAACCGTCCTTGGTCGGTCTTGGTCGATCACTCCAGCGTGTAGGTGGTAGGTTGATGTTCACACCTATACCTGATTATCCCATGAAAACGTGATCTAAGCCATTCAAATCATCCGGTGAAGTTGAGCGGTCGAGATCAATTTGCAATTTGGGAAGTGTAACCACACATGTTTGGGCGGGCGTTTTGGATTAGCTAGGGCATGATATGCCTTGGCCGACCGCATGAGGAGATAGATGGGCCCACGGTGATCATCTTTGGTATGACCGGACTGCTTAATCTAATCTGTGACCCTCCATTCGTACCGGAGAAGATGGACGCGCGTGATGGCTTGAAACCCTAATTTGGCTTTCAAAGCCGTGCGCCACCTCTTGTTTGGGTGACGATTTTGTCACGGCCAAACATTGTTGGTCTTGACCGACTGGTCAAGTGTGTAGGCGGTCTCACGGTGATCGTGTTGACATGCTCTGGGCCCTTTGAGTCTACATCTAGACCCTCCATCTATACTGCGAAGATGGATGGTTGAGACTACTTTGCAACATATGTAATATGCCGCAAACCCTAATTTAGGGTTTTCCGTCATAATGCTTGGTATGAACGGTTTTATTTTGGCAAGCTAAGGCCGTGGGTATTCCATACCATGCTTGGGGTGATGGAAATTGATCTGGGGTCATCCAATCATGCTTACGGAGTTGGATGACTGCGATCAGATCATATCCGGAGACTGATACAGTCAAGTCCAGATGCTCAATCGGGCTAGTATAACACACCGAGAGGGGCTCAATCGGGCTAGTATAACACACCGAGAGGGGCTCAATCGGGCTAGTATAACACACCGAGAGGGCTCGGGCTAGTATAACACACCGAGAATCAGCCTGTACGGGTATTTCGTACATGGTTTCATTATAGTGCTTGGAGGTTCGTGTTACTCTATATGAGTAACACTCGGTCATCATGCCACACTGATAATGAGTACAGGAAATACAAGGCCGATATGAAATTCACAGAATGGGACTGTTGCTACAAGTTCCATTCTTGGTGAATCAAGTGAGGGAGTATCCAACACTTATAGATGGCTTTATCTTTTACAAGATGTCGGCCGCATGATTTTCTCTGGTTTTTACAAATATAACCTTAAACGAAAATCCACCATCAACAAAAGGGTCTACAAGTAACTAGATGGAAGCCTAGCGACAAGCTGATCTCCAAAATTATAAATTATAATTTTTTTCTCTAACCATGTTTTTTATTAATTTTGTTCATTTTGATCTTTATTTGTCTAACCATGCCCATTGGCGTATTTTGGGCACAATTTAATGTTGATATCAGCTGGTCAAATTTGCCTCAGTTGGAGATGAGATGCTAAAACAGAGAACACAAAATTTGTACTTGAAATGATCGACCCATGGTTTTGTGAAATAAAAATTTTAAACAAATCTATGTATACCAATTTGCATCGCGTTATCCAGTCTTTATTATTCTTTACTATAATATCAATCAATGTTAATCTCTTTCATCACTTTTGCACCATTAAGCATGTTTGCTATTGTTGTTTCTAGATTATTTATATACAAAATCAAATTGTCAACTCTCAGATGGAGTTTTACGAATTTATTCTACATTAGACGCTTTCCAGTTATTGTGTTGGAATTTCAGGGTAATATCATTCTCACAGTTCTCGAAATATTTGTTGCTCTAATTCTAGTAAAGGTATCTATAATGAAAGCAATATTATGCAGCAACTGATAAGGATGTAATCCAAGCGAAAGGTGTTCCAAATTTGTTCACCAGTATTCCTGACAATCCCAGAATGACCTGCAAATACACAAGAACATAACTCAGCACATTCAGAAACATGGAAATGGAAATATGAGCATATAACTGAACAAGCTTTCAGAAACATGGAAATGGAAATACAAGCATATAACTTAACAAGCATATAAATGACATTCCAGAAAAAAGGGGGGAAATGGGGCGCAAAAATAACTTTTCACATAAAAAAGAGTGTTAAAGGAACTTTTCACAGGAAAAAGATCATAGATTAAAGGGTGCAAGAATAACTTTTCACGTAATAAAGGGTGAAGAAAGAATGTTGCAGACATGCGGGTTTGTTACCCCGACTTCATTCAGAATTAAAACAATTTCTGAACTAAAATAGATGAAAAAGTTCCAGAGCGTCTAGGGGCGGACCAATCCTTGGTGTACCGAAGGAGGACCATGAGGTGGCACTCGTATGTGCCACATGATTGGTAGAGGTGGGTTTTTAAATCACCAGTGGGACCCTAACATCCTAATCTAACGGTGTAGAAAATTGTTACACCAAATTGGTGTCCACTCTTAGCTTTTTCGAAAAAGTTCTAGTGGCAATCTGACAATCCCATATGGACTTGCAAATACGCAAGAGCATAACTCAGCATATTCAGAAACACAGAGAAGGCAATAAGAGCATATAACTCAGTAAACGACATTCCAGAAAGGGTGAAAAAGGAGTGCAAAAGTAACTTTTCACACAGAAAAGAGTGATAAAGGAACTTGGCACAAAATATTTCACTGTTAATATTGTATTGAATAGAAGACAGCTACAGACTCACTAACCTAAATCTAGATATGCTAACACAGTAATGTTACGAATGACTTATAGTATGATACAGGATACTATGAACTATAGATGCAAATTACTCGAACTAGTTGTGGCAATGATGCTGGTAATACTACAATGCAGATTATGGACTATACTACTGAGATGAAACTAACAAAAATAGAAAGTGATTATAAAGTATTCACAGACTCCTATCTTACTGACCTGCATCACCAATAACAGCTCATGCTCTATTTTCAGCAATGGCCATCTTTGCTCATAACTTTTCTACCTCTCAAGCCACAACAACCCTGTTAATTAAACAATTGACAATAGTTATCAACCAAATCATCTGAAACTAAACCACGAATTTATCCCATTTGTTATCAGAAAATCTGATGAAACAATTAAGAAATTCACCTAGTGACATATCTTACGATTAAAACGCTTCAGGAAAAAGACCGTTGCTACTGTGTAGATCGAGAGATCCAGGAAGTAGAAGTTTTTGTCTGGTTTTCTCCATGGTGACGTTTTCTAGGGTTTTTATTTAGGGATTTCAATAATTTGAAAATTCCAGCGGGATGAAATGAAAATTGAAAGAGATAGACCTAATTTTATATAACCAGCCAACGATTTATTGTCTTTGACAATAGCACCAAACAAGACTATGATTTTTGTCCAAAAAAAAGAGGGTTCATCTGGGAGAGATAGGAGAGAGATTTTCTTTTCTAGACTGACCTCTTTTCAAATTTATATGGCCATAGTTTAACGCGATTATGATGCGACGATAATTTGGAATATGCACGGTATTAATGATAAAGACACTGCCCGGCTAGGGGATTATTCAAAGCTTGTGATAGTTTATACAACCGGTTCCTTAAAACTGACAGTACTTAAAACCGGTTGTATAAACTATCACAAGCTTTGAATAATCCCCTATCTGTACAGGTTTATTTGAAATTTATGAAACTACTCTACATAATGTCGTTCAACTCCAGAAATGGTTCTAAGAATTTGTGGTATTTATTTAAGAGCCGAGATGATTTACTCGGCTTGTAACTCTAATATCGCACAAGGTTCTAAGAATGTGTGGTATATTTTTAAGAGCCGAGATGATATACCACGCATTCTAGGAAACCTTGTGCGACATTAGAGCTACAAGCCGAGTAAATCATCTCGGCTCTTAAAAAATGTACCACAAATTCTTAGGACCATGTGCGACATATTAGCTACAAGCCGAGTAAAAACGCGACGCAATAGCGACAAGCCGAAGAAAAATGCGACGCAATAGCTACAATGCTTGAATCACTTAGTCTTGTCTGCCTCAGATCATCTTCCAAATCATACCCTTTAAGACCATCCTTCTCATCGTATCGTTTTTATTCATTATGATTGAATTCATTTTATTTATCCTCTTCGGGTTTGCATGAAAATGTTACATGCTTTTCAAATATATATGACCTGCTTTTCTCAATACAAATGCGACATAAATTTAGGATACAAATGTTATTAATAAGAAAGATACTAACCGGCTTGGGCAATTTTCCAAGCCGTGGTATTGGGCATCTTTAGAAGTTGCCCAAGACGGGTAGTATCTTTCTTATTAATATCGTTTGTATCCTAAATTTATGTCGCATTTGTATCGCGAAAAGCAGGTCATATATATTTGAAAAGCATGTAACAATACCAAGACGGGTAGTGTCTTCCCAATTAATACTTTTCGTATCATAAATTTATGTGGGACACTATCATTAGATATATGTCAAAATTCACCTGGGATACACATCAATTTTCTCTAAAATCATTCTCCCACCCTAATGTCTTAAACCAACCAATGTATAGATAACTTTAGGTACATTTCCGTGGATATTGTCTACTAACCTAGTCATCTTTAGGTAGACATGTCAAGGTGAATTCCAATTTTAGATATTTCCCTGATATTGTCTACCATCCTAGTCAGCTTTTACTTAATTGAATTGACTTTTATATTAACTAACCATTTTTATCTCTAATAAGATCTTAATTATGGAAAATAAAATTTACACTAATTAAAATAGGAGGTTAATGCAATATTGTTGGAGATGGATTTTTCTCTCTCCCTAATTTTAAGGAAATATAGATTGCGGATGTCTCATTTGTGTTGCCACCTAGGAAACACAAACAATGACCATTAGAGAAGCTCTTAATATAATAGCATTTTGAGTCATCTAACTCGGATATAGTCCATTTAAACCCCCAGCAAAATCTATAATGACTTTCATATCCTATTGTATCCTATTTTAAGTGTCGCTCCTATTCCACAATAGGTCACATGTTCTTCCTACTATCGCAATAGAATGGCATTGTTTTTAAGCCGTGGTATTCTCTTAGATCCTAATAACATAAAAATAAAATGAAACAATCGAGTAAACCACTTGTTGAGATTCAGACAAACCATATCAGAATAAAACTGATACTGTAAAATTCCATACTGATTACTTTCACAGCAACTTAATAAATTAAAAGAATCATCTACAATAATGACGCATACCAGAAATGAGCAAAAAGTCTTAACAGACTAAGAATAAAATCGCCTGAAAACAACCGGGCAAAAAAGCTCTCACAAACACCCGCCCCCCTGTTGTTCTCCGCGGGGCCCACGGGACCCATACAAAAAAACTGTGAGAGCTTTTTAGAATTCGGTTTTTGTGTGGTCTATTATGTTGTCTGTTTAGAACCACTGAGAAATGAGTAAGATAAAAACTGATACTACAAAAGTTCCATAATGATTACCTTTCAAAGTCACTGATTTTTTCCAGTGGAGTTATTGTTGAGGAAGATTGGATTAATATCATAAATTAAACTCCGTTGGAACGCAATACCTTACACCGGAAACTGAAAAGAATCACAAAACTAAAACCCCTAACCAGAAATGAATGAAACTACAAAAACAAAATTACAATAAAGAAAACTAACAATCTCACCTTCTAAGATGTTGATTGAATTGTTGTTGTTAGTTTTCGTGATTTGTTGACAGAGCTAAGCAATTTCAGATCTTGTGAGTTGGAGTAACAGATGGATCAAGATTTTCTGACAATCGGTTTGCAACTCTCGTCTGTCGCTGTGAGTATGTGTTACCGACAGCCAATAGCAAGTGAAGTGAAAAAAACTTGAAACAGGGTGGTGAGTACATGTTGGCTATTATGTATGCTTAAAAAAATTTGAAATGGTAATGAAAGTGATTATTATAGATGGTGCAGATTCAAAAACCTTGAAATGGTAAATTAGTAATGAAACTGACACTACATAAAAACCCACAAGGGGATTTCTTAAATATCCTCACAAACACTACCTTATCAACATTGACATTTTGGAAGAACTGTTAAGTGTATTCAGAGCTTGAGAAGAACTTAACCACACAATTTCGGGGCCTCGGAAACATTAGAAGCTGCTTCATAACACTGTTTTGTTCCAGATGGTCTTCGGAGAGCCTTAGAGAAGCTATAATGGTTACACTCTCAAGAAATCGGACATACTTCAGAAAGAGATTAATTACATTTAGCTCAATTGATTGCCCTTCGAAATTTTTGAATTTGATTACCTTGAGGTGTGGTGGCGAACATCTAGGATCAAGTAACCAACAATCATCACCTTCTACGCAAGTGATTTTAACACTCTACACAATAATCAAAGCGAATGTTCAACAAAATACGATACAAAAACTGGAAAAAGTAGTAATGCTAACACAAATGCTACTTAGTGTACATGAGAGAACCCAAATGGGTGTGCAAAAAAATAAAAATAAAATGAAAGCTTAGTGACTTGCAAAGGGGAAGAGTTATTCCAGTTTAGACAACAACTAATCCGGAAACCGGTTCCTATCTGTACAGGTTTATTTGAAATTTATGAAACTACTCTACATAATGTCGTTCAACTCCAGAAATGGGTATAGGGTTATCTCGTCAATTGAAAACCTACTTCAACTTGTTGGGAAGATTTAAAACAACCGGATCAGAATTCAATTTGTGTAATCGTCATAATAACAAATAGTTAAACTATTAAATTCATTACCTTCAAAACCCAGATCTCTGTTATTGTCGGTGGTGATTAGGTCAAGAAGGTAAAATAAACTTCACAGGAACCCAATACCTACACCAGAAATAGAAAAGAATCACACAACAAAAACCAAATATCATAAATCAAAAAGTTTCCCAAAAACTAACAATGATAAACTAAGAATCTCACCTTCCGATGTTGACAGAAGTGTTAGTTGCGGTTTTGCTAGTTTTCGTGATTTCATGACACACCTGAAGAAATTCATATCGAGTGCTTGGATTATAGGAGGTAGATCAAGATTTTCTGGTGAGTTTTCTCCCAATTATTTTGGGGTTCGGATTTGGAGACCTAGGTTCAGTGCAGTTGTACTTCGGAGAGTTAGTGTGCAACGCAAGTAGAAAAGGAAATGAAGAAAGTCTAGGGTTTCAACTTTAGGTTTGAATTTATACTCAAATTTAGATTTCACCTTTAGGTTTGTATCTACCTCGTGATTCTAAATCTAACGTTGTACCAACAGATCTGTACTGTTCTCGTATCTATTAGAGTATATCAGAATGTATGATGGAGGTCAATCCGAGCAGTGTGAACCGGAACATGCCTCGTCGCTATTATGATTAGTCGTAATATCTAGCATGGACTATAAATCTTGCAATGTACGAAATGATTAGGGCTTTGTCCAGTATCTGATAGATCATAATGTATATTGAATGCCAATACCAAGAACTGGGAACCTAGCCATGTGTTTAAGCGCCTATGATTACCCGTCAGATCTATCTCCAGACTCTAAATCTGGGAATGTACCAAAAGATATGTTTTGTCCCATATCTGGTAGATCGAAATATGATGGAGGTCAATACGGAGCAGTGTGAACCTAAACATACATCTTCGCGTCTATTTGTAGATGGTGGATTTTCGACAAAGGGTAAAATTGTAAAACCATACTCTGGATCCGGCAATCGGATGAGTATTGAGGCCCAAGTCTCTCATTAAAGCATGAAAGCTCATGCCATAATCTCTGACTGAGAAGGTTGTCTCTCAGAGTATATGTAGATGTGTAGTCTCCCAGCTGAGGCCACGGCACATCTCATGAATACTGAGCAATTTCAGTAATTACTCCGGATCCGGCATTCGGATGAGTATTGAGACTCATGTCTCTAAGCGTTGATGCGTGTCGTAGGTGCAATCAAATTAATTAATATTTCCACTCAATTAAAAATAATATAATGGAAGTCAAGTTCGTTCCCACGAGGAGCAAGAGATTCTAGTTGTAAAAATTGTCACGAAAGGGGGGTGTAAAAAGCAAAAGAAAATAAACAAAGCAATTAAAAGATAAAGTTGAAAGCAATAAGAGAGATAAGATCAAGGAATCCTTCTTCGTTGCAAAACAATGATTAAAGTTATGTTCTTTTCTACTTGTTATTAGTCACAGATTATCACCAACCGTAGGATAGTAGGTCCACTTAGCTAGCCCCAAAATCCCTTATTTCACTGATTAACAAGTCCGCTTAGTTATCAGATTCTATTCAAAAGAACCACCTTGAGGTTCGCTTACAAAATGTAATTCCCCGAATGCATTAAGATCTATGAATTTAGGTTTAGTACTAGTAGTTAAACTCAGTTCGCTTGGTCCACTTTCTAGCGTTGTTTTTACACACAATCGCTCCACGGAATCCCTCCGCAAGGTCTCGTGTTTTCTACTTGTGTAAAGTGTCGAGAACGATTACGTATTCCCTAACTTATACTAGAATTAGATTAAACTAACAAATCAATTTAGCGTGCACTCTAAACAATCTATCAATCAATCATGAATGAATAATCATTCCTATTAGTAAAAACAAACGATAATCATGTGAAAAACTTCAAGATAGAATTGAAACAAAACTCAAATCATGTTAAGAACTAGGAATTCATCCTCAATCAATAAGAAAATTAGCTACTCATGTTTTTGAAATTCACACAAATAATAATTAAAAGGAGAATTTTAAAGAGTTCACACAAATAATTAAAAAGAAGAATTTTCAAAAGCTATCAAAAACACAAGTGTTGTGTGTGTAGAGAGGTGTGTAAAAGATGTAGAAAACTTCTCTATTTATAGGCTTCAATATTCTCCAAATCTTCCAAGGAATAGAATCCTTTTCCTTTAGCCATTCAATTTCCAAATTCAAGTCTTTCTCAACTCTTCATCTTCTCTTTCCAAATTTGAGCCAAATTCTCTATCCAACTCCTAGTCCAAGTCTTCACACCCATGAGAGAAGTCCATAGAAAATTCTGGAATTTTTGCTCGCCGGAAAACTGGTATTATGGCCGGAATCCGACCGGAATAGTCGCCGCCGGCCACCTGAGTTATGTTGCCGTCAAGGGAATATTCGACGGAATATTCCGTCAGTCCACCGTTAGGACTAACGGTCAAAGTGGTCAAACCGTCAGTCAACTGTTAGTCAATCGGGTCAAGGGAAGGAGGAGTCAGCTTCTAGTCAGCTTCTGATTGGGCTGATTGGTCTAACTGGGTGAGTTGGATCGATTGCTGGATCGCTCCTCGGACTCACTGAGTCAACTCGCCAGAGCAGAAAACTGGCCGAGTTCTGATTGTTTGCTGGACTTGCACAGGCCAAATTCAGGCCGTTTCCTTGGGTCTTCTCCTGTTAAGAACCTATACATTCATCTATTGAGTTCAACACTCACTCATTTCACCTTCATACTCTTTCCTGCAATGCCATACACATCCTGCAGCTTAGTCATGCCATTCCCTAACACCATCAGAGCAGCCATTCTCCAACACCTGCTTTCTGCTGCAAATCACTCTCTGCACTTGAGCCGAGCATGCTGCTAAAGCTAACATTTCTTTCACTGCATCATGTTCATGACCACCTGCCATCAATGCAATTCAATTTCCCATCCTGCCAACACTCCAGCCCTGTAACTCCAACTCCACAGCCTAAGCTGGCAAGAATAAATGCATCTTTACCAACACCTCATCGCTCTTGCAACTTCATAGACTTCATCGGACCCATTGCGGTTCATTTACCGCCTACTCGATCTTCATAGCATCACCGTCTCTTCTCAATTCCAGTCTTTCACTCAAACCCCTTTCTCAAATTCTCGCTACAAAACCATTCAATCTCTGATTACTCGAACCCATTTATCGACTCCACAGCAACAGCCATCTTCATCTCAGTGCAACTCCATTTCACTCCCCATTAAAATCACAGCCAGCATTAAGATCTATGAATTTAGGTTTAGTACTAGTAGTTAAACTCAGTTCGCTTGGTCCACTTTCTAGCGTTGTTTTTACACACAATCGCTCCACAGAATCCCTCCGCAAGGTCTCGTGTTTTCTACTTGTGTAAAGTGTCGAGAACGATTACGTATTCCCTAACTTATACTAGAATTAGATTAAACTAACAAATCAATTTAGTGTGCACTCTAAACAATCTATCAATCAATCATGAATGAATAATCATTCCTATTAGTAAAAACAAACGATAATCATGTGAAAAACTTCAAGATAGAATTGAAACAAAACTCAAATCATGTTAAGAACTAGGAATTCATCCTCAATCAATAAGAAAATTAGCTACTCATGTTTTTGAAATTCACACAAATAATAATTAAAAGGAGAATTTTAAAGAGTTCACACAAATAATTAAAAAGAAGAATTTTCAAAAGCTATCAAAAACACAAGTGTTGTGTGTGTAGAGAGGTGTGTAAAAGATGTAGAAAACTTCTCTATTTATAGGCTTCAATATTCTCCAAATCTTCCAAGGAATAGAATCCTTTTCCTTTAGCCATTCAATTTCCAAATTCAAGTCTTTCTTAACTCTTCATCTTCTCTTTCCAAATTTGAGCCAAATTCTCTATCCAACTCCTAGTCCAAGTCTTCACACCCATGAGAGAAGTCCATAGAAAATTCTGGAATTTTTGCTCGCTAGGAAAATCTGGTATTATGGTTTAATCCGACCAAAGGAATAGTCGCCGCCGGCCACCTGAGTTATGTTGCCGTCAAGGGAATATTCGACGGAATATTCCGTCAGTCCACCGTTAGGACTAACGGTCAAAGTGGTCAAACCGTCAGTCAACTGTTAGTCAATCGGGTCAAGGGAAGGAGGAGTCAGCTTCTAGTCAGCTTCTGATTCGGCTGATTGGTCTAAGCTGGGTGAGTTGGATCGGTTCTTGGATCGCTCCTCGGACTCATCGCGCCAACTCGCTTGAGCGTAAAAACCGCCGAGTTCTCATTTGTTTTCTTTGGACTTGCACAGCCAAATTCAGGCCGTTTCCTTGGGTCTTCTCCCGTTAAGAACCTATACATTCATCTATTGAGTTCAATGACTCACTCGGCTCACTTCATACTCTTTCTGCAATGCCATACACATCCTGCTGACTTAGTCATGCCATTCCCTAACACCATCGAGAGCGACCATTCTCCAACACCTCTTTCGCTGCAAATCACTCTCGCACTTGAGCCGAGCATCTTTGCTAAAGCTAACATTTCTTTCATCGCATCATGTTCATGACCACCGCCATCAATGCAATTCAATTTCCCATCCCGCCAACACTCCACCTCAGTAACTCCAACTCCACAAACTAATCGGCAAGAACAAATCGCATCTTTACCAACACCTCTCGCTCTTGCAACTTCATAGACTTCATCAGACCCATTGCAGTTCATTTACCAGCTACTCGATCTTCATAGCATCACCGTCTCTTCTCAATTCCAGTCTTCCAGCTCAAACCCCTTTCTCAAATTCTGCTACAAAACCATTCAATCTCTGATTACTCGAACCCATTTATCGACTCCACAGCAACAGCCATCTTCATCTCAGTGCAACTCCATTTCACTCCCCATTAAAATCACAGACCCATCTGAGCAATAGCACCATTAACGGCATCAGCTACAGAACCCATTTCCGACCACAAAACCCATAATCGATTCGTCAATTCCATCTTCATCGTTTCATCACAGCAGATCGAACAGCTTCTTCTTCATCTCTTTCCAACAGAAATCAACAGCACCACCGCCATCGTTTTAACTCAATCTCATCTCCCCTGTAAATCTCGATATCTTCACAAACCCTATCATTTCTTCTTAATTTCATTAATTCGAACCCATTAACAGCCTCAGTTCCTTCTCGATCTAATTTCTCCATTACCAGCACCATCCTCTTCGATCTGGAATTAACATCAGCAGCAGATACATCCTCGAATTCTGCTCTTCATCTCTGAGGTCTCTATCTCTTCTCCCAATTTCTCTTCATCTCGATCTCTACCATGACAGCAGCTCTCAGTCGGTTCTCACTTCGATCTCTCGGGTTCAACATCAGCCATGACTGCTTTTCAATTTCAGGTGAAAGGGAAGAGAGTGAAGAAGAGAATGAGAGAAATATCTCTAGGGTTGTAATGATTTGGGTGTATATTTGCACCCAGTGATAAGGACCACCCTCTCATTAGATAAGGGATATCCCAGGATAATTACACCTCTCGATAAATGATAAGGGGTACCCGATGACAACCCCCTTAGCCTTGATTGGGCCTCGGCTTTAGTACTCCTCCAAATTGGGTTGCCCCTTAACCTCAATCGGGGCTCCATATATCAATCGCCTGTAAAATGACCTTTTTGCCCTTTTGGCTCAAATTGGGTGATTTCTTCTTCTTTTCCTCCGTGCGACTCCAAAGTAGCTATAAAACTCAAAACAAGCGTAAAATACATAATTTACAAGAAAAATAACAAAGAAAGCATAAACAATAGATAGTAAATAGGATGTATTCTACACCCTATCAAATTCCCCCACACTTAGACTTTGCTAGTCCTCGAGCAAATCAAAAACTAAAAACTCACAACTTCAAAGCGTTCAAGCGTCCCAAGCATCCAAAGAGCTATGAGGACATAGAGTTTCTGCATTCTAGTAATAAGAAGTTAGAAATACTAAAGAACATATTCTCATTCTTAAATGTTGAGTGAGAAATAACCACACCATAATGAGAGAACGCGTGTTTGAGAAACGATCAATAAGCATTTCGCCTCGACTTCACGCCTCACCAAAAGGATTTTATGATAATTGCACTCAAAAAGACGGCTTTTTATGGTTCTCACATGTGTGCAGGTAGGAATGAAGAGAGAAATCCTGCAACACGTTGAATGGTGGGAAGGACAACTTCCGAAATATTTTTAAAAACCCACATCTTTTAATATTTTGAAAAACCATTTTTCTGACGATCTCTACGAAAGGAAATCAACCATTTATATTGAGGATGAGATTACTTACTCACCTTCACATCCGATCGCCAATTATGATAACACCACTCTCACGGCATCCAATAGAAACGTCTTCCGCTCCTCGTCTTGATCTTCTTGGTCTTCGTCTTCGGTTTCAATTATTGATGATAAACCCTCGAATTTCATAAATCCTTGACAATTTTTAACTCTTGTACCTTAAAAATCCTTGTCGCTTGAAACTTCCTTATAAATTTTCCTTTTCCACGGCTTATAAAAACAAAACAAATATTTCTTTTCTTTTTTTTTTTTTTTTTTTTTTTTTTTTTTGAAACAAGAGAAATAGAATGCAAAAATAAACCATGGCCGTGGGAGAAGTATTTTACCGCTTGATTCTTCACAACTTGTATCGTCTTGAAATCATAAACTTCAAAAATTCTCACCTTTTAATTTTCTTCGCTTTCATGAATAAGTCTTCATACTTGAATATAAAATTACCTCATTGTATTGTAAGTCTTCAACATATATGTAAATGTAGTTGCAGGAAATCCCACACTACACCCCTTACTCAGTTTTGCTTGACTAATCCATTGAAAGATGTGTGATCAAGAATATTTATTAATTGATTCCATGAAATGTTTACACAAGATACAATAGAATTACACTTAGAAATTAAGGCGCTCTTAAACTTTCTCTCTCCTAATGACTTGCTTCACAATTCAAAAAGATCTCTCCTTTCAATGAGACTCATTTAGCCCTTTATATAGGGTAATACATAGTGGATGATGACTAAGCTATCCTTTATTATCGGGAATGTCTCGCGAAGTGTCGCAAGTGCACGAATATTCATTCTTGCGACACTTCTTAACCCTCGCCAGGTTTCATGTCTTGCCATTGTTTTGTTTGTCGTTATTCATCGCGTCGTTTATTTTAGCTCCTGCGACTCCCTCGCGACAGCAATCATTTATTAATCCCGCGAACCTTGTCCATTGCGATATTATGATCCTACATCTTGCCTCTTTTTCCTTGAATATTGCTTGAAGAGCGATTTGAAGGAAAAATTCATTGTTGTAATAATCCTTGGTTTTAATTGGTGAAGGAACGAGCGAAAGAATACTTTTCTTGAAAAGTACGTACTTGCCTCTATTCTTTTGGCGAAGTTCTGGAGCTTCTTTGTAATATATATATGAAGTGTCATTTCTTATGCAATTAAAGAAACAGATTTGTAAAAGAGAGAAGATTGCAATTAAAGTTGTTTGAATCAGGAAAATGAGAAAGGAAAATCTTAAATCGGATGAAAAAGATATGGCATGCAGCACAGACACAAGAGTAATGATTAGCGAATTTCATGAAAATATCAAAGGAAGAATACACAAACGGGATTTCGAAGGAAAGAAGATTACGGATAGAGAAATGGCATCACCTTTGAAGGATTGGGAAAAGCAAGAGATAACATTCACGGCGGGGGAAATATCCAAAGAAAATTTGGATCACACATCTCCATTGGTGATCACAATAAATGTGTATAAGGAAGGAGAGGAATCGGAGAACACGGTGAAAACATGGGTGGTGAATGGAGTTTTAATCGATACAGTGGAGTCTCGGTGAACATCATGTTCTATCACGCTTACAAAAAGATGGGATATAAAGACGAAGATATGATTTTCATGGCATACAATATTCAAGGTTTTGGTAAATCCGTAACAAAAGTTAAAGGGGAGATAAGAATACGTATTCGTTAGGAGGAATTGAAACACAGGTGACATTAAGTGTAGTGGATATGGAATCACCGTACAACATATTACTAGGAAGACCATGGGTACATGCAATAAAAGTCAAGGCGTCAACGCTTCATCAATGTATCAAGTTTCCTACACCCACCGGAATTGGCAAGATCAAAGGGGATGCTACTAAAGGAAGAATATATTATCAAAATGAAGTAAAGTGTTGCGAGGAACAAGTAAACAAGCGAAAGAATATATCAAAGTATCGCAAAAAGATGGCGAGGGTGGCTAAGAAAGAAGAAGAGTTTAGAGTTTATATGATAAGAGCAAATGAAGGAAAAGGCATACCTAGCGAGACCCTGGAGAAGAAAATGATCTTGCGAAAGAACCAAAAGGACCAACCCCTATGGGAGAACCGGAAGGCCGATTACGTCGCGCGAGAACAAACCAAAGAAGTGAATATTGGAACTAAGGAAAAACCCAAGATGCTAAAGATTGGAACTAACATGGAAGCAGATGAAGAGAAAAGAACCATCGTCTGTTGCGAGATTATAAAGACATCTTCGCGTGGGATATGGATGAAATGCCTGGTATAGATCCGTCGATCGCCTGTCACAAGTTAGAAATTGATAAAAATGTGAAACCATTTAAACAAAGAATTAGAAAGATAGCAACAGCATATCACCCTCGAGATAGAAGAAGAACTGAGAGAAGATCTTGGATGCGGGAATTATTAGACAAGCAAAATATCCCGAATGGATAGCGAATATGGTTATAGTTCCAAAGAAGAACAAGGGAATAAGGATTTGCATTGATTTCACCGATTTAAATAAAGCTTGCCCTAAAGACAGGTTTTTCCATTGCCGGATATTCCACAACTAGTCGAATCGGCCGGCGGGAATGAAAGAGTATCATCTCTCGACGGGTACAAAGGTTACAACTTGATTCCTCTCGCCGAGGAAGATCAAGAGCATCCGCTTTCTTCGCTCCAAGAGGATTATACTTTGCTATACTAAAATGCCGTTTGGTCTGCGAAATCTTTGGAGCAACGTATCAAAGGATGGTAGAAGAGGTATTCGCAGAATGGATACATAAAACACTAGAGGTATACGTAGATGACATGCCGGTAAAAAGTAAGAAGGCGAAGATCACGTGCGAGACTGAAAGAAATTTTTGAGCAGATGAGGCGTTTTAACATCAAAGTAAATCCGAGGAAAATGTACCTTCGGAGTTGCGTCGGGGGAAGTTCTTGGGTTACATTGTATCAAAGGAAGGAATACATGTTGACCCGGAGAAAGTAAAAGCAGTTCGCGATATGCCGACACTGCTGACAAGAAAGGATGTTCAAAGGATGAATGGGTTGTTAGCATCACTAGGAAGGTTCATCTCGCGGTCATCCGATAAGTGTAAACACTTTTTCAAAGCGTTCGAAAAAGGATCGAAGTTTGAGTGGACGGACGAATGTGAAAAGGCTTTACAAGGGATCAAAGAGCATTTAATGGATATATCCATTATGCAGAAGGCAGAACCAGGAGAGGAATTATTAATATACCTCGCGACAACTTCGCATGCCTTAAGTGCAGTTTTACTGCGAACGGACGCTTGGAGTAGAAAAACCAATCTATTACATCAAAAACTTTTAATGCCGTGAGAAAGAAATTATTCGAAGATCGAAAAATTAATCCCGGCATTAGTTTATGCAACGTTCAAGCTTCGCATATATTTTCAAGCGCACACTATTAAGGTAGTCACGAAAATACCAATTGAGTCGTTGATGAAACATTCAAAAGATCGGGAAGAGTTGAAAGATGGAATGCTCAAATAAGACATTGTAAGCTCAAGTATGAGATATTATCCTCAACTAAGTCACGAGGTTGTCGCAGACTTTTAGCAGAATTTCCCTTGGAAGAAGATGAAGCGATAGATGAAATGATGGATGTAGAAGAAGAGTATGGAGACCCAAAAGACGCTAACCGAGCTTATAGGATGGGAAATATTAGTAGATGGATCATCAAACGGAGAAGGAAATGGAGTGGGAATTGTTATGATTTCACCGGAAGGCAATAAGTTAGCCTTCTCTTTTAGATTGGAGTTTGAATCCACGAATAATGAAACAGAGTATGAAGCTATAATACATGCTCGTGACTTGCAATAGAAATGAAATTGGAGAATATAAGGATTACCAAAGTGATTCGCAACTAGCAATTCACCGAGGTAATAGAGAAATACACTACAAATAATCCATCTTTGAAAAAGTATAAGAAGCATGTCGAAGAATTGTCATGACAGATAATCGAAAATAAAATGGAGGCACATATCAAGGAGAGATAATAGACTCGCAGACGCTTTTTGCCTTTATATCAAGTATGATGAGACCCGATCATGAGGAATATCAAAATACAGACATTACCGGGCGCCATCAATTAATAAAGAGGAAGAACAAGAAGCGAGATATAATGATGGTAGTAGATGAAATGCAATGTCGCGAGGAAGACCGGAGAGTAGAACTTCACGCGTACTTAATGAAAGGAGAGGTACCAAAAATAGATTGAAGCACACAAGTTAAAGAGTCGGGCAACAAATTATGAATTACGAGATGGCGTGCTTTATCGGCGATCTTTTGATGGGCCTTCGCTTCGATGTCTAACAAGGAAAGAAGGAGAAACCATATTGAAGATGCTGCATAGTGGGGATCTTTGGAAATCATAGCGGCGGGAGATCTTTGGCGTACAAAGCAAAGACGCAAGGATATTATTGGCCATATATGCATGAGGACGCAAGAGCAATATCAAGACGCTCATGAGGATCAAAGACATGGGAAGAAGATACACGCGCTGGGGGCACTTGTTAAGTTCTTCCACAAGTGTGTGGCCTTTTGGAAAGTGGGGTTTAGACATTGTGGGACCATTTTTACCAGAAAGGGACAAAGAAGGTACTTAATTGTCGCAACGGACTATTTCACAAAATGGGAGAGGTGAAAGCGGTCCAAAGACATTCGCAATAAGGATGTCTTTACCTTCATATTTGAAAATATTATATGCAGATTCGGGATTCCCGCACAATTGGTATCTTATAATGGGAAACAGTTTGAAGGGCAAAATATAGAGTTGCTGCTTAATGCATTTCAGATAAGATGTGGGAAATCAACTCCATTATATCCGCAAGCTAACGGCCAAGCAGAGGCAACAAATAAAACGATTGCCGATATACTGAAGAAAAAGTTGGAAGGACACAATAAGGGATGGTGCGAACAAGTACACAATGCAGTATGGGCTTATAATACAACTAGAAGAGTGATGAGTGCCAAATAGTGCATATTTATACATCTTTTTATTGGCATTTTACTCATCTTTTGCGCTTATAAATCGATATTATCCCATATTCTCGTATTTTCCTTGTTTTCAAGAATAAATATTTGTATTAATTAATTTTGTGTTTTTAGGTAATAAATAAAGCTCGGAGAAACTAAGGAGCAAAAGAGCAGAAGAATTGGAGTCAAGCATCTATGGAGCAGATAGCCCAAGCCCGCGCGCGAAACAGTTGCAACCCAACAAGTAGCGACTCATCTACAAGAAATGGGCTTGAGCTAGACCCGATCCGAGCCCGATTATCCTGAGCCGTTGAGATCGCATCTAGTTACATCCTACGGTCGCTCCCTCATGCACATCGAAGTTTGCCTTTCCGCTCAACATCGAATCACTCCAATACCGCTTACCTTTCTCGCCCGTTGAGATTTCTCCACTCTAGATCCAACGCTCGGTGGCTGTTCTCATCTTCCCCGATGCGCCCGCCTCACAACGAAATCCCTAACCCTATACTACCCACTCGACCAAACCCCATTCTCCTATCCATCTTCTCTTTCTTCTCCTCTCCGTCACTTTCACAGAGCGAGCTCGCTCCGCCATCTCCCGACCATCTTCTCGCAACACCATCTCCTCCATCATCTCACCTTCCCCGCCATAACCACCCACCGCACAGCCCGCACCCTCTCTAGAGCTAGATTTCTCTCACTTAGCTTCTTTCAAACCTAGAAGCTAATTTAGAGAAAAACTAGATCTAGGGTTAGCCAACCACCATGCATGGCGTCTCGGAGCTGATTGTGTAAGAAGGAGCAGGTTGGAGCGACACGGGTTTGAATTATTTACTTTTTATTTTCTCGTTTTTAATCAAATTTAGGGTTTGGGTGTTTTCAAGGGAGGCATGTATAAATAAGAACTGGCCTGTGATGTTTTAGGGCACGCCTGGATTAGCCAGAGCAGTCACTTAGTATTATTTTGTTCTTTGTTGCTTTAATTTGATGTTCTAATTTAGTGTGTTAGGGTTTCAATGAAACCCTAATTCAATGTTGTGTTTAAATTCAGTTGAAGTGTTCTTGCATGCTTAATTTTATCAGATACTTTCAATTTTGGTATTACAGTATTTTACTCTCACAATGGATGTCTTGCATCCATTGTAGTTAGGTTGCCTTTGTATTGTTATACCTCGGCTCAAACTTTAGAAACAAATGCTAATACCCTTGACTAGTTGTACTTAATTAGACAACTAGTACTCCGGTTAGTTCCTTAGCTGTCAAATTGAAGAATCACATGGAGAAACACCACAGATAGGTGGTAGAATTGACAAACTACCCCCATCGCCATAGGAACAAGAAGCTTCCAATTAAGTTGACACATAACATGAGTTAGTGGTAGAAATTGATAACCCTAGCATCTTTTTTATCTCACTGTTACCTTAGTTTAGGTTTATTCCACTCAATCTTAGCCGTTTGGCAAAAACAACTGTTGTCACTTGTTATCATTTGAATTCGGTTAAGTAGCAAGCCATTGATCACATATAGGGTACCACAAGTCTCGTGGTTCGACCCGCACTTGCTCGATCCTACAACCAAGACACCGTGCACTTGCGGTATAACCGTAGGCCGTAAATCACGTAATTTAAACATCTTTTCGGGCCTACCAAGTTTTTGGCGCCGCTGCCGGGGACTTGGCGCGTGCCCTGTTGCTCATTGGCCTGACTTTACTGATTTCCACTCATCTCTGTATATACTCACCTTGCATTATTATTAGCCCTGTGTTAGTGTAGTATTGCATCTTATCATTACATTTTCATCTCGTATTTGTAACTTAGTCTTCTTTTTCTTGTTTATCTTAGTCTAACTTGTTATAGTTTAGCATCTTCACATCACCTTTTACACTTGCCCGTGTTGCATCCGCTTTTGCATTTGCACATTGTTACTTCCATTGCATATCGTAGTGTTTCTCCCTCTTCACTCAGTGAGCTTTGTTACTAGCTTACAAAAAAAAACTAAGCAACATTGCTCGAATCTTAGAGTTACTCATAACTCTTGATTCCCGATACCCAAAATATTCCCTTGTGACAGTCAATTGATTCTCGTGCTTGGGTTGGTATCCCACTCGATCTTACGCCTTCTCTGTGAAACTAAACTCTCATTTTGAGCTATCAGGTACCTGTGCTGTGCCTATGAGCAATTGAGACAAGCCAACCCAAGGAGACAAGGAAAGGCGCAGACTTAAGGAACCACCTGTGTGTAGTTGTGCTGCTGTGCTGCCAAGCCGCTAAGCTAACCTGAAGAACAAAAGAAAAAGTGCAAACTTGAGGTTAGTAAGTGCATAGTGTAATTCCTGTGCTTGTATGCAAACCTTGAGTGTTGTGTGGTATTGCGAAAACCCTGAGTGGAAACCCTGTGAGTCATCTTTGCTGCTAGAACTGCCATTCTGACCTGTTAAGACCCTGTGCATGTTAGTGATTTGCTTCATTGATAAATCTGCCATTATTCTGTTCCCAGAGCTCATTTTTTGACACCCATGCTTGCATAATATTGATACTCTCTGACCTATTGAGAGTTGAGCCGCCGTCTCGCACTCTTGTGTGAGCCGTTTGAGCGAGACTATTTGCTATAACCACCTTAGTCTCATCTGCCTCGTAATCGTGCATTGTTCGTGCAATTTGTAAACTCCATCTCGCCCTTCTCACTTGCTAGCCCCCCGAAACTAGCTTGTAGAAAAATTCGAGTTGAAGTCAACCGAGATAGTTGACATCAACCTGCATCGTTGACAGCCTTGACCGAGCATCCTTGTTTGTGAATGTGTGAACCATCTCGTGCATTTTGAGCATTGTGTTGTTTAAACCATTGTGCAACACATCCGTCCTGTGAGCCATCTCTGCCATTTGCATGAGCCCTAAGCCCGGTGAGCCTTCGATCTCCCGTGTACCCTGTTGAGCCACACTCCAGCCCCCCGAAGCCGTGGGGTTTTGTTGCAACTTGGCTCGACCAAACTAAGCACATAACCTTGTGCTTTAGCCGTGATTCTGTGCATTGCCGAGAGTGCACACAGCCAATGGACAGAGTTGCCAACTCGTGGGCCCGCAAACTTGCTCACCACCGGCTCGGCAATTTGCCTTCAACCCAACCGCTGGTCAGCACAAAGCCCGAGTTGTTTAAGCTAAACCCACTTCTAGGCTTGCACATACAAACCGAGCCCAGTCTGCTCGGGGTCGTACCCCTTTCATTTGGGCCGCACTTGTTAACCAAACTTGGGCTTACACCACCCGAGCCCAACTCAACCCAACCGGGCTGCCAAGCCTTATCATTGCAACTGGGCTGTTAGCCTTCCCACATCTATTGGGCTGTGCACTTGAGTTTATAACGGAACCCACCTTACCACTGGGCTGCGCAAAAGACCAAACCACATCAGCTGGGCTGAACAAACCATTGACAAAAAAAAAAAAAAAAAAAAAAAAAAAAAAAAAAAACCCACATAAGCCTCGAACTAAGGGTGCGCACGCGTAAGCCCAACCGCCGGGCTAAGCTTTCACATGGGCCGCACAAGCAACCCGGGCCGCTAATCCAACCGAGTGGCCGGGCTCGCACGTTAAATGAAGCCCAACTACCGAGCTATACATTTTTCAACCTAAACTAGGGTCAAAATGGCGCTTTTCAAAAATCCTGGGTTTCAAACAACAAATCCCAACAAACCAAATCTCACAAAAACCAAATTGAGCCCACAACAACTTGGGCTTCCCACATAAACCAAACCAAAACCCAACAAAACCAAATGAATCCCATTGAAACCAAATCCCAATAAACCAAACTAAACTTTGAGTTCAATTTGAGTTATTAAATCATGTCGATTTTGTCCGTATCCTGGGATGGAAACAAATCCCTTAGAGAGCGTGCTTACGGGCACGCTTCACGGGATGAACCCCACATATCATAGTGACTTTAGGGAATTTTATGCGCCCTCTCGTGGCCCTGACCTCACATACCCTAATCACTATGAGCACATGTATCATCCATCACAAGGTTGAGAATGAACACTCTCCTCATACCAAGTCATCACTTTTAGATCAATTAGAGGCTCGACTATCCGCTTTAGATAGGCAACCGCTTTAGAAAGGCAACTGTCGAATCTAGTTTTTCTAGGCAATATGAAACGCATGCTTGCACCTTATGTGGTGGCTTAGACCACCCCGCTGAATACCGTTATATCTTGCATGATTTTAGACAATCTAGGGAAAACCATGATAATCCAATGAACGAAGTGTCTAGAAGTGACTATTGGGACCATAATCAACTCGCACACATGCATCATTCACCACAGGTGGGGAGATGAACAATTTTATACTCCCCAACTCCTAGTTTGCAATCAACAATGGATACACTCATGGAGCTAAATGCTAGGCTTGAAATGAATGCAATGCATGACCATCCATATAGCAACATGTCTAAATTTCCCTTCTCTAGTGAACCTCATGCACAACCATACATTGAATATCCATATGAGGAATGCATACCCACTAGTGAAGACTCTCCTTCAATGGAACAACTCAAGATGATTCTTCAAAGGAACCTGATTGAGTTACAAAATGATAGGATTGAAAATAGTGTTTCTAGTCTTACTCATGCAACTAACATTGAATATGAACCTAATCTAGAGGTAGATGAGTACACTAAAAATACTACAATTTTGAATGGAGAGATGGATTTTTGCTATGATGATGATGATGATGAATATGAAGAGCATGTGTATTTTGAAAATGTAATCGAATTTTTAGGTTCAGCGACATTAAGTGTCTCTCCTGTGAACCCTATGAATGATGCTTCTTCTGATATTCATGCATGTGATGTTGATGTGGAACCTGTGGAATTTCCCTGTGAAAATGACCATGATTTACCCTCTTTTGACTTTAGGAAAGTGTGTGATGGTACAAATGATTTTAAAAATGAAAACAACCTAGACGTACCTAACCTCTCTCCTG
The DNA here is from genome assembly GCA_023531295.1 of Papaver armeniacum. Classification (NCBI taxonomy): domain Eukaryota; kingdom Viridiplantae; phylum Streptophyta; class Magnoliopsida; order Ranunculales; family Papaveraceae; genus Papaver; species Papaver armeniacum. The sequence continues at coordinate 44,881 of JAJJWW010003242.1, forward strand.
AGTCACAAATTGAAACTCCTTCACCCAACCTAGGTGTAGTTTGTCACACAATTGCAAAACCAACTTTTCTGAAAATGCCTAACTTAGGCTTAGAGCTTTGTGCTTCCCAAGTCCTCTTGGACTATTTTGCATCAAAGTATAACACTCTTAAGGAGCCACAGTTGGAATATGTATGTCTGCCTGTTCTTAGCAAAACTCATTTTGAGTTAGACCTTTTGCATGATGTACCTTTAAAATTGCAAGATTTTGTTCTCACAAACACACCCGTTCACAAGTTTTGGTTTGGGGGAAACTCATTCCCATTTGCAAGTCTTACGTGCACTCTCATATTATATTTGTGTAAGGTCTGTTAATGTGTGTACATATCGTCTATTGGGTTGATCCTCAACTCTTTAGACCGTTAGTTTATGGTGAATTTTCATTGTATATATCCGTGAGGACTTGTTAAATTTTTCTTTTCTTGATTCGGTTGAGTCTTCTTGCACATATATTATGCTAATCCGATATGATCTCCGTTGAGAATATTGGATTCTAGCCTTGACGAATGAAGCTCAACCTTGCTTCCGCCGACATAGAGTAATCTCTTCCCTTTTATCTTTTCAAAGATAGTTCTCATGGTATGTGATTGTTTAATTTTTCCTATCTCGTTGAGACATTGAGGACAATGTTTTATTTCGGTTTGGGGGTGTGATTTGCATTTAGAGTTTTTAGTCTTTTATTTCACCTTATATTTTGATAAAAAAAAAAAAAAAAAAAAAAAAATATTTCAAGTTTTTGTAAAGTTCAGAAGTTCGTCATCAATAGTTGAAGACCGAAGACCGAAGATTGAAGACGTTTCTATGGTTTCTTATGAGAGAGTGATATTAATTGCCGATCGGGTGAGAAGTGAGTGAGTACTCCCACCCTTGCTAATGGTTGATTTCCTTCCTTAGAGATCATCAGAAAAAGATTCTTTTGTCCACACCTCTCGTGGAGTCTCCAGATTTTATTTCGGAAGGTTATCCTTCTTACCTACAACGTGTGCAAGATTTCTCTCTTTACTCCTCGCTGCACACATGAGAGACTAAAAAGCGATCTTTTGAGTGCAATTATCATAAAACCCTAATGGTGAGGCAGAAGTTGAGACTTATGATCACAATCGAATCCGAATTCTTTCATATGGTATGGTTACTTCTCGCTCATCACTTAAGGATGAGAATGCGTTCTTCGATAGTTCTAACTTCTGTTACTAGCATGCAGAAACTCTATGTCCTCATAGCTTCTTGGAGGCTTGAGACTCTTTTACACTCGGGTTGGAGAAGGTTTTGTGGGTACACCTCTGGTAAACCCTCACGAGACTACAACTCGTCCACTAGGGACACCTAGGGGTTTAAAGGCTTAGTGCATACGCTAAATGCATTCGAGAGACTGCTGACGGGGGTATAGTTAGGATTTCTTATTTTTTGTTTTACTTGAGGACAAGTAAAATTCAGGTTTGGGGGTATTTGATGAGTGCCAAATAGTGCATATTTATACATCTTTTTATTGGCATTTTACTCATCTTTTGCGCTTATAAATCAGATATTATCCCAAATTCGTATTTTCCTTGTTTTCAAGAATAAATATTTGTATTAATTAATTTTGTGTTTTTAGGTAATAAATAAAGCTCGGAGAAACTAAGGAGCAAAAGAGCGTAAGAATTGGAGTCAAGCATCTATGGAGCGAGATAGCCCAAGCCCGCGCGCAACAAGATTGCAACCCAACAAGTAGCGACTCATCTACAAGAAATGGGCTTGAGCTAGACCCGATCCGAGCCCGATTATCCCGAGCCGTTGAGATCGCATCTAGTTACATCCTACGGTCGCTCCCTCATGCACATCGAAGTTTCCGCTTCCGCTCAACATCGAATCACTCCAATACCGCTTACCTTTCTCAGCCGTTGAGATTTCTCCAGCTAGATCCAACGCTCGGTGCAGCGTTCTCATCTTCCCCTGATGCGCCTGCCTCACAACGAAATCCCTAACCCTATACTACCCACTCGACCAAACCCCATTCTCCTATCCATCTTCTCTTTCTTCTCCTCTCCCGTCACTTTCACAGAAGCGAGCTCGCTCCGCCATCTCCCCGACCATCTTCTCGCAACACCATCTCCTCCATCATCTCACCTTCCCTCGCCATAACCACCACCGCATGCCCGCACCCTCTCTAGAGCTAGATTTCTCTCACTTAGCTTCTTTCAAACCTAGAAGCTAATTTAGAGAAAACTAGATCTAGGGTTAGCCAACCACCATGCATGGCGTCTCGGAGCCGATTGTGAAGAAGGAGCAGATTGGAGCGACACGGGTTTGAATTATTTACTTTTTATTTTCTCGTTTTTAATCAAATTTAGGGTTTGGGTGTTTTCAAGGGAGGCATGTATAAATAAGAACTGGCCTGTGATGTTTTAGGGCACGCCTGGATTAGCCAGAGCAGTCACTTAGTATTATTTTGTTCTTTGTTGCTTTAATTTGATGTTCTAATTTAGTGTGTTAGGTTTCAATGAAACCCTAATTCAATGTTGTGTTTAAATTCAGTTGAAGTGTTCTTGCATGCTTAATTTTATCGATACTTTCAATTTTGGTATTACAAGTATTTTACTCTCACAATGGATGTCTTGCATCCATTGTAGTTAGGTTGCCACCGTATTGTTATACCTCGGCTCAAACTTTAGAAACAAATGCTAATACCCTTGACTAGTTGTACTTAATTAGACAACTAGTACTCAAGGTTAGTTCCTTAGTCAAATTGAAGAATCACATGGAGAAACACCACAGATAGGTGGTAGAATTGACAAACTACCCCTGTCTGCCATAGGAACAAGAAGCTTCCAATTAAGTTGACACATAACATGAGTTAGTGGTAGAAATTGATAACCCTAGCATCTTTTTATCTCACTGTTACCTTAGTTTAGGTTTATTCCACTCAATCTTAGCCGTTTCGGCAAAAACAACCTGTTGTCACTTGTTATCATTTGAATTCAGTTAAGTAGCAAGCCATTGATCACATATAGGGTACCACAAGTCTCTGTGGTTCGACCCGCACTTGCTCAGTCCTACAACCAAGACACCGTGCACTTGCGGTATAACCGTAGGCCGTAAATCACGTAATTTAAACATCTTTTCGGGCCTACCAAAGAGAAGCCACAGGAATGTCTCCTTTTTGCTTAACTTATGGAGTTGAAGCAGTACTCCCAACAGAGGTCATAATCCCGACAACCAAAAAAGAGGTTTGAGAGAAAAATCTTAGTGCGGTGCAACATTCTAATCAAGTTAGATGAATTGGAAGAAAAACGAGAAAAGGCATTGCGACACATGGAGAATTATCAGCGAAGACTGGCTAGAGAATATAACAAGCGTGTCAAAATACGTGAGTTCCAACCAGGAGATTTGGTGTTGCGAGAAACCCCAGTATATCAACGTGAAAGTGGAGGCAAGTTGGCAAGAAAATGGGATGGAACTTATATCATCAAAGAAGTAGTTGGTACGGGGCATATAGATTGATGGATCCCGAAGGAAAAGATGTGGGACAAAAATTGGATAGACCATGGAATAGATTATATCTAAAGAAATATTACCCATGAAAATGGGAGAGGAAAAATGAATCAAGAAGAAGTACTTCTACGCAAAATATTTGCGAAATTCAATAAAATGCGAGAGAAAATTCGCGAAGATCTCGCGATAAGAATAACAAAGAGTCATGAATGGCTTAACAAAAATGAACGAACAAAAGAATGGGACGAACCTTTATGGCGTACACCCTAGTTCGCGAATAACATTTCGTAAGAGGCAAATGTAAGACCTAAAGTGCGTCATATAAGGGGGTATCTCTCGACATGGCTCATGGGAAAGGTTACACCGCTCCTGAAGCCTGAGTCATGAAAATTTGGGGCCCATGAAAGCCTAACCGGAAGAGGTACCTTGGATTCCCAACTATATATATAAGGTTATACCCTGGTTGGGCGACCGAGGGTCTCTTCCAAGGAGTCAGTGTATGCTCAAGGCGCCGAGGTACACGGTTGAGCCAGAGTGCCCGGGATGGATGAACCTACCCTGGCCATTCTTGGCAAGTCTTGGCATATGTTGCACTCGCCCGAAGAAAACTCCACTTAGGGCGCAGCCTCGTAACCATAAACCCTATAGGTATAAGGGATAAGAGGCTGCGAAAACAACTGGTTGTTGTTAAGACCGGATGGGAGGAGCTAGTCTTGTATGGCCGATGTTTCGCCTCCTTGAAGGGGCAACCGGGGAGATGATAAGGGCGATGCTCTCCATTAGGGGGAGTGTCAAAACAGACGCAAATGTCATAAGGCTATGTTTTCGCAAGAGAATTTAGGCTTGTCATATTTGTGCAATGATCCTGCAGAGGCAATAATACTAACGCGAGGGTAAGGCGAGATCAATGGGTCTTTACACAACAGTGTACGGACGTCCTGCGATTTCGTCGCAAGACGGCAATGTCATGGGGCTTTATGTTCGCAAGGATATCTAGACCTGTCATATTGTCGCAACTAAAACATCCTGCAGAGGAAAAAATACTTGGAAAATGATAAGGCAAGATCAATGGGTCTTTACATGCAAGTGTAAAGACGTCCTGCGATTTTGTCACAATGAAAGGTGGAAGGGGAAGACCTCTAATTAGGGAGGTCTAACTTGGAAGACCACACAAAAATGATAAGGCAAGGTCAATGGGCCATTGCATGAAAATGTAAAGGCGACTTGCGACCTTGTCGCAACAAGAAGAGATAAAATAAAGACTACCGAAATGATAAGGCGAGAAAAGTAGGTTTCTTCATTCATGGAGATACCTGCGACCTCGTCGCAATATAAAATTCGACATCAGTGAAGAATACAATGCAAAAATGATGATGACTGAGTAAAAATCATTTCATAAAAATGTAAGCGAATAAGCTTGCGAGATTATAGTCATAGTTAAGAAGAAGAAAATAAGAGGATTATTCAACAAGGGGTTTAATCTTTCAAAACAAAAAGAAAGTTGCAGCAAAAGTTATAAAACAGTTAATTCTCTACATCAATGTTATCATTTTCGCCAATACTTTTTCGGCTTCACTTCACGAGAGAATGGAATTTAGTCGAAACTTTTTCAAGAAGATCTTTATTGACAACTTTCAGCATTGGCGACGTCTTCGCCGCTTTCATAATCATAATCATCATCGGGAGAGTTGGGGACTTCATCATCACTTACTTCTAAAGGTTTGACACGAATAGGAGTTCAAGAGATTTGGACAATAAAATGTCATTCACAATGACCTCGGCCTTGAGATGAAATTGACGAAGGAGCGCTTCTGCTGATTTTTACTATCTATGTCCTTACAATCAGACATATAGTCAAATCTCCTTTCGGCACGATCGCGAGAAAGAGCAAGGGAAGTAGCAAGCGACCCATTTTCTTTGCGAAGTTTAGAGTTATGATCGACTTGAGAGTAGAAATAACAGAGCGAAGTTTTTCTCGAGAATCCGCACAACAATTGAATAAGTAAAGATTAAAAGACAATCTTAAGGATTATGGGATTCATAAATGAATTAAGGTAGTCAAATAATATGACTACCTTCCTTTTGAGAAACAAGATCTTTGAATAAAAGACGAACAACTATTTCCCAATCGGTCCATGGCGTCATCGAATGTGTCCCCAACTAAGCCCTCCAACGAGATCGCAAAGATTTTTCGTTGGAAATAAGTATGGCATTCTCAGAAAAGAGAAGAATTGGATTTTTCTAATTTGAGAACATTGATCCTTGAATTGGTTCGCTTTTACACTCAAGGATATTCTACCTTGAATAAGTTTATCTCTTTCGGTCAGTAACTTCTTCAAGATGACTCCTCAGCGTGTGAATAGCTCGTCCTTGTTCTTCACATAATTTTTGACAAGCATTATATTGTTGCGAATAGGTCGCCAATTTGTTTAATAGAGAACGCTTTTCTTGAGAAAGAGTTCCGTTCTCATCTGATAAAGTTTCCATTTCCAAATTAGCTTTATTCAAAGAATAAGAGAGGCGAGATATATCGTTACTTAATGAGTCTTGACTCTGAGCTAACGTGATGTTTTCTTTAGACAAATTATTTATTTGGTCGGCAGCATATGAATGAAGATTATTTAAGTAGTTATATTGCTCCATCCAGGCGTCTCTCTCAACACGAACTTCTTCACCAATGGATTCCAATTGATATATCTCCATTATTCGTTTCTGGTTTTGGGCTTGAAGAGCAGACAAGGGTTTGAGATAAAAAAAAAAAAAAAAAAAAAAAAAAAAAAAAAATGATGGGGTGGCGAGAGTATACCTTTTAACTCCTCATTCTTCCTGCGAAGATTATCACGGTCTAGCGAGAGGTTGTGAAATTTTTGATTTTCAAGGTGGAAACTGTTACATTTCTCAGTCATAGCTTGGAGATCATTCCTCAATCTAGTGATTTCTTGAACCAAAGATGCTTGCGAAATCCTATCAGGACCAAGATGTTTACTTAGAATCTCGCAAACATCAGACTTGACAGGGTCGACGGAAGTTTTCTTGGCATCATTCACAAGATCTGAAAGGACTTTGAGAGCCACTTCTATCCCTTCCAAGTTTTCTTTGGTAAGAGGGATTTGCTCGGATGAAGAAGTAATAATAGCAGTGGAAGGAGGAGACGGGGCATCTTTCATCAAGGCAGCGTCACTGGGAAAGGAAGTCTCGGGAAGGATGATGACTGGAGAAATGTCGAGGCATGAATAGTAGGATTATTATGAGGAGCTTGATCTGCGAAGAGTTCAGGTATAGGAATGTTGTCATTAATAATGTTCTCGAGAATCAGCCAAGAAATCATCTTGCGATGATCTTGCAACCTAGGAGAAGAAGGTGTAAAGGAGGGAAAGGAAACACTTTGGGAGTAACGGGCTTGGGTTGGCTAAGTCTTTTAGGAGTTTTGTCAATACTTCCATCATCCTCGCGAATAACAAGTTAAATAAGAAACAGAGGCAACAATATATTGTTAATAAAAAACAAATGTTTCTTAAATACCTTGTCACTGCAGCTTTCTCTTTGAAGCCATAGATTTTACTCGCGAAGAGGGCTTTGATTGCGCAAGGGATTCTTGTTGCGAAGTAGATTTCGACTGCGAGCCCAAAGAAAGAAGAGGGTTCTTCACGGTAAATTTAGTTCTGGGCTGGTTCTTGCTAAATAACAATGGCAGAAAGAAAACTACAAAATTAATCATACCAGTGTGATTTTAACAAAGAAAGATAATCTCAAAATTAATCAACCACAAAATCAGTCAGATATGGCAAGATTAACAAACCTAGACGCCATGAGAACGACAACTGATAAAAATGGTAAAGAAGATGGTGAGAGAAAATAGCAGGCCCGACACTTGCGAGAATGATAAAGAAGAAGAACACTTGCGAGACGATGAAGAAGATGAAAAAGAAAAGGAAAATTCTTCACTGGGATACTCCTATAAATAGACGAGAAAAAATATTACGACCGGATAGCATTAAATGCACCGGTAAAAGGGGTAAATATAGACACGTGTAAACGGTCACCACTAAATCCAAGAAAACAAGCAAAAGGAATTTTAGTAGGATCCAAATATCGCACAACATATTTCCTAACAAACGAGAAGAGCTTGCGAGATTGATTATTTTCCGTAACTCATGAGGCAAGAAATGACACTTCATATATATATTACAAAGAAGCTCTAGAACTTCGCCAAAAGAATAGAGGCAAGTACGTACTTTTCAAGAAAAGTATTCTTTCGCTCGTTCCTTCACCAATTAAAACCAAGGATTATTACAACAATGAATTTTTCCTTCAAATCGCTCTTCAAGCAATATTCAAGGAAAAAGAGGCAAGATGTAGGATCATAATATCGCAATGGACAAGGTTCGCGGGATTAATAAATGACGGTGTCGCGAGGGAGTCGCAGGGAGCTAAAATAAACGACGCGATGAATAACGACAAACAAAACAATTGGAAGACATGAAACCTGGCGAGGGTTAAGAAGTGTCGCGAGAATGAATATTCGTGCACTTGCGACACTTCGCGAGACATTCCCGAAAATAAAGGATAGCTTAGCTGTCATCCACTATGTATTACCCTATATAAAGGGCTAAATGAGTCTGTTGAAAGGAGAGATCTTTTTGAATTGTGAAGCAAGTCATTAAGAGAGAGAAAGTTTAAGAGCGTTTTAATTTCTAAGTGTAATTCTACATTTCATTGTGTAAACATTTCATGGAATCAATTAATAAATATTCTTGATCACACATCTTTCAATGGATTAGTCAAGCAAAACTGAGTAAGGGGTGTAGTGTGGGATTTCCTGCAACTACAGTAAAAATCTGCACTTTGTATGTTGCTTTACTTTAATCTGAAATTTGCTCTTTTTCTCGTTCCGTTGCTTGTAAACCTTGAACTTTTCCAACTTTCCTTGTAGATTTTGGTGTCGCTCCTTGTTGATGATGATGGTGTTTCTATGGACCCGTTGTTGTCGAGAGAGAGAATGGTGCTAACTGCAAATCGAACTACAAGAAGGAAGCTTTCATCTATAGACGTCACCCTTCATGATTGACAAAATTAGCACTCAAGAGATCAAAGAGTAGTGCTTCTATTGGTGGGAGGTTGGGTAGCTCACCATTCTACCGTGCTTTGTTTATTTCTTTTTTGAATTAACGTAAAACGGTGACACACACTCAAAAGAAGCTCTTTAGTAGATGGAAGAATTTCTGGTCGGTGCCTCACATGATATGAATACGGGTAGTCTCCACTAATGATTGATCAGCAACTCTAATAATGCACTTCTCCCTGCACCAAATTCGCATCACCGGCATGATTAAATCCATTATTTAACACTCAAACAAGTAAGAAATCCGAATGTAGTTCTCTAACACTTCCAAGTTCAATTATGTCGGTCAAAATCTCTATGTAAACATACCTAGAAGTATGCTAGTGACTCTAAAATTTCTAAAAGTTGGAGTTTTTATGTAAAACTTTTTTTTTTTTTAATTTTTTAATTTTTTAATTTTTTTGTTTTAAAAAACATGCTTAACCACTCCCCCACACTTAAACCTTACATTGTCCTCAATGTAATTGAATCCTCCTAGTAAAGTCAAGGTGGGAAATTTTAACATGATAAGAAACAAGAAAAAGAAATAACAAAAAGCAAAAGAATAAGAAATACAAAACCTATGGGTTGCCTCCCATTAAGCGCTTGTTTTAAAGTCGACGGCCCGACTTAGCTTTTGCAAGATTCATTAGCCCGGATCAATCTCTTTCACGGGAAAACATGATTTCACATCACTAGGGTATCGCGTTGTCTCAAAGATATTGAAGTGGATGAGTGTACCATCAAACTCCATAGTCAAGGTGCCATTTTGGACATCAATCTTTGTTCCGGCGGTGCTTAAGAATGGTCTACCCAATAGCAAAGGTGTCGACTTGGAAGAATTCTCATCATTCATGTCTAAAACATAGAAATCGGCCGGGAATACAAGCTCATTAACCTGCACCAAAACATTCTCAACAATCCCTTTCGGGTAAACATTAGATCGGTTAGCAAGTTCAAGAACTACCCCGGTCTCTTTAAGAGGACCAAGATTCAAAGAATCATAAATCGAAGAAGGCATAACATTAACCGATGCACCCAAATCTAGCAAAGCTCGAGTAAACCTTGTTTTACCAATTGCGCAAGGTATAGTGAGACTACCGGGGTCCTTTAATTTTGGTGGGAGTTTCTTGAGAATGAACGCCGAAGCATTCTCCCCCACACTCATGACTTAATTCCCTTTTAACCTTTTCTTCTTCATGCACAACTTCTTTAAGAACTTTGCACAACGAGGAATTTGACGAATAGCTTCAATGAGTGGAATATTGACTTGTACTTTCTTAAGGATGTCCCACATATCCTTGTATTCCAAGTCTTTCTTTGAATTAGCAAATCGGCTAGGAAATGGGGGTGGAGTTGTGAAAGTAGGAACCGTCTCCTCGGGTTGGTTGGTTGGGGATGTATTCTCCTTTGGTGCGGTTTCAATTTCCTCTTTCTCATCATACACCTTATCTTGTTGATTTGGTTGCTCCACTTGTTTCCCACTCCTCAAAGTAATAGCATTAACGCTCTCTCTTGGATTAACAAATGTTTGTGAAGGAAGCTTTGTGGACGCTTGTGCTTTCAATAAGTTCACATCGGTCGCTAATTGCCCCACTTGAATTTGTAAATCCTTGATTGCCGAATCGGTCTTTTGTTGGTGTTGTTGAACCAAAGTAGTGATACCTTGCATCAATGCATTGAGCTTGTCATCAATTGAAGAATCACGTTCCTTGACTTGTTGTGGTTGAAATTGTTGTTGAGGTTGGAAACGTGATTGTTGGAAACCACCTTGTTGCTCATACGGATTGGAAACCGCCGCTTGCTTGTTTGCATAACTAAAGTTGGGATGATCCTTCCAACCGGGATTGTAGGTATTGGAGTATGGATCGTACCTTGGCCTTTGATTTGGATATAAAGCATTTACTTGTTCGGTCTCACCATCCGGAATAATTACCGCGGCCATCCTTTGCATCATTATCTCCATGTTACTCATCCTTTGATCAAGATGTGATGATGAATCACTAACTTCATGCACTCGCCTAACCATGGGTTCATCTCTTGTGTAGAATTGTTGCGAGTTCGCAGCCATACTTTCAATCAACTCGGTAGCTTGGGTCACCGTCTTGTTCATTAGTGCACCACCACCCGCGGCGTCAAGAAGAGACCTATCACTTGGGTGGAGAGCTTTGTAGAAGTATTGGAGTATCATAACATCACTAAATTGATGGTGTGGACAGCTTGCCACCAACCTCTTGTATCGCTCCCAACATTCATACAATGATTCTCCCACTTGTTGTTTCAATCCACAAATCTCCTTGCGAATTTGAGTAGCTTTTGATGCGGGAAAATATCTCTCGAGGAAAAGTTTCTTCATCCCATTCCATGTTGTGATACTTCCGGAAGGCAAATAATATAACCATTCCTTAGCATTGCCCGCCAAAGAAAACGGGAAGGCTTTCAACATTGCTCCATCCGCATTAGTCTCCGGTGGAAGCATAGCCATAACTATGGTATAGAAGTCCATAAGATGTTTGTTTGGGTCCTCATTCACCATGCCATGGAACTTTGGTAACTCTCTAATCAACCCCGGATTGATCTTGAAGGTTGAGTTAGTTTGGATACACCATTGTTGTGTATCAAGCTTGTGAGAAGCTAGGTCCTTTAGTGTACGTTCAACCATTGTTTCTTCCTCTTTGTCCGAATCACTTGATGAAGAAGGAGGAAGTGGAGTGTTAACCGCTCGAATGAAATCCTTTAGTTGAGTACCGGATTGAAGACGTATTGGACTCGGTATACCCTTCTTAAGCATTCACCAAAGGTATAACACCTGAAACAAGATTCTCAAAAACTAAGTTAGATACGGTAAAGAATCTAACAAAGCAAGAATAAAGCAAAAAGAAAAATAAAAACAACTAAAAATCGCCCGTTGCTCCCCGGCAGCGGCGCCAAAATTTGATGCGTGTCGTAGGTGCAATCAAATTAATTAATATTTCCACTCAATTAAAAATAATATAATGGAAGTCAAGTTCGTTCCCACGAGGAGCAAGAGATTCTAGTTGTAAAAATTGTCACGAAAGGGGGGTGTAAAAAGCAAAAGAAAATAAACAAAGCAATTAAAAGATAAAGTTGAAAGCAATAAGAGAGATAAGATCAAGGAATCCTTCTTCGTTGCAAAACAATGATTAAAGTTATGTTCTTTTCTACTTGTTATTAGTCACAGATTATCACCAACCGTAGGATAAAGTCCGCTTAGCTAGCCCCAAAATCCCTTATTTCACTGATTAACAAGTCCGCTTAGTTATCAGATTCTATTCAAAAGAACCACCTTGAGGTTCGCTTACAAGATGTAATTCCCCGAATGCATTAAGATCTATGAATTTAGGTTTAGTACTAGTAGTTAAACTCGGTTCGCTTGGTCCACTTTCTAGCGTTGTTTTTACACACAATCGCTCCACGGAATCCCTCCGCAAGGTCTCGTGTTTTCTACTTGTGTAAAGTGTCGAGAACGATTACGTATTCCCTAACTTATACTAGAATTAGATTAAACTAACAAATCAATTTAGCGTGCACTCTAAACAATCTATCAATCAATCATGAATGAATAATCATTCCTATTAGTAAAAACAAACGATAATCATGTGAAAAACTTCAAGATAGAATTGAAACAAAACTCAAATCATGTTAAGAACTAGGAATTCATCCTCAATCAATAAGAAAATTAGCTACTCATGTTTTTGAAATTCACACAAATAATAATTAAAAGGAGAATTTTAAAGAGTTCACACAAATAATTAAAAAGAAGAATTTTCAAAAGCTATCAAAAACACAAGTGTTGTGTGTGTAGAGAGGTGTGTAAAAGATGTAGAAAACTTCTCTATTTATAGGCTTCAATATTCTCCAAATCTTCCAAGGAATAGAATCCTTTTCCTTTAGCCATTCAATTTCCAAATTCAAGTCTTTCTCAACTCTTCATCTTCTCTTTCCAAATTTGAGCCAAATTCTCCATCCAACTCCTAGTCCAAGTCTTCACACCCATGAGAGAAGTCCATAGAAAATTCTGGAATTTTTGCTCGCCGGAAAACTGGTATTATGGCGGAATCCGACCGGGATAGTCGCCGCCGCCACCACGAGTTATGTTGCCGTCAAGGGAATATTCGACGGAATATTCCGTCAGTCCACCGTTAGGACTAACGGTCAAAGTGGTCAAACCGTCAGTCAACTGTTAGTCAATCGGGTCAAGGGAAGGAGGAGTCAGCTTCTAGTCAGCTTATGATTGGGCTGATTGGTCTAACTGGGTGAGTTGGATCGGTTGCTGGATCGCTCCTCGGACTCACCGAGTCAACTCGCCTTGAGCAGTAAAAACCGCCGAGTTCATGTTTGTTTGTTGGACTTGCACAGGCCAAATTCAAAGCCGTTTCCTTGGGTCTTCTCCCGTTAAGAACCTATACATTCATCTATTGAGTTCAACGGCTCACTCGGCTCGGCTTCATACACTTTCCGCAATGTCATACACATCCTGCAGCTTAGTCATGCCATTCCCTAACACCATCAGAGCAGCCATTCTCCAACACCTGCTTTCTGCTGCAAATCACTCTCTGCACTTGAGCCGAGCATGCTGCTAAAGCTAACATTTCTTTCACTGCATCATGTTCATGACCACCTGCCATCAATGCAATTCAATTTCCCATCCTGCCAACACTCCAGCCCTGTAACTCCAACTCCACAGCTAACTGGCAGTAGCAAATCTGCATCTTTACCAACACCCACTGCTCTTGCAACTTCATAGACTTCATCAGACCCATTGCAGTTCATTTACCAGCTACTCGATCTTCATAGCATCACCGTCTCTTCTCAATTCCAGTCTTCCAGCTCAAACCCCTTTCTCAAATTCTGCTACAAAACCATTCAATCTCTAATTACTCGAACCCATTTATCGACTCCACAGCAACAGCCATCTCCATCTCAGTGCAACTCCATTTCACTCCCCATTAAAATCACAGACCCATCTGAGCAATAGCACCATTAACGGCATCAGCTACAGAACCCATTTCCGACCACAAAACCCATAATCGATTCGTCAATTCCATCTTCATCGTTTCATCACAGCAGATCGAACAGCTTCTTCTTCATCTCTTTCCAACAGAAATCAACAGCACCACCGCCATCGTTTTAACTCAATCTCATCTCCCCTGTAAATCTCGATATCTTCACAAACCCTATCATTTCTTCTTAATTTCATTAATTCGAACCCATTAACAGCCTCAGTTCCTTCTCGATCTAATTTCTCCATTACCAGCACCATCCTCTTCGATCTGGAATTAACAGCAGCAGCAGATACATCCTCGAATTCTGCTCTTCATCTCTGAGGTCTCTATCTCTTCTCCCAATTTCTCTTCATCTCGATCTCTACCATGACAGCAGCTCTCAGTCGGTTCTCACTTCGATCTCTCGGGTTCAACATCAGCCATGACTGCTTTTCAATTTCAGGTGAAAGGGAAGAGAGTGAAGAAGAGAATGAGAGAAATATCTCTAGGGTTGTAATGATTTGGGTGTATATTTGCACCCCAGTGATAAGGACCACCCCTCTCATTAGATAAGGGATACCCCAGGGATAATTACACCCTCTGATAAATGATAAGGGGTACCCTGATGACAACCCCCCTTAGCCTTGATTGGGCCTGGCTTTAGTACTCCTCCAAATTGGGTTGCCCCTTAACCTCAACTGGGCTCCATATATCAATCGCCTGTAAAATGATCTTTTTGCCCTTTTGGCTCAAATTGGGTGATTTCTTCTTCTTTTCCTCCGTGCGACTCCAAAGTAGCTATAAAACTCAAAACAAGCGTAAAATACATAATTTACAAGAAAAATAACAAAGAAAGCATAAATAATAGATAGTAAATAGGATGTATTCTACACCCTATCAAGCGTGAAAGCTCATGCCATAAAACCTCTGATCGAGAAAGTCTCTCAGAGAAGATGTAGATGTGTAGTCTCCCAGCTGAGACCACGACGCATCTCATACTGTATAGAATCGCAAGATTGGATGGCTCCTAGACAACATGTCTGCTAGTATAGAGCAATAAAGTCTTCAGGATGCAACCATGTTTTGCCTGACTATACAAAAGGAATATGACACTCCAGCAAGTTCATATTGCTCGACCCTCAGATAATTAATGCTCATAGATAAGAAGCCCTGCTAGTATAGAGCCATCAGTTAATTATCTATAATCGCCTGAATATCCAACAATATTCTACGATTCTTCGTTATATTTCGTCACTTCAATTCGTGGTTCTTCCCAGCAGAATTCCACGGGTTAGTGATAAATATTCAACGAGGCAGGCATCTGAGCATCGAATAAGCCCCGACTAAAATGGTGCAAGTGTACTTAACAATAATGCACAGACCATCATTTGAATGCGCAAAAGAGCATTTCAAAAATATGAATGAACGATGAACCTATGCAAAATAGGAAGGAAAAATAATAATAAAATATTAGCAAAGGCGCCAGGGGACTGGGCTCATCAGTTGGCCGGTCATGCCATGACCAGTACCGCGCCCAATTTTATATTTGGTCGTATTTTATTATTTTTCCCCGATCTCGTGAAAATTCTCTCGTTCGAGCTAATCTCCTTCATTTCAAGGAAATTCTCTAATCTCATGATTTTATCAAAGAAATAATGAAATTAGGGAAAGGTGTCATGAGACAGAAGCGCCCAAATGGCCGGCCATGCCCTAGTCGTGGCCAGTCCCACACCTCACGTCCCCATTATTTTATTATTTCTCTCAAATTATGAAAATTCCTTGATTTTATGAATTTTCCTTAAAACCATGAAAATTCCCTAATTTTATGAATTTTCTCTAAAATCATGAAAATTATTATAAAATTAGGAAAACTCGTGGGACCGGGCTCGAGCTGGCCTGCCATGCCCTAGCCGGTCCTACACACCTATTATTTTATTATTATTTGTTGTTTTAGTTTCCTGATTCCATGAAAACTCCCTGATTTCAACAAAATACCTTGATTTTAACAAATCTCTCTGATTTTATGAAAATTACATAAAATTAGGAAGAGTGCTCTGGGACCGTGCCCATTAGCCGGCCGACCATGCCTTGGCCATTGTCTGTCCCACACTCCACACTCCATCACTCCCTATTTTATTATTATTATATCTCTCCCATCTCATGGAAATTCCCTAATTTCAGCAAACTCTCCAGTTTCATGGAATTTCCCTCAAATCAGAGAAAATATATAAAATCACATAAAACTGGGAAAGTGTGGGACTGTGCTTGTTAATCAGCCGGCCATGCCCTAGCCGTGGTCGGTCCCGCACCTTGCAATTTCCTGTTTTATTTATCATTTTTCATCATCTCATGTATTTTTCCTAGTTTCAGCAAAACCCTGAATTCTGCATATTTTCTCAGAATGTTGCTCAAATGTGCATCGGAAAATACTGAAATTCTCAGGACTGAGAAACGCACACTATGGTGACACGAGCACATCCCCTTGACCGACCAAGGGTGGATCTAAGGCCTGCAAACAGCCGGTCCCGCATGTTTTAATGATTTTAACTTAATTTGCTCAATTGCTCATATTAGGTTCAAACTTCTTCCAAAAAATTAAGTTTTTGCTTGAACGACCATCCATTGGTCCCACGACCACCAAGAGCCGGTCGCATGACCTATTGGTCGGTTCCTCCTCATTTCATGACCAGGTTTTATTATTTTTCGCTCACACGAGCATTATTTCAATAAATGATTAAACCAGCATTTAATCATTCTTTCACCAACTGGTCCTCAAGAGACTTTGGTACTTTGCACATTCGAGCATCTGGGTGTTACATGGTGAACTCTTCATCCCATGTAGCCGGTCCCTGCTTCACTCTGCAGATTGATTTGCAATAAATCATCATTTCGATAAAATTAGGGTTTTGAATCCAAAGCTCTTTTAGAAACATGATTCTGAGCAGATTCAAATACTCTGATAATTTTATGTTGATTTCATGATCAACGTTTTTATTTATTTTACTCGACCCAGCAGTCAGTATCTTAAATTAATATTTATTTTGGTCCTGCTACCAACAATTCATCAAACGAGCAATATTTGCTCAAACCGGCAATATTTGCTCAAACTAGCAATATTCCTCGGACTAGCAATATTTGCTCGAACCAGCAATATTTGCTCGATTCAAGAATATTGGTTCAACTATCAATATTATTCGACAATTAAAGAACACGGTTTGCTCGTCTTAGGTAATCAACATAATAATACCTCGTCTCTCAGACATATTTGATTCATGAATTTGAACATTTGCAAAACATGTTCAATTCAACAATACATGGACTCATCGTCCCACAAAGTCAGCAGAATCGACTCCACAATCACGAGATATCAATCGTGTCACATGGGGGATATTAACTAGGGTTTTGGTCTGGCGGTCTCACGGCACGTGTGTTCACCCACGATGAGAATGTGAGCAAGTCGTGAAATCAGTTGGAAGAGTCAGCAAAGTAGTGGGTGGAAAATTAACCAAGTCTCTGCACGATGAGCAACTGGTTTTAACACGATTTCCCACTTCCCACTCTCTGATTCCAGCAAACTGTCACACTTCATGGGATCATGGTGTTTTCAACTCCGGCATTATAAAATGTTTCTGAATCCTGATTGAAAGGACAAGATTCGAACACTCGAACATTCGTCTAAACAAGAAATTCTCGGCAAGTTCATACAGACAATCTTTCGTCTACACGAACTCATCGTCTGAGCATTCACTCTCAATTGAGAAAAGTTCAATCATTCAGAGTGTTCTTACGCTGAATTCACAACACACCTACAATCTCAGATCACCATTGATCTCACACATTTCTCAGCTTCCCTCATACAGATCAACCCATCCTCTCTTGTGACCGAATTGACTCTGGAACGGCCATTGTTCTTGGTTTAAGCCGGAGTCCTATAGATTGATCTCTCGAACTTAAAGCACTCTCTTCTTGCAGTGCATCTGTGTGAGGTTCAACATTTCGCTCGGTTCAAGGAGTCTGCACACGGACATCTCCTCAATTCCGTAAAACCAGCAAATCGTTTTTCCCCATCTACAGATTGGCGACCACAGTGGGAGATTAATCTCTCGGTTGCAACCTCACGATTTCACAAGATGGCTGGTCTTAGGTCTGGGTTAGTTACAGGTTCCAACACATACGGAGCTAGCACTAGCAACAACAACAACAACGACAATGAAGATATCCCGGAAACAATTCCGGCCTCTAATAACACTGAAGGTGGTGACATTACTCCTCCTCACGCTAACACGGAAGGTTATCCTCTGTTCGTCCGACACCCTGAGGAAGTCAGAGGAAACCCACCACCCACCATTGTCGATCTCATCAAAGTGCAAGAGACTCTTGCAAAAAATCAAACCGATATGGCTACGACACAGAATGAGATATTTAATCAACTGAAAGCTCTCACTGATACAATGTCAGAGAAAACTCAAGGAAAGGGGAAAGAAAAGGAGAAATCCTCAGATGCTGATCCTGAAGTAATCCCAATTCATACAATGGACGACGACGAAATCCGCAAAGCTGCAGACGATTCGTCAGCAAAAGAATCATCAAATTTTATTACTCGGGAAGATTTGGAGCACCTTCTGGAGAACCTTGGAAAGGACAAGACATCACATGTCCATCATCACCAGCCTCCTTATCCTGCCGCTACGCAAAGGATCCCTCTTCCGAAAGGTTATACCTCTCCAACTTTCACCCTGTATGATGAAACTGGAAATGCTCGAGAACATGTCTCTCGTTTCCTGAAAGCCTTGGGAGAACATGAACACAACCACGTTGTTCGTCTCAAGGAATTTTCAAAATCCTTGAAAGGCAGGGCATACACCTGGTACAACAACATCTCACCAGGGACTATTAACAATTGGGGAGAAATGATTAATGCCTTCTACAGAAAGTACTTCTTCGTGTCAGAGCAAGTCACTTTCTCCGATCTTGGAAGAATGTTTCAGAGGGTCAGTGAAAACCCCAATGATTACGTAAAGAGATTCAGAGTCCAGGCCTTGGATTGTCATGACCCAAATGTCACGGAGCAACAGCTGGTAGATTTGTGCATCAACGGCATGCTCCCGGTCTACAGGGCTCTACTGGAAAATCTTCGATTCCAGACTTTCTCAGAGCTTCACGAATCCGCGAAGAGATAGGCAACCACTGTACCTGCTCTATTGGAAAGAGCAAAACCTACAAAGACTGAAGAATCACGAGATACTCGAGGAAGCAGACGTCTTATCAACAAGCAATACAACCTGCAACCCTCCACAAACGCTGTTACAGAAGGGAGCAGGCGCAAGGCTGAAACGCCGAATAAGCATACTTCAGCTCCTCCAAAGACGCAAAAGAAGGACAAACCAGAGGCACGGGCTCTGGCCGGCCATCTGAGACTCCGATCAAGATGCACCTGACTTTCCTCTCCCTATTGGAGAAATGCTCGAACTATTAGATGCCTGGATCCAAGATGGTGCAATCAAATTTCCATATGTCAGGAGTGACCCAACTGAGGAAGACATAGAAAATCCTCGTTACTGCCGCTTCCACAGGTTCGTCAATCATCCCACAAGTAGATGCAAATTCTTGAAACGCATATTCAGAGAAAAGGTTGAGTCAGGAGAACTTAATCTGGGGGCTGAAGGAGTGCACAGAGATCCACTCCCGGTCAGGACCTTCTCCATTTCTGAAGCACCAGTCAAAGAAGCAGTTCAGTCATTGATAGAGCATGTATGTGAATTAATCTATCTGTTGAAAGCGCAAAGAGGAGACATGTTCACGGCTTTGAACCACATAGTATCTAGAAAACGCCTATTGATTCCAGTACATCCTGAACCTTCAGCCACTGACAAAGAAATGTATGACTGGGGACTGCTCACCGCAGTGCATATTAAAGGAAATAAATTCAGGAGGGCATTTATTGATGCCGGTACCGCCATCAACATCATTTCTCTGAAAACTCTCAGAGCCACTGGCATTACTCGACAAGAAGCTACTCATGCTCCCATGGCAATCAG
Source organism: Papaver armeniacum (assembly GCA_023531295.1). Taxonomy (NCBI): domain Eukaryota; kingdom Viridiplantae; phylum Streptophyta; class Magnoliopsida; order Ranunculales; family Papaveraceae; genus Papaver; species Papaver armeniacum. Next base: position 64,535 of record JAJJWW010003242.1, read on the forward strand.
GGATCACGAAGGGACTTCCAGAGATGCATATGGATACATCAATCTCAAAGTTACAGAAAAATCAGTCTGCACTGAGACTAAGTTTTACATAATTCGAGAAGACCCGGGATATGACATGATTCTTGGACGAACTTGGATCCACGCTGTAAAGAAAACTCCAACACCTTCAACATGTCCTGCTATTGCAGAAAGCTCTGACTCAGAAGAAATGGAGGATACTCCGCCATTAGAGCACTTGGAAGAAGTTAAAGCTTTGATGGAACTCACACAAAAGCCTGGACAAAGTGCACATTCTTTCATCAAGAGGTTCCGTACTCAGGCAAGTCTTATTCCTCTTCATGCAGCCATAATACCAATGTTGAAACATACTGCTCTGGTCTGGGGACTTCTCCCTGCTAACAACTTAGCAATTACGAAAATCTATGTAGGATCAGAATATCGCAACATCAATACCTTTGCGAAATCCTTAAACAACACACTGCGAAGATATCGCAGATTGGTTACAGAAATGACGCGACAGATGACGACAGCCTAAACACGAGAAAGATGTGGAGACCTAGCGAGATTTAGAAGTGTTGCGAAATTTAACATTTGTATACTTGAGAGAATATCACAAGACAGATCCGAAAATAAAGGACAGCTTAGCTGTCACCCACTATGTAATATCTTATATAAAGAGCCGAACAGGCTTAAGGTGAGGAGAGAGATATTTTGAGAGTGGAGAAAAAGTTTTGAGGAGAGAGAAAATCTAGAACAGTAGTTGTATTCTTGATTTCATTTCCTCCTTGTAAAATTCCTAAACTCAATTAATAAAAAGTGTGATTGTTGATCTTAAAGATGTGTTGATTATTATGAATTCTTGTGAGGGATATATTGTGGGATTTCCTGCAACTACATAATGGCGCTAGAAACAGGGACTGAAGATTGATATTGTGATTTGAAAGAATTTGAAGTAATAGGTAAAGAATTTCATATAATTTTCAACAACTCATTAAGGTTGAAAAATGGCTAGAAGAAGAAATACATCAAAACAACCAACAACTATTAGAAGGTGTAGGAGGCTTGCTGGAAAAGGGAGAGATAAAATGGAGGAATCTTCAAGAGTGAACACAAGAAACAATGGAGAAAATCAAGTTCAACCGCCAATTCAACGTACATAAATACAAAATAGAACTGTGGATTATGACAGAGTGAGTGTACATACTTGGCGATCAGATTCCGTAGATGAAATGTAAGAAGAGCAGCAATTAAGAAGCAATGGACGAGAGGAGAGAGACCAAGAAGTAATTGGAGGAATAATTCATGGAAATAAAGATATTGAAGCGTTAGAGGCATTGAGGCAAAGAATACACGAAGAAAGGCGACTAGAAGCAGAAGAACGTGCAAATCTGACAAGGCAAAATCATGAGTTGAGGATGGAAAACATGAGATTACAAAGTAGAAGGTTACAAGATCAATTTCAAGATCAGTTAGAGGAGAAATAAGACGAAATTCACCTGTAGAAAATGCTAATGAAGATACTCAAGAGGAAGTACAAAATCCAGACGAAGAACGTCGTGAAAGAAGAGAAATAATGGAAGATCGTTATATTCAACATGGTGAAATTCTTCAAAATGGACAAAACAACAGAAATTAGGGAAATAGGCAACGTCATGAACGAAATAATCAAGATGGCGAAGAAAAATAGGAAGAAGGAAGGAGAATATTACATGGGAGAGAAGTTCAAAGAAATCGACAAATAATTGAAGATGAAATCGAAAGACATTACACTGAACAAGCACGTCTAGCTTGCGAAAGGGAAAGACTGAGAGCAGAAGTGGAAGAACAAGAACTCCAAGAGGCAATTCGCCAGAACAATCATGATAATCGTCAAAGAATGCGTGAACAAAATCGCAATAATGGTAATATCAATGAAGAATATGATAGAGTACAAAATCGACAGCAGAGAAGATAAAATGAGAAGTATAATCATGTGCAAATTCATGAAAGAGGAGATCGCAGAGAAAGACGAGAAGAATATGATGAACAAGAAAATCAAATCAGATATGAACGCAGAAGAAGAGAAGCGGAGTTAAAAAGACCAATGGATCCAAATTCTGGTGTAAATGAACAAATTTTGAGAGAGCTAGCGGAAATGAGAGGAATGTTAAATGATAAAAGGGAAGGAGGTAGGAGACAACTGGACGAAGCCATAGAGGAAGATGCGAAAACTCCATTCACACAAGAAGTATAATTAGGAGGAATACCACCAAAGTGTAACTTACCTGTGTTAACCAACATTTTTGACGGAACAACTTGTGCATTACAACACATCAAAGCTTATGTGAGATGTATGCTACAATGGGAAAACCATGATGCTTTGTTGTGCAAATATTTTGCATCAAGTTTAACAGGAGAGGCCTTGAAATGGTTTGAAGGTTTGCCAAAGAATACTATAACATCTTTCAAACATTTGCAGGATACATTCTTAGGGGCGTATATAAGTAACAATTCTTCGCGACCTGGCATTGAAGATATATTTGGACTAAAACAAAGAATTGGCGAAAGTTTGAAGCATCTAACCAAGAGGTGGAGGACAATGTGTAGTGAAATGGCTGGCCGTGTGGATGAGAGATACCTCATTCTATCATTCATTAACGCAATGTTCGCAACCAATCTGCTGTATATTCAAGTTTTCAGAATCAAGAATATAATCACAATGACTAAGTTAGCTTCAAGAGGAGTATATCGCTCTTGAGGAAAAACAAAATGACATGAAATCATACCCAGTTGCGAACACAAGTTCAAAAGAAGTGAATGCAAGCCTATTACCCAAACTGATAAGCACAATGGCGAGAAGTTCGCAAGTACAACAAGAGAAGATAATGAATGATAGTCAGCAGAAGCTAGTAGCTATGGGAAGTCATGATCAAGAAGAATTCGAAAGGGAGAGAAAGTTCTATAACCGTGGTGGTAATAATAAGATTCAAATACTTGATCAGCCACAAGAATTTTATGGAGGTCAAAGACAAAACTATCATAGAGGACAGGGAAGTCACAAGGTAATATGGGAAGAAATCAAGATGCCACCTCTGAATGCTAGTGTGGAAAAAATATGGGAAGCTATAATCTTGATGGAAAATATACCAACACCATGGAACATGGGGAATGAACCACCTCCAAACCACAGAAGTCATGAATTTTGTTCTTATCACCATTTTCATGGACATTCAACAAATGACTGCAGAAATATAAAAAGAATCATCCTCAGAATGATAGATCAAGGGAAACTAAATCATTTTCTAAAAGACCAACCTTAGTCTCATCCATTACCACCACCGCCAGAAATTCGCAGAGTAAATACAACAAAAGGAGGAGAAACATTTGTAATAGAAGTTGGAGCAAAGGCAAAGAATCTGTTTTGTCACTCTATTGTACATTCGTACAAAACGATTGAATACTTTCACGATAACACTCTCAGCAGGGTTTTCGCAAGAGATGCCGATGATAGAGAAATAATGAATATTGTGAAGGCATCGCCACTGAAAGAATGGCAAAAGCAGACTATTTCCTTCACCGCAGAAGAAGTACCTGAGGGTGGAGAAATGCACGATAACCCATTAGTGGTAAAATTGGAGATTAACCCAAGACCTAGCGATGATGAAGATGATGAAGCTGAGGATTCATGGGCAATCAACAGAGTTTTAATTGATACTGGAAGTTCCGTGGATATCCTTTTTTATCATGCTTATAAAACTATGGGAGGAAAAGACGAAGATCTAATACCTTCAACTTACAAAATCTATGGTTTTAATGGTACTGCCAATAAGCCTAAAGGGGAAGTCAATATGCGAATTTCATTGAAAGGATTGTCCTCTGAAATTCTGTTCTGTGTAGTCAATGTGGAATCACCATACAACGCATTGATTGGAAGACCTTGGTTACATGGGATTCTGGGTGTAGCATCGACTTTCCATCAATGCATCAAATTCCCTCATCCCAGTGGTATTGGCATCATAAAAGGAGATTGGATTGAAGGAAATAACTGTTATTAAATTGATGTAGAATCTTGCGAAGAAAGAGCTGCAAAGAAGAAGAATTGGAAACATAACATCAGAGAAAGACAAAAAAGTGAAAGATTGATGGTAGATGCAATAGAACAGAGAGAAGAAAAAATGCTGCGAAACCAATGCATGTTGAAGGTAAGAAGCGACGAAGATTTCGCAAAAGGTAAGGAAATAACAGAAAATTTCAAAAATGCAGAGGCAGAAAGTAGCAGAGGTAAGAGACTTAAAGCGTGAATGTGTTTGTTGATTTTATGACTGCAAAAATAAAATTGAGAGAAGAAAGAAAGATGTATGAATAATTGGTTGCAAAAAATTTCAAAAAATAAATCTCATGAATGACAAAGATCAGATTGCAAAATTACAAAAGAGTTGATATGCAGAAGAAGAAACAAAACAATCAGAAATGGGCGAACCTTCTATGGCGTACACCCTAGTTCGCGAAATCAAAATTTCGCAAGAGGCAAATGTAAGATCTAAAGTGCGTCATAGAAGGGGGTACCTGTCGCATGGCTCAGCGAAAAGGTTACACCGCCCCTGGAATCTGAGTCATGGAGATTTGGGGTCAATAAAACCCATCCAGGAAAGGTACCTTGGATTTTCAACCTAAGCTTAAGACTTAGGTTGGACGATTGAGGGTCTCTTCTAAGGAGTGCGGCATCTGATCAAGGCGCCGAGGTATATGGTTGAGCCAAGAGTTCCTGGGGCGTTTGAAGCGTCTCGGCCATTCTTGGAAAGTCTTGACTTATGCTGCACTTGGCCCAAAGAAAACCCCACTTAGGGTGTAGTCTTGTAACCATAAGCCATATAGGCAAAAGGGATAAGAGGCTGCGAAAATAACTGGTTGTTGTTAAGACCGGATGGGAGGAGCCAACCTTGTATGGTAGAGGTACGTCTCCTTGAAGGGGCAACCAGGGGGAAGATAAGGGTGGCACCCTCCATTAGGGATCTGATAAGTGTCTTCACGAGGCTTTATTTTTGCAAGAATATTTAGGCTTGTCATATTTGTGCGACAATCCTGAAGAGGCAATAATACAAAAGAGAAAGATAAGGCGAGATGAATGGGTCAATACATGAAAGTGTAAAGACGTCATGCGATTTCGTCGCAAGACGGCAATGTCATGGGGCTTTATTTTCGCAAGAATATTTAGGCCTGTCATATTGTCGCAACAAAAACGACAAAAGAAAAAAGTTAAGGCAAGATCAATGGGTTTCTGCATGAAAGTGCAAAGACGTCCTGCGATTTGGTCGCAATGACAAGGGGTGGCGAAATAAGAGCTTTAACTAGGAAGGCAAATAAGACCACATAAGAGAACCAAAAAGAATGAAATCTTGGGAAAAACCAAGAAATACCTAATTGCGAAGATTCTGCAGAAACTGCTGCGAAATTGAGGCATAAATACATGTTGCTATTCAAAAGTAACTTGCTTAACCTTTAATTTGGATACAAATAACAGAGGCAAGTATGGGAATGAATAGAATAAGAACATGTTATTTGTCTCCATATGATAGATTTACGCACGCATGAATTGAAAGATTAATAATTATATATTGATTAACCATATTGCAAAAAATAATTGTTTTTTTAATATGTGCAGGAAGAAACAAAAAAGGTAGAATTTTCATTTGAAGGTTGAAGAAATTTGCAGCAAAAGATTACAAAGATAGGAGATTAAAGAACGAATGTACAAATATTACAAAAAGAGAGAGAAGGAAACATAACTATTTCTTGTTTGATTCTTCTTCTTCTTCTTCATCATCAAATTCTTCTTCTTCTTCACCTTCATCATATTTCTCTTCTTCGCTAGCATCACTGTCAGAGATATCCAGAGGAGGTACTGGTAGGTCTGTAAAAGAGCTTTCCTACGTTAAACTGCAAGTGCACAGGCCTATTGGAGGCAAGGGCAAGCACAGGTCGATCCCACAGAGAAATGGAATGTGCAAAGGTTGATCTAAAGCTTCCTCTAACTGATTTCAAGGAAATGTGACAGAGCTGTAACACTAAGGTGAACTGATTTTTGTTGTTGTGTCGATACGACTGAGTTGAATTGTGACTCTAATCTAAGGCAGTAAAATGAGGATATGTTGTAAACAAAGGTGTGAGAGCACTAGGATGATTGACTCCACTCTCTAAACCTATGCTAAGGTAATACAAAGCCTCTCTTTGTTCTCATGCCTTCCCTTGAAGGCTTCAGATGGAAATAATCTAGCTAACTCTCCCTAATTACTCCTAGTATCAATGGTCTTCTTACAGTACCATTGATCACAAGTAATTTTAGTTTACTAACTAGTTATATCACTAATCAATATTCATAAAAAGAACAAGTTGAGACTTTGATGACTTTCACATTGAATTAGATAGTTTCATCTTCATCCTAGCAGGGTGAATTAGAACATCATGCAAATAAAAACAGATTCCAATTAAATTACAGAACTTCCAACCCTAAAAACAGACTGGTTTTCTCTCACCTCAAGAACATCTATTTATATCAAAACAAACACTCGAATTAGCAATAAGATAATGACCCAAACCTCTTTCCTCCCTTACTTCCCTCTGAATCGACCATGCAGGGGTTGTTCGAGAAAACCCTAGTTTCAACCATCTCAACCCTAGCTTCTAGGTTATGGGAGAAGCTAAAGATGGAGATGGTTAGAACGAGGGTGGCAGAGAAGGTGGCTGCAGGAGATAGTGGTGATGGCGACAGGAGATGGAGATGGTGGTGATGGCTCTGCACTGGTATGGGAGGAGAAGAAGAAGGTAAGGGTTTCTGAGTTTGTGTCGGGGGAGAAGAAAGAGAAGATGGAAAAGAAAATGATTTGGTCGATAGGGTATAGGTGTAGGTGGATTTGTTGTGAAGCGGGTGTAGCGGGAAGATGATGCGAAGGGTGGAGCGAGCGTTGGATCTCGGTGAATCCGATGCGTGGCCCGATGCGAGATCTAAACGGCTGAGGGAGAATCAGGCTGCTTTGGTGTTGAACGGGAGCATCGAGTGTTGATGGGAAGAACGGAGCGACCGTTGGATGCATAAGATGGAGATCTCAACGGCTCAGGGTGAACGGGCTCGGATCTGGGTCGTTGGTCAGGTCTTGGATAGCTTGGGCCCATGTCTTGTAGATGGGTTGCTCCTTGTTGGGTTGCAACTGTTGCGCGCGCGGGCTTTGGCCTTCTGCTCCATAGACGCTCGTCTCCAATTCTCTGCTCTTTTGGCTCCTCAATTTCTCCGAACTTTATTTACTACCTAAAAACACAAAATTAATTAGTACAAATATTTATTCTTGAAAACAAAGAAAACACAGAATCTGGGATAATATCTGATTTCTGAGCACAAAAGATGAGTTAAATGCCAATAAGATGTAGAAATATGCAATATTTGGCACTCATCAAATACCCCCAAACCTGAATTTTACTTGTCCTCAAGTGAAACAGAAATTAAGAAATCCTAACTATACCCCTCGTCAGCAGTCTCTCGAATGCATTTAGCGTATGCACTAAGCCTTTAAACCCCTAGGTGTCCCTAGTGGACGAGTTGTAGTCTCGTGAGGGTTTAACAGAGGTGTACCCACAAAACCTTCTCCAACTTCAGAGTGTAAAAGAGTCTCAAGCATCCAAGGAGCTATGAAGACATAGAGTTTCTGCATGCTAGTAACACGAAGTTAGAACTACCAAAGAACGTATTCTCATCCTTAAGTGCTGAGCGAGAAATAACCATACCATATAAAAGAATTCGGATTCGATTGTGATCATAAGCCTTGACTTCTGCCTCACCATTAGGGTTTTATGATAATTGCACTCAAAAAGACCGCTTTTTAGTCTCTCATGTGTGCGCAGCGGGGAATAAAGAAAGAAATCCTGCACACGCTGAAGGTAAGAAGGATAACCTTCCGAAATAATTTCTGGAGACTCCACAGAAGTGTGGACAAAAAGAATCTTTTTCTGATGATCTCTAAGAAGGGAAATCAACCATTAGCAAGGGTGGGAGTACTCACTTACCTTCTCACCCGATCGGAAATTAATATCACTCTCTCAGCATTCATAGAAACGTCTTCAATCTTCGGTCTTCGGTCTTCAAATGTTGATGACGAACTTCTGAACTTCACAAAAGCTTGACAAACATTTTTTTTTTGACTATTAATTACATGAAAATAACAACAATGAAACTACTAACTCATTTTTTATTTTTTTTTTCGAATGAAGTAAAACAAAAAGACTAAAAACTCTAAATGCAAATCATACCCCCAAACCTAAATCAAACATTGTCCTCAATGTGTCAACAGATGATAAAATTTTAAACAGTCACATACCAAGAGAACTATGCTGAGTAGAGAAAAGGGAAGAGATTACCGGATGTACAATGATGTTGCTAAACCAAAGGAGGATGAATGCTTTGAAAGCAAACAACTAGAGCGCAAGACAAAAAGGTTGGTTAGAACAAATAAGAACTATGCAAAAAGAAAAAGAAAAAGGGAAAGAGAATGGATTTTTAGTCCATATGTATGTACACAAGTGAACTAGTCTAGTCCACATAGATGGGGTCTTCCAAGTCGATGGTCTCAACTTCTGGTGGAAGATGCTCCGAAATGGTTTCGATCTCGACCATTGACCTTGAAAATGTTCTTGGTTGCCGGGTTTTCAACTTCTCTGACTCCATGGGGAAAACGGTGCGTACCAAGAATGGTCCCGACCATCGAGAACGTAGCTTTCCGGAAACAAGTGCAAACGAGTGTTGTACAATAAAACTTTTCGACTGGTGTGAAAGACTTGCGCGAGAATGCGCTTGTCGTGAAACACTTTCATTCTTTGTTTGTACGTTTTGGCACTATCATATGCATCATTTCTCAACTCTTCTAACTCGTTGAGTTGAAGTTTCCTATGGGTACCAGCCTTATCAAGATCAAAATTCAACTTCTTCACAGCCCAGTATGCACGGTGTTCTAACTCAACAGGTAGATGACATGCTTTTCCGTACACAAGTCTGTAAGGAGACATCCCAATGGGAGTCTTGTATGCAGTCCTATAGGCCCATAAAGCATCGTTTAAGCGCAAAGACCAATCTTTCCTAGAAGGATTGACAGTCTTCTCAAGGATATGCTTAATTTCCCTATTAGAAACTTCTACTTGGCCACTGGTTTGAGGATGGTAAGGTGTTGCGACCTTATGAGTGATTCCATACTTGCGCACTAATGATTCAAAGGGTCTATTGCAAAAATGACTACCTCCATCACTGATTATTGCTCTAGGGGTTCCAAAACGGGAGAAAATGTTTTCCTTAAGAAAAGAAAGAACAACTTTATGGTCGTTGGTTTTGGATGCAATGGCCTCTACCCACTTAGAGACATAATCGACAGCAACAAGAATGTATAACTTACCTTCAGAGTTAGGAAATGGACCCATGAAATCAATACCCCAAACATCAAACAACTCAACAATCAAAATGGGTTGTAAGGGCATCATGTTTCTCTTAGTGATACTTCCTAATTTCTGGCATCGGTCACAAGCAACACAAAAAGCATGGCAATCCTTAAACAGTGTTGGCCAATAGAAACCGCTTTGCAAGATCTTTGCAGCAGTTTTCTTGGCACTAAAGTGGCCTCCACATGCATGGTCATGACAGAAACAAATGACGTCCCTTTGTTCGTGGGGACACATCTCCTAATGATTTGGTCTTGGCAAGGTACTTAACGGAGATATGGGTCATCCCAAAGGAAATGTTTAACTTCAGCCAAGAACTTAGAACGGTCTTGTTTAGACCAATGCAAGGGCATTCTACCTGTAGCAAGGTAGTTCACAATATCAGAAAACCAAGGCATTTCAGACACAAGCATCAATTGCTCATCAGGGAATTGTTCCCTAATTAGCACAGATTCATCAGCAGATTCGACATTCAACCTAGACAAGTGATCAGCAACAACATTCTCTGACCCTTTCTTATCTCGAATTTCGAGGTTAAACTCTTGTAGCAAGAGTATCCATCGAATTAGACGAGCCTTAGCATCTTTCTTAGACAAAAGATATCTCAATGCAGCATGATCAGAATAAATGATGACCTTAGACCCTATCAAATAAGATCTAAACTTGTCTAATGCAAACAAAACAGCTAGCAACTCTTTCTCAGTTGTGGACTAATTCAGTTGAGCATCATTAAGTGTTTTACTAGCATAGTAGATCACATATGGAAGTTTGTCTACTCGCTGGCCCAAAACAGCTCCTACAGCATAGTCAGACGCATCACACATAATCTCAAATGGTAATGTCCAATCAGGTGGTCTGACTATAGGGACAGATGTAAGGAGAGCCTTCAGTTGCTCCCATGCTTCCTTACAAGCATCATCAAAGACAAATGCAACATCTTTCGCAAGAAGATTGCACAAAGGTCGTGAAATTTTACTAAAGTCTTTGATGAATCGGCGGTAAAAACCCGCATGGCCTAGAAATGATCTGATGTCCCTCACCGTACGAGGTTGAGGGAAGTGTTGAATGAGATCTACCTTGGCTTTGTCTACTTCTATGCCTTTTTCCGAGATGATATGCCCTAGAACAATGCCTGAGTTAACCATGAAATCACATTTTTCCCAATTCAAAACCAAATTCTTTTCCTTACACGTAATCAACACACAAGTGAGGTGATGCAAACACTCATCAAAAGAAGAACCAAACACCGAAAAATCATCCATAAAAATCTCAAGAAACTTATCTACCATGTCGGAAAATATGCTCATCATGCAACGTTGAAAAGTAGCGGGTGCATTGCACAGCCCAAAAGGCATACGACGATAAGCAAAAGTTCCATAAGGACATGTAAATGTGGTCTTTTGTTGGTCTTCGGGTGCTATGTGAATTTGGTTGTAGCCAGAATAGCCATCTAAGAAACAGTAGTGACTATGTTTTGCTAACCTTTCCAGCATTTGGTCAATGAAGGGAAGGGGAAAATGGTCTTTCTTGGTTACTGTGTTCAGCTTTCTATAATCAATACAGACTCGCCACCCTGTGGTCACACGGGTGGGAACAAGTTCATTCATTTCATTTTGAACTACAGTAATGCCAGACTTTTTGGGTACTACCTGAATGGGACTGACCCACTGGCTATCAGGGACTGGGTAAATGATACCCGCATCAAGCAATTTCAAGATCTCACCCTTGACAACATCTCTCATGTTGGGGTTAAGTCTCCTTTGCATTTCCCTATATGGTTTAGTGTTCTCCTCAAGGTTTATGTGATGCATGCAAATTATGAGACTTATACCCTTAAGGTCGGAGATGGTCCAACCTAAGGCTCCTTTATGCTCTTTAAGAACTTCTAAAAGTTGACTTTCCTGTTCCGTGTCTAAACATGATGCAATAATCACAGGTAAAGTATCAGAAGGACCTAAGAATGCATATTTTAAAGTATCAGGTAATGGTTTCAAATCAAGCTTAGGTGGTGTGTCAAGAGGTGGGGCAGATTTGGAATCAGATAGTGGAAGTGGTTCCACTGTATTCTGCCATTTAGCAATATCCATGTGTGGGACAGATTCAAGCAACGAGTGAATTTCACCAATGTACTTAGACTCGAAGAGATCTAAGTCAAAGTTATCTAAACATGCTTGCAAAGGGTCCACTGACAAAATGTCGGGCAAAGAGTCTTGGATCAGACTCTCGATCATGTTAATCTCATGCAAATCAGTATCATCACAATCAATGGGTTGTTGACTAGTGTTAAAGACATTAAGCTCTACGATCATGTTACCAAAAGACAATTTCAACACTCCATTACGACAGTTGATGATGGCATTGGACGTCGCCAGGAAAGGACGTCCTAAGATCACGGGAATGTGATTACTTGGGTTTTGCACGGGTTGAGTATCTAAGACGATGAAGTCCACAGGAAAGAAAAATTTGTCAACCTTGATTAACACATCTTCAACAATACCACGGGGGATTCTCACAAATCTGTCCGCTAACTGTAGCGTAACAGGTGTGGGATTCAGCTCCCCAAGGCCCAGTTGCACATACACAGAGTATGGCAATAGATTCACACTGGCTCCTAAGTCTAGTAACGCTTTTTCGACCGTATGGTCGCCTATGGTGCATGTAATCGTTGGACTACCTGGGTCTCTAAACTTAGTTGGAATCTTGTTTTGGATTATGGAGCTCACTTGCTCAGTGAGAAAGGCACGCTTATGCACATGAAGCTTTCGCTTTTGTGTGCACAAGTCCTTCAAAAACTTAGCATAGGTGGGTATTTGTCTGATTGCTTCGAGAAATGGAATGTTTATGTTAACTCTCTTGAACATTTCCAAAATCTCATTGTATTGGTTACCCCCCCTTCTGCTGCACCAACCGTTGTGGAAATGGAGCAACAGGTAAATGACTTGGCAAAGGAACATCTATATCAGTAGGACTTTTGGTTTTATCAACAGGTTCTGATTCGTTCTCTACATTAGATGTTTTCTGCGGTGTTGTGTGTACTGGTGAGTCTGATGTAGACTCGCTTGATGGTGGTACACCTACATGGTTCTCAACAATTTTACCACTACGGAGAGTGGTGACAGCATTCGCTTGACTATGTGAAGTTTCTTTGCAAGTAGAGGAGCCTGCTTGAAACACATTCTTTGGATTTTGTTGGGGTTGACTAGGGAATTTTCCTTTTTCTCTCTCATTCAATGCATCACAGATTTGACCTATCTTAAGATCTAGGTTTGTGAGACGTTGGTCGGTGGTTTTCTCAAGTCGTGAAAGATTTTGAGTTAACATAACGACACAGTCTTCAAAGCTAGGCTTTTTCTCTACAGGGTACTGAGTGGGTGGTTGTACTTGGGGGTTTCTAGGATATGAATATCCTTGGTTATTATTTGTTGGTCCCCCTTGTGCAGGTCCCTTGGACCAAGAGAAGTTAGGGTGATTCCTCCACCCCGGGTTGTAGGTTTGAGAATAAGGGTTGTTCTCTTGCCTATGGTACAATGCATTGGCTTGCTCGGTTTTGGACTCTTGGAATGCATGTAAGTCTGGACAGCTGTCCACTAAATGGTCAGAGCTATGGCATGCGGCACAAGTGGCCATATCAATTTGGTCACGGAGAGTAGGGGCATTAGGTTTTACATTTTTCTGCAATTCAAGCACTTCTATTCTCCGGGCCAAAGATGCCATTTTTGCATTTCCCTCAAAGTCAGACTCGATTCTATGGACATTGTTTGTGGGGGTAGTCCTTCTCGGTTCACGGATGGACTCCCACTGTTGAGTCTTTTCAGCGACTTCGATCAAGAAAGTCCAAGCTTCATCAACACTCTTGTCAATAAATGCACCATTGCACATTGACTCGACTGTGGTTCGGGTTCTAACATCTAGACCCTCATACAAAATTTGCACGAGTCTCCACTTTTCAAAACCATGGTGGGGACATTGGAGCAATAATTCATTGAATCTCTCCAAGTACTTTGCTAGAGTTTCGTCTTCTAATTGCACAAAACCATTTAGACTCTGGCAAATTGTCGCCGTCTTATGGTTGGGGAAAAACTTTTTGAAAAACTCTTTTGTGAGGTCATCCCAGGTTCTAATGGACTGTGGTTTTAGGGCATGAAGCCAAGACTTGGCTTTGTCTTTCAGAGAGAAAGGAAATAATCTCAGTTTGAGGGACTCCTCTGGCATTTGGTTAAAACGCAGAGTCCCACAAATATCCTCAAAATCTCTCACGTGATGGTAGGGGTTTTCAGCATCGACCCCTCTAAACACGGGTAACATGTGAATGGTGCTTGCTTTCAGTTCAAAATGACAAGCATCGGCTGGCAGAATGATGCAAGAGGGCTGGCTTGCCCTAGTTGGGTACATGTAGTCCTTGAGACTACGGGGTTGGTTAAGTTCTTCACCCATAGTTTCTGATTCTGATGGGATTTCTGATGGATTTGGGCTTTCTGTGGAAGAGCTGGGTATGCTGACGATTTGGTCCGGGCGGATTCTAACTAGTCGATTTGTTTGGTCTCTAAAAGACACAATCATAGCCTAGCTAGCGCATCTAGCATGTTAACATACAATCAATTTCAATCACAGAAAAGCAAAAACTCAAAAAAGACCCACCAATACAAGACTCAAGCCCAAAAGATGCCTTTTTGATGTTGCAAGGCCCAGCTGTGTGGGTTCTAGCCCAGATGATGTGGGCTCAGTTTTATGCACAGCCCAGGTTGGGTGAAAATGTACAGCCCAGGTTGTTTGCAAAGCCTAGTTGGTTCAGTTTATGTTGAGCCCAATGGTTGGGCTTCAGCTTATGCGCATCCCACTACTTATGTGCACAGAATAACTGAATTTTTTTTTTTAAGATACATGAAATGAAAATAATAATACAATAATAATTTTTTTTTTTTTTAGAATTACAATAAAACAATAAAACTCAATTTTCCACAAACTTCATTAATTCTCATCTTATTTTCTTTCCTTTCCTTTGTTGCACGTAAACCTTGGACTATTTCAACTTTTCTTCAAATATTCTGATGTTGCTCCGCTTGCTGACGATGATGTGTTTCTATGAATCTGTTGATGTTGTTGAGAGGGAGAGAGTGATGCTAACTGCAAATCGGTATTTAGAAGAAGTTTTCATCTTTAAACGTCACCCTCATGATTGACGGAATTAGCACTCAAGAGACCAAAAATAGTGCTAAAAGTGGTGCGAAGTTGGGTAGCTTACCATTCCTACCCGGAATTGACGTACGGTGACACACACTCTAACAACTTTTCTAGAAAGTCACAAAGAGTGAAGGTCGGTACCTCGCTTGATGTAAAATGGGTAGTCTCCACTATGGTTGATCACAATTCTACTACCGAATATCTAAACAACACCTAATTCGCCCTCCGGTATGGTTAAATCCAACTTTAACGCTCTAATCAACTAAGAAACCCGATTGTGTTCTCCAGTACTTCCAAGTTCTGTTATTTCGGTCAGGCTCTCTATGTAAACATAGCTAGAAGCATGCTAGTGACTCTAAAATCTCTAAAAGTTGGAGGTTTTTTTTTTTTTTTTTGCAACTCAGCTCAGCCTAGGTTGGCAATTTACACAAGTGCACAGGCTAGTTGTTGCAGATGCACAGCACTGGTCAGGCCAGCCTCTGATTGTGTTGGTTGGTTTATGCTCAGGCAAAACTTGTACACAGCACAGCTTGGATATGTGTACTGAGCAAAGCAAACTCACAGAAAAAATGACACAGCACAGCCCAGATTGGCAGGTGCACAAGAAAATCAACAAAACTGTGAGAGGTGCACAGGGGAAAGGTTGTGCTCACTCAATGGTGAAGCATGTGCGGGGGTTAGTGCGTGGCATACAAGTGAGATGCTAATACAAACCTAGACACTCAACAACTCATTCAATCACCACAGTGGTCACACACCAATTGCAGAATTTTGTTGCACTGAGATGCACAAAAGCAAGGTGCCTGAGATGTAAATAGCAGCAGAAGCACAATTTCAAGATAATTGCAAGGTGTACAACTTCACAGCATTAACAGGATAATCAGCAAATATACAATGCTAGCATTTTACACATGCTCAGAGTGCCAACAAAGTCAAGAGATTTCAATTCTCAGAAGTTATACACAATTATGCATTACCACAGGGTACTTGTTATACACAACTTGCAGCTTACTTGGCTATCCATGTTGTAGCTCACACTCAGCAGCTTCAGGGGCTGGAGTTGAGCTCAAGGCAAATGGAAGCTAATGGTCACAAAGACAGCCTTGTAGAGGCCAAGATTTCAAATGAAAAGATGGCTAGTTCGAGTTGCAACTCACTCAGCAAGAGTTTTTATGCAAAGGCACCAGGGCAAATGAAGTCAACTTACTCAGTTGACCTCAACAATCTCAGTTGATATGGGTCTGATAACCAGTTGGCTCAACAGCTTCAGGGGGCTGGATCTCAGGGCAGATGGGTTATGCTCAGGCAATACAAGGTTCAGCAGATATCAAGGTTCATTCACAGATTCAAGGTCTAGCATTCAATAAGTGAAAATGACAGCTTTCAGTTCACAGAGAGTCTCCCAGATGTGATTAACAGAGAAGAAAATGCTAAGTGCACAGAGCAACTTAGCTCAAGAGGTTCTGTGGTGTCAACTCACTCAGTTGACTTCCACTGAAGTTTGCAGCTAACCTGGCTTTCCAAGTGGTGGCTCAGACAAGGTTTCCTAGAGTTGGTAAGGCTAGTCAAGTATTGGGCTAACGACTAACATTCACTCGACAAGCAAGCATGCTATCATTCATTCATTTAGGTATGCAAAGTTTGGGATACATTACCACCAAAGATATAAAACCGGGTTTAGGCAATCCACCAATGGTTCCCGCTCCTTGGTCTTCTCCTTTCCCTTGGTTTCACAACAGCACCACAAGTACCTGTTACTCAAAAGAGAATTTCAGTTCTCAATGTTGCAGAAATCAAAGCAAAAGAACAATACTCGCAGTATGAAAAACAGCCACTGTACTTGGTTATCTGTTCAGGGCAGACCAAGTTACAGGGGATGAGATACTTATCCAATGATGCAGATATGCAAAGTTTAGCAAAAAGAAATGAAAGAGCACAGGGCTTATGACAGTAAGCTACAGGTGCTAATGATAAAGATGAGTTACAGACGATTGATGAATACAAATGCAAGTGAATCAAGAATGATGAAGGATAGAGCAAAATATGGATTTAGCTAAGATGCAACTAAGATGAACAAAATGCAAAAAATATTAAGCAAATGGATTATTCTAAGCTACAGATTGCAATTGTCTCAATGAGTAACTACTTAACAGAATGAGATTACAACTATAAATGCAAGAGCAAGATGCAGGTAATTGAAAGCAAAAATTTAAGCTAAGTTAATGAAACTACACAGCACACAAATCAGTAATTAAGAGCAAAGATTGTAAAGCACATATGCACAAGAATGATCTGAAATGCAGTAAAGTGAGCTAATGGAACTACACAGCACACTACAAGTTCCCCGGCAACGG
The DNA here is from genome assembly GCA_023531295.1 of Papaver armeniacum. NCBI lineage: Eukaryota > Viridiplantae > Streptophyta > Magnoliopsida > Ranunculales > Papaveraceae > Papaver > Papaver armeniacum. Next base: position 81,523 of record JAJJWW010003242.1, read on the forward strand.
CGCCAAAAACTTGGTAGGTCTGTAAAAGAGCTTTCCTACGTTAAACTGCAAGTGCACAGGCCTATTGGAGGCAAGGGCAAGCACGGAGTCGATCCACACGAGAAATGGAATGTGCAAAGGTTGATCTAAAGCTTCCTCTAACGATTTCAAGGAAATGTGACAGATTTGTAACACTAAGGTGAACTAATTTTTGTTGTTGTGTCGATACGACTGAGTTGAATTGTGACTCTAATCTAAGGCAAAGAAATGAGTAAGATATGTTGTAAACAAAGGTGTGAGAGCACTAGGATGATTGACTCCACTCTCTAAACCTATGCTAAGGTAATACAAAGCCTCTCTTTGTTCTCATGCCTTCCCTTGAAGGCTTCAGATGGAAATAATCTAGCTAACTCTCCCTAATTACTCCTAGTATCAATGGTCTTCTTACAGTACCATTGATCACAAGTAATTTTAGTTTACTAACTAGTTATATCACTAATCAATATTCATAAAAAGAACAAGTTGAGACTTTGATGACTTTCACATTGAATTAGATAGTTTCATCTTCATCCTAGCAGGGTAAATTAGAACATCATGCAAATAAAAACAGATTCCAATTAAATTACAGAACTTCCAACCCTAAAAATAGACTGGTTTTCTCTCACCTCAAGAACATCTATTTATATCAAAACAAACACTCGAATTAGCAATAAGATAATGACCCAAACCTATTTCCTCCCTTACTTCCCTCTGAATCGACCATGCAGGGGTTGTTCGAGAAAACCCTAGTTTCAACCATCTCAACCCTAGCTTCTAGGTTATGGGAGAAGCTAAAGATGGAGATGGTTAGAACGAGGGTGGCGGAGAAGGTGGCTGCAGGAGCTAGTGGTGATGGCGACAGGAGATGGAGATGGTGGTGATGGCTCTGCACTGGTATGGGAGGAGAAGAAGAAGGTAAGGGTTTCTGAGTTTGTGTCGGGGGAGAAGAAAGAGAAGATGGAAAAGAAAATGATTTGGTCGATAGGGTATAGGTGTAGGTGGATTTGTTGTGAAGCGGGTGTAGCGGGAAGATGATGCGAAGGGTGGAGCGAGCGTTGGATCTCGGTGAATCCGATGCGTGGCCCGATGCGAGATCTAAACGGCTGAGGGAGAATCAGGCTGCTTTGGTGTTGAACGGGAGCATCGAGTGTTGATGGGAAGAACGGAGCGACCGTTGGATGCATAAGATGGAGATCTCAACGGCTCAGGGTGAATGGGCTCGGATCTGGGTCGTTGGTCAGGTCTTGGATAGCTTGGGCCCATGTCTTGTAGATGGGTTGCTCCTTGTTGGGTTGCAAGCTCATTTGCGCGCGGCTTTGGCCTTCTGCTCCATAGACGCTCGTCTCCAATTCTCTCGCTCTTTTGGCTCCTCAATTTCTCCGAACTTTATTTACTACCTAAAAACACAAAATTAATTAGTACAAATATTTATTCTTGAAAACAAAGAAAACACGAGAATGCGGGATAATATCTGATTTCTGAGCACAAAAGATGAGTTAAATGCCAATAAATAGATGTAGAAATATGCAATATTTGGCACTCATCAGGTACATTCTCTGGAATTTCTTCTAAGAGGCAAGGATATGTGGAATGAAGAATGTTATTGTCATCACAGACCTTCTTAATAGTTTGATTGCGAAAAAGAATATCGTCATTCTTAAAGTTCGCAACAGTAATCTTTAATTGACTCTTCAGTCTGGAACATTTATCATTGCGAGAAGAAAGATCCTTTGCGAGCTGCTCTTTTTCAGACTCAAGTTCTTCAACTCTTTTGCGAAATCTCTCTTCAACTTCTGCGAACATATAACAATGAGTCAGCAACTTGATAATAATTTATGACAGACGAACAATTAATAAAGAAGAACAATTAACAACCTTCTCTGTCAGAAATCATATCCTTAACCAAGGCCGTGTGCTCAGCTTGAAGACTAACATTTACACCTAAATTATTTCTGGCGTCATCTAGAACTTTCGCAGCCCAAGCGAATTCATCATCATTATTTATGAGAAGAAGGGAGCGAATTTGATTCTCTCTTTCTCTAAGTACAACATTTCTGCGGTTAGAATCATCTCGTTCAATTTGAACCTCAAGAAGAGTTTTTTGGAATTTCGCTAACGCTTGAGCACCTTGTCTAGCGATGCGATCTTTATCATCTATGAGATCACTGATCTTGGTTCTTAAAGTATTAATTTCCTCTTTAGAATTAAGATAGAAACGCTTAAATTTGTTGGCTAAGCCCAAGCTGGATCTATGGTCAATTTCTAAGAAGCGAAGTTTGGATCTCGAGTTCATTTATGGGAAGAGATTTAATCTTGTCATTTGAAAAACTATTCAAAGAATTATTAAGGTGTTCAAGAAGGGTATTATTATCCATAGAATTGGGGAATGAGTGAAGGAGAATGGCTTCATCAGAAAGATCATAGACGTCTGCGAAAATGATAAATTAGATGAGGGAGGATAATGAGAAAACAAAATAAAGGAAAAGAGAAAAATTTCATACCATAAAGTTGCTTATTGGCATCTTGAAGACTAGATATTTTGTTCCTTTTGAGTAGAAGAATCGGCTTCTAATTGTTTGTTCTTTTCACGAAGAGCAACAGCTTCAGCTTCTAATTCTTCATTTCTCTTGCGAAGTTGAAGATTCTTCTTTTCAAGAATCCCACGTCTTTTTTCCAAATTTGAGGCAACAGCGAAAGAAGCCTTCCCAGTCTGCGAAGGAAAATGAAGAAATTGTCAAGATATAGTATAACTTTAAATCATAATTATGATTAAATAGAGAAACGAAGGCATACCAAGATACCAAGTGAATTAAGAAAGCTAGGAGTCACTGATCTGGAGACTCCATGAAGAGAATCATCACCATCCAGTAAAGGGGTATCACAGATATTCGCAAGAGCTTTGCATGTGCTAGTGAGATGATCATCCCCAATCCCTTGCATGGAGTCAGAGAAGATGCTAGACAGTTGTGCCATAGAAGATTCAGGTGGAAAAACTTCCCTTGTGAAAGAAGTATCAACATCATCATTATCATCATCATCAGAGCTTTCGCCAGACTGAAGATTTGAAGGAGAGGGGGAGTGCACTTTTCGTTTCTTTGAAGGCGGGGCAGCGGACTTCTCCTTGCGAAGAGAACCTTTACCCTTGCCTTTGGTCTTCGCAACCTTAGACCCTTCTTCTTCAACAACTACAACACCAACCTTCGCACACGAATGAAGATAAGAAACAGAGGCAACAATATTATTAAAAATAATAAAAGAAAGTATTTCTTACTTCATCCGTGATCGAACGAAGCGCTGCTAGGGTGCTTGCCTTCTTAGTCCTTTTGTAGCTTCTTCTTAGCTTGTTAACCTGAAATTTTCGCAAGATTAATAGGAATAAAGAGAAATGAAGACTATAAACTGAGCAAAATTCAAGAAATATACCTCTTTCTCTTTCTCGGGCCAATTAAATACCCAAGGTTGATAAGCAGCGAGATTCGCAGGAAGCACATTTGAACCAGATTTATAAGGCCCCTTCAGAGTTAATGGAAAGACACACCATCTGTCATCTTTAGATTGGCGAGGAGTATTATTCTTGCCAGAATGCCAATCAATGTCCTGCATAAGTATTCTATCGCTGGCAACATTTTCTTTCCTCTTCAAGCGAATACCCCAGCGAGTTTTATCATTCTTCATGTTAATTATTTCATAATTTTCAATGAAGCTATCTACTGTGTATTTTTCGGCAAATATTTCTAAATCCTCAAATTCAGGGTCCCTAACTTCTTTTGGATAAAGAGATCCTTTACCAGCACCGCGGTTGGAGAATTCAAGTATTAAGCGAATGCAGTCCCCACTCAATTCGTAGATGGCTCGCGAGAAGTTCGCATGAGCAAGAATTTCGTAAAACAAAGGAAGGTTAGGATCATAGAGAGGAACGGGAAGGCCAGCGAGAATCGGACCAAGCAAAACTATGATTTCTTTATCATCACAATGATGATCAGAAAACAATTTAGCATAAAGAATGGATTTAGCTCCTTGATTGGGAATGGTGGCTAATGTGAAACCCTTCTCTTTGAGATCTTTCTGAATCCCTTCAAGAGAAGTTTCATATTTATGACCAACTGGAGGCATTTTAAGTATGGGAATGAAGAAAAAATTAAAGATCAAAAGAAGTAGAAACAAGAAAATTTACAGCAGCATGAGAGGAATATACGGAGAAACGGTGAAGAAAAGTTGCAGAAAAGATAAGAAAGAAAGTAAAAAAGAAGAAGAGAAGAATGAGGAGAATATATATAGAGAGAAGAATTCTCGAGAAGATAAACACATTGAATGCGAAGAGTAGACGTGAACGGTTGAGAAATAGCGGTTGAACGGACGTGTCAAGAAATGGATGGAAGAAGAAATACGTGTAATAAATTCTGCGAAAAAGTATAGAATCATGTCAATACAAAAGAATATGGAAAAATTAACGGCTGCGGCATTTTGAAGCACTAATTCTCATGACATTCTCTCCTTCGCAGAGAAGACATGAGAATAGGCAAGATGTAGGATCAGAATATCGCAACATCAATACCTTTGCGAAATCTTTGAACAACACACTGCGAAGATATCACAGATTGGTTACAGAAATGACGCAACAGATGATGACAGCCTAAACACGAGAAAGATGTGGAGACCTAGCGAGATTTAGAAGTGTTGCGAAATTTAACGTTTGTATACTTGCGAGAATATCGCAAGACAGATCCAAAAATAAAGGACAGTGTAGGATCAGAATATCGCGACATCAATACTTCGCGAGATCAATAAACGACAGCATTGCGAAAGTGTCGCAAACGAATAATATGAATGACGCAATGAATGACGACAACTAAAACACGAGAAAGATGTGAAGACCCGGCGAGATTTAGAAGAGTTGCGAGATTATATATTTGTACACTTGCGATATTTCGCAAGTCATTCCCGAAAATAAAGGACAGCTAAGCTGTCATCCATTGTGTACTACCCTATATAAAGAGTCGAGCAAGTCTGTTGTGGGGGACATTTTTCGAGTGTTAGGCAAGTCATTAGGAGAGAGAAATTCTGTGGTGATTGTAATTTCTTTAGCTCTTTTCCATTATATCTTGTAAACATTCAAAGAATTAATCAATAAAAAATCATAGTTGTTCATCTTCAAATGTCTTAGTTGTGTGAATTCTAGTGAGGGGTGTAGTGTAGGATTTCCTGCAACTACATATTGGCGCTAGAAACAGGGAGAGAGTAAGGACTGACATCGTGATTTGAAAGAATTTGGAGTAGCAGGGAAGGAATTTCATATAATTTTTAACAGTTTACCAAAATTAAGAAATGGCTAGAAGAAGAAATGCATCCGAGCAACCAACAACTGTTAGAAGGAGTAGGAGACTTGCCGGAGAAGAGAGAAATGAAATGGGAGAATCCTCAAGAAGGAACTTAAGGAATAATGAAGAAAATCAAATTCAGTCACCAATTCAACCAGTAGCGGATAGAACTGTGGATTATGATAGAGTACTTGGAGATCAGACTCTGTGGACGAAAGGGGAGAAGAACAACAATTGGAAAACAATGGACAAGAGGAGAGAGACCGAGAAGGGATTGGAGAAATAATTCATGGAAATGAAGAGATCGCAGCATTAGAAGCATTGAGACAAACAATACATGAAGAGAGACGATTAGAGGCAGAAGAACGTGCAAATTTGACAAGACAGAATCATGAGCTGAGGATGGAAAATATCAGATTACAAAACAGAAGGTCGAGAAGCACTACAAGGTCAAGTTCAAGATCAGTTAGAGAGGAAAGAAGGAGAATTTAACCTACAGAAAATGCTAATGAAGAAAACCAAGAAGAAACACAAAATCCAGGCACAGAACATTGGGAGAGAAGAGAAATGATGGAAGATCGTTATGTTCCACGTCCCGAGACTTTTCAAAATGGGTAGAATGATGGAAACGAGGAAATAGGCAGCGTCAGAGGCAGAATAATTCAATTGATGAAGAAAATCAAGAAGAAGGAAGAAGAATATTGCATGGGAGAGAAGCACAGAGGAAGCAAAAAGAGATTGAGGATGAAATTGAAAGACATTATGTTGAACAAGCACGTCTAGCTCGCGAGAGAGAAAGATTGAGAACAGAAATGGAAGAACAGGAGTTAGAAGAGGCAATTCGCCAGAATAATCATGATAATCGAGAAAGAAGGCGAGAACAAAATCGCAACAATGATAATATTAATGAAGAATATGAAAGAGCACAAAGGAGAGCTGATAGGCAACAAAGAAGAGAAATTGATAGATATAACGGTGTGCGAATTCGTGAAAGAAGTGAAGGAGAAGATCGCAGAGAAAGACGAGAATAGAATGATGAAAGTCAAAGCAGACATGAACGCAGGAGAAGAGAAGCGGAACTAAAAAGACCAATAGATTCAAATTCTGATGTAAATGAACAAATTTTTAGAGAATTGGCAGAAATGAGAGGAATGATGAACATTAAAAGGGGAGGAGGAAAGAGATAGTTGGATGAAGCCATAGAAGAAGCTGCGAAAACTCCGTTCACACAAGAGATACAATTAGGAGGAATACCACCGAAGTGAAATTTACCGACATTAACCAGCATTTTTGATGGAACAACTTGCACGATACAGCATATCAAAGCTTATATGAGATGTATGCTACAATGGGAGAATCATGATGCTATATTGTGCAAATATTTTGCATCAAGTCTGACAGGAGAAGCTTTGAAATGGTTTGAAGGGCTACCGAAGAATACAATAACATCTTTCAATCACTTGCAGGCTATATTTTTAGGGGCATATATAATTAATAATTCCTCGCGACCAGGTATTGAAGATGTATTTGGGTTAAAACAAAGGGTTGGTGAAAGTTTGAAGCATCTAACTGTGAGATGGAAGACAATGTGTAGTGAAATGGCTGGCCGTTTGGAGGAGAGATATCTCATCTTATCATTCATTAATGCTATGTTCGCGACAAATCTGTTATATATTCAAATTTTTAGAGTCAAGAATACAATCACAATGACTGAGTTGCGAGAGCTTCAGGAGGAGTATATTGCTCTAGAGGAAAATCAAAATGAGATGGAATCATACCCTGTCGCGAATACAAGTTCAGGAGATGCGAATGCAAGTCTGTTACCCAAATTGATAAACACTATAGCGAGTACCTAGCAAGTTCAACAAGGAATGAGGATACCGGTTGATGGTCAGCAAAAGTTGGTAGCCATGGGAAGTCGCGATCAGGAAGAATTTGAAAGAGAAAGAAATTTCTACAACCGTGGCGGAAATAATAAAATTCAAAGGCTTGATCAGCCGCAAGAAACCTATGGAGGTCAGAGGCATAATTCGCAAGAAAGCTATGGAGGTCAGAGGCATAACTATCATAGAGGGCAGCGAGGTCATAAGGTAGTTTGGGAAGAAATCAAGATGCCTCCATTAAACGCTAGCGTGGATAAAATATGGGAAGCTATAATCTTGATGGAAAACATACCTGCACCATGGAACATGGGGAATGAACCGCCTCCAGGTGACAGAAGTCATGAATTTTGTTCCTATCACCATTTTCATGGAAACCTAACAAATGATTGTAGGAATATAAAAAGAATCATCCTCAGAATGATAGACCAAGGGAAGCTAAACCAATTCTTAAAATGTGAAGAGAAGACTCAACCATTACCAACACCTCCAGAAATTCACAGAGTAAATACAACAAAAGGAAAAGAAATATTTGTAGTAGAAGTTGGAGCGAAGGCCAAAAACTTGTTCTGCAATTCTATCGTACATTCGTACAGGACAATCGAAGATTTTCATGATAGTGTTCTCAGTAGGGTTTTCGCAAGAGATGCTGAAAATAGAGAAGTAATGAACATCGCGAAGACATCGCCACTAAAAGAATGGCAAACGCAGATTATTTCTTTTACCGCAGAAGAGGTACCTGAGGGTGGCGAGATGCATGACAGTCCATTAGTGGTAAGATTGGAAATTAACCCAAAACCTGTTGACGATGAAGATGATGGGGCAGAAAATTCATGGGCTATAAATAGAATCTTAATTGATACAGGAAGCTCTGTAAACATCCTTTTTTACCATACTTACAAGACTATGGGAGGGAAAGACGAAGACTTGATACCTTCAACCTATAAGATTTATGGTTTAAATGGTACTGCCAATAAACCTAAAGGAGAAATTCGTATGCGAATACCACTAAAAGGATTACCAACAGAAATCTTGTTTTGCATAGTCGATGTGGAATCCCCCTATAATGCATTAATTGGGCGACCTTGGTTACATGAGATCTTGGGTGTAGCATCAACTTACCACCAGTGCATTAAATTTCCTCATCCCAGTGGTGTTGGAGTTATAAAAGGAGATTGGACCGAGGGACAAAAGTGCTATGAAGTTGATGTGGAATCTTGCGAGGAAAGGGCTGCTCAAAAGAAGAATTGGAAGCGGAATATCAAAGAAGAACAAAGAAGAGAAAGACTGATGGTGGACACAATAGAAGTGAGAGATGAAGATATATTGCGAAACCAATGCTTGAAAACAATTGGAAATTGCGATGGTCACAGAGAGCAACGGGGAATAAGAAGTGTAAGAAATAAATAGTTGATTTTAGAGTTGTAAAAAAAAAAAAAAAAAAATGTGTTTGGAGTGACAAAGATATGTCAAAAGTACAAAGAATATGATGATCAAGGAAGGAGTACGCGAAAGTCTCGCGATTCATGAATATAACGAAAGTTTGGTTAAATAATTACAGCAAGATCACAACAAATGAAGCAAGATTATGTGATAATTTCACAAAGATAATGAAAAAGAAAGAATCAAAAATCAATGAATGATTGCAAGAATTGATAGAAATGAAAGAATGAGTGAATGAGACAAACCTTTATGGCGTACACCTAGAGGGAAGATATGAAATTGGGTGAAAGGTGCAAGAAGTTCGCGAATGATATTTCGCAAGAGGCAAATGTCATATAAGGGGGTATCTCTTGACAAATTTGAAAATTTGGGGTAAATAAAGCCCATCCGGGGGAGATACCTTGGATTTCCAACTATATATATAAGGTTATACCCTGGTTGGACGACCGAGGGTATCTTCCAAGGAGTCAGTGTATGACCAAGGCGCCGAGGTACACGGTTGAGCCAAGAGTGCCTGGGGCATTTGAAGTGTCTCGGCCATTCTTGGCAAGTGTTGGCACATCTTTGCACTCGGCCCGAAGAAAACTCCACTTAGGGTGCAGTCTCGTAACCATAAACCCTATAGGTATAAGGGATAAGAGGCTGCGAAAACAACTGGTTGTTGTTAAGACCGGATGGGAGGAACTAGTCTTGTATGGCCGATGTACGCCTCCTTGAAGGGGCAACCAGGGGATGATAAGGGCGGCACCCTCCATTAGGGAGCTGATAAGTGTCTTAAGACGCAAATATCATGAGGCTTTATTTTCGCAAGAAAATTTAGGCTTGTCATATTTGTGCGATGATCCTGAAGAGGCAATAATACTAACGCGAGGGTAAGACGAGATCAATGGGTCTTTACATGAAAGTGTAAAGACGTCCTGCGATTTCGTCGCAAGACGGCAATGTCATGGGCTTTATGTTCGCAAGAACATTTAGGCCTGTCATATTGTCGCAAGAAAAATATCCTGCAGAGGCAAAAATACTAAAGAAATGATAAGACAAGATCAATGGGTCGTTACATGAAAGTGTAAAGACGTCCTGCGATTTTGTCGCAAGACGGCAATGTCATAGGACTTTATGTTCGTAAGAATATTTAGGCCTGTCACATTGACGCAAAAATGAGGGGTGGCAAAATAAGACCTTTAACTAGGAAGGCAAAATAAGACCACACAAGAGCAATGATAAGGCAAGATCAATGGGTCATTACATGAAAATGTAAAGACGTCCCGCGATCTTGTCGCAATGATGAATTTCAACATAAATAAAGATAAGATCACACAAGAAATTGAGTAACCAAATAAACTTGTGAAAATGGCTATATTTCTTCATTTATTTGTGAAGAATTAGCAATAGCAGTTGCGAAACTAAGAAGTATTATTACTTAAAGGTTATCGATTTAATCTCTCATGTGAAAATGAATAACAGAGGCAAGTATGGGAATGATTAGAGTAAAAACTTGTTATTTATTTTCATATGATAGATTTACAGTAAGAGATTACAAAAATGGAAGGCTAGAAGGATAAATGTACAAGTATCACAAGAAGAGAAAAAGAAAAATGGAGCTATCTCTCAGTTCATTCTTCTTTATCATCAGATACTTTATCAGACTCCTCTTCTTCGCTTGCATCACTATCAGAGACGTCTAAGGAAGGCATATTTTCAGGAACTTCATCAAGAAGACAAGGATATGAAGAAAGAGGAATACTATGATCATCGCAAACTGTTGTAATAGTTTGATTGCGAAAACGGACATCATCATTATTGAAATTCGCTACAGTAGTTTGTAGTTGCTTCTTCAACTTAGAATATTTGTCATTGCGAAGAGAGAAGTCTTTTGCAAGTTGTGCTTTCTCAGATTCAAGTTCCTTAATTCTAGTTTGAAACCTCTTCTCAGATTCTGCGAACAAATGACAATGAGTCAGTAATTTAATAGCAATTTCACAAAAAATAAGTGGTAAAGTAATGAAGAACAGTTAACAACCTTCTCTGTCAGAAATCATATCCTTAACCATGGCAGTATGCTTAGCATGAAGGCTGACGCTAGCACCTAAATTATTTCTGGCATTATCTAGAACTTTCGCAGCCCCAGCGAATTCATCATCACTATTTATGACAAGAAGTGAATGAATTTGATTTTCTCGCTCATTAAGTATGGCATTTTGGCGAAGAGATTCATCTCGTTCAATTTGGACTTTAAGAAGAGTTTTTTGGAATTTCGCTAATGCTTGTGCACCTTGATTAGCAATGCGATCCTTGTCATCTATAAGGCTATTAATTTTCTTTAGAATATTATTATTCTCATGGGAACTAAGATATAAACGTTTAAATCGGTTGGCTAAACCTAAACTAGATCTATGCTCAATTTCTAAGAGACGAAATTTGGTTTGAAGTTCATTTAATGAAAGAGAGTTAATTTTGTTTGACGAACTACTTAAAGATTCGTTGAGGTGAGCGAGAAGAGCATCATTATCCATAGGCTCAGGAAATGAATGGAGAAGGATGGATTCGTCAGAAAGATTATAAATGTCTGCGAAAATGATAAGTCAGGCAAAGAAAGATAAATTACAAAGTAAAAACGAAGAAAAGAGAAGAGTTTTATACCATAAAGTTGCTGATTAGCACTTTGAAGAGTAGATATTTTATTCTTCTGGGTAGAAGATTCAGCTTCCAATTGTTGAATTCTTTCGCGAAGAGCGGCAGTCTCATTTTCATTCTTCTTGCGAGATGTCGCAACTTCAACCTCTAATTCTTTGTTCTTCTCCTTAAGTTGAAGGTTTTTCTTTTCAAGATTGTTGCGCCTTTTCTCGAGATCTGAGGCAACAACAAAGGAAGCTCTCCCAGACTATAAAGAAAAGCAAAGAAACTGTTAAGATAAGGTTTATAATCGAAATCACAAAGAAATAAAGAAATATGAACATACCAAGGCACTAAGTGCATTTAAGAAACTGGGAGTCATTCTCCTGGAAACTCCACGAAAAGAATCATTATCCGCTAGCAGGGGGGCATCGCAGATATTTGCGAGAGCTTCGCAAGTAGCAGAAAAATGATCATCTCCCATTCCTTGCATAGAATCAGAGAAAACACTAGACAATTGCGCCATAGCAGATTCGACTGAATGATTCTCCTTCGCAAAAGAAGTGCCAACCTCATCATTATCTTCATCAGAGTTCTCGCTGGTTTGGGAATTAGAGTGAGAAGAGGAATGGATTTTCCGTTTTTTAGAAGATGGAGCAGAAGATTTATCCTTGCGAAGAGTGATCTTATTCTTTCCTTTAGTCTTCGCAGCTTCAGAAATATCATTCTCTTCAACGCCAACCTTCGCACACGAATGAAGATAAGAAACAGAGGCAACAATATTGTTAAAAGTAATAAGGAAAAATATTTCTTACTTCATACGTGATTGAACGAAGTATCGCCAGAGTACTCGCCTTTGGATTTCTTTTGTAGCTCCTTCTCAATTTGATGATCTGAAAAATTCGCGAGATTAGACATAAGAGGAAATGAAGATTGTAAAATAAGTAAAAGTTAGGAAGTATACCTCTTTTGCTTTCTCAGGCCAATTAAATACCCAAGGATGATAATTTTCGAGATTCGCAGGGAGTATACTGGAACCTGAAATGTAAGGTCCGTTCAAAAATAGCGGAAAGGCACACCATTTCTCATCTTTAGAATAGCGAGGAACATTGTTCTTGCCAGAGTGCCAATCAATATCTAACATGAGTATCTTATCGTCGGGAATGTTCTCTTTTCTTTTCAATCGAGCACCCCAAATGAGATTTATCATTCTTCATATTTATCACTTCATAATTTTCAAAAAGTTTTCTACTGAGTACTTTTCAGAGGCTATCTCTAAGTTTGCGAATTTAGGATCTCTGACGTTATCAGGATATAGAGATCCCTTACCAGCGCCACGATTGGCGAATTCAAGCATTAGACGGATGCAATCACCACTTAATTGATAAATAGCTCGCAAGAATTTCTCATGAGCAAGAATTTCATAGAACAAGGGCAGTTCGGGATTGTAGAGAGGAATGGGAAGACCTGCGAGGAGTTGACCTAGCGAGATTATGATTTTCTGATCATCAGTGTGATGATCAGAAACAACTTTGCAGAAAGAATAGATGAAGATTCTTGATTGGGAATAGTAGACAAGGTGAAACCTTTCTCTTGTAAATTCTTTTGAGTCTCACCCAAAAGGGTTTCGTATCTACGACTGGTGGAGCCATTCTCAGAATATGGGAATGATTAGAGAATTGAAGATCAAGAGAAAGAAGAAAAAGAAGATTTACAGAGAGTAGTAAACGTAAATTTCGGAGGAAGAGAACTGAAGAAAAAATTGCAAAGAGAAAGTAAAAAAGAAGAAGAGGAGGGTGAGAAAACTATATATAGAAAAGAATTCTCGAGAAGATAAATGCATTTAATGTGAGAGGGGACGTGAATGGTCAAGAAAAAACGGTTGAAAGAGACGTGTCAAGAAAAGAGTGGAAGAAGAAACATGTGTAATAAATTTTGTGTAAAAGTACGGGATCGTAACAGATAAATATGAACAGTTGCGGCATTTTAAAATACTAATTCTCATGACATTCTCTTCTTCGCAGAGAAGACATGAGAAGAGGCAAGATGTAGGATCAGAATATCGCGACATCAATACTTCGCGAGATCAATAAACGACAGCATTGCGAAAGTGTCGCAAACGAATAATATGAATGACGCAATGAATGACGATAACTAAAACACGAGAAAGATGTGAAGACCCAGCGAGATTTAGAAGAGTTGCGAGATTATATATTTGTACACTTGCGATATTTCGCAAGTCATTCCCGAAAATAAAGGACAACTTAGCTGTCATCCATTGTGTACTACCCTATATAAAGAGTCGAGCAAGTCTGTTGTGGGGGATCTTTTTCGAGTGTTAAGCAAGTCATTAGGAGAGAGAAATTCTGTGGTGATTGTAATTTCTTTAGCTCTTTTCCATTATATCTTGTAAACATTCAAAGAATTAATCAATAAAAAACCATAGTTGTTCATCTTCAAATGTCTTAGTTGTGTGAATTCTAATGAGGGGTGTAGTGTAGGATTTCCTGCAACTACAGATAGCTTAGCTGTCACCCACTATGTAATATCTTATATAAAGAGCCGAACAGGCTTAAGGTGAGGAGAGAGATCTTTTGAGAGTGGAGAGAAAGTTTTGAGGAGAGAGAAAAACTAGAACAATAGTTGTATTCTTGATTTCATTTCCTCCTTGTAAAATTCCTAAACTCAATTAATAAAAAGTGTGATTGTTGATCTTAAAGATTTGTTGATTATCATGAATTCTTGTGAGGGATGTATTGTGGGATTTCCTGCAACTACAAGCTATGAGTGGATAATCTCACCTCAGCAGTATTACACCAAATGGTTACGCTCAGGGCATCTCCATGTTGATCATTATATTAAGAGGTTTATTGCTGAAGACATGGCTAAGCACGACAGGCAATATGCTGGATACTCTCCTCTACGCGAGTGTCCATACGTGCCACAACCATGGAATCAGCAAAAAATATTCAAGGCGCGAACTACTAAGCCCAACAAATTCAAAGAAGGGGATTTGGTTCTTAAGGCGACTAAACGAGATCTCCATTCTGCAAGGAGCTCTAATTGGGAAGGACCATTTATGGTTGCTAGGTCCATAACCGGAGGATACTACAAATTAATCAACACAGATGGCAGAACCCTGCCAGTAATTCACGAGAATTAGCTTAAGGCATTTGTCTGAAATTATTGGGTATTCGAGGTACTGGACGTCTGAGCACTCATGACATCTGGATTTGGTATTTAGGATTTTCTTTCATTGTATTTTAATTCCTCCAAAACGTTTTCAATCCTTGCAATCAGTATTTGAATTCAGCAATTTATCAAAATTCACTTCATTTTACTTAAAAGAAAATCTCTATCAAATCCAAAAGAAAATCCTCAATCATCTACCAATCCAAAGTTAGACAATATCAAGACCCAAATAAAAACCTCACATCTCTCAGAAATTCAAGAGATTATGAAAAGAAAATCAAAGAAAATCAGCAAAAAAGGATTTTTGCGCCTCTGCATCCTTCAAGATCTGCAAAGCCGCCTTCTCCTTGTTCAGCTCCTCAGTCAGCCTGACAATCTTGTCTTCCTTCTCCATCACAACATCATTGGGAAAGGGTATGTTGTTCTCACATGAGTCCTTGATAGCATTCATTTGCTTACGAATCCACTTTACATTGAAGCCAAGTCTTTCTGAATTCTCCAAGTTTAACTCCCAATCAAAGAGTATATCCGGAGTCACAGTACTTCTGGACCTAGTGCATATATCACTTACAACGCGCAATATAATACCTACTTGCATTGTTAAAGCATAAGCATGCCCAGGGTTCCTGTCCACTATTATGTGACCAAACTTCTTCCATATTTTCTCGTACAAGCCTGCATATCCAATGGGAACGCTGAATCCACCTACTAGTTAATGATACGGGAGTGAAGCATCAAAGGGAGGAAGCAACTCCTGCACTTGGATATTCATGCACCACTATACGGTTCTCAATTACTGGAGCAGCTTCTACAATCGGGGCAACAATTTCTTCAGTATTCTCTACTGGTGTTTCGGTTTCTTCTATCACTGAAGCAGTAACAATCTGGGTTTCCATAACTTCAGTGACAACCTTCTCATGTCCTTTAAGTGCAGGGATGGTTGTCTCTTCATCAACAACTCCAGGGAAATTCGGGTTATCCTCATTGGTTTCAATATCCTCAACTTCGGTATTTGACACCTAATACGAAGATTACATGAGGTTAGGGTCGTTTAAGCATGAAACCAAATGAGATTATAAAATACAGCATACAATCAATACCACATCATCAAATTTCATCATTATACACTCAATGCACGAGCAAATAGCACGAAAGTCATGAAAATACGTTTTACGGTAACTTCGTCTGAAAAAACTGTACTCTACTCTGTACTAAAAGACTAACTGGGAGAAATCTACAAGGAATATGAGGATGGGTTATATACCATTCTCTTCGTATGGATGTCCTCTATAATGTGTCAAAATTTCATAATAATACGATGAACGATCAAAGAGATGTGATCAAAACATCGGGAAACATGCAATCTGAAAAAGTTCTGGAAGTCTCCTGGAAGTTTACTGTTTCGCCTTTTTCAGATCCTAAACGTGCTCAAAACTCAAAAAGATTTTTCGAAAAAGCTTGGAAAATTTTCGGGCTTGAAGATACATATGCGGATCATGAAAATCCGACGTCAGATGAAGGTTTTACGGTATTTTTGCTAAAAACTGAAATCTGAAATTTTCTGACGACGTATTTCGCCAAAATTACTTGTACACTCACATGGATTCTCATTCATTCACTCACAAATCAGCAATTTCATATTTCTATGAAGAGGTTACAATATATGTGCTTACTTGGGGGGTCTTCGAAGTGTTCAAAGAGTTGGGATTGCTCATGTCAACATCAAGAGGTTCATCATTTTCATTCGGTTCCGAATCTTTGGAACTTCCTTCGCCTCTATTCTTGGAGGATGACCAAGTATCAGCACTCTCCACCTCCATGGAAACATCCTCCTGGACATATTCTCAAATAATTAGCATTTTCACATGAGGCATTTATGTTTGGCTATGAGGGAGAGTACTCACAACATTTTCTTCTTCAACGCTCAAATCAAAGATTGTCTGCCCAACGGCAGAGAATTGAAGACCATCAATAATAGACGGAGCAAAATTCTGTAACCAAATAACAAATATTGGTTTCATGATCCTAGTAATGTGGATAGAAAAAGTTTCAGCGGAAAAGTGTCGACAACTCACCAAAGAAATAACCAGGGACTTTATGGTATTAGGCAACAGCTTACAATTCTTGTTTCTGCCTTCTCCACCGTGAACAACTGTTTCTGCTTCTGAGAAATTCACTTCAAG
Organism: Papaver armeniacum; assembly: GCA_023531295.1. NCBI lineage: Eukaryota > Viridiplantae > Streptophyta > Magnoliopsida > Ranunculales > Papaveraceae > Papaver > Papaver armeniacum. The sequence continues at coordinate 98,170 of JAJJWW010003242.1, forward strand.
ACGAGGTCTCACAGCACGACCGTCCTACAGGAAAGAAATTAAGGTTATAATCAAAGGCAATTATTTCAATTTTATGAAGAATGTGTAAAAGATACATACTGGTGAACCTCCTGGAGATGTCTTTCGCTTATCACCACCAGAGATGGGTTTCAATCTGGGTCGAGAAGCAATCATATCAGCATAAGGAGGTTCTTTCACCAAAGGTTGACTAACCCCTACGAAATCATGAAGACGTTCGAATTGCTGGTTCCAAAAATCAGTATAACCCGGAGTTACTGACCGGTTGTCAGCCGAGCAAAAATAATTTCACTTTCTCACTCTACTAAATATAAATGAAGTACGTGATAAGAAAGAGTTCGTATCCACAGAGAGGCAATTTTTGTTATGCGATTTTCAGTTTCTAAGGTAACCAAGGGGGAATTTTGTTGTTTTAACAAAGTAATAAAATAAAATAAAGCAAAGCAAATAATTGGAATAGTCAATAAAGAGAAGATATTGGTTACGGGATAGTATCATTCACAAACATGTATTTTCATCAATGATTAGAATTGAAAATTTAATCTCTCATTTACTAAAAGTCCTAGGATACCTTGATCGCAAGTATATCCCGCTAATTTCCCAGATTTCATCACAACCACATTAAAAGATGCATATGTGAATTCTTCCTAGAAAGCAACCTAAAGTGTAAAAGCACAATTAAGTTTAACTCCCTCAAAGCACTAAGTTCTATGGAATAAGACTAATCAAGGCAATCAAACGTGTAAAAGCACTAATTCAATTTAACCAAGGTTATGATTCATATGCAATTATAAAGATGTATCACTACAAGTAATAACCACACTATGCTACTTAGAATCAGGGATAAACAACTATTTCGTATTGAAAACCCTAATCTAGCAATAGAGATGAATGTAAATCGGATTGATTCCGGACTCAACCAAACAAACAATCAAATCATATGACAATATTAATAATGAATCATAAACAATAAAGTATTGAGACAAAACTAATTCATAGATTCAAATAACATGTTGAGAAATCAACTTTATCCCATAACCAATAATAATTGTTTAGCTACTCATAGCTATGGAGTTCATCATAAAAATATTAATTGAATAGAAGAAGATGAACAAAAGCAAACCCTAGAAGCGTAAACAAAAGCGGCTCTCTCCAAGTTCCAAGAATAATACGTGATATCCCAAAGTTGTAGAAACTTTCTTCTTTTATAGCTTTTCATCTTTCCAAAACTAGGTCAAGTCTCAAAGGTCCAATAGATAGAAGTCCACCAAGCCCATATATATATAAAAAAAAAAAAAAAACCATGTAGAAAATATGCCCCAAAAGTGATCGCCGGAAATCTGTTATTATGGCCGAAAATTGGCCGAAATCCGGCACCAGAAAAATATCTCAGGTGACCGGCAAAGTCCACCCGGTCACCATTCAAACGGGTCAACTCGGTCAAGGTCAGACCGAGTCAAGTCTAGGTCAGATAGACGAGTTAGATAACTAGTCAGACTCAGCTGAGCTGAGTGGCCTTGGCCTGAGCCATTTGCACTGTCTAGAGATTGTGCTGCACCATCATTGCACTACTGTGATGCATAACCCACCAGCTGCAGCTTCCATTGCAGCAACTAATCATCATAACCTATGATCCATTCTGTAACTCTTGCTGCAATTTCAGTTCCTTCATCTCAATCATGGCAACAGGACCAACCTATCTGCCTCAGCTTCTACATCTGCTACTTGACACCATTTCCCTGGCAAGCATTTCAACCACCCATTGCAGAACCATCAATCCATGGCAACAACACCAGTATTTTATCCTGCAACTGCTACTTTAGCCTGCCATTCTCACCAGCACAGCAGAAACTCCCAATTCCATTCTATGGCCACAAAGAATAACTCCATCAGCACCAGCATTTGCACTACACAACTGCATTCTTTGTAATCAACAACATCATAACCATTTAGTCTTCAATCCCCTGTAACTCCAGTTTCCCTGACTTGTTCCTTAAAATCATCAACACATTCTTAGCTCCACCCTACTGCAAAGCTTTAACTTCGTCATCATTTTCTCATCATTACCGGCACACCAATTCTCAGGCTCGAACCATTATCCATCTGCAGCTGTACTGAAACCTTCTCATTCTGCGACAACAACATCACAACTGCCAATTCCAGAGACCCATTTGTAGCTTCTTGCCTGCATTCATTCCAAGCTACAATAGCAACCTAGACATACATCTAAAAGAATACTTCCATATGTTAGTGAATCTGTAAGCAATCACCTCAAGCAACACAGCTACATCATTCTTTCCTTAAATCAGTGCACTACCATCACCATTGCTCAAGTCCCGTACTGAATTGCAGCTGTAACAAAATCAACTTCTTTGTAAACTCAAACTGCATTACTAACCACACTGAAGCTTCTTCTTGTAATCTTGCCATCTGAGCAACAAACCACCAATTCATTACCAACCATCTCATGTTAATTATAGCACCATTCTGAAGCAGCAGCTCAGCTCAAATTGCTTCAGCTCCGGCGGCTCTATTCCTGTAACTGACCCATTCAATTACTGCCTCTCAGCTTCCATCCACTGCAGTGTCATTAATTCCAAACAACGTCAACCTCTTGTATTACAGCCAACACAAGGCTTCAATTGCGAACCACCAGTCGAACCACCAGTGCCAATGTCACATCCTATACTCCATATCCCTGCAACAACACAAACATCTGCAGTACCATGTCCACGACTGCAGCATCCTCATTATCTTCTAACTCAGCCATCGGATTCCTTGCAGCGAGCTTCTCATAGCACAATTCAGTTCATTATCTCCGTCAGCTTCATACTTCTGTCATTCCTTTGAGTTTCGAACTTGTATCCACAGAATACACAGCACCATCTTGACCTGCAGCTCAACTCCATCTCTATGACTACCAACAGCTTCACTACATCAATTCCAGACATCCACCATCGACAGTTCATCGATTCAGATCCTTGTTCTTCCTTGTAATGCCATCACCAATTCCTAACCTTTCAGTCAACAACCAGCACCAACCATCTTCAACAAAGCCATTTGAAGTAACAGTACCACCATCATCTAACAAACCACAACACCATGAACTTCAGCATAATTTCTGCTTCCTCCTAGCTCCATTATGTCAAATCCATCTCCTTTTCTTCTGCTGCAATTGTGATTCTCGAGCAAACCCTGAATCCATCTCAGGCCAACAATTTCTGCAACAATTCACTTTAGAACTCAGAACTCAGACCTCATGAACATCAACATCATTTACTTGGAACTAAAATCTGAGGCAAACCCATCCTTCAAATTTCTTCAACAACTGCATCTGCATCATTTCCTAATCTCGCCATCTCGTCTTGTCACAACATCATCAACTTCCATTAGAGCAGAAACCCTAATTCCCAAATTCTCTCATCAATTCGCCCAAAACCAGAATCAAACCCCATATTTCACTTACAGAAGCCACGGATCTTGTCCTCTCAATCTCTCAATTTCAGTGAAGAGTAATGAGAAAAACAAATAATCCCTCTCGATACAACAGCCGCATCCGTTCTTCTCACTTCTCTGAATTTGAGAAGAAACTGAAAATAGTGATTGAAAACCCTGAACCTAGGGCTAGGTAGGAACCAAAATTGTCATAGACACCCAGCAGATCAACATGGGCCACCAAGCTCATATATGACTTGTCAGTTTTGCAAAACTGACAAGCTAATTCCTTTCTCAACTCCACTGTCAGTTTCGAGGAACTGACAGTTCATATTTCACCTCCTTCTCGCACATCCTAGCCGGCTCCAAATATAACTCGCATGTGAATCGGTCTTTTTGCCATTTTCGCTCCAAATAAATGATTTCTCCTTCTTTTGCTCCAAATGAGTCCATTGCACCTAATAAACTCAAACTCACACATAAGATACATAATTTACATGAAAACTCGCAAAGAAAGCATAAACAATATATATAAATCTAGGTGTTTTAGACACCTATCAATTACATACGTAATTCGGTCTGCACAAGGGAACCAATAAGAGCTTCCTTCGATATGGGTACGGTCTAAGCAAGTCTTAAGCTGTTCCATTGATGGTTGCTCCTATGGAAAGTTGGAACGCATTGATCCATACCCATCTGACGAGCTGCTCTATCAATGTTGTATTCCTCCACTGAAAAGTCTCCATATGTTTCTGCTATCAAATGACCTGGAGTACAACTCAACATGAAGGATCTTTCGCCATCGCTCAAGTCAGCACCAGATTTTAAAGTCCTACTATCTTCAGTATTGAAAGTTGTCAATTGGGAAATATAAGGAGGAATCAGCACCCAGGGACGAAAGTTGAACTTAGACTCATCGTTTAATACATCAATGAGGCGCGTTTTAGACTGAATTTGCTTCGTGGACCAACGCATGATCATGGCATTATCCCTATCAGATAAAATACGTCGAGAATCACCAACAGTCAACCCTTGCAAAATACTACGAGTAATAGGCGCATACTTCTCGAAGCGCTCCCACATCAAGGCTTGGAGGAACATCGTATTGGCGTAGCATTCAATCTTCATAAAGCCATTTGAAACACTGGAGTCTACGACCAGGGAATCCAGGTTAGAGTACAAAGAACCCAAGAATAAGCTACCTATGGGAAGTTGTTCACCCTGAGCCATCTTAATGGCAAAAGGGATTACAAATGGCTTTAACAAAGTCTCGGCGTCTTCAAACAAGTCCCTAGACAGCCATAAGCACAAAAAAGCGGCGATAGACAACATGCCATCAGGTTCATTGAGAGGAACATCTCGTGGCCACCAGTATGTCAACCAGTGAGCATAACAGCCTTTTCCAGAAGCCTTGTTAATTCTCTCCATCTCAGCTGTTAAGATGTTGGAAATTGCTTTCTCCTCCGTGGAAAGTTCTTCAGGAAAATTACCTGTGATTGGAAGATGCAATAAAGCAACTAAATCTTCCAAGGTAATGGTAAACTCTCCCCAACTACATATAAAGGTATGAGTCGGAATACACCAGCGAGCAAGAAGGGCCACAAGATTTCGCGCATCATGAAAGATGTACAAATCTCCAGATGCTTGAATAGCCCTGACAACTTGTGCTTTATACAACATAGCTCTAACACGAGGATATCCCAACATGTGTCTTGACCATCCGGAAAACTTCTCTAAAGGGCGTCGAGAGAGCTTGAATTCTATAATTGAAGCCTGGAAGAGCCCTCGTTCAAGACAAAACCGAACAACTGCTCGAGGAGTCACCAATTTCTTTTGAGTAACCGTCCTGGGGTTTATCAAAAGACGATATGCTGGAGATCTGAGACGCTTTTCAGTTTCCTGAACCTCAAAAATGCATCATCTATATTCGGAATATTCTTGATCCCAGGTGTTTCGTCTTCCTCTCCGCCAACGGAAGTCTCATCCATGCATGCATCTTCTCTAGAGACATCATTGTCTACACACATTTCATCTCTGGAAGCATCATTAGCTTGGGAATCAGACATTCTTGCCAAGTAGCTGTAAAATTCACACAACATTTTGCTTCAGTCGTCTAAATACAAGCTTCAGCAAGATGATGGAATCATGCAAATGGGAATACGGCATCAACAAAAATGGTAATTCTTAACTCTTACCTCTTTGCAATTCCACTAACAATAGTGATTGTCCCACAAGAGTTAACAATCCAAAATTAGTTCGTTCCTTGAAACCTGCAATAACGAACGAGGCTTTATTAATCTTCAAAACTGATTTTTCATAAAATCATGGACATAATTTTCATAGTATGAACATCCACAACTGAACTATGAAATTTACACCAAGACAATATTTTATCATAAATAAATTGTCAAAGTTTCAAGATTACTCAGAACCCACGCTTCGATTTTATAAAGCAATAATTAATGTGAATTACTCACATAAATTCTCAAACTTTTATCTAATGAGAACAAACTCATGTGAATAAAATATGTCATCATATTTTTGCATAACATGTCACGGCTGCATAAAAAAAAATCTATTTTTCCTTCATATGAGCATTATTCTCTAAAACGAGGTTTATTTCGGTTTTGTGAAAGCTCACACCTTTTAAGATAAAGTTTTGTTTCCATGAAAGCTCATAAACAAAATTTTATCACTGGACACAGGTCTATTTCAAAAGAAAAATCTCTCTCAAGTGAGGGATTGTTGCTAGTTCCTTAAACTAACGATCGAACGAACATACGTTTAATAAAATAAGGGTTTTTCTACGAAACTCACGCTAATATATACACATGTATAGAATTTCAACATGAACAACTCATGAAATCAGCAAAAGCAAAAAAAAAAAAAAAAAAAATGCGTACCTGGTCGGTGCCGGCCGGAAGTTAGCCGGACGGTGCTAGCTCCGGTCGGACGGATGGTGGCGCTCCGGCAAAAATTTTTTTCTGCTCCTGCTAAGCTCGGACGTGAAGGTGATGGGAGGATGAAGAAGATGGTGGTCGTGTGGGAAGAAAAATAAAAAAAAAGGAATTAATTCCTTTTATACCTAATTTTATTTCCAAAACCTAATTCCATAAGGATTTCCTCTTTCGGCCCGACCCGTAAATCCTAGACCAACCAAGGTTCCACCATCGAATCAGCGGTTCTACACCAATTTTGCTCACTGGATGATGCTTGATAGACGCATTATGTGTCTAGTTTGTCCTCAATGTTTCGTATTGTTAGTACTCGTTTTTGTCCTTATTATGATGTTTTGTGTGTTTGTAGGTATTTTTTGGAAATAAAGATTGTTGGAAAATTCGGCTCGAAAAGTTGCTCGGAACACCCCCGGATGACATTTGTTATTCGGACTCCCACCTTGGATAAGGGGCACCTCAGTTGGGCACCTGCTATTCGCACCCCTGGTTCGGTTAAGGGGCAACCACCTTCTTTGTTTGAAAATGAAGAAAAAGGCGGGAAATGAACTTGGCAGCTGCGGAGAATTCAGGGCGATTTTCAGTGACAGAGTTAGACATAGTATTTGCCAAGTTTCTCTCGGATTTGACTTGGAATGATGCTGTCACACTAAAACAGGAAAGTTACTTGATTCATGCACGTAAATAATGGAAGAAATCATCAACAGGGGATGAAATATATTCTCGGATTTTCTGTTTTAATTTCCAAGTTATTTTGGGAAGTTTGTTCTTGGGTACAACGTGTTGGTTGCTGCCAGAGAAGAATAAGGAACGTGTAGGATCATGTTTGCCAGAGAAATCAGCGTGAGGAGGTAGAATAGGGAAGAAAATATTTTTCTTTACTGTCGAATATTTGGAGATCACTGTGAGTTATTACTGAGGATTTTCTTCAACTGTTGTGTATAAATAGCATCTTGGGGGTATTACTGAGAAATACGGAGAGTGGGGAGAGAGAACAGAGCAAAGAAATCCAAGTTTCAGAGATCTGTTGCTGCTGCCATTAAAGAGAGCTCGAAGAACATAAGACGCACCCAGGACCGTCGTTTTTGCTACAGTGACAACGACTCACAAACGTGGGTCGTAGTCCATAGGACAGTCTTAAAGCAACAGTGACAACGACACTCTTGTTTTATCGTTCTCGTATGAGATCGGTTTGTAACAAATATAACTGTTACAAACCCGGTTTTCATTATTTTTCTCCATTTCATCATTTGTACACCTCCTTTGAGCAATAAAAATGAATTGTGAGCGTGTTTCCAACATGATGAGCGGCTAATTCTCCCACAACCAAGGCAATGAGGAAGCTATTTACGCATGAATAATTGGTAACTATTTTATTTTCTCTAATTTATAATTAATAATTCACTCAATCACTGCTTTTGCAGAGTTTTAATTGTTTGCAAAATTCTTTTCATTAGTTGTGATTCAATTAGATAGGTTATGCTTGTATTAAGATAATCTATGCTTAGGGGATACAATTAATTTTTGAGAATTTGCCTGATTATTTGTGAATTAAGAAACAAGGGATTTAAAAGATAATTAGAGTTTTGGGTTATTTACCGTTATTCATTCATGTGTAACAGTGGAATCAGTGTCTTGGTTATTTTCTCATATCTTGAATCAATTTTGTGTTAAGTTTTCTTTATTATTAATTTTTATAAGTCTAAAATCCATTGCTTTCACAAGTCTCAACGAACCTTTTTACTACAACATTATTGAGATAACATCAATTTTTGGCGCCGCCGACGCGGACTTGTCTTTAGGCTAGAGTTTTTAGATTTTCTTTTAGGTTTTTATTTATTTGTTCTTCTTTACGTTTTTCGGTTTTTGTCTTTTCCTTTCAGATTTTGGGATTTGGAGCGAAAGAAAAATTTGCCAAAGCTTGTGGTGGATACTTAAAGATTTGGAGTTAAAGACAAAGCGGAAGGAGCGAAAGAAGAAGATTTTTTTATATTTTATAAAAAAGAGAGAAAAAAAAAAGAGAGAGATATTTTATTTTTTATTTTTTTAAGACTTTCCTTTTCTTTTGTACTTTATTTTTGGACTTTGGACTTGGACATTCTTTTATTTTTAAACCCTACGGAAGGGTAATATTAAATATTAAACTGTTTGCAGAGAAGGGCGGTGATTACGATATCACCTCGGCCCCTCGGGTTCGTACATGACATAGGAGTCGTGGCCCGAGTCGACTACAACGGTTCATCCCCGTCGGTACGGGAGGTAAGTTTCTTCGAAACACTCGCGAATCCCTTGTCGGCCGAGTTCTTGTCTTCCTTCGTGTGAATATATGCTGAGGACTTGAAAACGGCTGTTTTAATTTCCTAGTAAAGGGCAAGGACTGGCCATACAAGATAAGAGTTCGGATTTCATCACCGTTCTCTTCTTGCCCGCCTTAGGAGAACAATACTTAACGCGAACCTAAGCCTTAAAATTTGAATAGAACTAGACCGATAGGGTAACGAGCTTAGTAGGAAAGTCGCTCGAAAAATATTGGTTACTCTTTTAGCATACTTCGAAGTTCATGATGGTTTCGTGAAGTTGAATGCGTGACTGCGCCGCCTTGTAATAGCGGTGAGGCCTTGGGTATCAAAGCTCCACGGAGCTTCCCTCGCCTTGATTCAACTTACTTTGACTCGGATTGATCCAGAGGGGTTTGCTTAAATTGTAACGAATTCCCTTTCGAACGATTAGAAGCTGGTCTAGAAAACAATCTAAGTGGAGCCATCATGCTTTTTGTTTGCTAGATATCATTAGGTTTCTTTGTGGTGGAGTCACCTTGTTTGTGTTTGCATAAAACTTCCCTTCCTTTTAGGATTTTTCTTTTTCTTTTGTTTTCTTTTTTCTAGTGTATGCCCGAGGTCATTAGAGAACGGGCTTGGAAAAGAAACACTCTAGGTCGTTTGATTAGTGACAAACCTAGTAGTTCTTCTTGTGAAGGCGGGGAACTCGAAGACTCTACCCCTAGTACTTCAAACCCTTGTGCCAGCAATCTACTTTGAAAGATTACGTGTTCCCAACTAGGACCAACCGAGCTTCGTGCATTAAATTGCCAGCCAATACGGCTAACTTCGAGATAAAAGCTAGTATTCTTCAGATGATCCCTATATTCTTAGGAAAAGATGATGAGAACCCTTATTTTCATATTAGGGACTTTGAGGAAATTTATGGGACAATTAGAATAAAAGACCTTACTGAAGATGTTCCCCTTTTCCTTGAGAGATAAAGCCAAGACCTGGCTGAACAACCTACCAGCTGAATCCATTGAAACATGGCAGGAACTGATTGCAGCTTTATATATGAAATTCTACCCTAAGCATAAAGCTGCACATTTTGTTAGGCGAGAAAATTAGTGCTAGTGTGCAACAAGAGGGAGAGTCTCTTTATAGGTTTTTAGAGAGATTCAATGATCTCCTATCCCAGTGTCCTCACCATGGATTTGATAAGATGAAACTTGTAGAGATTATTTATAATGATTTAGACTATTCGACCAAAGCCCTGGTCGAGTCTATGTGTGCTGGTGAGTTCACTAATAAAACTGCTGATGATGCTTTTACCTTCTTAGGAACTATCGCTGAAAAATCCCAACAGTGGGAGTCTTGTGTTGAACCCCCTTAAAGACTCTTGATCAATAGAGGTAGCACCAATGTGGTAGATACAAGCTTCGAGTCAGATGCTAAGTTTGTTGCTTTGTCTAAAAGGTTAGAAGCTTTGGAAATGGGTCAGTCTAAAAATAGGTCCCTTGTTGAACCTAATAGAGCCTCTCAAGTCTCTAGTTGTGGAATAGAGCCCGATAACTCATTTTGGGAAGGTCATGTTAGTGAAGAACAAGCCCATGTTGTCTATACAAACGCTCGGTTTGAGAACCGTCAAAAGTTTGACCCATACTCAGAGACCTACAACCCTGTTTGGAGAAACCATCCTAACTTTTCTTGGTCTAAGGGCCATAATCAAGGTCAGTCTAGTAATTCTCAGCCTCCCCCAGGTTTTGGTTATGCTAAGAACTCTTCAGGTCAACCCCAGTTTCAGAACCCTTTGGATAAAAAGATCACAAGTTTAGAGGATACTCTCACCTCATTTATTAAAAGCTCTGAAAAGATCAACCAAATGGTTGCGCAAGGGATATATGAAAGTAAGAGTATAGGTTATGCTAACTCTCAGGCTATTTCCGAGTTGAAAACCCAGGTTAGTCAGATAAATGAGTCTTTGAGGGAAAAAGGTAAGTTTCCTAGTCAAACTCAGCCCAATCCTAGAGGAGTTCATCAAGTGGGTGAAGGACCATCCCATCATGTGAATGCTGTTAAAACCCTTAGGAGTGGTAGAGTGGTAGACAACAAGGTAACCATGCCTGATAGTGAACATGTTGTACTTCACCCTGCTGAGCCGGAAAATGATGAGGAGACTGATATAGTCTCTAATGAGACCAATGAGGGTCATATTGAACCAGGCTTTGTGCCTAGAGCCTCATTCCCACAGCTGCTAGTTCCAACTAAGAGGGAGTCCAACTTTAATGATATATTGGAGGTTTTTAAGCAGGTTACTATCAACCTCCCATTGTTGGATGCGATTAAGCAAATTCCCGCTTATGCCAAGTTTCTTAAGGACTTGTGTACACGAAAGCGTAAGCTTACTGTTCAAAAGAAAGCCTTCCTAGCTAGTCACGTGAGTTCTATTATTCAGAATACCACTACTCCTAAATACAAGGACCCAGGGTCCCCTACTATTTCTTGCACAATAGGTAAATACCGTGTTGAGAAATCTTTGTTTGACTTAGGAGCTAGTGTGAACTTACTCCCATACCATGTGTACCTTAAGCTAGGACTTGGTGAGATGAAACCTACCCAGATGACTCTTCAGTTAGCTGATAGGTCCGTTAAAATTCCTCGGGGTGTGATCGAGGATTTTCTCATAGAGGTCGACAAGTTTATTTATCCGGTGGATTTTGTTATCCTAGATACCCAACCTGTCCCTAACCCAGAGAACCAGATACCGGTAATTTTAGGTCGCCCGTTTTTAGCTACATCCAATGCGATCATTAACTGTCGAACTGGTATTATGAATTTTTCTTTTGGTAATATGACTATTGAGCTGAATGTCTTTCATATTAGTAAGATACCCTCTGAACTAGATGCCTCGAGCATAGCAGAGGTGAACATAATAGGAACATTAGTCGAGGAGTCATTACCAAACACTTTGTTAGAAGATCCATTAGAGAAATTCCTAGCTCACTTTGGGATTGATTTTGATGATGATGATGTGATTAATGAGGTGAATGCTTTGTTAGATTCAACCCCTTTGTTAGACACTAGTAATGGATGGAAACCTAAGTTCTAACCACTACCAGTTTCTAAATATACCCTAGTTCCTTCGTTAGAAGAGCCTCCTAAGTTGGACCTAAAACCATTGCCAGATACCCTGAAGTATGTGTTTTTAGGCCCATCTGAAACTTTACCTGTGATTGTTGCTTCCGACTTGGATAGTGATCAGGAAAGTAGGCTAGTTACCGTCCTTGAAAACAACAAGGTAGCTTTAGGGTGGACCATAGCAGACATTAAGGGTATAAGTCCTACAGTTTGTATGCATCAGATTTATTTAAAGGAAGATACCAAACCTTCTAGGGAGATGCAACGTCGACTAAACCCTAATATGAAAGAAGTAGTTCGAACCGAGGTTCTTAAGCTGTTAGATGCAGGCATTATCTACCCCATTTAAGACAGCAAGTGGGTCAGCCCCGTTCAGGTTGTTCCCAAGAAATACGGTATTACTGTAGTCCAGAATGATAATAATGAGTTAATCCCAACCCGAGTGACCACGGGTTGGCGTGTTTGTATTGACTATAGGAAATTGAACAAGGTCACTAGGAAGGACCACTTTCCCCTTCCCTTCATCGACCAGATGCTAGAGAGATTAGCTGGACATAGTCATTACTGCTTTTTAGATGGATACTCTGGCTATAATCAGATCGTTATTGCCCCGAAGACCAGGAGAAAACCACTTTTACCTGTCCCTTTGGTACCTTTGCGTATAGACGCATGCCTTTCGGGCTATGTAACGCCCCTGCAACTTTTCAGCGTTGCATGATGAGCATATTTTCAGATATGGTAGAGCGGTTCTTGGAGGTCTTTATGGATGATTTTTCAGTGTTTGGTTCGTCTTTCGATGAGTGCTTGCATCATTTGTCATTAGTGTTGACTAGATGTAAGGAAAAGAATCTAGTGATTAATTGGGAGAAATGTCATTTCATGGTTCAATCAGGAATTGTTTTGGGGCATATCGTATCTTCTAAGGGTATAGAGGTAGATAAAGCCAAAGTTGACCTTATTAAGACTTTACAGGTCCCAAAAACCGTAAAAGATATTAGGTCATTCTTAGGGCATGCAGGTTTTTATTGTCGATTCATTAAGGATTTTAGCTTGATTTCTAGACCTGTTTGCAATTTGCTTGCAAAAGATGTTAAGTTTGTCTTTGATGATGCTTGTTTAGAGGCTTTTGAGAATCTTAAGACTTTACTCACTACCGCTCCCATAGTCCAGGCACCCAACTGGAACCTACCCTTTGAGATCATGTGCGATGCTTCAGATTATGCTATTGGTGTTGTGCTAGGTCAGCGAGAAAACAAATTACTTCATGTGATTTACTATGCTAGCAAAACTCTGAATGATGCCCAGTTGAACTATACCACTACCGAGAAGGAACTGTTGGCCATTGTGTTTGCCTTAGACAAGTTTAGACCCTATCTCTTAGGTTCTAAGATCGTAATCTATACTGATCATGCTGCTTTGAAATACCTTTTGTCTAAGAAGGATACAAAACCTAGATTGATTAGATGGATCCTTTTATTACAAGAATTTTGTCCAGACATTAGAGACAAAAAGGGTGCGAGAAAATGTAGTAAAGAGACCACTTGTCTAGGTAGTTGTTAGTTCCCCCGATGATTCCCTTCATATAAGGGATAGCTTTCTGATGAACAATTGTTCTCTGTTTCCCAATCACCTTGGTATGCAAATATAGTGAATTATCTTGTTACTGGTCGAATGCCCCAACATTGGGGTAAACAAGATCGTTCTAGGTTTTTAGCCGAGGTTAAGCACTTCTTTTGGGATGATCCTTATTTATTTAAGTATTGTCCAGACCAGATTATTAGGAGATGTATACCTGAGAGTGACCAGTCCAGTATTATTTCCTTTTGTCATGATCATGCTTGTGGGGGTCACTTTAGTGCTAAGAAGATTGCTGCTAAGATATTGCAGTGTGGATTCTATTGGCCTTCATTGTTTAAAGACTCCCATAGTTACTGTGTTACTTGTGAATGTTGCCAGAAATTAGGAACCATTTCCCGTAGGAATATGATGCCCTTGAACCCGATTTTAATTGTTGAGGTCTTCGATGTATGGGGTATTGACTTTATGGGTCCGTTTCCTAATTCCTTTGGTAACCTATACATCCTTGTCGCCGTAGACTATGTCTCTAAGTGGATTGAGGCGGTTGCGTGTAAAACCAATGACCATAGGGTTGTGATTGAGTTCTTGAAAAATAATATACTTACACGTTTTGGTACATGAGCTATAATTAGTGATGGAGGGTCGCACTTTTGTAATGGACCTTTTAGGCTTCTGATGAAGAAATATGGTATTACACATAAGGTAGCTACCCCGTATTATCCGCAGACTAGTGGTCAAGTAGAGGTTTCTAATAGGGAGATAAAACGTATATTAGAGAAAACAGTTAATCCTAAACGGAAAGACTGGTCGTCTAGGCTTACTGATGCCTTATGGGCTTAATGCATCGCGTTTAAAACCCCTATTGGAATGTCGCCTTATCGGCTTGTTTATGGCAAGGCATGTCATCTACCAGTTGAGTTAGAACATAGAGCTTATTGGGCTGTTAAGCAGCTAAATTTTTCACTTGACAAGGCAAGAGCCCATAGGAAACTCCAGCTCAATGAGTTGGACGAGATTCGTATAGATGCTTACGATAGTGCGAAGGAGTATAAGAACAAAATGAAACTTGTGCATGATAGAAATATTTTACGGAAGTCATTTTCTCCAGGTCAAAAAGTTCTTATGTATGATACCCGCTTGCATTTTTTCCCTGGGAAGTTACGTTCTCGGTGGAAGGGTCCTTTTATTGTTCGCACTGTCTTTCCTCATGGAGCTGTTGAGATCGAGACACCGGATCGTAGTAGTTCTTCGAAGGTTAACGGTCAGAGATTGAAACCCTTTTTAGAAACCTTTCCTACAGGTGATGTTGAGGAGGTCCCTCTGGAGGACCCTGTTTACCCTTGATTGACCATCGAGGCGATTGTATGTTGTATATTAGTTTTTGATTTCTCTCTTCACCCAGGTACTATCTTTACGAATTCTCTCTTTACTGATTCCTCATGTTACTTTACTTTTTGGTATTGCTCTTTCATTAGAAACATTGAGGACAATGTTAGATTTAAGTTTGGGGGTGGGAAGAAACTTCTTGTTAGTTTTTAGTTGCGATAAATAAACTCTAGATCCTAAAAATTTATGTTTATTAAGGATGGCACTAACCAATCTAAGTGGATGGAAGCATTTTGGTTGTAGGAGTTGAGGAACCAATCTGATTAGATGGAAACATCTAAAGAGTCTATTCATAAAAGCACAGATCTCAGATGTTAGAAAAAGAAAACATGGTAGTTTTGCCATATCCCCGTGATGGAAACATCGAAAGAATCCTGATCACTTCTTTTATTTTTCTCTTTACCATTGTTAGGGTGAAATAGAGTGACTGAGATACCAAAAAAAAAATAAAAAAAAATTGAGACCAGACCACTAGACCAACTGGAATAAATACAATAAAGTCGACCACTGGTACCCTTGTATATGCCAGCTGAGTTGACCAAGAGTTAGGATTATCGACCACTGGTTCCCTTGTATATGCCAGTGTGTTGATATTAGTCCAGAACAGTGTCTCAGTCCATTAGGATAGGTTCACCTTAGTCAACTTCATCCACGTTTTTCTCTACATCCATCTTCTTAATCTATCCATGTGATTGGTTGACTCCGATTTATGATGTCCAGAAACTATCTGAGTAGAGCTCTGTCACTTTATATGAATCTTAGTATGCTTGAGTGCAAACTCGTGTACAACAATTGGAATTTCGCATCAGGGTACTTCCTCCTGTAGTCAATAAGTATGCCAACCAAGGAGATTCTTTAGTGTCTTCCAAGATTTTGCATAGATAGCTAGGGTCTGGAGTAAAGGTTTTGTGGGTACACCTCTGGTAAACCCTCCGGAGACAACACTCCGCCACTAGGGCCACCTAGCGGTTTAACGGCTTGCTGCACGTGCTAAGTGTAGTCATTTTTCTAGATTAGATTTGCTCGGGACTAGCAAATAATAAGTTTGGGGGTATTTGATAGACGCATTTATGTGTCTAGTTTGTCCTCAATGTTTCGTGTTGTTAGTACTCGTTTTTGTCCTTATTATGGTGTTTTGTGTGTTTGTAGGTATTTTTTGGAAATAAAGATTGTTGGAAAATTCGGCTCGAAAAGTTGCTCGGAACACCCCCGGAGGACATTTGCTATTCGGACTCCCACCTTGGATAAGGGTCACCTCAGTTGGGCACCTGCTATTCGCACCCCTGGTTCGGTTAAGGGGAAACCACCTTCTTCGTTTGAAAATGAAGAAAAAGGCGGGAAATGAACTTGGCAGCTGCGGAGAATTCAGGGCGATTTTCAGTGACAGAGTTAGACGTAGTATTTGCCAAGTTTCTCTCGGATTTGACTTGGAATGATGCTGTCACACTAAAACAGGAAAGTTACTTGATTCATGCACGTAAATAATGGAAGAAATCATCAACAGGGGATGAAATATATTCTCGGATTTTCTGTTTTAATTTCCGAGTTATTTTGGGAAGTTTGTTCGTGGGTACAACGTGTTGGTTGCTGCCAGAGAAGAATAAGGAACGTGTAGGATCATGTTTGCCAGAGAAATCAGCGTGAGGAGGTAGAATAGGGAGAAAATATTTTTCTTTACTGCCGAATATTTGGAGATCACTGTGAGTTATTACTGAGGATTTTCTTCAACTGTTGTGTATAAATAGCATCTTGGGGGTATTACTGAGAAATACGGAGAGTGGGGAGAGAGAACAGAGCAAAGAAATCCAAGTTTCAGAGATCTGCTGCTGCTGCCATTAAAGAGAGCTCGAAGAACATAAGACGCACCCAGGACTGTCGATTTTGCTACAGTGACAACGAATCACAAACGTGGGTCGTAGTCCATAGGATAGTCTTAAAGCAACGGTGACAACGACACTCTTGTTTTATCGTTTTATCGTCAGATCGGTTTGTAACAAATATAATCACTGTTAAACCCGGTTTTCATTATTTTTCGCATTTCATCATTTGTACACCTCCTTTGTATCACGCGTTCCTTTGATTGATCTCTTTCCTCAAGCAATTCCGGTTTCAAGAGGGTTTTGAGATATAAATCTTCTAACACGGCTCCATAGGCCGCAGGCTCCTCTTTATATTTTTGTTTCTCCCGGTAAAGGTGTGATTTAAGGATTCACCGTTTTTTAAGTGAGTGGATGCATCCTTCTTGTAATTGTGGCCGCTATGTCATTCAAAAGGCGAAATGTCTCGCTCATTTCTTCCTGATACTCGCTTGATTCGCCAAGACATCCTCCAACGTTCCAAGCCTATGCTTCCCATGATATATTCGGGGTGGATGAGGAATGAATTTAAACTTCAACAAATGCATCGCGCTGGGTGAGTCTTGTAGATTCGAGAGATCAACGTGCAAGGCCTAAAACCAAGAAATGGCTGTTCCTGATTTGTGGCGTCACAAAGTGAAGGAGATGGGGTTGATCTTAGGGGAGGAAGCGAAGAAGGTGTTGAGATGGAAGGTGTTGGCTTGCTTATGACTTGTTATGCAAAGATGAGCAGCTACGGTTGACAACGAGTGTTTGAATACGGCTTTTTGTATTAACACTTTGGTTTCGTCGACCGAACTTGTTTATTCCCTGTGAGAGAAGAATAACCGTCCATGACTTCCTAACGTTTGTGATGGCGCGTCAGACGCCGTACGTCAGTAAAGGATTGACATGATTCGTAAAGTCGATACTTGTGGAGTATCGTGTGTAGTAATAGTGATGGTAGACTCCTCACTATCCAAATAATCCCCGATTTTAAGTCTTTCGACTGGATTGAGATGATGTTTGAGACACTCAATGATAAAATTAGGTTTTAAAAGAGGCGCGTACATCATCACCATTGGTTAAACCAAGCATGGGAAGGATTTGATTGTACACGCTCCATGTCTCTCCGTCTCATGAAGATAAACAATCTAGGCCACCAATTTTTTCTTTGCCGCAAAGGAGTTGGAAACCGCATGACATCCCAAGTTTATCCAAAACCCATCTTGGCCTGGCCTTGGTCGATCATATCTTGGGTTCACACCTATACTTGATTATCCCATGAAAACGTGATCTAACACTCAAATCAAATACGAGAGAGATTTGGGAGGTAACCGCACGAGTTTGGGCGTGGCTTTGGTCGTCGGCATGGTATGCCTTGGCCGACCGCGAGAGGAGGTAGAACGGTGGTTTCAGGACTTCTCCATTCGTAGCCGAGAAGATGGACGGCGCGATGACTTGAAACCCCATTTTGGCTTTCAAAGCCGCGCGACCATGCTCTTTTCAAGGATTTAATTTGTTGTAACCAACCATGGTTGGCTTTGACCGATTGGTAAAGAGATGCTCGGGGCTTATCACTGTGGTGTATTCCATACCGCTTGAGGGTGATGGAATTGATCCGGTCATCCAATCATGCTTGTGGAGTCGGATGACGATCGCATCATATCATCCGGCAAGCTAAGGCCGTGGGTAAACGCAGTCGGGATGATCGCGATCGTACTTCATATCTTTCTCGGTATTTTGTTTTATGAGGTCGTGTTACTCTATATATGAGTCTGGGCCTCATGCCACATCGATAATGATTCATTATAGTGTTTGATTTGCCACACCGATAATGAAAAGTGAAATACAAATAATGATATGAAATTCACAAGAAGGGATTGTTGCTACATGATCCATTCTCGTGAATTATGAGGGAATATCCAACACTTATAAATGGCTTTATCTTTTACTGCATGGTTTTTTTTTTTACAATTTTAATTAAACGAAAAATCCACCATTTTCGAGTCCATAGGATAGTCTTAAAGCAATTGACAACGACACTCTTGTTTTATCATTTGAGCAATAAAAATGAATTGAGAGAGTGTTTCCAACATGATGAGCGGCTAATTCTCCCACAACCAAGGCAATGAGGAAGCTATTTATGCATGAATAATTGGTAACTATTTTATTTTCTCTAATTTATAATTAATAATTCACTCAATCACTTTTTTGCGGAGAGTTTTAATTGTTTGCAAAATTCTTTTCATTAGTTGTGATTCAATTAGATAGGTTATGCTTGTATTAAGATAATCTATGCTTAGGGGATACAATTAATTTTTGAGAATTTGCCTGATTATTTGTGAATTAAGAAACAAGGGATTTAAAAGATAATTAGAGTTTTGGGTTATTTACCGTTATTCATTCATGTGTAACAGTGGAATCAGTGTCTTGGTTATTTTCTCATATCTTGAATCAATTTTGTGTTAAGTTTTCTTTATTATTAATTTTTATAAGTCTAAAATCCATTGCTTTCACAAGTCTCAACGAACCTTTTTACTACAACATTATTGAGATAACATCAATGCTCTATTATGCCACTGGGGTTTCCGCTCAAACCATGGTTTGCTCATTCAGTCGAAATCCGGTAATGTCTTATCTTATGACTAAGTTCAATTACTTATTTCTATTTGTACCTGGAAAATCACCATTCAATGCTGACTGAGGAACATGACTATTCCTCACTAAGCAGGGGACTTAATGTAGATGGTGGATTTTCGACAAAGGGTAAAATTGTAAAACCATACTCCGGATCCGGCAATCGGATGAGTATTGAGGCCCAAGTCTCTCATTAAAGCATGAAAGCTCATGCCATAAATCTCTGACTGAGAAGGTTGTCTCTCAGAGTATATGTAGATGTGTAGTCTCCCAGCTGAGGCCACGACACATCTCATGAATACTGAGCAATTTCAGTAATTACTCCGGATCCGGCAATCGGATGAGTATTGAGACTCATGTCTCTAAGCGTGAAAGCTCATGCCATAAAACCTCTGATCGAGAAAGTCTCTCAGAGAAGATGTAGATGTGTAGTCTCCCAGCTGAGACCACGGCACATCTCATACTGTATAGAATCGCAAGATTGGATGGATCCTAGACAACATGTCTGCTAGTATAGAGCAATAACGTCTTCAGGATGCAACCATGTTTTCCATGACTATACAAGAAGAATATGACACTCCAGCAAGTTCATATTGCTCGACCCTCAGATAATTAATGCTCCTAGATAAGAAGCCCTGCTAGTATAGAGCCATCAGTTAATTATTTATAATCGCCTGAATATCCAGCAATATTCTACGATTCTTCGTTATATTTCGTCACTTCAATTCGTGGTTCTTCCCAGCAGAATTCCACGGGTTAGTGATAAATACCTTTGTGAAATCTTTGAACAACACACTGCGAAGATATCACAGATTGGTTACAGAAACGACGCAACAGATGACGACAGCCTAAATACGAGAAAGATGTGGAGACCTAGCGAGATTTAGAAGTGTTGCGAAATTTAACATTTTTATACTTGCGATAATATCGCAAGACAGATCCGAAAATAAAGGACAGCTTAGCTGTCACCCACTATGTAATATCTTATATAAAGAGCCGAACAGGCTTAAGGTGAGGAGAGAGATCTTTTGAGAGTGGAGAGAAAGTTTTGAGGAGAGAGAAAATCTAGAACAGTAGTTGTATTCTTGATTTCATTTCCTCCTTGTAATAAATCATCATTTCGATAAAATTAGGGTTTTGAATCCAGAGCTCTGTAGAAACATGATTCTGAGCAGATTCAAATACTATGATAATTTTATGTTGATTTCATGATCAACGTTTTTATTTATTTTACTCGACCCAGCAGTCAGTATCTTAAATTAATATTTATTTTGGTCATGCTACCAACAATTCATCAAACGAGCAATATTTGCTCAAACCGGCAATATTTGCTCAAACTAGCAATATTCCTCAGACTAGCAATATTTGCTCGAACCAGCAATATTTGCTCAGATTCAAGAATATTGGTTCAACTATCAATATTATTCGACAATTAAGCAACACAGTTTGCTCGTCTTAGGTAATCAACATAATAATACCTCGTCTCAGCAGACATATTTGATTCATGAATTTCAGAACATTTGCAAAACATGTTCAATTCAACAATACATGGACTCATCGTCCCACAAAGTCAGCAACTGACTCCACAATCACGAGATATCAATCGTGTCACATGGGGGATATTAACTCGGGTTTTGGTCTGGCGGTCTACGGCACGCGTGTTCACCCACGATGAGAATGTGAGCAAGTCGTGCAATCAGTTGGAAGAGTCAGCAAAGTAGTGGGTGGAAAATTAACCAAGTCTCCGCACGATGAGCAACTAGTTTTAACACGATTTCCCACTTCCCCACTCTCTGATTCCAGCAAACTGTCACACTTCATGGGATCATGGTGTTTTCAACTCCGGCATTATAAAATGTATCTGAATCTTGATTGAAAGGACAAGATTTGAATACTCGAACATTCGTCTAAACAAGAAATTTTCGGCAAGTTCATACAGACAATCTTTCGTCCACACGAACTCATCGTCTGAGCATTCACTCTCAATTGAGCAAAGTTCAATCATTCAGAGCGTTCTTACGCTGAATTCACAACACACCTACAATCTCAGATCACCATTGATCTCACACATTTCTCAGCTTCCATCCTACAGATCAACCCATCCTCTCTTGTGACCAAATTGACTCTGGAACGGCCATTGTTCTTGGTTTAGGCTGGAGTCCTACAGATTGATCTCTCGAACTTAAAGCATTCCCTTCTTGTAGTGCATCTATGTGAGGTTAACATTTCGCTCGGTTCAAGGAGTCTCCACACGGACGTCTCCTCAATTCCGAAAACCAGCAAATCGTTTTTCCCCATCTACACTGGTATTACTCACAATATCTATCCCGAGACTCTAAATTTGGGAATGTAGGAAAAGATATGTTTTGTCTGGTAGAACAAAATGTATGACGGAGGTCATTACCTAGTAGAGTGACCCTAGACATGTATCATCCGTCAATGATTACTCACCATGTCTACCTCGAGAACCTAAATCTAGCATTATACCAGAATATCTACTCTGTTTTAGATGGAGGTCAATCCGAGCAATGTGAACTGGAGCATGCCTCGTTGCATTTATGATTAGTCGTAATATCTATCTTCGATTATAAATCTGGCAATGTACCAAAGGTTTAGGGCTTTATCCAATATTTGAAAGATCGAAATGTATGTCGAATGTCAATACCGAATACTGTGAACCTAGACATGCATCTTCGCGTCTACGATTACTCATAATTTCTATCTCGAGACTTTAAATCTGGGAATGTACCAAAAGATATGTTTTGTCCCATATCTGGTAGATCGAAATGTATGATGGATGTCAGTATCGAGCAGTGTGAACCTAAACATACATCGTCGCGTCTATGATTACTCTTAATATCTCTATCTTGAGACCCTGAATCTAGAAATATACCAAAAGATTTGTTTTGGCTCATATCTGGTAGATCGGAATTGTGGTCAATACCTAACAGTGTGAACCGAAGCATGCATCGCCGCGTCTATGACTACTCACAATACTTATCCCGGGACTCTAAATATGGAAATCTAGGAAAAGAAACTAAACATGCATTGATCCATCAATGACTACTCATAATATCAACCTCGAGACTCTAAATCTGGGAATGCCAAAAGATATGTTTTGCTCTATATCTGGAAGACTGGAATGTATGTCAAATGTCAATGAGGAGCAGTTTGAAACTAAACATGCATCTTTCCATCAATGATTACTCATAAGATATACCTCGAGACTCTAAATATAGCATTGCTCCAAAAGATCTGCTTTGTTTCATATCTAGTATATCGCAATGTATGATGGAGACCAATCCGAGCAGTGTGGACGTGAACATGCCTCGTCGCGTTAATGATTACTCGTAATATCTATCATGTACTAAAATATCTGCGAATGTACCAAAAGATTAGGGCTTTGTCCAATATCTGTAAACTTCAGAATATATGACGAAGATCAATACCGAATACTGTGACCTAGACATGCTTCGTCGCGTCTATGATTACTCATAATATCTTCCAGATGACTGTTAATCTATTAATGTACCAAATATATGCTTTGTCCCATATCTGGTAGAAATGAATGTATGACGGAGGTATCGAGCAGTGTGAACCTAAAAGTAAATAATATCGAGCAGTGTGAACCTAAACATGCATCACTCGATATAAGATTACTCATAATATCTACCTCGAGACCCTAAATATATGGAATGTACCAAAAGATATGTTATGATCAATATCTGGAAGATTAGAATGTATGTCGAATGTCAATACCACGTAGTGTGAACTTACACATGCATTGTTCGGTATATGATTACTCGTTATACCATTCTCGATATTATATATTTAACAGGTCAAAAACAATCTGCTTTGTCCAACATTAAATAAAGTGGAATGAATGACCTAGGGCCCGATACCGAGCAGTTTGAACTTGAAAATGCCTAGTTTGGTGTATGATTACTCATAATATATATCAGGGGACTATATATTTAGCAATGTACCAATAGATCTGCGATGTCTCATGGAAAACTGAAACAAGATCGGATAACCATACATGATGATTTTTGCGATTGTACATATTTGGGTTACTAATATCGAGGTTGATTGAAGTGGAATAAGTATATTCATATTTAGTTTTACTTTTATAAAGATACCGAAATTTTACAGTTATAATAGGGCATAAGGAAAAAACAATCAACTTTTGATGCAATTTCTTAAGAATAAATGACTTCTTATACGAGCATTATTGATTGGATAAAGTATTTTGGTTTATATATATATATGAAATTTAGTGATTATTTATTTATATTTTCATTGGGCCTTTAAGGAGTAAATTCCTTTTAATTCATTAATGCAATTAACAAAGTTATTCATTTAGACCCTTTACCCAATTATTTTGGCATTTAGCCCCTTTATCCAAGTAGGAACAGAGACAAACTATTCATTTGACGAGGTTATTCATTTGTCGAACATTCGTTTATCGAGATTAGACTATATCTCTTGTACTGAAATTTAATTAAAATAATCACTTATACGAAAATTTAATTAAGATAATGGTTCAATTGATGGACTTCATTGCGAGATTTTTTTAAGGATTAACGGTTTAGGATTGTCCTATGTGGATGAATCGTGCTAATAAAAACCTATACTTACAAATAGGAAAACTTAACGTGCACATCAATTACAGTAAAACCTCTGCATAAAAATATCCTAGGGACCACAAAAAGATTATATGGGGGTTATTCTTATATGGAGGTTTATCTTGAATAGACCGGAAGAAAAAATTGCATACATGTACTTCGGAACATACATACATCTGCATAGGAAACCCAAAAATGTATATATGTAAACATAAATACTATTTAAATGAGTATTTTATTTTACATGTATGTATATATGAAATCAATCCACATACAACTCCACTTTTATTAAGTTGACAGAGATTTGTATTAAGTTGTACAAAAAAAAAAAAGCATAGGTGCCACTTTGAAGCAAAATGATCATGTAAAATGGTTGTAAGAATCTCTTCATCTTAAGCTTTGATGTATTACATGACATATATTATTTATGTTATACTGTCAATTATTCTTATATGAAGGTAGGTTCCTTTAGAAGGTACCGGAAAAAATAATGACTTATTCTAATATGGAGTTTATTCTTAAATATGAATGGCCCAAATTGGGACCAGAAATTTTTATTCTTATATGGAGTTTATTCCTATGTGGAGTATTCTTCCGGAGATGTTTTACTATATTACGAAAGTACGAAGTGATTAGCTAATATTGCACATGAAAATACAAAGTGACTAGCTTATTTTGCACATTAAACATCAAATACAAATGTAAAATTATAATGTAAGTGTGTATATCATTTACTTTTCTGCCCTTTCATTTTTTAACCCTGAAATGATGAACGTAACGACGCTGCGTTTGATATTTTTTCCCGGCCTTTCAAGCTTCAATTCCATATTTTTTTTCAAGCCGAAATAATATCCAAAAAAACAAAACCAAAACCAAAAGTCTTTTGTCTCGGAACAAGTCCAACTGTCCAAGGTAAGCCAAAATAATATCCATGATACATAAAAAAAAATAGCCATATACATCGTCAGTAAACCAGCAACCCATCAACTAAGTAATGACGTGTATATAATATATATCTCACTTCCCAATTCACCTTGCCACCACCAAAATACGGACTATACTACATCATAATATTTTTCCACTTTGGTATGTTTAAGCGGATATATTTATATGTCACTTCTCAATTTAACTTGCCACCACCAAAAAACAAATACGACTTCATTATAATGTTTTTTCGCCAAAATATGACTTCTCAATCACCGTGCACGTAGGGTTTGTTGCAACTCTTCTGAAATATGCTCCTAGAAGGAGAAATAGTTAGAAAACATGGATCGACACTAAATTAGTCAAAAATAGGGAAAAGCAAACGTCTTTTGATAAGTCATTATTATATTCATCTACTATCATCTCGGGAGCTGCTACACTCAACGATTATTCTCCGAGTGATATCCAGAACGGGAACCAATTTAATCTGGGTCGCTCCTCTCAACATCTCGATGGGTAAAGCCTGAAGTGGGACCCATTGCATGTCTCTTGCGGGATTATGGTCGGGAGAATATGTCGGTAAGTTTATCATTTTTGTTTCATCTATTTATTACACTGTGTTCCACCATTTTTATAACAAAGAGTCAAAGACGCTATTGATTACACTGTGTTTCACCATTTTTATAAGGTTGTGTGTGGAAACTTATTTTTTCACCTATGTTAGGTGAAGATTTGTATTTCCACATTTACTCAATCATTATAATTAATAGAGGTTAAGAAATTTCAGAACAAAGTCAAAAACTAGTTGTGTACAATTACACCTGGAGAGGCAAGGAAAACACTCTAGGGAATTGCTGGAAAGAAAAGAGATTAATGTGTAAACCAAAAAAGAATGAGTGATTCAAAGAAAAAAAAATCATTACTACAAACCGTAATTGTAGGGAAAGTAATTATTTGTTTTCTCTACATCAAATATGTTATCTGGAAAATATAATATAGTTATACAACGAATACGTAACTAACGAACTTCGTTAAACGAAGTGACTATCTACATAATAAGTCATTTTTCATAATGAAAAAGCGAATTATTTCCAAATCACCAGTAAAAAACAGCATACAGTAATTTTTCCACGTAAGATTTAACGTACTCTGTAGTTCTTATGTCAGCAGTGAGTGAAACTGCGGAAGATTATCTTGGTTCAAGATATACAAAGACGTTGGCGGATGTAACAGCGTCCTGCCATTTGAACCAATATAATTTTCGGCAGTTACTCTCATCTCGTCACCACGACTGCAACAAGTTAAAAAAAGTCAACTCTAACGAAGAATAGTTTATAATAAATTTAATACATAGTTGTCCAGTATCCAAATAAACAAGTAAAAACAAGTCAACTCTAACGAAGAACAGTTTGTAATAAATTTAATACATAGTTGTCCAGTATCCAAAAAAACCGAGGTTGATGAAGGATCTTGATACATGTTTGTTTGATAGAGCAACACCAGGTTGTATCCCTATCAAACACATGTACAGTATCCTGCATTTGCAATATAACCATTATTAATATAACCCGTATAATGAGAACCAAAGTATAAGTTTAATCATTTTGTAGAACATTCACAAAAATAAATGTCTAACCAATTCATGGGCCGTTGGGCAAAAATAAATATAAAAATGTCCAGTGCCACCAAGTAACCTAATGGTTTTATGTAAAATTGAAACCGAATTCAACTTGACAGGGTAAATTTGAACCAGAATTCAATCAATGTGATCATCATGTAAAATTAAACTCCCTTTGAAGGCAATATCTAACACTTGAAACTGAAAAGAATCACAAAACTAAAACCCCTAACCAGAAATGAGTGAAACATCCAAACAAAAAAAAAATCAATAAAACAACTAACAATCTCACATTCCAATACCAATAGATGTCGATTGAATTGTTGTTGTTAGTTTTCGTGATTTGTTAACAGAGCTGAGCCATTTCAGATCTCGTTATTTGGAGAATAACAGATGGATTAAGATTTTCTGACGATTGGTTTTCTATGAATTATTCTTGGGTTCGGATTTGGAGACCTAGGTTCAGTGTAGTTGTACTTCACAGAGTTAGTGTGCAACGCAGATGGAAAAGGAAAAAGGAAATGAAGAAAGTTTAGGGTTTCAACTTTAGGTTTGAATTTATACTCTAATTTAGGTTTTACCTTTAGGTTTGTATCTACCTCGAGATTCTAAATCTAACGTTTACCAAATGATCTGTATTGTTCTCGTATCTATTAGAGTATATCAAAATGTATGATCGAGGTCAATCAGAGCAGTGTGAACCAGAACATGCCTCGTTGATTTTATGATTAGTCGTAATATCTAGCATGGACTATAAATCTAGCAACGTACGAAAGGATTAGGGCTTTGTCCAATATCTGGAAGATCATAATGTATATTGAATTCCAATACCGAGAACTGGGAACCTAGCCATGTATTTAAGCGCTTATGATTACCCGTCAGATCTATCTCTGGACTCTAAATCTGGGAATGTATCAAAATATATGATTTGTCCCATATCTGGTAGATCGAAATATGACGAAGGTCAATAGCGAGCAGTGTGAACCTTAAAATACATCGTCGCGTCTATTATTACTCACAATATCTATCCCGGGACTCTAAATCTGGGAATGTAGGAAAAGATATGTTTTGTCTGGTAAATCGAAATGTATGACGGAGGTCAATACCTAGTAGAGTGACCCTAAACATGCATCATTCCGTCAATGATATCTACCTCGAGAACCTAAATCTAGCATTGTACCAGAATATCTGCTATGTTTCGTATCTAGTATATTCAGAATGTTAGATGGAGGTCAATCCGAGCAGTGTGAACTAGAGCATGCCTCGTTGCGTTTATGATAGTCGTAATATCTATCCTCGATTATAAATCTGGCAATGTACCAAAGGCTTAGGGCTTTGTCCAATATTTGGAAGATCGAAATGTATGTCGAATGTCAATAACGAATACTGTGAACCTAGACATGCATCTTCACGTCTACGATTACTTATCGAGACTTTAAATCTGGGAATGTACCAAAAGATATGTTTTGTCTCATATTTGGTAGACCGGAATGTATGACGGAGGTCAATATCGAGCAGTGTGAACCTAAACATACATCGTCGCGTCTATGATTACTCATAATATCTATCTTGAGACCCTGAATCTGGAATGTATCAAAAGATTTGTTTTGGCTCATATCGGGTAGATCGGAATCGTAGTCAATACCTTGCAGTGTGAACTGAAGCATGCTTCGCCGCGTCTATGAATACTTACAATACCTATCCCGGGACTCTAACTCTGGAATTCTAGGAAAAGAAACTAAACATGCATCGATCCATCACTGATTACTCATAATATCAACCTCGAGACTCTAAATCTGGGAATGCCAAAAGATATGTTTTGCTCAATATCTAAAAGATTGGAATGTATGTCAAATGTCAATGCGGAGCAGTTTGAAACTAAACATGCATCTTTCCATCTATGATTACTCATAATATCTACCTCGAGACTCTAAATATAACATTGCTCCAAAAGATTTGCTTTGTTTCATATCTAGTATATCACAATGTATGATGGAGGTCAGTCCGAGCAACGTGAACCGAAACATGCCTCGTCTGCGAATGTACCAAAAGATTTAGGCTTTGTCCAAAATATGTAAAATTCAGAATATAGGATAGAGATCAATACTGAATACTGTGACCTAGACATGCTTCGTCGCATATATGATTACTCATAATATATTCCAGATGACTCTAAATCTATTAATGTACCAAGTATCTGCTTTGTCCTATATCTGGTAGATAGGGATGTATGACGGAGTTCAATACCAAGCAGTGTGAACCTAAACATGCATGGAAGCGTCTATGACTACTCACAATACATGTATCGAGACTCTCATCTATCTAGGAATATAGGAAAATATATGTTTTGTCCCATATCTGGTAGAACGGAATGTATGACGGAGGTATCGAGCAGTGTGAACCTAAAAGTCAATAATATCGAGCAGTGTGAACCTAAACATACATCATTCGGTATATGATTACTCATAATATCTACCTCGAGCCCCTAAATCTATGGAGTGTACCAAAAGATATGTCTTGCTTAATTCTGGAAGATCGGAATGTATGTCGAATGTCAATACCGAGTAGTGTGAACTTAAACATGCATTGTTCGGTATATGATTACTCCTTATACATTTCTCGGTACTATATATTTAACACGTCAAGAACAATCAGCTTTGTCCAACATCAAATAAAGTGGAATGTATTACCCAGGGACCGATACCGAGCAGTGTGAACCTAAAAATGCCTAGTTTGGTGTATGATTACTCATAATATCTATCGGGGGACTATATATTTAGAAGTGTACCAAAAGATCTGCTTTGTCTCATGGGAAACTGAAACAAGATCGGATAACCATACTTGATGATTTTTGCGATTGTACGTATTTGGGTTACTAATATCGAGGTTGATTGAAATGGACTAAGGATTGAAAGAAGATTAAATGATTTTGCGCAAGTACGCATATTTAGTTTTACTTTTATAAAGATATCGAAATTTTACAATTATAACAAGGCGTAAGGAAAAAACAATCAACTTTTGATGCATTTTCTTAAGAATAAATGACTTCTTATACGAGCATTATTGACTGGATAAAGTATTTTAGTTTATATATATATTCATATGAAATTTAGTGACTATTCATTTATATTTTCATTGGGCCTTTAAGGAGTAAATTCCTTTTAATTCATTATGCATTTAACGAAGATATTCATTTAGCCCCTTTATCCAAGTATGAACAGAGAAAAATTATTAATTTGACGAGGTTGTTCATTTGTCGAACATTCGTTTATCGAGGTTACGCTATATCTCTTGTACGAAAGTTTAATTAAAATAATCACTTATACGAAAATTTAATTAAGATAACGGCTAAATTGATGGACATCATTGCGAGATTTTTTTTAAGGATTAACGGTTAAGGATTGCCTGAGATCCTTTTGTCCTATATGGCTGAATCGTGCTAATAAGATCCTATACCTACAAAGAGGAAAACTTAACGTTCCCATCAATTATTACGAAAGTACGAAGTGATTAGCTAATATTGCACATGAAAATACAAACTGACTGTCTTATTTTGCACATTAAGCATCAAATACAAATGTAAAATTATAATGGAAGTGTGTATAGCATTTATCTTTCTGCCCTTTATTTTTGTAACCCTGAAATGATGAACGTGGATCTCCGACTCTATAATTTCCAACTTCCCATCATCCTTTGCAGCATTTTAAGGCACCGATGGAGGAGGCTAACATAATCATCCCTTATCAATGCAGAGGATAAATTCTCTCTCTAAAAGTCCGTCAAATCCTAGACCTAGTAGTTAGTTATTATCCATGTCCCAGAACCAAATACTACCACCATCTACTAAGGTTGACATCTCAGGGGACTGATCGCTGTCGTAGGCGTCAAAAATAAATTACACTTTCTCACTATTCAAAATATATAATGAAGCAATGGCAAGAAAGGATCGTTCCCACAGAGAGGTCTAGAGTTGTCAAGTTGTTTCGGTTTCCTATAAATAACAATGGGGGGTTTTGTGATTTTTATATGAAGCAAAATAAAATAAAAGCAAATAAAGAAATAAGCAAGCAAATCAAATAGAAGAGATATTGGTTAAGGATTCATCTTCATTCACAAACATGCTTTTTAACAATAAGTAGAATTGATATTTAATCTCAACTTTTATCAAAAGCCCTAGGATACCTTGATCACAAGTATATCCCGCTAATTTCCTCTTAACATCAACAAACACATTAAAAGATGCGAATATGAATTCTATCTAAGAGAACAACCTAACGTGTAAAAGCACTAATCAAGTTTAATTCCCTAGATGCATTAAGTTCTATGAAATCAGGCCAATCAAAGCAATCGAACGTGTAAAAGCACTAATCCGATTTAACAAAGGTTATGGTTCACATATGATCATAAGAATATATCACTACAAACTATAATCATATTTATGCTACTTGCAATCAGGAATTATCACTTTTGCGTATAATAAACCTAATCTAGCAATAGATATGCATGTGAGTTCTACCAATTTGCAACTTGACAAAACAAACATTCAATCATACATGGCGATATTTCTAGTGAATCATAATCGATAAAATTGAAACAAAACTAATTTATTGAACAAGAAACATCCTTTGTAAAATCCAACTAATCCATAACCAATAATAAAATTAAGTACTCATGTCATAGGAGTTCATAACAAGGAGAAAAAGAAAAGACTTCATGTTTCTAAACCCTAGAACCAAAAGTAGAGGCAAAAGATCTCTCCTCACTATTTTTGTGTATTTTTCTCTCTCTCCAAAGTTGTCTCCTTCTTGTTCTGGGAACTAAGCCTTTTATAGGCTTCGGCCAAACCTAAGTGACCGACAATTCCTTATTTGATAAGGATTCATAGTCGGTGAACAGTGTTTACAAGCACGTGAAACACATGTACTGCGATTCGATGTAACAAGGAGTACTGTAGTATAACGAGCACGGCTTGTGATTGGTTGGATCTTTAGTGGGGACGACGTGGCTTCTTAACAGCTAACCTTACATCCAACTTAGTGTAACCTATTGTACCAAAATCCCATTTTCCCATATGGCGCTAAATCTTTCACCTGCTCGGAAATCTTCTCGTATTTATCATCTCAACAAGTTTCTCGGTCACGATACTGGTTTCAAATACAAATCAAACTCGAGTTCCTTGTTCTTCTTAAACTCCTCCGTGAATAGCTGGTCCGGTCATCACGAGCATTGCCTACCCGTTTGCCACCAAAACTCAGCTCAATTTATTCGACCCATATACAGATGTATTCCTTGTCCAGCTCGAGTCCAGCATTAACCAAACTCTGTAAGTAACCAAAGTTCGATCTCTACCACCATTCAATCAATTACTGATCTTCATCGTCATCTGCGACTGTCGCTGGTATATATATCAGCCATCATGATCGTCACATCCTTGAGCTTTGACACTGCCATGTTCTTCCATCAACTCTCCATCATCACTGTCAATCCCGAGTTCCAACTTCTGCCAGGATCATCAGCAACATCATCATTCTATCAACACCATCCTCTGTTCTTGGTTGTCGAGAAGCAATGACAGCAGCACCTTGAGTAGTCGAAAATGCACCATCATCATACCAAAGATTGTACCATCATCATACCAAACTCGAACAGCAACCACTCCGTCTTCATCACCGACTATCACAGCAAACCACAGACAAATATTCATTCTCATTAACAGTAACAGCTCGAGTACTTTCTCTGTAAATCATCGTCATGATGATGATCCATCAACGGAAGCAGGGATCATTCGATGCTCGTATTCAATCTCTTTTCCTCTTCATGAACCATCCTTCTCATCACTGCCAATGGCAGCTAATCCTCTCCTTTAGTCTCTGATCAACTCCATCGATCATCATTCCCTGTTAATCTCCAAACGCCATTGTCAGCAACAATGGTTCCCGGAAACCAAACCTCCGTCGAGTTCCTCTGTTGAGTTTGGGAAGAAGACCAAGGTGCCCCTAGTAAAATGGCTGGTGTCGTTAACACTATTTAAATCAGTGGCATCCCCTTAAAATTGCATTGACTGCCTTTAGTAGTTCCTTTGAACAGTCCACCCCTTAACAGGATGACTGCCCCTTAACGTACACCGGGGTGCCAATAGCACTTGGACTAAAAAATGACCATTTTGTCCTTTTAGTCTTCCAAGTTCTTCTTCTGCCCATAACTTCTTCATACGAACTCTGAATGACTCCGTTCTTTCGCCATTGCCTTCGTCTTCTCGTCCTCTACAAAATAATGACTAGAAATCCTCCATTTGCACGAGTTCCACTGGGTCTTTGGCCCTTCTCACTTGTAGACTTCACTTTTGTAGCTATTTTCACTTATTTTTGGATGATTCACCTAATGAAAGACAAATACGAGAAAACAAGCGTAATATACAATAATTCACCAGAAAGATAGCAATTACTAGCATGGAATTGGCACCAAATATATGTGAAATATGCACTTATCAAATTCCCCCACACTTGGCTTTTGCTAGTCCTCGAGCAAACTATTTAAAATACAACAACTCCATGTCGTTGAGGATACGGTTGCACTTAGCATGTGCAACAGGCCTTTAAACCCCTAGGTGTCCCTAGTGGACGAGTTATAGTCTCGTGATGGTTTACTAGAGATATACCCACAAAACCTACTTTACCAACTTAATAGTTCTCCGTAATAATAGCATCCAACGCGCTAAGAAGACATAGAAACTCTGCACACTAGTAATAAGAAGTTAGACACATAAATGAACACAATCTCATCCTTAAAAGTTGAGAGAGAAATAACCATCCCTTATCGAAAGAAATTCGGGTTTGGAGTGATCAAAAGTCTTGACTCTTCCTCACTAGAAAGGATTTTATGATATTGCTCTCAATAATAAACAACTTTTTATGGGTCACACATTTGTCCAGGTAGGAGTGAAGAGAGAATCCTGCGACACGTTGAATGGTAGGAAGGCAAAACCCTCCGAATTGTTTTGAAAACCCACATCTTTTATCATTTTTGAAAACCCATTTTTCTGACGATCTCTACGAAAGGAAATCAACCATTTAACGAAGGTGGGAATATGCTTACTTACCTCGTTATCCGTTCGACGTGCAGCTAGCACCATTCTCACAGCATCCATAGAAACGTCTTCGGTCTTCAATCGGTGTCTTCATCTTCGTCTTCGGTCTTCAACTCTTGATGATAACTCTTGAACTTCGTAGAATCTTGACAATGTAACTCTTTTCCTCTAAATCCTTGTTGCTTGAAACTTCATTATAGATATTCCTTCTTTCCATTGGCTCTATTGAAAGAATACAAAACTAAAAACAAACTATACAAACCCAAAATATAATACAATGAATTTTTCTTGTCTCTCTTTTTTTTTTCCTTTTTTTTTCTATTTTTTTTATGAGACAAGAAAAATAAAACAAATACAAAACGAAACAAAACAATAAAACTAGTAATGAACCTGGAGAAATTTTCTCTTGTTTTTTTTTTTCAGACAAGAAAAAATAAAATACAAATAAGATAAAATAAAATAAAAATGTAAGTACAAAGGCCATGGTGTAAGTACTTTACCGCTTGATTCTTCACAACTTATATGTCTTGATATCATAAACTTCTCGAACTCTCATCATTGATAATCGTCGCTCTTGTATATAAGTCTTCAACTTGTAAAAATTCTGCTCCTTGTCTTGTTGCTTTACTTGAATTTGAAATCTGCTCATTTCTGGACTGTTGCTTGTAAACCTTGAACGTGATGATGGTGTTTCTATGGACCTGTTGGTGTAGAGAGATAAAGTGGATGGTGCTAACTGCGAACAAGATTACAAGTGGTATGTAGGTTAGCAATTCGATGTCACCATCATGATTGACAAAAATAGCACTCAAGAGATCAAAATAGTGCTTCTATTGGTGGGAGGTTGGGTAGCTCACCATTCTACCCGTAATTAACGTACGGTGACACACACTCTAAAAGCACATATTTAGACATGTACAAAGAATTGAAGGTCGGTGCCTCTCATGATGTAACATGGGTAGTCTCCACTATAGGGGACCACTACTCTAATACCAAATTCAGTCTGCACCTTGTTTGCCACTGGCATGGTTAAATCCAACTTTAACTCTCATACAAGTAATAAACCCGATCACGTTCTCTGTCATCTCTAAGTTCAGTCACTCTTATGAGATTCTCGATGTAATATTAGCGACATGTATACTATGTGACTCTAAACTAACTACAAGTTGGAGTTTTTTATTCACTAATTTACACAAAAGTTGAAAATTTATGCAAAAATTTACAATGCAAACACTTAACCACTCCCCCACACTTAAACTTTACATTGTCCTCAATGTAAATTGAATCGTCCAAAGAAAGTCAAGGTGGGAAATCTTATAATAATATGCACAAAAAATCAGAAAAAGATAAAAACAAGACAAGAAAAAGATAAAAACAAGACAAGAAATACTCATCGTATGGGTTGCCTCCCATGCAGCGCTTGGTTTAAAGTCGTCAGCCCGACTTGCAAGATCGATTCCCCATACACTAATAACCTGAAAAGTTGAGGATCCTTCCATAGAACTTGTTTTGCAAACACTAGCTTCACACACATATTAGTAATATAAAACAGAAACGAAGCTATTAACCGATAAAAGCTTCCCCCATACTTATTCTTGTCCACACTTGGAAGTGTATAAAGAATATAAAAGTCGGGTACTTCCACGGTTTCTTGTTCCAAAACCTGCATAGTATGAGAATCAAGTATCTCTAATGGAGGATATCGAGAAACAAAGTCATTCAACAATATTCTCGAAGCACATACATTCAAACCAATAAGAGGTAAAGGAGAAGAAACAATAGGCAAAGGGTTAGACAAACCTTGCACAATCTCTTGTATCACGGAATCCTCTTCATCCTTGAAAAACTCAAGTGAATTATTCACCTCTTGGATATCATAGTCCTCTATCAAACCTTGCAACCATTCTTCGTCCGTTTCTGCCTTAACCAAAGTCTCGACATAAACATCATCATTACAATCATTTGCAAGCTCAATTGGGTCTTCCACAATATTGGTCATATCGGTTTCATTGTCAACATACTCGTCTTCATTAGACTCAAACCTTGTTGCAAAGTTCTGTAAAACATTAGTTTCATCATACTCATGTACCTTCTGAATAGGTACTTGATCATTATAAAGATCAAGAGTTGAGTCAATTACACTAATGTCATCAAATATCTCCAAAGGTTGGTCCTTTTCAACACAATCATCTTCATTTTCAGACTCACCATAATAAGAATCTTCATCGGTTTCATAACCTTTATCCCGACGTCGTTTAAGTTCCATATGAATGGTCCTACTAATTTATGCGACAAGCTCTTCCGAGTCTCCATCATCTTCCAACTTGTATAATTTCTGTGCAAGTTTCCTGACGTTCACACGCTTACCACCATTGACTACAATATGTTCTCTTTCCCATGAATCTTCCCTTTGAATGGGTGAATGATCATAACTACGATCTGGAGTCGGGTAAGAAAAAGTGTTGCAAAAATTGGTGTGTGCGACGTTCTCTCTATTACGGTCAAGTTGGTCTAATCTTTGTTGCATGTCTTGTAATCCATTCAAAATCTGCATATAACTCAAATAAAGCCAATTAGAAGTAGAATTATCACACCTAGGTGCTTGACTTACATACCCACTACAAGGTTGTTGTTGGTATGTATGAAAATCACCATAAGGTTCTCTAGGATATGAATCATAGCCAATAAATTGGTTTTGATTGCATCCCATAGATGGTAGGAAATTGTCATAGTGTTGAGGAGGTTGAAAATCATATCCATTGCTCCGATATGCTCCTTCCATAATAAGTACCTGAAACAAGAGTTCTCAAAACTATGTCAAAACCAGAAAATAAGAAAACCTAAAAATAAAACTAAAAACAAAAATAAGAAACCAAAAACAAGTGACAACCGCTGCCTCCCCGGCAACGGCGCAAAAATTGATCGCTGAGGCGTCAAAAATAAATTACACTTTCTCACTACTCAAAATATATAATGAAGCAAGGGCAAGAAAGGATCGTTCCCACAGAGAGGTCTAGAGTTGTCAAGTTGTTTAGGTTTCCTATAAATAACAATGGGGGGTTTTGTGATTTTTATATAAAGCAAAATAAAATAAAATAAAATAAAGAAATAAGCAAGCAAGCAAATCAAATAGAAGAGATATTGGTTAAGGATTCATCTTCATTCACAAACATGCTTTTTAACAATAAGTAGAATTGATATTTAATCTCAACTTTTATCAAAAGCCCTAGGATACCTTGATCGCAAGTATATCCCGCTAATTTCCTCTTAACATCAACAAACACATTAAAATATGCGAATATGAATTCTATCTAAGAGAACAACCTAACGTGTAAAAGCATTAATCAAGTTTAATTCCCTAGATGCATTAAGTTCTATGAAATCAGGCCAATCAAAGCAATCGAACGTGTAAAAGCACTAATCCGATTTAACAAAGGTTATGGTTCACATATGATCATAAGAATATATCACTACAAACTATAATCATATTTATGCTACTTGCAATCAGGAATTATCACTTTTGCGTATAATAACCCTAATCTAGCAATAGATATGCATGTGAGTTCTACCAATTTGCAACTTGACAAAACAAACATTCAATCATACATGGCGATATTTCTAGTGAATCATAATCGATAAAATTGAAACAGAAATAATTTATTGAACAAGAAACATGCTTTGTAAAATCCAACTAATCCATAACCAATAATAAAATTAAGTACTCATGTCATAGGAGTTCATAACAAGGAGAAAAAGAAAAGACTTCATGTTTCTAAACCCTAGAACCAAAAGTAGAGGCAAAAGATCTCTCCTCACTATTTTTGTGTATTTTTCTCTCTCTCCAAAGTTGTCTCCTTCTTGTTATGGGAACTAAACCTTTTATAGGCTTCGGCCAAACCTAAGTGACCGACAATTCCTTATTTGATAAGGATTCATAGTCGGTGAACAGTGTTTACAAGCACGTGAAACACATGTACTGCGATTCGATGTAACAAGGAGTATTGTAGTATAACGAGCATGACTTGTGATTGGTTGGATCTTTAGTGGGGACGATGTGGCTTCTTAACAGCTAACCTTACATCCAACTTAGTGTAACCTGTTGTACCAAAATCCCATTTTCCCATACGGCGCTAAATCTTTCACCTGCTCGGAAATCTTCTCGTATTTATCATCGCAACTAGTTTCTCGGTCACGATACTGGTTTCAAATCCAAATCAAACTCGAGTTCCTTGTTCTTCTTAAACTCCTCCGTGAATAGCTGGTCCGGTCATCACGAGCATTTCCTACCCGTTTGCCACCAAAACTCAGCTCAATTTCTTCGACCCATATACAGATGTATTCCTTGTCCAGCTCGAGTCCAGCATTGACCAAACTCTGTACATAACCAAAGCTCGATCTCTACCACCATTCAATCAATTACTGATCTTCATCGTCATCTGCGACTATCGCTGGTATATATCAGCCATCATGATCGTCACGGCCTTGAGCTTTGACACTGCCATGTTCTTCCATCAACTCTCCATCATTACTGTCAATCCTGAGTTCCAACTTCTGCCAGGATCATCAGCAACATCATCATTCTATCAACACCATCCTCTGTTCTTGGTTGTCGAGAAGCAATGACAGCAGCACCTTGAGTAGTCGAAAATGCACAATCATCATACCAAACTCGAACAACAACCACTCCGTCTTCATCACCGACTATCACAGCAAACCACAGACAAATATTCATTCTCATTAACAGTAACAGCTCGAGTACATTCTCTATAAATCATCGTCATGATGATGATCCATCAACGGAAGCAGGGATCATTCGATGCTCGTATTCAAGCTCTTTTCCTCTTCATGAACCATCCTTCTCATCACTGCCAATGGCAGCTAATCCTCTCCTTTAGTCTCTGATCAACTCCATCGATTATCATTCCCTGTTAATCTCCAAACGCCATTGTCAGCAACAATTGTTCCCGGAAACCAAACCTCCGTCGAGTTCTTCTGTTGAGTTTGGGAAGAAGACCAAGGTGCCCCTAGTAAAATGGCTGGTGTCGTTAACAATATTTAAATCAGTGGTATCCCCTTAAAATTGCATTGACTGCCTTTAGTAGTTCCTTTGAACAGTCCACCCCTTAACAGGATGACTGCCCCTTAACGTACACCGGGGTGCCAATAGTACTTGGACTAGAAAATGACCATTTTGTCCTTTTAGTCTTCCAAGTTCTTCTTCTACCCATAACTTCTTCATACGAACTATGAATGACTCCGTTCTTTCGCCATTGCCTTCGTCTTCTCGTCCTCTACAAAATAATGACTAGAAATCCTCCATTTGCACGAGTTCCACTGGGTCTTTGGCCCTTCTCCACTTGTAGACTTCACTTTTGTAGCTATCTTCACTTATTTTTGGATGATTCACCTAATGAAAGACAAATACAAGAAAACAAGTGTAATATACAATAATTCACCAGAAAGATAGCAATTACTAGCATGGAATTGGCACCAAATATATGTGAAATTTGCACTTATCAGGGACCCACTCACTCGGAAGCTGCTCCTACCCCTAGGAAGCTGAAATCGAAAAAAAGAGAGGGATGAAAGAAAATGTCTTTTCGGATGATCATAGGGGCAGACTACGACATAGAAATCTAGTAATAAGTATTATGCCTGGAAGGGTCTTGTCGTGTCATCTAGAGAGAAGAGACCCCAGTATAGACCTAGAAATCTAGTACTACTATGTCGATAGTGCTACATGGACACCAGATTTATACACCACTATCTTACACCACTATGTGGCGCCTATATCAACCGTTGATTTCCTCCAACTCTACCCCACCAGGAAAAACAAGGGGCCCTGTTTAAAGGAGTGAACCAACCAAAAGTTAACACATAGTGGTGTATAACTTTTGGTGTAAAAATCTGGGGTCCCTTAATCATTTTCGAGTCTATGGGTCCAAATCCTTACCGTGTCATGATGGGTTTCTCACACCACATTGTACGCATACCCCGGCTCCGAGATTGAAACCTGACCGGGAGTGGATTAGTATAAGCCGAAGAGTTGGTAAGAACGATGAATCCCTCCATTTTCTTGTAAGATTTCTTTAGATTATTACCTGAAACCTTAAACAAACCCTATTCTGGCATATTGTATGCATAACATGGCTCCGAGATCGAAACCTGATCGTGAGTGGACCAATATAAGTCGGAAACTTGTTAAAAATGATGAATCTATCCATTTACATGTAACATTCCTTTGGAATATTCTCCGAAACCTAAAACCTTCCCTATTCTGGCATATTGTATGCATAACCTGACTACGAGATCGAAACTTGGCCGTGAGTGGACCACTATATAGTTGGAAACTTGGTAAGAACAATGAATCCATCAATTTACAAGTAAGATTCATATGGAATATTCCCCAAAACTTTAAACATACCCTATTCTGGTATATTGTATGCATAACCTGGGTCGTTGATTGAAACCTGGCCGTGAGTGGACCACTATAAGTCGGAAACTTTGTAAGAACGATGAATCCATCAATTTACAAGTAAGATTCCTTCGGAATATTCTCTGAAACCTTAAACAAAACCTATTATAGCATATTGTATTCGTACCCTGGGTCCGAGATCGAAACATAGCCGGTAGTGGACCCTTATAAGTCGGAAAGTTGGTAAGAACGATGAATCCCTCCATTTTCAGGTGAACTGGGATGTAAATTATCAGATTATGGTAACTCGGGCCATATGACCCTTACTCGAAATTTGTGCAATAAATATTATGGAGACTGTGACAATGACCAGACTACCCTTATATGAAATATGTAAAGCAAATATTGAAGACTCTGAAAATGACCAGATTACCATTTGAAAGATACAATATGGAAGAGGCAGAAAGTCTGGCAGTTTTTGAAGCTATCCAGTTTTTGAAGATAGTTATCTATCTATCAATGGGGGAGTTGAAACTGCTATGGCTAGTGAGTAATTCCTACACTTGTGTCAAATCCTTGGATTGTAGGGGTAATGGAATTGGAGGAACACGAGCGACCACAGTTATTTAGGTGTCGAGGACACTATAAGTTGTTCTAGGATCCTCTACATTATCCTTAACAGTGTCAAATCCATTTACATGTAAGATTCCTTTGGAATATTCTACGAAACCTTAAACAAACCCTATTCTGGTATATTGTATGTATACCCTGGCTCCATAGATAGACCTCATGTTCTCACTCTGGTGAACTGGGATGTAAGTTATCATATTAGGTTAGATTATGTTTGGAAGGCAAATCCGGAGGCATATTTATGTCTGAGACCACGAGCCTCGCAAATAGTTAACGATTCATTGGTTGCGATAACCAAGAATTAACAATTCTCAAATCTAAACACTTAAACAAAGGTTGGACAGTAACACTAGTAAGCATTGGGTCTGCATTTTTTGGGTGTGAGTCTAAAAAAATATCCAGTCCAGTCTCCAGTCAAGTGTTTGGCCTAAAATACATGTGAGAAAAAATAGTTCTTCCCTCACAATGGAAGTGCATTGCAATGTACAAGTTACCAGGTGAAAATGGAATTTTGCACTTTGATTAATACCAATCAATAGGTGAAAACGGAATTTTACTCTTGGAATAATATGGGTACCCTTGGTAGATCTTCCCTCACAAATAGGTGATTAAAAATAAGGGAGCTTGGTCTAACCAAGAAATTGCGGTGGTACTTTTTCATCCTTTCTTTGCCAACTGGTCTGCCACTTTGTTTGCTCGTCTGTCTACGTACTGGAAGCCAAAAAAAGAGACCATTTGTTCTACTAGCTTCTTAACTTCATCTAGAATTGCAATACTTTGCCACTGGATAGTTGATTCCTTTCCTTTCCCTGTAAATACCTAATTGTTGCTCTATTATCTCCTTCTATGACCAGATGTTATATGGTATGTAGTTTGGCCCATGTAGCTGCTTGAAGGAGAACTAGAGCTTCTGCTTCTTCAGCAGTGGAAGACCTGAAGATGCCTGATTTTGCTCCTTTGAAGGTTCCTATCCAATTCCGAAGAACAAAACCAAAGCCTGCATTAGGTTTTTCAGACAACCAAGAAGCATCACAATTTAGTTTGAAAGTATTAGTGATTGGAGGTCCAATGTGGTATTGGTTTGATAGTTTT
Source organism: Papaver armeniacum (assembly GCA_023531295.1). Classification (NCBI taxonomy): domain Eukaryota; kingdom Viridiplantae; phylum Streptophyta; class Magnoliopsida; order Ranunculales; family Papaveraceae; genus Papaver; species Papaver armeniacum. The sequence goes on from JAJJWW010003242.1 coordinate 139,806, forward strand.
GTCTTGTGTTTGATTCAAACTATTCAAAGTCATTGGATGCTAGTACTCATATTGTATTGATATATATAGTGCTAAGTGAATTGGTGTTCTAGATTTATCTTCAAATATTCTAAGACACCTTTCTTTCCAAATAAACTAGCACTTGGTTGCAGCTAGTGCCATTGAAATGGAATTCAAATATCCTGCTAACGATTCATTATATTTATACAAGAAAAAAGTATTAATAGAAGCTGGGTTGTGAGGTACTCCCTGAACTGCCATTGGCTGTAGATTCCACACAGCTTTAGCATAGTCACAGTAAAAGAACATGTGAAGAGTAGATTCCACCGCAGTCTTACAGAAAATGCATTTGTTGTCCACTGATTTCAACTTCTGTTTAGGCCGGCCGCTTCTGCTTAGTTTGGTATTGCAACAAATTTTGTAAAAGCACTTTACTGTTGTGCGTTACTAATTTGTTGTGATGTGAGAAAAAGTAGGAAGATAGGTTAGCCACACAACCAAGAAAGATTTTGTGGTGAAGACCGATGGCCTGGGTCCCACTGTGTAAGTCCTTATTTATGCCTTTAATAAAATAAATAAATAGACTGATAAGACACCTTTTGGTCTCTCTCTCTCCACACTCTGTACACACCAAAAGAAGAGTCTTGGTCCCCTAGAGGTCTATCTAATTTGTACAACAATAGAGGGTCTTGTCCCTGGAGGTCTATCGAATTTTTACATTGATGAAGGTCTTGTCCCCAGAGTGCGGAACCACCTTTCATCATAATAGTCGCACCATATCAAACCGTTTTTTCCCCTTGTACTCAAGAAGGAGCTCGGATTTTTTGGAGAAATACTGATCCTGGAAACCGGTTTGATATGGTGCGACTAGATCATGACGAAAGGTTCCTCCTCCCCTTATGAGATGCCGAAACCGCTTTTTCCCCTTATGAGATGTGGCGAGGGCCGACACAACAAGGAAACCGGTTCCTCCCCGTGGTGTTATCAGCCCAAGTCCAGTTGAAGTCGGTAGCCGTGTAATCCTCGCAACGAAACCGAGGGACGATACATGTCTGCAAACAAAACGTCTTGTATCTACACAAGCCGGAGACATCTCAATTTAGCAGAAATAAAAACAACTCATTAATATCGATAAGTAGATTCATACGTTGGCTCACAAACTAAACCCTTCCCATGATGAGGAAAGCTATTAGAAATGATCATGATAGAAATCTCTGCAACTCAGCGAAAAAACTTAATAGTTTCCACTACTATTTTCTCTCCATCTCTTTCCTGTGTAATTTCAACTCCGATTTTGGTTTGGCCAGTGGAGACATCACTTGAACCCACGGAGGCTAGGCCTTAGATTTATCCTTGCGAAGAAAACTCGAAAAGAAAGAATGATACAATAAACAAAATTTAGATTCTTAAACTAAACCCGCAATCATATATTTTTGTAAGAAACCAAATCTGAATATACAAAGATATTATTACCTTCGACAACTTCACTGAAGATTTGATTAGTGTAAAGTAAACCCCATCACTCCTCCACGACTGCTTCACTTATAGGGGGGTGGGGAGGCTGAATGGCTTTTTCTCAGAGAAGGAATATAAAACACCTCGGACCTGAGGCGGACTTTTGATTCTCCCCCTAACAACGGACTTTTGATTAATCCATTCAATGAACATGTAACCCTAATTGGGAGGGGAAAAAAAGAGTCTTAGGCTGGGTTTGGTAATGCTTTTTTTTTCCCCAAAAGCACTTTCAAAATTACTCTGTAGTGTCTAGGACTCTAGGGATACATTAATGGAGATTGTAGATCATGAAGGGTAGAGAAGTATTGGTAAAATTTAAGGATTACGATTTTGAAAATTTAAGGACTCTACGCAATGTAATCTTCTTACTTTCGAATTTTATTTTATGAATGAAAATTAGGTGTTAGCTTTGGAATGGTTGCGATAACAAAGAATTAAAAATTCTCAAATCGGAACACTTAAAACAACGAAAATGTTTGGTGTGCCGAAAATGTACACCATGATTTTGGTGTGAGAGAAAAAAAGCTGGTGGACCCCACCTTTTACCCCACCCCCCTGCAAATCTCCCCCAGGGATGCCCTAACAACCCTTAGATTTCTTCACGGTGCACATCGCGGGACACACCGATTATGCTTAGAAGGATTTTGTCCTGTCATCTACAGAGAATAGACCCTAGTATTCTATAGCGAATAAATCGCGATTTTTACGAAATCACGAATTAATCGGACGTCGGGTACGCCAGCTGGAATTGTACTTTATCCAAACAATACTTAGAATTTTGCACTTTGGTTAATACGAAATCACGAATTAATGGAAGTGCATTGCAATGTACAAGTTACCAGGTGAAAAGGGAATTTTGCACTTTGGTTAATTCCAATCAATAGGTGAAAACGAAATTTTGCACTTGGCATAATATGGGTTCCCTTGGAAGTCTTCCCTGGAAATGGAAGCGGAATATTCGATGATAATACTTCCTCGGTCCCATTTTAGGCCGCTTCTGCTTAGTTTGGTATTGCTAATTTGCTATGAGGTGAGAAAAACGCAGGAAGATAGGTTAGCCACAACCAAGAAATATTTTGTGTTGAAGACCGATGGCCTGGGTCCCACTATGTAAGTCCTTATTTATGCCTAAAATAAAATAAATAAATAGACTTCCTTAAATAAAATAAATAAATAGACTGATAAGACCTTTTGGTCTCTCTCTCCACACTCTGTACACACCAAAAGAACAGTCTTGTCCCCTAGAGGTCTAACTAATTTCTACAGCAATGGATGGTCTTGTCCCTAGAGGTCGATCGAATTTTTACATCGATGAAGGTCTTGTACCCAGAGTGCGTAATGACCTTTCGTGGTGATCAAATCGCACCATATCAAACCGCTTTTTCCCCTTGTACTCAGAAAGAAGCTCGGCTTTACCGGTGAAATCCTGATTCTGGAAACCGGTTAATTTGATATGGTGCGACTTGATAATGAAGAAATGTTCCTCCCCTTATGAGATACCGAAACCGCTTTTTCCCCTTATGAGATGCGTCGAGGGCCGACACACCAAGGAAACCGATTCCTCCCCGTTGTGTTATCAGCCCAAGTCCAGTTGAAGTTGGTAGCGGATTAATTCTCGCGATGAAACCGAGGAACGATAGATGTTACCCCAGTACAACCCTTGCTACATTTGCGACATTCCCGCAGAAAGCGATAGAAATTGCCGTTGTACTGAAAAATGCCCCTCTTATCAGCACGTTGACTCAACACCTCGTAATAGATAGGATTTTCCGGGTAGTGTGTACAGAGGTAAACGTAGACCGGCCTCCAACTGACCAACCGCAATCAATAAGTCAGCTTTCCTTCTCTTTCGATAAACTCCACCTCGAATCTTTCATCAAGATGATACCTCTATTTAATTTCACTGATGGAATACTTCCGATAACCATTTGATTCCTTGAGTGTCTTGGATGTAATTGAAACTTCAGCAGAAACAAGAGGAACCGGATTGGGTGTAACAGGATCTGCAGTAGAAACATGAGGAATTGGCTGACTGCCGATTTTAGACTCGGAAGATTCTGGAACACCTCTATTTTTATCCCAGTTAGACCTGGAAGGAGAAGAAGAAATATTAGAAGGGAAAAAGGTAGAAAGGTTACAGAATGCGTAAACATATAAGGATGGTGACAGACACATTGAAATATTTTTTCTAACTCTTAATTAACACAAAAAGATATCAAGATTCGGAAAATATGCTCGACATAGAAATAGTATTAGTACTTTGAAAAATTAGGGGTTTGGTCACAAAGTAGATTAATATTCCATTTACAATGACCTGTGGTGAATGTAGGAGAGAAATGATTGCCCTGGTCCAATTCAGAAACATGTTGTATCCTCCAAATGAATTTGGAAGATGAAGGGATCCATGAAGGGAATTCATTCTTAACTGCATGCCCATTTTGTTCTGCAACGCAAACAAACAAGGCCAAAATAACTAAAACACTGAATTGACAAAACCATCATCATATTTGCACAAGAAAAATACCAAATTCTACCTTCCATTAGTAGAAGAACCTTAATGGGGAGAACTGCAATTCCAGACTAGATACCACCAAGGCTGAACTGAACACTATCAATTAACTGGTAATCAGGAGTCAGGACAACAAATTAACAAATGAGATAAAAACTAATAAAATTGAAAAAAAAAAAAAAAAGTTTATACCTTTGATCCCCACACTACACTGCAATAGCTTGAAGAACCCTAGCTAGCAGAGTTTCTGAAAGAATGAAAAACCCAACAAAAATAAATTATAATAATCACATTACAAAAAGAACCCATTCTTCAGAAGATATCAAAAAAGGATAAATCTTTGTTCTTGGCTCAAAACAGAATTGGGGCAAATTCATTCATTAGAATGAATCAAACTGCAACAAGATAATCTGCAAAGGAATCGCTTACTCACACTGAAGCTATAAAACATCAAACAACATGAAACTTCAGTAGAAACACCAGAACTTTTTACTCTCTAGTCTCTAAAATCAAATGAACCCTTTAACTACAAAGGAATCGCTTACTCACACTGAAGCTATAAAACTTCAAACAACATGAAACTTTATTAGAAACACCAGAACTTTTTACTACTCTAGTCTCTATTCACAAATGAAACCTTTAACTACTCAATAAATACAGAAACAGAAGTTGGAAAGATGGTTTCACACTTAGACAGTTTGACTTACTTTTTGGTATGATATAATAAATAGAGCAGTGCTTTCTCTTATTCCCATAGAAAAATCCGGTAGATGGGAAGCATTTTCGTAGAAAAATGGTTTCATCACAAATACTATAATTCCAAAACTTTCCAAGTTCCCCAAAATATCACCTCTTGGGTGGAGGTTATTCATTTATGGGAATTTTTTAAGCATTAATTTATCCCCATTTCCCTAGTGACCGAAGAAAAAAAAAAGCTTTTCAGCATTTTGGTGAGGACACTTGGTAACGTATGGTTGGTTTAAAAAGAATAAAAAAATATAAAAAAGGAAACCAAATTCAATTAGGAATTAGTGAGAAATAGCAAAGAAAAATAGATAAAAGGTGAAACCCATGGTTAAAAAGAATAAAAAAATATAAAAAAGGAAATCAAATTCAATTAGGAATTAGTGAGGAGACTTGGCAACGTATGATTGGATTAAAAAAAATAAGAAAAAATAAAAAAAAAAAGAAACTAAATTCAATATGGATTCGCGAGGACACTTGGCAAAGTATGATTGGTTTAAAAATTAAAAACTCAAAAGGAAAACCTTACCTACCGTGTTTGGAATTTTATGGAAGTCCAAATTCAATTTGGAAATCGAGTATCTACCGTATAAGGACTCTTTTTTCTAAATTAATATATAAAGGGAGTAAAAAATCCACATATTTACAATCACCCTTTGAAGAATCAATCCTAGCAAGAATATTGCAGTTACGGGATTACCCCTTGTTATGTCTCATTACCTATCTCTGAAGAAATTATGGAGCCCAATTCGGAACCATGTAATAGCAGTGCCATATCAAATGAGGCTTCTCAAATAACAACCTCCACAAAAAAATTACTGTGTACTACACATAGTAAAATATTCTAGAAGTTCATTTTTTTTTTTTTTTGAACATAATATTCTTGAGGTTGTGCATCCTTAAAAAAATTAAATAGGTGGAAGGAAAAAATAAATCAATTTTGAATGTATTTATTTTGGAAGAGCTGAATTCTTATAATAAATATTTTTAAATGGATGCAATACTCTAGTCTAATATCTACTACAATACAATTTTGGTACGGAATTTAGTAATTATTCATTTATAATTTCGTGGAGGATTTATTCATTAATGCATTCATCGAGGTTATTCATTTATCCCTTTTACCCAAGTCTGGGAATCGAAAAATTATTTATTTGTCGAGGTTAATCGTTTGTCGAACATTCACTTATCGAGGTACTGTTTAGAATAACAACGTTATTTATTTCCTTGCGCTTCACCATTTTTGTAAAGTTTGTGTGTGCATACTTGTTTTTTCACTAATGTTCCAGGTGAAGAATTGTATTTCCATCTTCTTTCGACCATCATAATGGTTAGGGCTGCACATGGGCGGGTATTAGCTAAAACCAACCTCGCACCCACAAACTGCGGGGTTTTTTTTTCATAACCAACCCCGCACCCACAAACAGTGGTCGGGTTTTGTTACCCTCCCGCTACGGTTTGGGCGGTTTGGGTTTAAACCCGCTTAAACCCGCTTTATATTCAATAATCATTCACACACATGTTATAAAGTTTAAATAAACTACTTACTTAAGTTCTTGATAACTTAAAAACCAAACTATAAATATAACTACATAAGTCTTCATTGTTAAGCTTAAACAAGTACTAGTGTACATAGTACACTAGTACTTCCAATAAAAACAGAGAGGAAGAGTCGAAGAGACTAGTACCACTAGGGAAAGAGGGTTATCTATCTTATCTACAATCCACTAGTACCACTAGGGTTTTGATAACGAACGACTAGGATTAGTTTTATCAATGGTGTATATTTAGCGGGTTTTTCGGGCGTGTATTAGCTAAAACCAACCTCGCACCCATAGACAACGGGTTTTTATTTTCATAACCAACCCCGCACCCACAACGGGCGGGTTTGGATTAAAAACCCACGGGTTTAGCGGGTACGGGCGGGTTTGGGTATGATGGACGGGTCTTGTGCATGAAGGTTAAGAATCTTCGGAACAAACAGGGGCGGATATATGGACAATTGCACACACAGGCTTCCCCTGGCTGAAGCTAGGTGTCAATCAAACATTTTTTTTCTTTTTTTTTTAAGCATAAACATTTTTTTTTGGAATGTAGTTTGGTAAATGATAGCTGAATTTACTGAAAATCCAGTATACGTAGTGCCAAGCCAGGCCTTTGATAGATTGATTCCCTCTCTAAAAGTCCGTCAAATCGTAGACCTAGTAGTTAGTTATTAGCCATTTCCCACAACCAAATACTATCACTATCTACTGAGGTTGACATCTCAGGGCCCCACTGTGCCTCTAGGAAGTAGAGTTTTTTTATAGGGTCTGCGTAGGGCAAGGACTAGCGAAATCGAAGAAAAAGAGGGAGAAAAGCAAATGTATTTTCTGAAGATTATAGGGGGCAGACTACGACCTCGAAATCTAGTAAGTATTATGACCTCGAAATAAATCTACTAAGTATTATGACCTCGAAATCTAGTAAGTATTATGCTTAGAACTTATAAGGGTCTTGTCATGTCATCTACAGAGAAAGAAAAAGAGGGAGAAAAGCAAATGTCTTTTCTGAAGATTATAGGGGGCGGACTACGACCTCGAAATCTAGTAAGTATTACGAATATATTTGGTGTACCGAAAAGGTACACCGTGATGTGCACCGTGATTTTGGTGTGAGAGAAAAAAAGCTGGTAGATCCCACCTTTTACCCCAACCCTTTGCAAATCTCCCCTAGGGCTACCCTACCAGCCCTTAAATTTCTTCACGGTGCACATCGCGGGACACACCGATTATGCTTAGAAGGATTTTGTCCTGTCATCTACATAGAATAGACCCTAGTATTCTATAGCGAATAAATCGCGATTTTTACGAAATCACGAATTAATCGGACGCCGGGTACGCCAGCTGGAATTGTACTTTATCCAAACAATACTTAGATTTAATTTTTTTTCTCAAAAACAAGGTGCGGTGACATTCGAACCTTGGACCTTCCGTCCTGTTGGGGCATAAACCTAAAAGTCCGTGGAGAGTTTTTGGTTTTTCAAAATTCTTAAAAGTTAAAACCCGTGGCTGTATGGTTAACCATCTTATCCAGCCCAGTATGCTCGGTCAGCTAATCAGACGGCCACAATCGACTTCTGGTCAAAATAAACTCCTCCATGTACTGTTCTGATCAAGATATGTTCATAAATACTAGTTATGAATACTACCTATCCTTGTTTTTCTATTTTCTCTCTGCCTAACCAAATTTGCTTCTGTGATCTCTGTTTCTTGCTTCTCTGCCTACATTTAATCTGATATAATGTAGTCCGATTATTTTTTAGTGAATGTAAATTATTTTTTAAAAAAGTATTATTATTTCGTTATTAATGTACTAAAATCTAAATAAATATTAAATGTATGAATTATACGGATTCTGATAAGTCGGATTCGGTCAAAAATCCGGTCAACGGTTCGTTGTTCGGACAGTAGTTCGGAACGGCATACGCACGTGCAAATTCGTTTTATAAATGTGAGTTCGGCACTTATAATTCGGCTTAAATATATGATAAATTGATAAGTATTATGACCTTATTACGAGACTAACTTTATTTTATATGATTTATAAGATGGAAAAAAACATTTTAACGTGATTATTTAACAAGAAGTAAACAATTTAATCGCATAAAACACTGGTTAAAAAACTACTAATAGAGAATTTTAACTGAGTAATTGTATTTAAATATAAAGTATATACGCAATCAAACAAAAACCAATCAACAGAACTCTGGTCAGAGAGTTACCTACGGGAAAGCGAGGTTGGGCGTTTGAATCTAGTTCAGAAGTATCATTCGGATTCGGCCAGTTCGAATACGTTCGCAAATCATTCGTGAGGTGCATATAATCCGGGAACTAGGTTCAGAGTTCACATAGTTCGGAAGTATCATTCAGATGCGGTTAGTTCGGATACGTTCGCGAATCATTAGGGAATGATTCGGAGAATTCCTAACTAGGATCCAGAGACCAATTGTCTTGCTTGTAGGCTGGATAACCGATCAATTACCGGCTCCGCTCCTATATCTTCATATTGGACGGTCAGATTTGAGTGAATTTTTTCATTTCATTCAGTGTTTCCAGTGAAAACCATGTTTTTCCACGTTCTATTATAGTATAACATTAAGAGAGAGAATTTATTTCTCATATGTGTTTTGAGCGAAATCGTCGTGTTTTAACTTTTCAAGGGAACGATTTATTTGTCATAAACATGCATAGTACAAAAGACATCTTTCACCGATTCTGTTGGTTAAATCCCAAAAGTGGGAATGTTATAAATATCCTCCATTTTTGTTGACCTTGCACAACTACCCCATAGGGGTAAAAAAATATTATTTTTGGAGTCAACTTTTAAAAGTTGCTTCCACTTTTTCGAAGCAACTTGTATAAAGTTGCGTCCACTTCTGGAAGCAACTTGTGCTAGATGCATCCACTTCTTAAAGCAACTTGTGCTAGTAGCTTCCCCTTTTCAAAATGTATGGGTACTGTATTTATAAAAATTGAATAAGGGTATAACTTAAGAGGCGAATTTTGATGGGTATATAAATAATGTTCCCATCCTAAAACATTAACCATGAGACAAAATCATAAAAAGTACTTTAAGAAGCAATAAGCATTAGATATTTGTCTAGGTCTTTAAGTCTTTGGATTTAATAATAAGTAAGACAAATGTTATCCTGCACCATTTTGCGGGAAGCTATCCCACTCAAGCGGGTTTTTTATCGTTAGATTATCAATACAATAGGGACAATGAGTTTTCCTAGTTGGTTATTTCTGATCTTGGTTAATCGCAACGAAAATGATTTACTCGCCAAAGAATTTGCACCGTATTCTCACCATGGAGAGGATGGGTGGGGCCCACCTCTGCCCAACCCCTATCCCAATACACCGAACGCTGCCCTGGGTCCAGGCGATCTCCCTCGGTGCCAATTCTTTGGTGGGTCTAGCAAGACTGTAATCGCAAGAATTTTTGACCTCATTGCGGAATAAGGTTAAGTGGAAGATGTCGTGTTTTCCTCTTAGGATGTTTTTGTTTTTAGTTAACCAAAGAATGACAGATATGCAACTGTTTTTCTTTTAAATACAATTATTCTATAATATATTTATGATAATAATGCAAGAATGACAATGATGAAACTAAATCAGTAAACCATATAGAACAGAGATTTAATTATGATAACAAAAAGTCTCGGCAGACCCGAAAGAAAAACGACACAAAAAAAAAACGCCCCTCACAAACCACCCCCTATGCTAGAATCAATTCCCTCTTAGCATTAAGATCGTGCCACCTCATGTCCCAGATTTGGACAAGGGCTGTTGTCCCGGTTGTAGGAGGGTCGATTTTTTGTATATATAATATAATTTGAGATATGTAAATCATATATCCAACAACTTTCTTCTTCTCACTTTTTAGCGTTCAGAGTTCAACCTCATTTTTTAGCTCTTCCGTAGCTTTAGGAGTTTAATCATGTATGAGATAACTGTTCCAGTTCCGTGTCCTTCACATGCCGTCTTTGATTTATATGATCTTCCCACCAGTGTTGGTATCAAAGTTCGCTGGCCTTCACCATACACTATTAATGTGTGTGAAGTTTCAGATTTAATGGGGGATGAACTCTTAATTCCTGAGTCACATCTTCAGTGTGGTTTTATTTTGCCTATCCCCTCATTAGTTCGGGACTTTCTTGTTTATAACAACCTTTCTCCTGCCGAATTAGAATCAAAAAATTTCGACTATATGCAAAAATAAATGTCCCAAAATCGTAGTCTTCCAGAAAACAAAAGGATTATTGTTGCGAAGCTTTCTGAGAGCTATGAGGTTCGAACTATCCCTGGTTCTTATTTAAAGAACATCTTTTGAAGGATTTCAGAGTTATCTCTTGGTTTCGAGCATAACGATTCAGTTATGTTTAAAGGATTGGATGGCACTAAGTTTAATGATAAATGCCCATTAATTTTTTATGGAAATTGGGAGCGTGATAGTCAGATGTCTTGCTCCCGGAAGCTGAAAGCTATTCCCTTTCTGAGTAAGTTTGATGACTAGTTAATTGTTTATTACCAAAAAAAACAAAAAACAGTTATTTGTTCATACATTTTGTTTTCTTTTAAACATACACTTGGAACAATTTTGTTTGTGCTTTAATTTAACATGTTGTTCTGCTTTTCCCCTTTCTAGGTAAAAGGAAGGCAGTTGAGCTCGGGACTTCTATTCGAACTGAGAAGAAGGGTAAAGTTTCTTCTTCCCGGGCTCTTGTTGAGTTAAGTTCTACTCAATTTTTGATGGACCATTCTATCGAGAAGATTCCACTGGATCGGATGGTGCTGAATGCTTCTCGACCGGCTGATCTGGTGTCATTAGCATCGTTGGAACTTCCTGAAGCTGAAGCTAGGATGGCTTTAAACACTGCAGCTGTAAGCAATTGCTCTTATTTTTCTATAACTTGTGTTTAGATTGATCTAACATATATGATTTGCTAATTAGTTTTTATTTGTAGGTGATGAATGACAACAGAGGAGTTCATCATTCTAGACGCTTGGAGGAGCAAGCTGATGATCCTACCTCAATGAAAACTTGGAGAACTATGTGTGTTCTGTTTCAAGCCAGGCTTGAGTTAGAAAGGGCGAGTAATTTGAGATCCTCTGTATGTGCAAGTGATTTGAATTTGAAGTGTAGAGAATATGAGCGTAATGAGAAACTGCTGAAAGATCAAATTTCAGAATTGACTCAATAGTTGAATAATGCCCGAGAACAGCTTGCCGCATCTGAATCCTTTTCTTATCACTCTTTCGATATTGTGGAGGGCTCTAATCATGCTGTTCATGGAACTGCAACCTCAAGGTCCGATGTTGGCATTGATACTGAGATCTTAGGTTGAGGTGAATCATGTGATGGCGAATTAATTGCTCTTTTCATTAAGCTGATTAACACTTTATATTTTGCTTGTATTTTGATTAACAGAATATATTAATCCTTGAGGAGGCGCCATTATGTTTTCCCATTTGCACTCTTTTCGATCTGATCTCTTGATCTAACCCATTGGTTAGATGATGATCTCAGCTTTGCGGTTGCTCTTCATTTATATGGAGCTCTTAGATGAGCTTCAAATTTGATGCTTTAGAGGCTCTTGAGCTTTGGACGTCATGATCTCGCTGTCATCTAAGTCACATTTTGGGTTGAGTTAATCTTCCCCGAATTATAATCTAGAATCTGGATTGATTAACCTTATCTCCGACCGTAGCCTGTTAGTTGTGATATTGGTCGATATCTTCTCCTCTCCTGGTTTTAGTCTTCTGCGAATAGGCCCAACGTCCACTCATGCAACACTTGTTCGCGTGTCAGAGGCCCACAGTGAGTCCCCAACATGGCTACACCTACACGTGAGGGGGTTAGAGGCCCACAGAGAGTGCACGTAAGGGGGCGTGTGAAGAAGGATAACTGGTACCTTATATGCAATAGTAATAATTCTTCCCTATAGTAACAGTATTAAATTTTGATATTCACGAGACTGTTACGGTTTGCACAAAGATTAAGAAACACAAAGAGAATAATACCTTTTTTTCCCTATGATTATATCTTATTTAAGGTTCCTAGTTTTTACTTGTAGTTCTCTAAAGAGAAGAAATGTTAAAGGAAGAGGAGCATTTAAGAGTGTGTCTACAAAGTTGAATAACACAATTCTCCATGTTAGGGCATGATTCCAAGTTGAGTAGTTCTAAATAGACAACTTAAAAAACATCTAAACAATATACCCTATGGAGGGATATGATTAACCCGTTGAGAGCAATTGGTCCCATGCTGAATGCCATGGGACCCAGCTGAAAAAACTCATGTGAGTACGTCGTTTTTAAGTTGTTTATCTAATTTGGGACGGAGGGAGTATGCATTTAACTTTTAGTATTTTTTCGAAAATGGTGGAACGTTACTTTTTAAACTTTTTTTAGAGAGATTCTACACTAACCGAAGCCCCACATCGTGATTTGTCCCGATAGGAAATCGAACGGACATAAATGTGCATTCCGTGCATTGGGATAGGGAATGGCAGGAGTGGGCCACACAACCCCTCTCACACGGTGATGGTGTGGATCAAGGTTCTTTAGAACTTCTTTTGCTCACATTTTTCACTGTGAACATTTCGTTTTGCACCTAAGTTTCGAATAAAGATTTATCTGAAGTGGAACTTCGCTTTCACCTTTATTTCTTACAAAAAATCAAAAATTTCCTTGTTCGCATTTTTTACTTTGAAAATTTTGTTTTGCACCTGTGTTTTGAGTGAAATTTCTGTTTTAATCTGTCTGAGTTCATCCTCTTCACGAAGTTCCATCTCTCTTTTTTAGTGAAAATTTTCAAGACAAAATTTTTATTGGCATTAGGTACGTCGTCAAGACACGTTTAGCAATTTTTCGAAAAATCATGATAATTTAACCATATACTAAAAAGTGGTTAAGTAAAATGTTTTTTTTTTCCTTCTTAATAATCATAATAATAATAGCAATTAGTAAATTTAATATTATAATATATTTATATTTAATAATAAAAAGTAGTTATTTTTAACGGAAATGCTATTTGGCTCCCTATTTTCGACCTCCCTACAATCCAAGCCTCACATCCATATCGAGATCCGCATCCAGGTTCAGGTGGGGTTCACCATTCCCCTAATGTGGGGTTTAGATTGTAGGGAGGAGAATAGGGAGGTGGAGATTATGGAGCCAAATAGCACTGCCGTATTTTTAAACCCGAAAGAAAGATAAAAACCTCCTGAAGATGGCGAAGTTGGAGAAGGAGAAGCGGGATAGAGACGAGTGTCTAGAACTTGAGACCGAACAAGCAGAAATTAGACAAGAAGTGAGTAAGAGGCTCAAGCATAGTGTATCTGGTTCTGAAACTTTAGCCAACGTAATTTATCGATTGGGATTCCATGTTCCAGCCAATTTGGAAAGCGAAAAAGAGGTTAGCCGCAGATTTTTACTATTTTTGATTAGAGATATAACCGTGTTTTGCAGTTATTGTATTTAGTGTAATTCAAATAATTGTGCTCTTTTTGCAGCTATGAATATTTGTCTGAAAAATAAAAGGTTTTCTGCATCCTGATAAGAACATGATGCTCGATCCGTATGAACAAATTGAAAGATGTGAGAAACTGGTAATTATTAACAGTTGGAGCTTGGAGGACAAACAAGCAAAAATTAGCCATGAAGTGCGGAAGAGGCTCAAGCTTAGGGTATCTGGTTGTGAAACTTTAGCCGGAGTAATCTATCGATTGGGATTCCAGGTTCCAGCCAATATGGAAAGCGAAAAAGAGGTTAGTCGCAGATTTTTACTATTTTTTATTAGAGATATAACCATGTTTTGCAGTTATTGTATTTAAGTGTAATTCAATGAATTTTGATCTTTTTGCAGCTAGAAACATTTTTCAGGGAAATAAAAGGTTTTCTGCAATCTGATTGGAACATGATGCTCGATCCGTGTGAACGAATTGAAAGAGGTGAGAAACTGAAAATTATTAACAGTTGGATCTTGGAGGACAAATAGATCTTTTTTATCGGTTCTGATTGTTCTAGTGAATTCCTGTATTGAGGCATTTACATATATTTACTAATTATTATTCAACAAGAAACCTGCTTGAAAGTTGTGATTGGTGTTTCTGTTTGTTTACTTGGTTTTATGGTAACCAATTTGTTAGTTCTCGACCTACCTATTAAAACTGAACCTTAATCTGCTTTATAATCTTTCCGACTGACCGACAACTATGCCTGATCTTTTAGTCTACCAATGCGAGCGATGATCTACTCAGCGAGTAACAGCTTGGCTATCGCTGGTCCTATATAGACCAACGAGTGATCGTATGACCATATAGCAATAGAAATTTCGTGACACTTAAGACAGATATGTTTGCCACTTTGCTATACCCATAGTGGGTGCTAAAGTGGCAAAATGTGAATAGGCTTTACATAAGAGTTAGTGATAGAGGTGTTGTTGTATTCCGAGCGAAAAAATCTCCTTTTCACTTGGGTTATGAGTGAATTTTTTTTTCTTCACAGCAGTTGTCGGTGTATCAACTTCAAGTGTAAAACTCTGTTTTCGTCAATTAAGAGATTGCATTCGATTGCAATTGTTTTTCACCTCTATTTAGAGTTGGGTGAAGAATTCGACAATAGAAAAGAACATCTTTCTTGCATGTATCTTCAGGGAAACATCTTGTTGTGACTTGTGACAAGTGACCTTGACTTCTGAAATCTACTGGAGAATACTTATTATTACGATAAAATAGGTCGAGACTCGAGGATTAATAGTAAAAAAATAGGATAAAGCAAACATCTTTTCATAACGGACCAGTAAGCATGGGGTTTTGGGGTAGAGTGAGACTGGATGGAAAAGCAAACGTCTCGTCTTGTCTCGTCTGGCCTCTTTCTCGTATTTTCTGTGTCCAGAGAGTATAGACCAGCTAAACTCTAGAGACCAACTTGAAGATTAAAAAGTATTTTAGTTTTCTTGGGAGTGTATCTAACAAATAGAAAAGGTGTGTAATGTTTGGCCCTTTCAAAATTTCGATCGTGTGAATAAGATCCCGACCCTGTTAATAGGAGGAGTCCTTCTAAACCATTGAATGGTTGTCTATTTATAGTTAAACTGGTCCCCTCTTCATAATCCATAATATCCCTTCTGCAGATCAGAATTATACTAAAACCGATGGATAAGTTTCCTTTAGAAATCGCTACCCAGATATTAGGTCGACTCCCTACAACATATTGTGTTCTTCACATCAAATCTGTATGCGGAAACTGGAGGGCCATCCTTGATAACACCAAATTTGGTCTCCTGTTCTGTATCACATCACGCTGGGGAAACGACTTTGGATCGCAACTCATTTACAGTGAGCATATGAACACGAAACTTTACGACACTATCGTAGCTAACAGTCACCCGGATGATGGACCACTTAAAAGATTATCACACCCAGTGATCGGGTCTTGCAACGGTCTTGTGTGTTTCTATGCTTACCACGACAACATCCAAGATCCTATTTATATTATAAATCCAGAAACAGGTCAGTACATTCATCTCCCACAAAAATATATGCTTCCGGAGGAATTTGTTGGACGCAAAAACATGTTAGGAGGTTTCGGCTACTGTCGAAGTTCTGATGAATACAAGGTTGTTCGAATTGACCCTGACGGCAAAGTGGAAGTCAACACTCTTGGCGATAAGATGGGATGGAGAAATGTTGAACATATTTCTGTATGTTTTTGTGGAGGTGGATCCGGTGTATATGCGAATGGGTGTATTTTTTGGTTGGTCTACAAGGACGCAATTAAGACATTATTGTCTTTTAATTTGAGGAGTGAGACGTTCAGCATACATTCATTACCGCCCAATCATATACTTGGGGGTAATATCCCTGTAGATCAATTCCCAGCCGTTGGGATGATGTTGTTTGGGGTTACTCTGTGCGTGTACAACATGCATAGTCAGCAAGAGAACTGTATAGATTTCTGGATGCTAGACGAGAATAACAAGGATTTCGCCTTACCTGCCGATGAACCCGGCATTTGATTTGGAGACGCCGATTTAGCATTAACTTACTAAAGCAAAAGAATAATTGGCCAACTTATAACCCGATTGCTCTAGGTAATAACAACGACATCCTGTTGTGGGACAATCGATGCATATCGCGTTATGATACATCTACAGGAACATTGAGGGAAATATAGGGAACGATACCTTTTAGAACATGTATTAACATAGTTCCGCACATGAAGAGCAGCATCTCCTTAGAAGATTTCGGAGAGCAGTATCGGAGACGTGTGGTGACAATATCCATGTCACTAACCCAATGACTGATTTATAGAATTAGTAATGTCTATTTATCTTTATTATTAAGTAATAAGTTATAGAACTACTATTGTCTATTTGTCTTTATTATTTGTAATAAGGTTATGTTTAGATTTTGTAATATAAGGTAATGATAGAGTATTACCATCAATGTATTCTTATTCAGTTTCTCGGTCGCTTGCACGTACCGCCACAAATTAAATATGCGTACCAAAGTCTCAATGTCGACTATATTTTGGGGTTTTATCACCTGTGTAACTGTACCGCCTGTGTAAGGGAAATTCCATGGAATTAACAAAGTTTTTTCCTCCCACTTTCGACTTAACAAAAATGAAAAACGTGTAACTGTACATCATGTGTTAGGGCAATTCCTATGCAATTAGAACTCAATCGCAAGTGAAGAATGTCTCTTGCACGACCTAAAACTAGAAGTGGACCCAAGATCTACAACCGTTCAACACCCAGAATCTCCTCAACATCCAACGACATCTCTATACGTCACATCAACATCTGAAGCATCCGTCCAATACCCTAGCCTCCTGTCTCCTCCCCTAATCAAGCAGAAACCAAACACCACCTTCATATCAGCTTCTCTCCAACGGTCCAACCTCTGAAAAACTTTCATTTCACCTCCTTACATCAAATCCATCCCCGACCATCTCTGATCACAGCCACCTTCTCAATTGGCCATCAATCAAACTCCTAATTTCTATCTCTCTCCATCTTGTCTTCTTTTCTTATCAAGAACAGAAACCCTAGAAGCTAGGATTGAGAGAGATAAGACTAGGGTTAGCTTCAACAGCTGGAAAACTAGGCTTGCAGAGATGAATTGAAGAAGGGAACTGTCAGAGAACGCGTTTTGCATCAGCAATAATGCTTGGTGTACCGTGAGGGGACACCGAGCATGCTACCGCGTGAGAGAAAAAAAAGAAGGTGGCCCCCACCCTAAACCCTACCCCCATGCAAACTCCCCCAGGGTTCCCTATCTGACCGTCCATTCCCCTCACGGGATTTCTCGCGGTGTAAAACCGCGGTCAACGTAATTTTGCAGGCCCCACTAACCAGTGATGCTACGTTGACCGCGGATTTACACCGCGAGAAATCCCGTGAGGGGAATGGACGGTCAGATGGGGAGCCCTGGGGGAGATTTACAGGGGGTGGGGTTTAGGGTGGGGGCCACCTTTTTTTTTTCTCTCACGCAGTAGCATGCGCGGTGGAATCCCGTGAGATTCACCGCATCTCACAGCCCCTGGGTCCCACCGTGGGTCCCACCATTTTTGTGTGTTGCGATGAATCTCACGGGATTCATGCCGCGTTAGCTGTAGAATTATTGTACGCGGTGTCCCCTCACGGTACACCAAGCATTATTGCCCACTAACACCTTAAAACCCAATAATGCTTGGTGTACCGGGGAGGAATCCCGCAGCCACCACCGTGTGAGAGGAAAAAAAAAGTGGCCCCCACCTTATACCCCACCCACTGCAAATCTCCCCCAGGGCGCCCCTCTCAGCCATTGGATCTGATCCGCGGGATTTTTCACGGTGATAGTGGCGGTATGTGTAGCATTACTCCTTAAAACCCGAGTGATGCTACATTGACCGCTATAAATCCAGTAGCTTTCACCGGGTGGGGATCTAATGGACGAGGGTAATGGCTCTATCATCTACCCCACCCCTATCAGATCCTGGGGTGGAGGAGTTGGTCTACCTCTAATGGTCCGCGCCTAGGAAGGTCGATTCATTAATATCGTTTCATTCATTATTTAGTATTGTACCCTGTCGCTTTGGAGTACTTATAGTCTGTTGACTCTATTTAGGAATTTGTGTGCTCCCGAGCAGACAAGAATGTTTTCCGTTCCACACTCTAGAACCATAGAGTATAGCTGGTTTATACTTTCAAAACAATTAGACAATACAAGATGAGACCCTTCCAAGTTCCTACCAAGATACTTATTACTCCTAGATTTTGTATATACAGTACTAGATTTTATATGGTCAAATGTATTTTTTGCACTGCGTGTGTAGATGCAATATGTTAGTCCATAAAAAAGCCCTTGATTTTATGATACATTTAACATTTAGTCCACCTAATTTTAAAATTTAGTCCACTAGTGTATGTATAACTTTTTTTTAGTCCCCCTCATTTTCAAAGTCTGGCTCCGCCAGGGAGGCAGGGAGGGAGGCCAAAGAAGAATTAAAATATACGGAAATGTTGAATATTGATCATCTTAAGACATATGATGACATTATTCGCTACATCATTTACGCGAAGAAAATCTTTTACGAGAAGAGTGGACAGAAGCAGACTGAATAAATTGGAACGCTAGAATCCAATACCTTTGTCCACATATATATATATATATAGACTTCGTAAAAATCCCAAAACAAAATTCGGCTATATGCTAGATCATTTTTTTTTATTGCTTAAAAAAAAGATCGTTTTATTTATTTATTTATTTATTTCATATATAATTTTTTTTGAAGCATGTATAGTATTAGAGAAGTGATAACTATTTAAGGGAAAGCAAAAAACGGAAAACTGAATAGTTTTATCTTACATCTTACCTTACCTTATCTTTCAGAAAAGAAGTATTTTTGTTAGGAGACCCCCTAAATTACTTAGTTATCCCTATTCTTTATTTATTTCCGTAAATACCATTGTTTTAAAAATATATCAAAAAAATTAAAAATTTAATCTTTCAAAATATACACAGGATTTTTGTAAAATTTATATATTTGAAAAGCTTTTTCAATTATCTACATAATGGGTAAAAATAAGAATAGTAAATTTTTGTAGTTCTATGTAGGGCTGCACATGGGTTGAATTGGGTCAGTTTTGGCCTCACCCACCACCCAACCCACTGATGGTGGGTAATAGAAATTGTCACCCGCAACCAACCCAACTTTACAATGGGTCGGTTTTCACCCGACCCACATTATGGTGGGTTGGATCGGGTGGGTGGTGGGTTACCCACCATAAAATACAATGAACATTACATTACAGTTACAAACTTATTCTCTTTAGTTTCTACTTCATATAATGCGCCTTCGGTGGGAAAAATCTGAATATTGAATAGTTAAACACGTAGTAATCTTATAAAATTAATTATTTACTTAATTAGTAGTGGGAACCAAAAAACAAAAATTACAATTCGTTACTCAGTATATGCTAAAATTACATTAATTGATCTTTAAATTGACTTTCTAGAAACTTAGACCTTGATACATCATACTTTTGGATTTGGTTCGGAACCCAGGTTATGTTGATAGTGTATTGTCAGAATTTTCCAAAAACATAATGGTGCAAACAACATTTTCACTCAAAATTCAAGTGACAGTTTAAATTTTATTGTAATTTTAAATATGTAGGAGAAATATGAAATTTTCACATAAAAAGGGGTGAAAAAAAAAGTCTTCACTAACATGGCAGTGGAAGACAATACAGGTCTATAGGACATATGAAAAGATGTTTGCTTTCCCCAATTTTTTCACTATGTAGTGACTAGTGACTCTAGTCTGGAATTGCGACCTATGTTACTGTTACCCTTTGTAATAATAAAAGTCTTTTGGAGTAGATTTCTGAAGTCAAGGTGACAACAAGATGTTCCCCGAAGATACATGCCAGAGAGAAATCATTTTCGGTTTTCATGTGATAATCTAGTTGATACTGATTCCAGTTCTTGTAATTTTTTACCACTCTTTGAATCAATTACTTATCACTTATTTTCACAAGAAAACATTGTTGCACTTGTGACCCATGGACATGGGTATAACGTAATGACAACTTAACCTGGTCAAGACATGCTGGGGTTAGTTTCACCTTATAATTAGTGCAAAAGTAAAGAAACGGTTAATTGACGGTCTAGGGTTAGTCAATGACCTAACACGTTAAGTGCATCTTCAACGACCCAAGTTTCAGACCCTAGTAAATACACCATAAAGTTGCGACCTTTTACAAAATATCTCATATAATAATAAAATTGTTTCTGCTTCTGGAGTAGATTTCAAAAGTCGAGGTTAGTAGGTGACAGCAAGATGTTTCACCCCAGATACATACGAGATAGGATTTTTGTTTTACTAGTTAAATCTTTTTTTTTTCCTCGGCAAAGATAATTTTATAAAGTCCCACCAGAAGTGAGCAAAAGAAAAAATAGTACAACCAGAGGATAGATAAACTATCGAATTACAACCCTAACACAAGTTTTACTTGTAAGGAACAACTCATGAACCCAAAAATGAAAGCATAACCCACTGGATAGATCAACTATCAAATTACAACCCACACATGAGATTAACTTATAAAGAAAATTCATGATGCCAGAGACTTATAACAAGCCAATGACTCATACCCACATTAGAGGTGAAAGTCATTTGTAATTCCTTAATTGTCGAAAAAACAGTTTTACTCTTGAAGTTGTGATTACAAGTGAAAAGTAGAATTTTCCCATTGGAATTAATAGTATACCAGGCTTGGAAATGAATTGAAGAAGGGAACTGTCAGAAAAGTAGAGAACGCGTTTTGCATTCTTCAATATCGTTTCATTCACTCTTTAGTACTGTACCTGATGAGTGCTTAATTCTTACATATTTACCACTCGAACTACATTTTCTTAGTTCTTTATTTTATATATATTTGATAATTTTGCAGTTTTTAAGAATTAAAGCTCGATAGCTAAAATACGGAATTCTACCGAAAATTGGGTAAAAATCGAACACCAACACCTATTGCTCTCTCGGCTGTCTCAAGGAACACATGGACCTACACATGGAGTGGGGAAGTCGAAAACAATCATGTCGCTGATATCAAATGATAAAACGGGCTTAACGGAGTCTATTACTTTGGAGCTAAATTGGTTAGGCCCAATATGAGCTAACAATGGCGAAAATGGGCAGTCAATATTTATTGGGCCCATTTAATCGGATGTTCGGACTTTCATGTAATCTAAAATGAAATTGGATTTTTACTGGATTTGGTGATGTGTTGGCTACGGACTTTAAGGGACAAGGTGGAGGCGTGTGTCTAAATGAAGCAGTTGTGTGGCGACAATATTAAGGCATCAATTCAGCAGACTTATTCCACAAGATGGTTGGTGCCAAGGTGGGAATGGAAGTTTCCATTGTAAACAAGGAAGGAAAAGATCCTGATGGAGGGGAAATTAATCTTAACTTATGTGGTCGGTCATGCAAATGCAAATGAAAAGGAAAGTGATCTTCTTAGTTTGGGAATTAATTGATATTTTGACACTTGTCAATCTATAATTGTATGACTCTTATAAATATGATGTGATATGTGGTCATTCGGAGGGAAGAAGGGGGATTTGAGCCCTATAAATACAGACGCGCAAAAGAGAAAAGGGGAGTTCCGGACAGCTAAGAGCCGACACCACTGTTTTTATATTTATTTTATTTTCTGTTTTGTTTTGTAATGAAAAGCTAGCTCTCTCTATTGGGGCTAAGGAGGAAGCCAATAAATCGTGTAAGAAATTTAGTACTCTTTGAATAAATATTCTTTTCGAGCTTAAATGTTTTAATTAATCTCTCTTCTTATTTAGCTTCATAATAATTGTTTTGGGTAGTTTAGCTATCGATCTTTTATAAGAGAAGGAGATTATACCGTTTTGGTTTACAACATAAGTTGTTATTTTGTTTTAACTGTAATATTTTCCGAGACATGCAATTGGGTTCAAAACTGTCTTGAGTAGCGTTACGAGTATTTTTTTAGAGAGGAGTGATTATTTTACATTATTGATTTGGTGGAATCCAAAGCCCTAGGTTTTTCTCTCATTAATCTTCTTAGCAAATTTTCTTTAGTACTTTTCTTAATTAATCTCAAAACCAAATCTTCATAAAAGTCCGAGCAACGAATCTCTACTTATCACTTGTAAAACTACATCAGTTTTTGGCGCCGCCGACACGGACTATATATAGATTAGGTTTTAGATATATTTTTTTTTGTTTTTACTAGTATTTTTTTTTCTTTTTTCTATTTTACGTCTTTGGGTATTTTTCTTGTATTTTTGGTGTGCAGATTTTTCTTGAAATTAAAAGTGGAAAGTGAAATAAACAGCCAAACAAGTAAGTATCCAAGATTTTTTTTTGTTCCCTTTTGTAAATATTTATTTTTGAAAATATTCTGATTTTTAGATATTTTTTTTATTTGTACATATTATTGTTGGATTCTTTTTATTTTTGTAATTTTTTATTCTTTTTATATATAAAAAAAACACGTTGCACACACCAATTGCATCGTCAGACAACCGATTTTAGGAAAACCCGTGGAAAAGTACGCTGAACCCGTGCCTTGGGCCTTATGGGAGTTACCAGCCGAAATTCCACAAACCTTAGCCCAGTACCGTTGACCAGTCTTTGGCTTTAGGTATATTCAGCTTAAGGTAACCTGAGCATACCAATTTTAGTCGACCCTGCATTTGCACGTGCACAAAAAAAAATGTCGAGCTGGTATTATAAAGACCAATATAATGATTATTCAACTCAGTATCTAAATGGACAATATTCGTACTATGCCCGTAGTGTGGATAATACTTGGGACCACTACCGACCTTCTGAGGGTTATGGTTCATACCATGGTGATCCCAATTACTATTCGCACGTCCACCAATCATACAAACGGGCGAATGAGCAATATTATAATGAAAAAAATGAGAGTTCTTGATGAGTGCTAAATAGTGCATATTTATACACCTTTTTATTGGCATTTTACTCATCTTTTGCGCTTAGAAATCAGATATTATCCCATATTCTCGTGTTTTCCTTGTTTTCAAGAATAAATATTTGTATTAATTAATTTTGTGTTTTTAGGTAATAAATAAAGTCGGGAGCGAGGAGCTAAAGAGCGAAGAATTGAAGTCAAACATCTATGGAGCAGATAGCCAAAGCCCGCGCGCAAATCGGAGAGAAACCCAACAAGGAAGACTTGGGCTAGAGCTACCCATGACCCGGATCCGAGCCCGCTCACTCGAGCCATTGAGATCTCCCTCGGCTACATCCAACTGGTCTGCTGCCTCCTCTCGCATCGAAGTTCGTTGCTCCCGTGCAACACCAGATCACTCCAAATCATGCTTGAGCCGTTGAGATTTCTTCTCCTAGATCCGACGCTCGCTCCATCATCTCATCAAACCTTGCTATCCTCGCTCCACAACAAAACGCCCTAACCCTATACACCCCATCGAGACAACCCACTCTCTTCTCCATCTTCTCTTTCTTCCCCGACAGAGCAGAGCTCTGCTCTTCCGACACCACGGCCACCTTCGCCATCACCACCTCACCAACAACCCTCCTGACACAGCAACACCATCCCTGCAAACAGCCGCACCACCTCTTTAGCTCTTATTTTCTCTCTCTTAGCTTCTGCAACCCTAGAAGCTAACTTAGAGAAGATAAGAACTAGGGTTAGGTCACAACAACCACGCATGGAGTTGCGGAGAGCGATTAGACAAGAGGAGAGGCGATTCGAGTATGGGTGTGATTGTTTTTGGTTTATTTTATCTTTAATTTCGATTTTGAGAATTAGGGTTAGGTATTTTGGGTTGCATGTATAAATAGGAAGTGTTGGTGGATGTTAGAATTACGCCTGGATTAGCCAGAGCAGTCACTCTAGTTTAATTTAGCTTTATTTTGCTTTAATTGATGTTCTAATTAATTTGTTAGGGTTTCATTGAAACCCTAATTCCCAGTTATGAATTCAGTTTTGTTGAATTATCCTTGCATGCTTAAATCATATAGATAATTTCAATCCTAGCATCTAACTCTCTTCTCTCACAATGCATGCCAATGCCATGGATGCATTGTAGTTAGGTTATACTTGGGTTAGGTATCTTTGCAGCTCAAGCTTTAGAATTATAGGCTAATTCCTTTGATTAGTTATACTTGATTAGATAACTAATGCTCAGGTTAGTACCCTAGTTGAACATTGAAGTATCACAAGGTGAAACTTCTTAGTTAAGTGGTGGAATTGACACCCTATCCTTAAGCGCCATAGAAACAAGGAGCTCAACTTGGTTGAACACATACTAGGAATTAGAGGTGAATTTGATAACCCTAGCAATCCTTTACTCTCATTGTTTGCCTTAGCATAGCGTCACTTGATTCAATTAGCCGTATCGGCACAAAACACTCTTTTGTTACTCTGTCACACTAGAAATTCAGTTAGCAAGCCTTTGATCAATACAAGAGCACCACAAGTCTCTGTGGTTCGACCCGTACTTGCCGCGTCTCCGATAGACGCCGTGCACTTGCGGTTATCACCGTAGGCCATAAATTCATACACTTTCGAGGCCTACCAAGTTTTTGGCGCCGTTGCCGGGGACTTGGCGTGTGCCCTGTTGCTCATTGGCCTGACTTTACTGATTTCCACTCATCATTGTATATACGCACTTGCATCTTTTATAGCTTTCTGTTATTTCATTTTATTTTACACCCTGTATTTGCACCTTCATGATAACTTAGCTTCACTTTGTGTTTCATTGTTTCTTAGCTCCACTTAGCTTAATTTGTTGCATTGCACTTACTCTCTCAGTCAGCATCTGGGCTGGACTGAGCTCAAGCTTGCCTGGCCTAGCTCATCACACCTGTGTCATATCAGCATAAGCATCTGTAACTTAGCTGCATCTGTAACTTAGCTGCATTTTCATAGCCCATATTTTTGTAATTTTAACAAGCTATAACATTTTGCATCTTAGTGTTACTGTGCAAACCCTCCCTTGTAATGATCCAAAATATTCCCTTGTGACAGTCCAATTCTCGGGCTTATGCCAATGTTTACTCTCTTTGCTTTAATGTGAAGCTCTGGGAACTAAATCTTTGTTGAGCTACGGTACCTACCTGTCTTCTTTGTCTTTGTGCCTTGCTAGCCGGTCTTGCTTGAGCAAGTCGTTAAAGCCGAGCCAACCCTGTGGTAAGACAAGGAGCTGAGCACAGCCACTGTAGCTAAAGCAAGTTGGTATTATCCTCCAACTCTGTTCTGTGATTGATGAATGTATGGATAACAATCCATGAATGCATGCTAAACATATTTGCTAGCTAATAGCTATGTCTTTGAGCCAACATGAGCATGCTCTTTTGCATCTGTGAACTGTGAGTGCATTAAACTCGTTGCCTTAACAAGCATCAACTCCAGCCCCCTGAAGCTGTGAGTTGAGCTGTAGTTAAGCTGCAAGTTTTGAGTGCCAATTTGGACAGCCAAGTTGGCTGAGCTACCCCAAGGAAGTCAACTAACCCCTTTTAGCCATTGTCTGCCTTGTACCTGATGTGTTCTGTGCCATGTACCAACTGCATAACCTGTTAAATGCTAAGCCTGTTGAGATGTGATTGAGCCATAACACGCATATTGGAGTGCCCTGTGTTATCTGTTGATCCTTGTGTGTAACCCTTAACCATGTGCTAAACCTTGTCTGAGCCACCCTGAACTCTTATGCATGTTTGATCTTGTATGAGCTTTCACCTGCTGTCAATTGAGCCTTGTGTGAGCTGTTGAGCCAAGCTGTGACAGCCCCTTTGCATGATCAACCAACATTGCTCATCTTAATGACCCTAGTGAATCCTTGCATCTGAGTAGTTGCTCATTCCCCTGTGCCTGTATGATAACCTGTGATAGCCTGTACCTCACTGCTAATCTGCTGAGCTGTGCATTGCTAAACCTGGTTCTCTTGGTGAGCTAGTGACCCTGCCCGAGAATCTGTGTGAGCACACCTCTGAGTTGTGCTCAAATCCACAGACCCTGTTGAACAACCTGTGCATAAAACTGCTCTGTGAACCTAACTTGAGCACAAACCAACCTGGGCTTTTCTCACAGCTAAAGCCCACAAAAAGAGAACCAAAACTCAGCCCACATACTGGGCCATCAATCTGGGCTTGCATTCTGCATAACCGGAGCCCACAATCAATTGTTGGGCTGACTGACCACACCAGTTGGGCTCACTGAACCCAAGCTGGGCTGTCTAAACATCATCTGGGCTTTACACATCCAAGTGCAAACAACCTTCAGCCCACATAAGCTACACATCTGGGCTGTGCAACCAAGCTGGGCCAGACCATCTAGGCTAGAACCTATTCTGTTGGGCTGTTTAGCATCAACTGGGCTGGACTTTCCCAACAAACCAGAAACCCAATAAACCAAATCCCAAACAAACCAAAGCCCTCTTAAACCAAATCAGCCCATTTAAACCAAACAACTAGCCCACAACAAACCAAAACCCAACAAACCAAATGAAACCCAATAAACCAAACCAATCCCACTAAAACCAAACTTAGTCCACTACAACTGGGCTTTGAGTTCAATTTGAGTACTAAATCATGACAGGATTTTGGTCTGCATCTGGGGATGGTAACAAATCCCTTAGAGAGCGTGCTTACGGGCACGCTTCACAGGATGAACCCCCCACATACCATAGTGATTTTAGGGAATTTTATGCGCCTTCTCAGGGTCCTGACTTCACATGACCTAATCACTATGAGCACATGCATCATCCACCACAGGTTGAAAATGAACACTTTCCTCATACCCAGTCATCACTTCTAGATCAATTAGAAGCTCAAGTTTCTGCTTTAGAAAGGCAATTACATGAGCGATCTGTCAAATCTAATCCCCCTAGGCAATATGAAATGCATGCTTGCACCTTATGTGGTGGCTTAGACCACCTCATTGAAATCTTGTTATATTTTGCATGATTTTAGGCAGTCTAGGGAAAACCATGATTATCCAATGTACGAAGTGTCTAGAAGTGACCATCGGGCAACTATTGGGACCATAATCAACCTACACACATGCATCATTCACCACAATGGGGAGATGAACAATTTTA
Organism: Papaver armeniacum; assembly: GCA_023531295.1. Lineage (NCBI taxonomy): Eukaryota > Viridiplantae > Streptophyta > Magnoliopsida > Ranunculales > Papaveraceae > Papaver > Papaver armeniacum. The sequence continues at coordinate 167,237 of JAJJWW010003242.1, forward strand.
TACTCCCCAACTCCTAGTTTGCAATCAATAATGGAAACACTCATGGAGCAAAATGCTAGGCTTGAAATGAATGCAATGCATGACCATCCATATAGCAACATGTCTGAATTTCCCTTCTCTAGTGAACCTCATGCACAACCATACAATGAATATCCATATGAGGAATGCATACCCACTAGTGAAGACTCTCCTTCAATAGAAAAACTCAAAATGATTCTTCACCTGATTGAATTACAAAATGATAGGATTGAAAAGAGTGTTTCTAGTCTTACTCATACAACTAACATTGAATATGAACCTAATCCAGAGGTAGATGAGTACACTGAAAATACTACAATTTTGAATGGAGAGATGAATTCTTGCTATGATGATGATGATGATGAATATGAAGAGCATGCGTATTTTGAAAATGTAGTAGAATCTTTAGGTTCGAGAGACATTAGGTGTCTCTTCTCAGAACCCTATGAATGATGCTTCTTCTAATATTCATATATGTGATGATGATGTGGAACCTGTGCAATTGTCTGTGAAAGTGAACATGATTTACCCTCTTTTGACTTTAGGAAAGTGTGTGATGGTACAAATGATTTTAAAAATGAAAACAACCTAGATGTACCTAACCTCTCTCTGAGTCACAAATTGAAACTCCTCCACCCAACCTAGGTGTAGTTTGTCACAAAATTGCAAAACCAACTTTTCTGAAAATGCCTAACTTAGGCCTAGAGCTTTGTGCTTCCCAAGTCCTCTTGGACTATTTTGCATCAAAGTATAACACTTTTAAAGAGCCACAGTTGGAATGTGTATGTCTGCCTGTTTTTAGCAAAACTGACTTTGAGTTAGACCTTTTGCATGATGTACCTTTAAAATTGCAAGATTTTGTGCTTTCAAACACACCCGTTCACAAGTTTAGGTTTGGGGGAAACTCCTTCATATTTGCAGTCTTACTTGCACTCTCATATTATATTTGTGTAAGGCTGTTAATGTGTGTACATATTTTCTATTGGGTTGATCCTCAACTCTTTAGATTGTTAGTTTATGGTGAATTTTCATTGTATATATCCAGTAGGACTTGTTAAATTTTATTTTCTTGAATCGGTTGAGTCTTCATGCGCATATATTATGCTAATCCGATATGATCACCACTGAGAATGTTGGATTCTAGCCTTGACGAATGAAGCTCAACCTTGCTCCCGCCGACATCCGGTAATCTCTTCCCTTTTTATCTTATCAGCATAGTTCTCGTGGTACGTGACTGTTTAAATTTTTCCTATCTATGACACATTGAGGACAGTGTTTGATTTAGGTTTGGGGGTGCATTTGCATTTAGAGTTTTTAGTCTTTTATTTTACCTTTTATTTTCAAAAAAAAAAAAAAAAAAAAAAAAAAAAAAAATTCAAAAACTCTTTTTGTAAAAACCTCCAACTTTTAGAGATTTTAGAGTCACTAGCATGCTTTTAGCTATGTTTACATAGAGATTCTGACCGAAATAACAGAACTTGGAAGTCTTAGGAGAACACAATCGGGTTTCTTAGTTGATTAGAGCGTTAAAGTTGGATTTAACCATACAGGGAGAGCGAATTAGGTCTTTGTTTAGATATTCGGTAGTAGAATTGTGATCACCCATAGTGGAGACTACCCATTTTACATCAAGTGAGGCACCAACCTTAAATTTTTTGCAACTTTCTAGAAAAGTTTGTTAGAGTGTGTGTCACCTTACGTAAATTAGGGTAGGAATGGTGAGCTACCCAACTTCGCACCATTTTTGGCACTACTTTTGATCTCTTGAGTGCTAGTTTTTGTCAATCATGAGGGTGACGTCTAAAGATGAAAACTCCTTCTAAATACCGATTTGTCGTTAGCATCTCTCTCTCTCAATCGCAAGATCCATAGAAACACATCATCGTCAACAAACGGAGCATCATCAGAATATTGAAAGAAAAATTGATATAGTCCAAGGTTTATGTGCAACAAAGAAAAGAAAATAGGATGAGAATTAATAAAATTTATAAAATCAAGACAATACAAGTTGTGGAAAAATTGAGTGATAAAGTCCTTTGTCCATGGAGTTAGTTGTTTCATTATTTGTATTTTTATTTTCACTTATTGTTGAAAAAAAAAAAAAAATCAAAAAAAAAAAAAAAAAAAAAAAAATCATCAAAAAAAATATTGTAGTTTATTTTTGCTACCACCATGGTAAAGAAGAATTTAAAAAGAAAAATCCAAACAACAAGGAATTTGAGTAGAAAAGTTAAAAATTGTCAAGTTTGTGAAGTTTAGAAGTTCGTCATCAACAATTGAAGACCAGAAGACCGAAGATTGAAGACGTTTCTATGGTTCTTATGAGAGAGTGATATTAATTGCCGATCGGGTGAGAAGTGAGTGAGTACTCCCACCCCTTGCTAATGGCTGATTTCCTTTCTTAGAGATCATCAGAAAAAGATTCTTTTTGTCCACATCGTGGAGTCTCCAGATTTTATTTCGGAAGGTTATCCTTCTTACCTACAACGTGTGCGGGATTTCTCTCTTTATTCTGCCTGCACACATGAGAGACCAAAAAAAGCGATCTTTTTGAGTGCAATTATCATAAAACCCTAATGGTGAGGCAGAAGTTGAGACTTATGATCACAATCGAATCCGAATTCTTTCATATGGTATGGTTACTTCTCGCTCGGCACTTAAGGATGAGAATGCGTTCTTCGATAGTTCTAACTTCATTACTAGCATGCGAAACTCTATATACTCATAGCTCCTTGGATGCTTGAGACTCTTTTACACTCGAAGTTGGAGAAGGTTTTGTGGGTACACCTTTGGTAAACCCTCACGAGACTACAACTCGTCCACTAGGGACACCTAGGGGTTTAAAGGCTTAGTGCATACGCTAAATGCATTCGAGACTGCGACGGGGTATAGTTAGGATTTCTTAATTTCTGTTTCACTTGAGGACAAGTAAAATTCGGGTTTGGGGGTATTTGATGAGTGCTAAATAGTGCATATTTATATACCTTTTTATTGGCATTTTACTCATCTTTTGCGCTTAGAAATCGAGATATTATCCCATATTACGTGTTTTCCTTGTTTTCAAGAATAAATATTTGTATTAATTAATTTTGTGTTTTAGGTAATAAATAAAGTCGGAGAAACCGAGGAGCTAAAGAGCGAAGGGTGAAGTCAAACATCTATGGAGCGAGATAGCCAAAGCCCGCGCAAAATCAAGTAGCAACCCAACAAGGAAGACTTGGGCTAGAGCTACCCATGACCGGATCCGAGCCCGCTCACTCGAGCCATTTAGATCTCCCTCATCTACATCCAACGGTCGCTGCCTCCTCTCGCATCGAAGTTATTTTGCTCCGTGCAACACCGAGATCACTCCAAATCATCTTTGAGCCGTTGAGATTTCTTCTCCTAGATCTGACGCTCGCTCCATCAGTCTCATCAAACCTTGCTATCCTCGCTCCACAACAAAACGCCCTAACCCTATACACCCCATCGAGACAACCCACTCTCTTCTTCATCTTCTCTTTCTTCCCCGACAGAGCAGAGCTCTGCTCTTCCGACACCACAGCCACCTTCGCCATCACCATCTCACCAACAACCCTCCTGACACAGCAACACCATCCCCAAATGCCGCACCACCTCTTTAGCTCTTATTTTTCTCTCTCTTAGCTTCTGCAACCCTAGAAGCTAACTTAGAGAAGATAAGAACTAGGGTTAGGTCACAACAACCACGCATGGAGTTGCAGAGCGATTAGACAAGAGGAGAAGGCGATTCAGAGTATGGGTGTGATTGTTTTTGGTTTATTTTATCTTTAATTTCGATTTTGAGAATTAGGGTTAGGTATTTTGGGTTGCATGTATAAATAGGAAGTGTTGGTGGATGTTAGAATTACTTTGGATTAGCCAGGCTTGAGTCACTCTAGTTTAATTTAGCTTTATTTTGCTTTAATTGATGTTCTAATTAATTTGTTAGGGTTTCATTGAAACCCTAATTCCCGATTATGAATTGAGTTTTGTTGAATTATCCTTGCATGCTTAAATCATATAGATAATTTCAATCCTAGCATCTAACTCTCTTCTCTCACAATGCATGCCAATGCCATGGATGCATTGTAGTTAGGTTATACTTGGGTTAGGTATCTTTGCTGCTCAAGCTTTAGAATTATAGGCTAATTCCTTTGATTAGTTATACTTGATTAGATAACTAATGCTCGGGTTAGTACCCTAGCTGAACATTGAAGTATCACAAGGTGAAACTTCTTAGTTAAGTGGTGGAATTGACACCCTATCCTTAAGCGCCATAGAAACAAGGAGCTCAACTTGGTTGAACACATACTAGGAATTAGAGGTGAATTTGATAACCCTAGAAATCCTTTACTCTCATTGTTTGCCTTAGCATAGCGTCACTTCAGATTCAATTAGCCGTATCGGCACAAAACACTCTTTTGTTACTCTGTCACACTAGAAATTCAGTTAGCAAGCCTTTGATCAATACAAGAGCACCACAAGTCTCTGTGGTTCGACCCGTACTTGCCGCGTCTCCGATAGACGCCGTGCACTTGCGGTTATCACCGTAGGCCATAAATTCATACACTTTCGAGGCCTACCAGTTCTCCATCTTTAGAGGATTTAATCAAATAATTGCCACCAGTTCCTGATGAATATAAAACTTATTCCATAGAAGATGCACTCAAACAGTTTCAATTAACAAGTCTTTCTTTACAGGAATCACTTAACAAGTTCAATAAATCTATATGTGAATCTGAAATAATCATTGATAAACTGTGTGAGACTCTTAATAAGTAGGAGGACCAAAATGCACCTAAGACTATCGCTCATAATGAACTTGAATTCGAAAATAGTGTTTCCAATCTTACCCTTGATAATACATATAATTATTCACCTAATTTAGAGGATGAGGTTAGATCTGAATACACTACATATTTTGATAAGGTTCAGCCATCTTCATATTATTATTATGATGAGGATAGTGTCGATGAAGAATTTGAAATGCGTAGTCATAATGACGAGGAATTTGTTACACCAATTGAGCCTTATGATGATAATGTTGTTTCTAGTTCAAATCCTACTAATGTTAATGATTATTCACCTATTCAAAGGGATAAGGATTTTTTTAGAGATACCATAGTTTTAGACGGTGTAGTATATCATTGTGATTATGAAGGTGATGATGGTTTAGAGGAAAGAGTTTATCTTGAGAGTAGTGTTTTAGAGTCTAGCGATTCAGAAACAATAGTCTCTTCTGAGGATTATACAAATGTAGAACCACCTAATTTCAACCTAGAAGAAATAAAATACCATTTTCCTAAATCTGATAATTTAGAAACTAAGGAAATTGTGACTAGTTTATCCAAGGATATTGACAACTCTAGGTTTGGGGGTGAATATCATTCTCCCCGTGGTTTACCTTCGACTCTTACAAAGGTCCCTAATTTGGGACTTAACATATGTGCCTCTACCATCTTAAGAGACTATCTTCATGCACGTTTTCTTGAACCTAGTTATGTCCAAAATGAAACTCAGTTGATAGAAACCCATCCTCTAGTTGATGTGGTTAATCCGGTTCATGATACCATAATTGACTTTGTTGTCCCACCAAGATTTTATTTACCAAATGTGGGAGTATCTCAATCTGAAATGTGTCATTATATAGTTTTTAGAACTAAACCTAAATATTTTAGGAAATTAGAATCATCGACACATTTACGTAAAAATGACCACCATTATGGTCAACTGTGTGAGTCAAATCTAATTGACTTAGAGGATCCTCAATTATTCAGGTTATTATTATGTGCTTCTAAGTTCTTATTTGAGTTTTTCTAGACTTTGCAACCTGATCCTCCGGATCCTACCAATGAGGAAACCTGGCCCATGAAAATATTTTATTCAGACCCTTTCATAGAACCTGAACCCGAACCACAGCTAGATGTAGTTGTCTTAAAAAGGAAACTAGATAATGGTGTGCTTTGTTTGTTCATTTTCTTGGCAGGTTGCAGATTCCTTTTACTTGTGATAGCTTTATTTGGTTTTGATGACCCACAGATATTTCGGCTTTACTTTATGATTCTATGAGGTGACTAATGCTTTCTTAGTCTGGCTGAAGATGTTAAACTTAGCACTTCTTGGGAGGTAACCCAATATTCATGCGACACGGTAATATCTTTCCTTAACTCTTTTGCTTCAAATGGTAACAATTTCTCCTTGTCCATGCTTTTAATTTTATCTTTACAACATTGAGGACAATGTTAGATTTAAGTTTGGGGGTATGGGAGAAACTTTTTAGTTTCATTGTTAAACTCCATAGCCTAGAAATTTATGCTTATTAAGGATGGCACTAACCAATCTAAGTGGATGGAAGCATCTTGGTTGTAGGAGTTGAGGAACCAATCTGATTAGATGGAAACATCTAAAGAGTCTATTCATAAAAGCACAGAGCTCAAGTGTTAGAAATAACATGGTAGTTTCGCCATATCTCGTTGAGTCCTTTTCACCTTCTGTTTTTATTTTATTTTATTTTTAAAATATATTTCTAAGTGATTTGGTGGGGCTCACGATTCAAGTTGTTATCACTGCTAGGGCGAAATAGAGTGATTGATTTACTAAAAAAAAAAAAACAGACCAAGTAGACCAATCCGAATAAATATTAACACTTGGATAGCAATATGTGTGTGTTCTCCCTGTCTCCGTCGCCTAAACAAGCGTGGAACGCAGGATCCATGGGAATTACCATGTAATCTTCTTACAAGAAGCATGCGCTTGGATCCGCAAGATCTAATCATGTTGCTCAAAAAAAAAAAAAATGTTAATGTTCAATAAATCGACCACTGGTTCCCTTGTATATGACAGCTGAGTTGATCTAGAATTAGGATTATCGACCACTAGTTCCCTTGTATATGCCAGTTGTGTTGATATTAGTCATACCAGTATCTCAGTCCATTAGGATAGATTCATTTTGGCAGTGGCCTTCAGACAGATATGAGAAACACCGTTCACCTAGTCAACATCTAAAACCATCTACGTTTTTCTCTATATCCATTTTCTTAATCTATCCATGTGATTTTTTAACTCCGGATATTGATGTCCATAGTGAGACTATTTGAGTAGAGCTCTGTCACTTATATATGAATTTTAGTATGCTTGAGTGCAAACTCATGTACAACAATTGGAATTTCGCATCAGGGTACTTCCTCCTGTAGTCAATAAGTATGCCAACCAAGGAGATTCTTTAGTTCCTTCCAAGGTTCTGCATAGATAGCTAGAGTCTGGAGTAAAGGTTTTGTGGGTATATCTCTAGTAAGCCCTCCCGAGACTATAACTCGGCCACTAGGGCCACCTAGGGGTTTAAAGGCTTATTGCATACGCTAAATGCAATCGACGATGCCTGAGACAGTGAGTTAGGATTTTTATTTCATTTTAGTTTTGCTCGGGACTAGCAAAATGTAGGTTTGGGGGTGTGATGAGTGCTTAATTCTTACATATTTACCACTCGAACTACATTTTCTTAGTTCTTTATTTTATATATATTTGATAATTTTTGTTTAATTTTGCAGTTTTTAAGAATTAAAGCTCGATAGCTAAAATACGGAATTCTACCGAAAATTGGGTAAAAATCGAACACCAACACCTATTGCTCTCTCGGCTGTCTCAAGGAATGCATGGACCTACACATGGAGTGGGTAAGTCGAAAACAATCAAGTCGCTGATATCAAATGATAAAACGAGCTTAACGGAATCTATTACTTTGGAGCTAAATTGGTTAGGCCCAAAATGAGCTAACAATGGCGAAAATGGGCAGTCAATATTTGTTGGGCCCATTTAATCGGATGTTCGGACTTTCCTGTAATCTAAAATGAAATTGTATTTTTACTGGATTTGGTGATGTGTTGGCTACGGACTTTAAGGGACAAGGTGGAGGTGTGTGTCTAAATGAAGCAGTTGTGTGGCGACAAAATTAAGGCATCAATTCAGCAGACTTATTCCAAAAGATGGTTGGTTCCAAGGTGGGAATGGAAGTTTCCATTGTAAACAAGGAAGGAAAAGATTCTGATGGAGGGGAAATTAATTATGTGCTCATAAGGTATCTTAACTTATGTGGTCGGTCATGCAAATGCAAATGAAAAGGAAAGTGATCTTCTTAGTTTGGGAATTAATTGATATTTTGACACTTGTCAATCTATAATTGGATGACTCTTATAAATATGATGTGATATGTGGTCATTCGGAGGGAAGAAGGCGGATTTGAGCCCTATAAATACAGACACGCAAAAGAGAAAAGGGGAGTTCCGGACAGCTAAGAGCCGACACCACTGTTTTTATATTTATTTTATTTTCTGTTTTGTAATGAAAATCTAGCTCTCTCTATTGTACTCTTTAAATAAATATTCTTTTCGAGATTAAATGTCTTAATTAATCTCTCTTATTATTTAGCTTCATAATAATTTTTTTTGGTAGTTTAGTTATCGATCTTTTATAAGCGAAGGAGATTATACCGTTTTGGTTGACAACATAAGTTGTTATTTTGTTTTAACTGTAATATTTTCCGAGACACGCGATTGGGTTCAAAACTGTCTTGAGTAGCGCTACGAGTATTTTTTAGAGAGGAGTGATTATTTTACATTATTGATTTGGTGGAATCCGAAGCCCTAGGTTTTTCTCTCACTGATCATCTTAGCAAATTTTCTTTAGTACTTTTCTTAATTAATCTCAAAACCAAATCTTCATAAAAGTCCGAGCAACGAATCTCTACTTATCACTTGTAAAACTACATCCCTTGTAGCTTTTTGACTTTGCATTTTTTTTTATTCCGTTGTGTTTGTAACTTCATACACTTATATTCTGTTTAGGAATTTGTGTGCTCCCGAGCAGACTCTAGAACTATAGAGTTTAGCTGGTCTATACTTTCAAAACGATTAGACAATACAACACGAGACCCTTCCAAGTTCCAACTAAGATACTTATTACTCCTAGATTTTGTATATTTAGTACTAGATTTTTTATGGTGAGATGTATTTTTTGCACTGCCTGTGTATATGCAATATGTTTTTTGCAGTTCAGAGTGAAATTCGCATGTGCAACACCCCGTTAGCACAATATTTCTGATTATAATAGGCTTGGCTTTTGTATCATGCCTATGAGTATATTACAGTATTGTTTACCCACAAAACCAGATGTGATCAATACAACCAGAGCACCCCTAATCTATAATTCTAATCCGACTCAGCCGTGACCCACCATTCCCCTAAATGGTTCCCATTTCCTTTTAGGGGTTAGTTTAGGAATATACGGCTTTTGCCTTGTTTTTTGTTCGGATCATGCAAAACCGGGAGGCAAGGATGGAGGCCAAAGAAAAAATTAAAATATAAAAAAGCAAACGTCTTTTCTCATAGTAATGCTTTATTCAGGAAAGAAAGCGAAAAAGCTGACGTCATATCTGTCCAAAGGTTCAAAAATTTCATCCTTTTAATTCCGTAGAGATAATTTTAATTCCGTAGAGATAAAATCTGTAAAAAGTGTCTCGTCTCATCACATCTCGTATCCTTGGACCAGTTTTGCTGGTCCATAGAAAACTTAATTTTCATAAACCTCCAAATTTTTCTTCTTTAATGCAACACCTTGTTGGTTGGAGTGTTCTTGCAAAAAATGTTACAAACCAATTAACATAGTTTGCCGGAACTATAATTTATTTCAAATGTAATCCTTGTCGCAGGAAGCACGGATGCACTTAGCACATGCATCAAGCATGTGAAGCTTATAGTCTCGTGAGGGTTTACATAGAGATCTACCCACAAGACCTTACCAAAAAACTACCCTAAAAACCCAACCAAAAACCACTAAACCTATCAATCTTCTTACGATTAATCCGTCTCCGATTCACCCAGCTGGTGGTACCCCGTGACTTTGGTTACCATGTGGTTCACGTTTTCATCAAACATGAATGCTTCCCCCTTTTCCTGTAAGTAACGCGCTTTCATGGCTTCGTGCTACAAAAACAACACACAAACTTAGTTTGTTACATAAAAATTAAAAAGAGTGGATTGTGCCGAATTAATCATAAAGATACTTACGAGTTGTTGAGGGGACAATTTATTTTGAGTAGCGTGCGCGATCCGGTGTTTGATTTTTAAAAACTCAACCACCGCATCAAGGATGATGTCGTGCCGTTGCTCGATTTGTTGAGCAGTTCTTCCTTTCGGGTTCCCATAATCGTGATTAAATTTGTTAAAAATCTTCAACCACATGGAATCCCCCGAACTGTTATCTATAGTTGAAGGACGAGTTGCGGCGTACCATGCTTGGGTGATTTCCAAATCTTCCTCGGAGTCAAACGATGCCATTTGTTGTATGTGGGAGTAGGTTCTATACTAAGAGTCTTCTAGGGTTTAGGCTTTCATAAGAGTCTCAAGAACACACGAGTTTGGGTTCAAGTATTAGTTTTATTTCATAAGGAGAAGCGTAGTTTAACTTCAATCAACAAAACATTCAGAAAACAAATGTCTCACCTCAACTTTGATCACCTAATGTTGCCAGGTATACAAAATATATTTGCAAGAATGAATAAAAATAAAGACACACATCAGTAGGAAAAGAAAAGAAGAATATGCTTGATTGAAGAAACAAGATCAAAAAATAAGTAGATATTCAGCAAGTAAAATTCTAGGATAAAAATTAAGCTAACCCCAAAATGCCATTTCTTTCCTCTACAGCAGACACCACTAATAAACTGAAAACTACTTCCTCCGTCCAAGCTATATAGGTCAAGAATCAGTTTTTTGGTGTTGTCCGTATATATAGGCATGGTTCAAGTTCCAAGATCATTCTTTCTAGTTATACCCCTAATTATGATAATCTTGTTACACAAAATAATTTAATACTGTATTTCGTTTCCATCAAAAAGAAAAGAGTAAAACAAGAAAGAAGGTGGATATATATTTATAAAACCGTACAAGTTCCAACCTTACCTATTCCTTATGGTTTTGACTTACTTTTGATGATATCCATAAAACACTAATAGGGGCCAAGAACAATGGTCAAGCCTTTTCCTTGTTCATTTAACTTCCCAAAACTTCCAAGTCTCCCAAATTATCTTGGGGAGAGGTTATTCGTTTATTGATCATCCATTTATTCATTTAACCAATCTTTTTTTATGGCAGTGACTAAATACAACCCTCACTTGGGTTAAATACAATCCAAATTTTGATTTATTGTACTTTAAAAACAACTAAATACAACCCAAGTCAAGTCAAACCCGAATGATAATCCAAGAGTAATTAACCTAAAATAACTAATCGTTTCGTAACACTGTTTTGTTCCAGATGGTCTTCGGAAAGCCTTAGAGAAGCTACAATGGTTACACTCTCAAGAAATCGGACGTATTTCATAAAGAGATTAATAACATTTAACTCTGTTGGAAAGGTTTGGGTGATTAATAATAATGGTTTGAGATGATTTAGTTAATGGAGAAGTTGGAACTCTTAGTTCTTCTCACTCTCTTTCTTTTAGATATTTTGGATATGTTACATTCTCTTTATTCATCTCTTTATTTATATACTAGGTTTAGAAAACCTAATATTAGAGATAAAATTACACTACTTCAGGTGCAAAAGGAAAACATCACATGAACTAACATACTAGTTCACATGAGGAAAATAAACATCACCTGATCTAATTATATTAGTTCGTGTGAAGAAAGTATGCTTTTACTCTTGGTTCGGGTATATTTTCTTGGGCGTCGAAGAAACAATCAACTGTAGCTCTATCCCCTGCAGAAGCGGAGTACATTTCGGCATCAATAGTTACATCTCATGTGACATGGCTAAGAAGAATCTTAGAAGACATCCAAGAGAAACAAGAAGGGAGCACCGTAATTTTTTGTGACAACAAATCGTCAATTGCTATGTCCAAATATACGGTTGAGCATTGTAAAGCAAGGCACATAAAGCTCAAGTATCACTTCATTCGATAAGCGTTTGAAGATGGTGAGATAGACTCAAATATTGCAACACGGAAGACCAATTGGCGGACATATTCACCAAGGCACTTCCCAAAGGCAAGCTTCAAAATTTTAGAGAATTATTAGGAGTTGTAGAACATCACATTAAGGAGGAGATTGTTAGTTAATGTGATGTGCAAACTATATTCTTCACATGAACTAATATAATTAGTTCAGGTGATGTTTACTTTCTTCACATGAACTAGTATTTTAGTTCATGTGATGTTTTTCTTTTGCACCTGAAGTAGTGTAATATTATCTCTAATATTAGGTTTTCTAAACCTAGTATAAAGAAAGAGATGAAGAAAGAGAATGTAACTTATACAAAATCATGGTTTTTAAAAGCGTATGCTTCAAAATTTGGTATTCCGCTTTGAGTCGCTCTAATGAAGCGAATCTCTTTAGAAGCGCAAATATTCCATTAGTTGATGCGCTTCCTAAATTTCCCGCCAGATTTTTAAATTTTTTTAAAAGAAAAAAAAAAGGAGTTCAGAGGGGATTCAAACCTTAGACGTTTGAATTCAAACAACGTACATTAAACCACCAGACCAAACTTCTATTTTTGATAACATTTGGACATAAATTAAATTTATATAATAAATATTATCGTCCTAAATATTGTGGTTACCATAATAATTTAATGTTGTTTATAAGAAAGCATCCGCTTCAAACATAAAGCATGAAGCGACGCTTCACGCTTCAACATACGCATCGCTTCTTAAAAATGAAAAATGCTTCATGCTTCGCTTCACGCTTGAAAAACCTCGTCCAAAATATCTAAAAGAAAGAGAGTGAGAAAAACTAAGAGTTCCCACTTCTCCATTAACAAAATCATTTCAAATCCTTATTATTAATCACCCAAAACTTTCCAACAAGCCTCATTGATTGCCCTTCGAAATTTTTGAATTTGATTACCTTGAGGTGTGGTGGCGAACATCTAGGATCAAGTGACCAACAATCATCACCTTCTACGCAAGTGATTTTAACACTCTAAACAATAATCAAAGCAAATGTTCAACCAAATACGATACAAAAACTGGAATAAGTAGTAATGCTAACACAAATGCTACTTAGTATATATGAGAGAACCCAAATGGGTGTGCAAAAAAATAAAAAGAAAATGAAAGCTTAGTGACTTGCAAAGGGGAAGACGAGTTATTCCAGTTTAGACAACTAATCCGGAAACCGGTTCCTATCTGTACAGGTTTATTTGAAATTTATGAAACTACTCTACATAATGTCGTTCAACTCCAGAAATGGGTATATGGTTATCTCGTCAATTGAAAACCGACTTCAACTTGTTTGGAAGAATTAAAACAACCGGATCGGAATTCAATTTGTGTAAACGTCCTAATAACAAATAGTTAAATCATTAGATTCATTACCTTCAAAGCTCAGATCTCTTTTGTTGGGAGTTATTGTCGGTGGTGATTAGGTCAAGAAGGTAAAATAAACTTCACAGGACCCAATACCTACACCAGAAATAGAAAATAATCACACAACAAAAACAAAATATCAGAAATCAAAAAGTTTCCCAAAAACTAACAATGATAAACTAAGAATCTTACCTTCCCATGTTGACAGAAGTGTTAGTTGCGGTTTTTCTAGTTTTCTTGATTTCATGACAGACCTGAAGAAATTCATATCGAGTGCTTGGATTATAGGAGGTAGATCAAGATTTTCTGGTGAGTTTTCTCCCACTTCTTTTTGCTCCAGTGACTCCAAAACACCTATAAAACTCAAAATGCACATAAAATACATAATTCACAAAAAAAAATAGCAAAGAAAGCATAATCAATAGATAGTAAATCAAGGCGTTTAGGACACCTATCACCTTTATATAAAGAGGAGGGATCCCCTCACTTTTTTATTATCACACTATCTCACACATTGGACATCATTTTTGCAATTTAAAACTAAACCGTAACGGATTTGAAGCTAATAAAAATGTGTGAGATAGTTTGATAATAAAAATGTGAGGGATCCCTCCTCTTTATTTTTTTCAATCTATTTTGATTTTAGAAATATCCCCTTGATTTTAGAACTTCTCTTATACTGAGCGCAACTGGAGTATAATTTTTGTGTAATTGTTTTTTCTACTTTTTACTACCTCAGGTAGTATATTTGTTGTACATTCTTCTGATAAAAAAAAATGTTTGGCTTCTGTTCGGTTAAGGGAGAAAATGTGGGTAACTCAGAGAAAATGAGAACGACGAACAAGGGAGTGTTTGGCTTATGTTTGGTTAAGGGAGGAAATGTAGGCTAGGGTGTTGAGCAGGAGTAGCGAAAGTTGATGCACCGCATGGAGATGTCACTGGATGCTCTTCAGTTAAACTGAATCCGAAGGAAGCGGGTTTGGATCTTGGTTTTTAGTTCTTCTAAGCCCATATCTTTTCCAAAGCTAATATCTCAAGCCCACATCTAGTTTTGAGTCTTGCAAACAACATTCTTCACTGGAGGATGGGGTGCAAACAATATTCTTCACTGCTTTCTAGCAGAAGCTTTGTTGTCTCTTTTCTGTTGCCACCAATTCTCTGCTACTTTTGGCCTCTCGATTCATCCAAGCTTCATTTAGTACCTAGATTACTAACATGCCCTCACTTTATTTACGGGCAATTTATTGTATTGGTATGATACGGGGGTAAAATTGTCAAACACGATTTGCAACTTCCAAAGCACTGTAGTAAGGGGAGTTTCCTTTATATATAGTAATAGAGATAGATAGACTACCAGCCTCGGTATATGCTAAAGGTTTACACCAGTTCTCTACACCAAAGCCTTACCGTCAGGGACAGGCCTAGCAAGGGGCTAACCTGGGCTATAGCACGTCCCTCATTTTGGAGAAATTTAGGTGGAACCCTAATCTTGCACTCAGAAAATTTGGGAGAGAAAGAATTCTTCACGCATGGAGAAAAACACACAAATAAACATAAGTATTATATAATAAAATTTTTTTTAAAGATAAATTAAAAATATATTAATTTGGAGAATATTTCCTATTAATAACGTCAATAAATTGAATTAACGATTTGAAATTGAAGTATTCTGGAGTATAATTGAATATTGACTACAGAAAACTAGATATTCACCCGTTGGAAATTGTTGGTCAATAACCGTATTTAAACATTTAAATTCTTGGTCGATCAATAACTGTAATTAAAAACATATACAAATACAATGTATCTATAAACCCTAAATTAACCTAATACAACTAAATATATGTTACAATTTCATTTTGATACATATAAAAAACTTTTCAATTTTCTTATTAGTAATTATTAATTTATACTCCTATTATATTTGGGAATTGGGACTATTTTTTTTTTTTTTTGAAGGAAAGAGGTGATCCTCTCAATTTCATTGATATAGAAAGATCGTATACATCATGTTAAGATACATCATTGAAAAACATAATAAAATACAAACTTTTTGTATCACAATAGTAATTAAATTGTAATACAAATGTACTGAATACATGAATTTCAAAACAGAAATTGATGATACTTGAGGGATGGCATTTGAATTAAAATTCTGCCATTTGGATTTCAAGAATTTGTTTTCTTCATCATTGTCTTCTTCATTAAGATGGAATTGTCCCATAAGGGAGTAATAAGCACAAAACACCATTATCATAATCAAATCCGGTAGCCATGGATCTTCAAGAGAATGTAGAATCACGTCATGCCGGAAGAAATCTTCCTTGATGTACTTAAAACAATTATAACAATCGTTTGAAACGCCTATAAGGCTATGAGAAATCTCTGATGGGTTTGAGAACACCATGAGAGCAATAATGAAATTGAAACAGGAAAAACCTAAAAATGGCATAAAATAGCGATGTTTTATTTAAAAAAACTACTAATAGAAATATTTACTTTGTATCCAAACCTGATTGGAAATCTGAATAATTCAGATAATATCCAACAGATTTGGAATACAATTTTGGAGAATCAAAGATTTAGGAAGATTTGTTTGCAGAGTGTTTTTTGGAAAAAAAAAGGTTATGGGAAAGGAGAGGAGAGAGGTCAAACTGCCGGAATTGGGACTATAAATACTTGAAAACTATGGTAATGCTCTCTCGCCATTTAGGAATAGGATGCTAGCCTGTTTGATACCCTCGGATCATAATGCAAAAAAAAAAAAAAAAAGTCTTTACATGACGGGTAAGCGTCACATTGTATTGTGATGTAGTTGAATGTTTTTGACATGATTAATAAAGGTAGGTACTAAATGACATGATTAATAAAGGTTTGAACCAAATATTTCGAGGATGATATCAAATCATATATCACAAAATGATCATGAACATTGGATCAAATGGTACCCCTGCTATCTTTGATAACCGATCATATGAATGATTGTTTTTAGTATTAAAATAAAATTAATTGCAATACAAAAGAGAATATAGCAAAAAAATATAAGAGAATAAATTAATTGACGACCTAGGTTTGTTTAGTCTAAACTTTATATATGACATTTGCGATTAATCGCCCAACATCCTTCGAGGGATGTAGTGGATTTTTGGTGTTGATGGGTATTCATGGGTACATACGATGTTTATTTTGTGCCGCTACAAAATGGGTAACACTATAAAGTAGAAGGTGCGGTTGATCGTCTTAATGCTAAAATAATTCATTCAAAAAAATGCTAAAATAACCTCGATTAAAATATATGACAATTAGAAATAAGAAGAACAGAAAAAATATCGGGATGTCACGTTATATAATAATTACTATAAATTACATATTTAGTATCAAAATTTCTCATTTTAATAGATAAATATACGGTTGTATTGAGATCCCGTAAGTAGTGCTCAAGTTGGCTCTTGGCTTTCCGAATGATGATGAAAACAATGAAACGCTCCCTCTTGGTTGCGTAGCAGGGGCACAAATCTGGTTTTAAAGAGTGAAAGAGGTAAAATGTGAATAGGTGATAGGTGTCTAAAACACCTTGATATTTATCTATTGTTTATGCTTTCTTTGTTATGTTTTCTTGTAAATTATGTATCTTTTATTTGATTTTGAGTTTCAGGTAATTTGGAGTAAAAGAAGAGGAAACGTCGCTTAAAAGGGCTAAAGTGTCATTTCATGTGCAACTATCTTGTTGAGGCAACTTATTTCTCATTATTTACTTCTTTTCTATCCGAAAGGCATTCGGCCTTAGTGATGTATAAAAATTGAAGAAAAGAAGTGAATATGAGAAGTAAGAGATGGCTGCTCGAGAAACTACTAAAACCACCCAGAAAAGTGTTAAAGGCACCCCCAGAAATGTCCCGTAAGAGTCGATAAAGTCACCCAGGAGTTTTTCACTAAATACAGCCCAAAAGTCATCTTTGTACCCCACAAATTGCTATTCGCACCCCCTTAAATTGCTAAATATAGCCCAAATTGCTAAAGGGACACTGCTGTTGGATAAGGGGAAGGTCATCTTCTTCATTTGAAATTCAAATTTTGGCGGGAAAACTTGTTTTTAATGGCAGCAAATTAGGGTTTGGATTTTGATGGAGTTAGGAATAGACTAAAGCGCTGGAATTGAATGAGTTTGTTCTTTAGGTCCAAACAGGGCTGATTATGGTCTTTGTATCGATCAGAATTGGCTATATAATCCGCAAAAGGAGAATCAAATCTCACTAGTTTTGGCGGGAAAAAAATGTTCTTCACAACCAGATTTTAAGGTTCGATTTTTGGATGAGTTCTAATGAGACTAAAGGGCTTAAACTCATTGGGTATCCTCCTTATGGCCTAACAGGCTCGGTTTAGTTGACGGATTTGATCCAGTTGGGCTAAATAATTCCGGAGAAGAAAACAGAGAAGATAACGTATATCGGGTATGATTTTCTAATATTGGAAGAGGTGACGTGAGTTTAGCTTGTGCTAGCAATGTGATTGGTCCGTGCATCACCAGAAGACGCGTGAAAAAGAAAGACAAGGAAATAATTCTCAAAACAAGAAAGAATCCCGTAACTTGGCCGTGAAGAAGAAAAAAAAGGAAAGGAGATCAATGGAGTTATTTCAAGAGATTCGAAGGCCCTGTTGGGTATAAAATAGATGGTCGAACCATAGAGAAGGGAGGTCGGAGAGTTTGGGATACTTTGGAGGAGAAATAGAGGCTTAGAATCGATAGAAAAGAGAAGAAAAAAAAGCTACCTGCTGCTGCAAAGAAACGAAGAACACCAAAAACAAAGCACCATCAAAGGCCGTCGTAAAAGAGCAGACTTAAAAACAACGACAAGTCAACTAACTATCGTTGTTCAGCAGTGGAAAATAAGACCCTCAGTGACAGTCTTATAATACTAAAAATCATTGTAAGCACTTTTATTCTTATTTTTAATACAATGATTAATGAAATTTTCTCCAATCTTCGATCTATGAGCAGCTAAATTTCTTTTCGTCTCAATTTTTAATATTGGAAGAGGTGACGTGAGTTTAGCTTGTGCTAGCAATGTGATTGGTCCGTGCATCACCAGAAGACGTGTGAAAAAGAAAGACAAGGAAATAATTCTCAAAACAAGAAAGAATCCCGTAACTTGGCCGTGAAGAAGAAAAAACCAAATCTTTAAAAAGACATAATATACCAAATCTGATTGGTATTTTAATACACATAAAGCTTATTTCTCCAAAAACACCTACAAAGACATAAAATACCAAAATAAGTGCAAAATCGAGAACTAACAATACAGAGAATTGAGACTAGAATTGATGTAGTTTTAATTGTGGTAGGTAGAGTATCGTTCGCTCGGACTTGGGAAGTTGTTGATTTTAGGTCTTAATGAAAGAAATACTAAAACTAACGAAAAGACTTTAACAATGTTGAGAGATACTGGGACTTAGGATTCCACCAAACTTCACAATCAATTGGTTCATACGATGATTCATAACAATTTTAGCTCTTTTCTAGACTCTATTTCTTTGCCGAAAGTAGATTTTTTAAAGCATTAGATGTAAATCGTAAGCATAGTGCATCAAAAGTTCTTAGACTAAGCATACACTATCAAACAAAATCACAAATAATCAATGAAAATCATAAATCGATTAAAAATCAATGCAAAAAGTCATAAGAATCAATTATAGTTACCAAACAATTGTGAACTTGGCTTCCTCCGTCATCCCAGCGATGAGGTTTAGCTCCTCATATCGAAAACGCACCCAAAAGATAGAAACATGGCTCAAAAGGTGTTTTTATTGAAGATATATATGAAAAACAGAGATTTGTAACGCTGTATTGGTGTTACAAGCGTTACCGTTACAAGTTTCTAAGAATGCTGAAAGAAAACGATAGTTGATTGACACTATCGTTGAATTTTAGACTCGTTGTCGCTGAATTTAAGTTCTGCTTTCGCGAGTCCATTCTTCGTGTTCTTCGTGTTCTTCGTAACGACACTTCAAGTGTCGTCCCGCAACCTATCTTCTTCTTCTTCTCTGCTCGTCGCATGCGATTCTTCTCGCGATTCTTCTCTCAGCGTGATTTTATGCCTCTCGCTTCACCCCAAACTCTCCGTATGACTTGCTGGAACTAAAGCAGGCTATTTATACACTACGGGTAGGTTTACTCCGCACGAAATCTTGTAATATTTTCCACTTTTCCTCCACGGCAAGTCACGATTTTTCTTCCCCGTAAATCTTCCTTACACGTCATTGATTGAATCGTAGCTGTTCAAGACTCTTCTTAGGATAGAAACAAATCGATATTCACTTCCCTTTGCCCACGTAACTTCCAAAAATATACCACGTAAACCCGAGTCGTTTCCTTCCCTGTTTTAGCTTCGAACGGATGATTAAGCCCAATTTAGTTTGTTGAATTACCTGCACTGCACTGTTTAGCTACATCAAGTCCATCCCAACCTTATTTGGCGATTGAATCTCGTTAAAAGCCTTCCAAATCTCGACCCAAAACTCTGCCAGTCGCTGCATGAATATTTCCCGCCAAATTATTTATTTGAAATGTTGAAGAAGGGATGCCCCCTAACCAGAGTAGGGGTGCGAATAGTACATGCCCTGGGGTTACCCCTTATTAATTTGGGTACCCCTTATCCATTTTCCGGTTCCCTTTAGCAATTCTTATGACTTTTCTGGGGAGTCTGCAGCATACTTCCGGGGTGCCGGTAGTGCGTCTTCTGGGTGCTTTTAGTAATTTTCTCCCACGAGCGCAAAAACCACTTTTCGAGCCAATTTCGCCGCAAAAGCTTATTTCTCCAAAAACACCTACAAAGACATAAAATACCAAAATAAGTGCAAAATCGAGAACTAACAATACAGAGAATTGAGACTAAAATAGACACATAAATGCGTCTATCAAATACCCCCAAACTTATTATTTGCTAGTCCCGAGCAAATCAAATCAAATAAAAATAAAATCCTAACTCACTGTCGCAGGCATCGTCGATTGCATTTAGCGTATGCAATAAGCCTTTAAACCCCTAGGTGGCCCTAGTGGCCGAGTTATAGTCTCGGGAGGGTTTACAAGAGATATACCCACAAAACCTTTACTCTAGACCCTAACTATCTACGCTGAACCTTGGAAGGCACTAAAGAATCTCCTTGGTTGGCATACTTATTGACTACAGGAGGAAGTACCCTGATGCGAAATTCCAATTGCTGTACACGAGTTTGCACTCAAGCATACTAAAATTCATATATAAGTCACAGAGCTCTACTCAGATAGTTTCACTATGGACATCAATATCCGGAGTCAACAAATCACATGGATAGATTAAGAGATGGATATAGAAAAACATAGATGGTTTTGATGTTGACTAAGGTGATCGGTGTTTCCCATATCTGTCTGAAGGCCTCCGCCAAAATGAACCTATCCTAATGGACTGAGATACTAGTCTGACTAATATCTACACACTGGCATATACAAGGGAACCAGTGGTCGATAAACTTAACTCTAGGTCAACACAACTGGCATATACAAGGGTTCCAGTGGTCGACTTTATTGAATTTATTCCGGTTGGTCAGATGGTCTGGTCTCAATCATTTTTTTTTTTTTTTTTTTTGTATCTCAATCACCCTAATTCACCCTAGCATCGGTAACAACTTGATTCGTGGGCCCCACCTAATCACTTAGAGAAACATAGTTTAAAAAACAAAACAAAATAAAAATAGAAGTGAAAAGAACTCAACGAGATATGGTGAAACTACCATGTTATTTCTAACACCTGAGCTCTGTGCTTTTATGAATAGACTCTTTAGATGTTTCCATCTAATCAGATTGGTTCCTCAACTCCTACAACCAAAATGCTTCCATCCACTTAGATTGGTTAGTGCCATCCTTAATAAACATAAATTTCTAGGCTCTGGAGTTTATTTATTGCAACTAAAATGTTTCTCCCACACCCCCAAACTTAAATCTCACATTGTCCTCAATGTTCTAAAGATAAAATTAAAAGCATGAACAAGGAGAAACTGTTACCATTTGAAGCAAAAGAGTTTAAGGAAAGATATTACCGTGTTGCATGAGCATGGGTTACCTCCCAAGAAGTGCTAAATTTAAAGTCTTCAGCCAGACGTCAAATACCACAAAATGGTTAGTTACCTTTCGAATCATATATCAATAGTCGAAACAACTGTGGGTCAATAAAGTCAAATAAAATTGCCACAATGATTAGACAACTGCACTAAATCAGAAAAATTAATAGACAAAGCACATCCTCATCCAAAGTTTCCTGCAAGACAACTGGGTTTTTCTGTGGTGCCCACTTGGGCTTCATATGAGTGTCTTGACAAAAGATTTTTCTGAACTATGGTTTTCTAGTTGCTGGATTTCCTCTTGGACAGTATCAGGAGGATCAGGTTGAGGAGTCGGAAGAGACTCAGGAAATACCTCATGTACACTAGGCTCGATTCCCAAGTTAGGGACTTCTACTATGGATATTTGACCATCACTACCCCCAAACTTAGGGTAATCACTATTCTCAGATAAACCTCTTACTATTGCTTGAATTTCCGGATCCTCGGAGTCTTTAAAATACTCAAGAGCTTCTTCTAGATCATTACCCCCAAACTTAGGGTCATCATTATTATCCGTAAGACCTAGCACTATGGCTTGAATTTCACGGTCCGTAGAGTCTTTAAAGTACTCGAGAGTTTC
Organism: Papaver armeniacum; assembly: GCA_023531295.1. Classification (NCBI taxonomy): domain Eukaryota; kingdom Viridiplantae; phylum Streptophyta; class Magnoliopsida; order Ranunculales; family Papaveraceae; genus Papaver; species Papaver armeniacum. The sequence goes on from JAJJWW010003242.1 coordinate 189,333, forward strand.
TTCTAGTTCAACAGTTTGGTCACCTAACCGACTTAAGAGAATTGTCTCATCAAATTCATCTAAGGAATCACCAAATAAAGTGTCGTCCCAATTATCCTGAATTAGATCCTGAACTAAAGTGCTAATCATATTTACTTCCCCTAATTCATCAGAAGATTATCTATTAACATTAAAGACATTTAGTTCAGTGGTCATATTACCAAAGGATATGTTCATAAGCCCGGTCCTACAGTTGATGATAGCATTAGATGTGGCTAAAATGGGAGACCTAAAATCACCGGTATTTGAGCACTAGGGTCCTGAACATGTTGAGTGTCTAGAACAACAAAATCCACTGGATAATAAATTTATCAACCTCAATCAAGACATCCTCTATAACACCACGAGGGACTTTGTGCAGACCTATCGCCTAACCGTAGGGTCATTTTAGTCGATTTCAACTCACCAAGACCTAGCTGGGTGTACACATGGTACGGGAGTAGGTTAACACTGGCTCCTAAGTCAAGTAGTGCTTTATCAACCATGTGATTACCAATCGTACAAGATATGGTGGGGCATCCAGGGTCTTTATACTTAGGGGCTGTTTGGTTCAGAAGGATTGAACTTACCTGACCAGCTAAAAAGGCTTTCTTATGGACATTAAGCTTACGTTTTCGAGTACAAAGATCCTTAAGAAACTTGGCATAAGCAGGCATTTTCCTAATTGCTTCTAATAAAGGAATATTTATGTTTACCTGCTTAAAAATCTCCATTATTTCGTTGAAAGTCGACTCTCTCTTAGTTGGAACTAACAACTGTGGATATGGGGCTCTGGGCACAAAATGAGACCTATCGGGAACCACATTGGCATCACCAGAAATTTTATCAGTCTCTTCAGCTAATGGCTCCTTCTGGGGCTCATCTTGAGAACTAGAATGGGAACTGGAAGGTGGATCTACAGTATGTCCACTATTAGGCATGGCTACCTTATTGTCTACCGTTTTACCACTCCTAAGGGTTGTTACAGAGTTCACATGATTGAACTCTTTCTCTCTAGAGGATACTTCATGAATTGCTCTAGTGTTGGGTATTGGTTGACTGGGTAACTTACCTTTCTCTCTTTCGCTCAAAAGCTCTACAATTATACTAACCTGATTTTTTAGTTCTGAAATAGCCCGAGAGTTTTCCTGTAAACCTTTCTCAACCGTTTGCTTAAATTCTACATTGTTATGAGATAAAATGGCCAGAGACTCTTATAAGCTCATGATTTTTTTATCTGACAGGTTCTGATATTGATCTGGCCCTAAATGGTTCTTAGTATACCCAAAACTCGGGAGATTCTAAGAAATACTAGACTGGCCTTGACTTTGGCCCTTAGACCAAGAGAAATTCGGGTGGTTTCTCCAACCAGGGTTATAGGTATCAGAATACGGATCAAATCTCTGATGGTTTTCAAACCTAGAGTTGTTATAAAGAGCATGGGCTTGCTCTTCGTATCTAGCTTGGTGTGACCCTTGATTCATTTCTAAGGCTTCTAGACGCCTAAGAATATCCGACCCAAAATCAACTCTATCGATCCTATGGATAGGATTTCTAGGTATTTCTGGTTCTCTCATTGAAGCCCATTGCCTAGTTTTCTCGGCTAACTCGATGAATTCGTCGAAACATTCATCTGGGTCTTGATGGGCAAATTCTCCACCACTAATTGTTTCTACCTGCATACGGGTTTCACTATCAAGGCCCTCATATAAAATTTGGGCCATGTGGGCTTTTTCAAAGTCGTGATGTGGACTGGTTCGTTATAACAATTCACTAAACCTTTCTATATAATCATGAAGTTTTTCACCTATTTTCGCTTAAAAGGTTTGGATAGACTGCCGAACAGTGAGTGATCTTATGGTGTGGGTAGAATTTCTTAACAAATGCCTCTACAAGACCATCCAGTGGTAATTGTTTTAGAAGGAATAAAATGATACCACTCTTTGGCTTTATCATAGAGAGAGAAGTGAAACAAACGTAACCTAAGCACATCTTTGGAGACATTCGGATAGTTCATTGTGTCACAAATCATTTCAAAGTCTCTTATGTGGGTATACGGGTTCTCATTCTTTAACCCCCTAAACTTACGTAGCATGCCAATAGTCTCAGGTCTTATATCAAACTGGACCATAGAAGCTGGTAAAACTACACCTGGGTCACGCACTACCCTAGACGGGTTCAAACGATCCCTAAGGGTTTTTACTGGGACCTCATCATCCTTTTCCTCAACCATTTTGGCAAAATTAGAAGTATTAAAGATATTTTCCTCACCTTGAGAAGAACGTCCAAAAATAGGACTTTCTAGATTAAGATAGTCGAGATTCTTGTTTCCTAAAATATCACTCCTAGGTTTTTCACGCATAAACCGTCCTAGAGCGTCTCTCTTACGTTCTTGCATACAAGAATTCAACAAAATGTGCACATGCAAATGCTGTGCTAACTAATTTAGGTAAGCTTGGGTTACCTACAGCGAAATATACCCAAAGGTACGAGGCTGAGGTTTGTGGACTTTCAGCTGGTAACTCCCATAAGGCCCAAGGCACGGGTTCAGCTTACTAATCCACTAGTTTTCCTAAATTCGATAGTCTGACGAGATGCAATTGGTGTGTGCAGTGTTTTTTTTTTTTTATATATATAAATAAAGTACTAAAAATAAACACAAACAATATATACAAGTCCAAAAATAAATAAAGAAACTACCAAAAATAAAAGTCCTTAAAAATAAAATCTTCGGCTTTCTCCTTTTATGGCAAGTCCAACTTTTCAACTTCCGTTTCAAGCAAAACCTGCACAACAAAAACAAAAATACCAAAGACGTAAAATAGAACAAAAGAATAATCTAAAAAAATAAAAATAAAATATATACAAATCCTAAAAAAAATGCAAAACCTAAAACCTAAACCTAATTACAAGTCCGCGTCGGCGGCGCAAAAAACTGATGTAGTTTTAATTGTGGTAAGTAGAGTATCGTTCGCTCGGACTTGGGAAGTTGTTGATTTTAGGTCTTAATGAAAGAAATACTAAAACTAACGAAAAGACTTTAACAATGTTGAGAGATACTGGGACTTAGGATTCCACCAAACTTCACAATCAATTGGTTCATACGATGATTCATAACAATTTTAGCTATTTTCTAGACTCTATTTCTTTGCCGAGAGTAGATTTTTTAAAGCATTAGATGTAAATCGTAAGCATAGTGCATCAAAAGTTCTTAGACTAAGCATACACTATCAAACAAAATCACAAATAATCAATGAAAATCATAAATCGATTAAAAATCAATGCAAAAAGTCATAAGAATCAATTATAGTTACCAAACAATTGTGAACTTGGCTTCCTCCGTCATCCCAGCGATGGGGTTTATCTCCTCATATCGAAAATGCACCCAAAAGATAGAAACATGGCTCAAAAGGTGTTTTTATTGAAGATATATATGAAAAACAGAGATTTGTAACGCTGTATTGGTGTTACAAGCGTTACCGTTACAAGTTTCTAAGACTGCTGAAAGAAAACGATAGTTGATTGACACTATCGTTGAATTGAAGACTGATGTCGCTGAATTTAAGTCTGCTTTCGCGAGTCTGTTCTTCGTGTTCTTCGTGTTCTTCAGAACGACACTTCTGAAGTGTCGTCTGCAACCTATCTTCTTCTTCTTCTCTGCTACTGCTGCGATTCTTCTCTGCAGCGTGATTTTATGCCTCTGCTTCACCCCAAACTCTCCGTATGACTTGCTGGAACTAAAGCAGGCTATTTATACACTACAGGTAGGTTTAATCCGCACGAAATCTTCAGAATATTTTCCACTTTTCCTCCACGGCAAGTCACGACTTTTCTTCCCTGTAAATCTTCCTTACACGTCATTGATTGAATCGTAGCTGTTCAAGACTCTTCTTAGGATAGAAACAAATCAGATATTCACTTCCCTTTGCCCACGTAACTTCCAAAAATATACCACAGAAACCCGAGTCGTTTCCTTCCCTATTTTAGCTTCGAACGGATGATTAAGCCCAATTTAGTTTGTTGAATTACCTGTACCAGGCCTGTTTAGCTACATCAAGTCCATCCCAACCTTATTTGGCGATTGAATCTCGTTAAAAGCCTTCCAAATCTCGACCCAAAACTCTGCCAGTCGCTGCATGAATATTTCCCGCCAAATTATTTATTTGAAATGTTGAAGAAGGGATGCCCCCTAACCAGAGTAGGGGTGCGAATAGTACATGCCCTGGGGGTTACCCCTTATTAATTTGGGTACCCCTTATCCCTTTTAGTAATATCAAAAGACTTAAAATAGTTCCAAAAAGGAAAGGAGATCAATGGAGTTATTTCAAGAGATTAGAAGGCCCTGTTGGGTATAAAATAGATGGTCGAACCATAGAGAAGGGAGGTCGGAGAGTTTGGGATACTTTGGAGGAGAAATAGAGGCTTAGAATCGATAGAAAAGAGAAGAAAAAAAAGCTACAGGCTGCTGCAAAGAAACGAAGAACACCAAGAACAAAGCACCATCAAAGGCCGTCGTAAAAGAACAGACTTAAAAACAACGACAAGTCAACTAACTATCGTTGTTCAACAGTGGAAAATAAGACCCTCAAAGGATGTCTTATATTACTGAAAATCATTGTAAGCACTTTTATTCTTATTTTTAATACAATAATTAATGAAATTTTCTCCAATCTTCGATCTATGAGCAGCTAAATTTCTTTTCTAGGGTTTTGGAGGAAACTATTTTTGATGGGTAATATTTATTAATTAATTTCTTTGGCATATTTACTCCAAAAATTGTGTTTTAATTTGTCTAAAAATTCTCTCTTCTTTTCATGCTTCGTAAAAACTGTTTTGGGTAGTTTCTACCGTTCTTTTATAAGCGAAGGAGGATTAGGCTTTAGAATAGCGACGAAAGTCATAAAAAAAGAGCTTGTAGTGTTATATTTTCCAAAGCATGAGATTGAGTTCGAAACTGTTTTGAGTAAAATAGGAGTATTATGCCAAGGTTTTAATTATTGAGTTTATCATCGTTAGAAGTAGTGGAATCCAAAGCCCTAGACTCATCTCTCCTTGTTGAAAAAAAGTCAATTTTAATTATTTTGTCTTAGTATTTTCTTTTATTAATCAAAAACCAAATCTTCAAAAAAGAGTCCGAGCAACGAATCTGTACTTATCACTGTAAAAACTACATTAGTTTTTGGCGCCGCCGACGCGGACTTGCCTTTAGGTTAGGTTTTAGATTTTTTTTTTTTTTTTTTTTTAAGTTTTTGTTTAATTTAATTTAATTTAATTTTTATTTCTTTGATTTTACTTGGGTATTTTTCTTGTTTTTATTGTGCAGGTAATATTCTATATTTATTGTGGAATTGCCTACCAAAAGAGGTAAGTAACAAAACCCAAAATTTTTATTTTTTTTTTAGGTTTTATTTCCTTTTTGTGTATATTTGTTTCTTTTTTTTATTATTTACAAAAAAAAAAATTTAAAAAAAAAAATACACGTTGCACACACCGATTGCATCGTCAGATTACCGAATTTAGGAAACCTGTGGAAAAGTACGCTGAACCCGTGCCTTGGGCCATTTGGGAGTTACAGTAGAAAATTCCACAAGCCTCAGCCTTGTACCTTTAGATATATTTTGCTGAGGTAGCCCAAGCTTACCTAATTTAGTAAACCCTGCATTTGCATGTGCACGATTTTCTTGCTTCACTAGTATTCTTGCTTGTGTATGCGACGTTGGAAATGGGTAGGAGATAGACTTGAGGAGAACGATCTTTTTAATTTGACACCGACCCGCTACACAGATATAGGTGATACTTCGATTTTTGCCAAGATGGCTAATGAAAATGATGGGGGTGAAGTTCCGCCAACCAAGACCCTTAGGGACCGTTTGAACCCATCTAGAGTGATACGTGAACCTGGGGTTGTTTTACCGTCCACTACTGTTAAGTTTGATATTAAACCGGGGACATTTGGCATGTTGCGTAAGTTTAGGGGGATAGAGAATGAAAACCCGTATACCCACGTAAGAGACTTTGAAATGATCTGTGACACCATGAGTTACCCGAATGTCTCTAAAGATGTGGTTAGGTTGCGTTTGTTTCCTTTTTCCCTAGAAGAGAGAGCCAATGAGTGGTACCATTTGATTCCTTCTAAAACAATCACCACCTGGGATGGCCTTGTAGAGGCCTTTGTTAAGAAATTCTACCCACACCACAAGACTGCGGCTGTTAGGCAGTCTATCCAAACCTTTAAGCAGAAAATAGGTGAGAGCCTACATGATTACGTAGAAAGGTTTAATGAATTGTTATACCAATGCCCGCACCATGGCTATGATAAAGGCCACATGGCCCAAATATTATATGAGGGCCTTGATAGTGAAACCCGAATGCAGGTAGAAACAATGAGTGGTGGAGAATTTACCCATCAAGATCCAGATGAATGTTTTGACGAGTTCATCGAGTTATCTGAAAAGACTCGTCAATGGGCTTCAATGAGGGAGCCAGAAATAACTAGGAACCCTATCCATAGGGTCAATAGAGTCGATAATGGGTTTGATATCCTTAGGCGTTTAGAGGCCTTAGAGATGAACCAAGGGTCAAACCAGACTATGAGCTGTAATAGTGAGCCTAGAACATACCCATGTACCATTTGTGGTGATCAAAGTCATATAGGACCTCACTGTCCCCTGTTTTACCCTAGTGAAACTACCCGAGACCAGGTTAGTGTCCTACACGGTGGAATGAACTCTAAATATGAGGGTCGACCCAAGTTTGACCCATACTCTAATACCTATAACCCTGGTTGGAGACATAACCCTAATTTTTCGTGGTCCAAAGGTAATCATCAAGGTAGCCCATCTAGCAACCCACCACCAAGTTTTTCTAGGAACCAAGCTCAAGTACAGGAACCGAACCCAGTTGATAAAAAGGTGTCATCTCTAGAAGAAAGTCTAAAGCTCTTTATTGACCGTAGTGTGATAAACCAGGCCGAGACTACCCAAAATATCAACCATATACGTCAAAATCTAGATGACTTTATCTTGACGAGTCAGCATAACCAATAAAGTAGTGACCGGGCTATTGCCAACCTAGAGACTCAAATAAGTCAACTTTCGAACCGGTTAAATGATAGGGAGAATGGGAAATTTCCTAGCCAAACAACTCCTAATCCGAAAGGATTAAACCAGGTTAATGGGTCGGATGGTTCTAGACACAATGAACATGTCAAAGCAGTTATCACCCTTAGGAGTGGTAAAACTCTAGAAAACTTGGTAGAATCACCTAAGGATAATAGTCCAGCTGAAGAGACTGAGGTTGACCAAACTTCGTCGAAAGACCCTAATGGGCCTGAGTGTGCTAAGAGTCCAAGTGAGGAAGATATCCCTGAGCGAGTGTATGTACCACCTGCACCATTTCCTCAAAGACTCGCTAAGAAAAAGCCTAGTACATATGCTGAAATCCTAGACATCTTTAAGCAAGTTAAGATCAACCTGCCTTTATTAGATGCAATTAAACATGTACCGGCTATGGCCAAGTTCCTAAAAGAGATGTGCACTATCAAGAGAGATGCGAGTGTCCATAAAAAGGCATTCTTAACCCAACAAGTTAGTTCCATAATTTCACAAAAGTACCCAAGTCAAATTTAAAGATCCCGGTTGTCCTCTTTGTCACATGTGTCATAGGTACCCAAACGATAAATAATGCTCTATTAGATCTTGGGGCTAGTGTGAATCTTTTACCATTCTCGGTATATGAACAACTTGGGCTAGGTGAGATGAAACCAACTAGGATAACACTACAGTTAGCCGATAGGTCAGTCAAAATCCCACGTGGAATTATTGAGGATGTTTTGGTTCAGGTAGAAAACTTTATCTATCCAAGTTGACTTTGTGATTTTAGACACTCAACATGTCTCTAGTCAAGATATCAATATCCCAATCATCCTAGGTCGTCTGTTCTTAGCCACCGCAAATGCGGTCATACATTGTCAAACCGGCCTAGTGGAATTTTCCTTTGGGAATCGGAAAATCTCTGTGAACGTTTTTAAGGCGTTACAAGCCCCACCAGGACCACTCTCGAACACTATGAGTCTATATGCATGATTGATTCTCTAGTTGAGAATACTTTTACCACAAATAGTGTTAGTGATCCTTTAGAGGCGTGCTTGGCCCACTTTGGAGCCTACTATGATGAGGATAGTCATTTTGAAGAAGTTAATGTGTTGTTAGACTCTGCGCAAAGAATGGATTATGGAAAATGGCAGCGAAACGTAACCTCTTCCGCCAACCATAGATAAACCCCTCCCATCATCAATTAAAGCACCCACCCTTGAATTAAAGCCGCTACCGGATACACCGAAATATGTGTTTCTTGGTAATGAGAATACTCTTCCCGCCATAATTGCCTCTCCGACTTAGAGCCCGATCGGGAAAGTAGACTAGTTAGTGTTCTCCGTAAGCACAAGACTGCAATAGGGTGGACTATAGCAGATTTGAAAGGAATTAGTCCTGCTTATTGTATGCACCACATCTACCTAGAAGAAGGTGCCAAAACCTCAAGAGAAATGCAGAGACGTTTGAATCCTAATATGAAGGAAGTTGTCCGACTTGAGGTGCTTAAGTTATTAGATGCGGGTATCATATACCCCATATCTGATAGTAAATGGGTCAGTCCTGTCCAGGTTGTCCCAAAGAAGTCCGGGATTACTGTAGTTGCGAATGAGAATAATGAACTGATCCCTACCCGTGTCACTACCGGGTGGAGAGTTTGTATAGACTACCGTAAGCTGAACTCAACAACTAGGAAAGACCACTTTCCTCTACCATTCATCAACCAGATGTTAGAAAGATTAGCTGGCCACAACCGTTATTGTTTCCTAGATGGATACTCTGGTTATAACCAAATCCCTATAGCACCGGAGGACCAGGAGAAAACAACCTTCACATGTCCATTTGGTACTTTTGCCTACAGGCGTATGCCTTTTGGGTTGTGTAATGCACCCGCAACATTCCAACGTTGCATGCTTAGTATCTTTTCGGACATGGTTGAGCGATTTCTCGAGGTCTTTATGGACGATTTTTCGGTTTTTGGATCCTCATTCGATGAATGCTTGCACCACCTTACACTAGTTCTAGAACGTTGTAAAGAAAAGAACTTAGTCCTTAATTGGGAAAAGTGTCATTTTATGGTTAAATCTGGAATAGTGTTAGGACATGTGGTGTCCTCTAAGGGAATAGAAGTTGATAAAGCCAAGGTTGAACTAATTTCTAAATTAAGACCACCTAAGAATGTAATGAGATGTTAGATCTTTCCTTGGCCATCTTTGGATTTTATCGTCGTTTCATCAAAGACTTTAGCAAGATTGCCTTACCTCTGTCGAACCTACTTTCTAAAGATACTGCCTTTGTATTTGATGAAGCCTGTGTTGCAGCTTTTGAGAAGCTAAAATCATTGTTGACTTCTGCCCCTATCATCCAACCACCCGATTGGGACCTCCCATTTGAACTTATGTGTGATGCGTCCGATTATGCGGTTGGTGCTGTCCTTGGCCAACGACGTGATAAAGCACCTAGTGTGATTTATTATGCTAGTAGGACCCTAAACGATGCCCAGTTGAACTACACAACCACTGAGAAAGAAATGTTAGCCATCGTTTTTGCTTTGGAGAAATTTAGATCATATCTCCTAGGGTCTAAGGTCATAGTCTATTCTGATCATGCCGCACTCAAATATCTCCTTTCCAAGAAGGACTCCAAACCTCGGCTGATTAGATGGGTGTTATTGTTCCAAGAATTTACTCTAGATATTCGTGATAAGAAAGGGTCCGAAAATGTAGTAGCTGACCATTTATCCCGAATCCTTGATGAGACGAGAGATGATGAGAAACCGATCCTTGACACGTTCCCTGATGAACAATTATTTTCCATCTCTTTGTTACCCTGGTTTGCAGAGACATTGTCAATTATTTGGTAACTGGTCAAATGCCCGACCATTGGTCTAAACAGGATAGAGCTAAATTCTTGTCTGAGGTAAAATACTTTTTCTGGGATGATCCGTACTTATTCAAATATTGCCCTGATCAGATCATCCGTCGTTGTATTCCTGACAACGAAATCTCCAGTGTCCTGACTTTTTGTCATTCTGGAGCTTGTGGGGGTCACTTTAGTTCTAAGAAAACAGCTGCGAAGGTTTTGCAATCCGGTCTTTATTGGCCAACTCTGTTTAAGGACTCCCACCTATTTTGTCAAAGTTGTGATAGATGTCAAAAGTTAGGAAAGATGACCCGACGTAATATGATGCCACTTAGTCCTATACTAATAATAGAAATATTTGATGTGTGGGGTATAGATTTTATGGGTCCTTTTGTCAATTATTATGGCAACTATTACATCTTATTAGCTGTTGACTATGTGTCTAAGAGGGTTGAAGCAATCGCTACCAAGACAAATGATCGCCACGTTGTGATCAAGTTTGTTAGAGAAAATATTTTCTCTCGATTTGGTATGCCTAGAGCAATCATTAGTGATGGAGGTTCCCATTTTTGCAACCGATCTTTCGAAGCACTCATGAAGAAATACTCCATTACCCATAAGGTTTCTACACCTTATCACCCACAAACTTGTGGCCAAGTTGAAGTGTCTAATAGGCAAATTAAACAGATTTTAGAAAAGACCGTAAACCCTACCCGAAAAGATTGGTCTTTGCGCTTAGTAGAAGCTTTGTGGGCTTACCGAACTGCTTTTAAGACTCCACTTGGGATGTCTCCGTATAGACTTGTCTTCGGTAAAGCCTGCCATTTGCCTGTGGAATTAGAACACCGAGCTTATTGGGTCATTAAACGACTAAACTTTGACCTACCAACTGCTGGTGATAACCGTAGACTACAACTCAATGAGTTAGAAGAAATTCGTAATGATTCTTACCAGAGTGCGAAAATTTACAAGGAGAAAACAAAAATATTTCATGATAAATCGATTATTCGAAAGACATTTGAACCAGGTCAAAAAGTTCTCCTCTACAATTCTCGTTTACATCTTTTCCCTGGTAAATTGAGGTCTCGGTGGACCGGACCATATTTTTTCAAAATTGTTTTTCCTCATGGTGCAGTTGAAGTTGAAAATCCGAAGAACGGGGAAACTTTCAAGGTTAACGGTCAACGGTTGAAACCATTTTTGGAGTTACCCAGTCATGCAATAGAAGAATCAGAGCTGAGAGATCCTGTCTACCAGGATTAATTTGAACAGGTCACAACGTCTGGCTGAAGACACTAAACTTAGCGCTTATTGGGAGGCAACCCATACATGGTGATATTAAGGTCCCTCTGGAGGATCCTGCTGTTGTACATTAGTTTTGTTTTTTTTTTTTTTTTTTTCTTTCTTGCTCCCATGGAAGGATTGCTACACTTCATCCAGGTACTATCTTTCTGACTTACCTCTTTATTCCTCTTGTTACCTATATTTTTGGTACTAAACTTTATTTGGAAACATTGAGGACAATGTTAGGTTTAAGTGTGGGGGTGAGGGAAAAACTTTTAGTTAGTTTTCAAAAAAAAAAAAAAAATCTCTCTAGAGCCTAGAAATTTATGCTTATTAAGGATGGCACTAACCAATCTAAGTGGATGGAAGCATTTTGGTTGTAGGAGTTGAGGAACCAATCTGATTAGATGGCAACATCTAAAGAGTATATTCATAAAAGCACAGAGCTCAGGTGTTAGAAATAACATGGTAGTTTCACCATATCTCGTTGAGTCCTTTTCACTTCTATTTTTATTTTGTTTTCTTTTTAAAATATGTTTGTCTAAGTGATTAGGTGGGGCTCACGATTCAATTTGTTACCACTGCTAGGATGTTTATTTTGTAGTGGATTTGTGGTGTTGATGGGTATTCGTGGGTACATACGATGTTTATTTTGTGCCGCTACAAAATGGGTAACACTATAAAGTAGAAGGTGCGGTTGATCGTCTTAATGCTAAAATAATTCATTCAAAAAAATGCTAAAATAACCTCGATTAAAATATATGACAATTAGAAATAAGAAGAACAGAAAAAATATCGAGATGTCACGTTATATAATAATTACTATAAATTACATATTTAGTATCAAAATTTCTCATTTTAATAGATAAATATACGGTTGTATTGAGATCCCGTAAGTAGTGCTCAAGTTGGCTCTTGGCTTTCCGAATGATGATGAAAACAATGAAACGCTCCCTCTTGGTTGCGTAGCAGGGGCACAAATCTGGTTTTAAAGAGTGAAAGAGGTAAAATGTGAATAGGTGATAGGTGTCTAAAACACCTTGATATTTATCTATTGTTTATGCTTTCTTTGTTATGTTTTCTTGTAAATTATGTATCTTTTATTTGATTTTGAGTTTCAGGTAATTTGGAGTAAAAGAAGAGGAAACGTCGCTTAAAAGGGCTAAAGTGTCATTTCATGTGCAACTACTGTTGGAGGCGACTTATTTCTCATTATTTACTTCTTTTCTATCTGAAAGGCATTCAGCCTTAGTGATGTATAAAAATTGAAGAAAAGAAGTGAATATGAGAAGTAAGAGATGGCTGCTCGAGAAACTACTAAAACCACCCAAAAAAGTGTTAAAGGCACCCCCAGAAATGTCCCGGAAGAGTCGATAAAGTCACCCATGAGTTTTTCACTAAATACAACCCAAAAGTCATCTTTGTACCCCACAAATTGCTATTCGCACCCCCTGAAATTGCTAAATATAGCCCAAATTTCTAAAGGGACACTGCTGTTGGATAAGGGGAAGGTCATCTTCTTCATTTGAAATTCAAATTTTGGCGGGAAAACTGGTTTTTAATGGCAGCAAATTAGGGTTTGGATTTTGATGGAGTTAGGAAGAGACTAAAGCGCTGGAATTGAATGGGTTTGTTCTTTAGGTCCAAACAGGGCTGATGATGGTCTTTGTATCGATCATAATTGGCTATATAATCCGCAAAAGGAGAATCAAAGCTCACTGGTTTTGGCGGGAAAAAAATGTTCTTCACGACCAGATTTTAAGGTTCGATTTTTGGATGAGTTCTAATGAGACTAAAGGGCTTAAACTCATTGGGTATCCTCCTTATGGCCTAACAGGCTCGGTTTAGTTGACGGATTTGATCCAGTTGGGCTAAATAATTCCAGAGAAGAAAACAGAGAAGATAACGTATATCGGGTATGATTTTCTAATATTGGAAGAGGTGACGTGAGTTTAGCTTGTGCTAGCAATGTGATTGGTCCGTGCATCACCAGAAGACGTGTGAAAAAGAAAGACAAGGAAATAATTCTCAAAACAAGAAAGAATCCCGTAACTTGGCCGTGAAGAAGAAAAAAAAGGAAAGGAGATCAATGGAGTTATTTCAAGAGATTCGAAGGCCCTGTTGGGTATAAAATAGATGGTCGAACCATAGAGAAGGGAGGTCGGAGAGTTTGGGATACTTTGGAGGAGAAATAGAGGCTTAGAATCGATAGAAAAGAGAAGAAAAAAAAGCTACATGCTGCTGCAAAGAAACGAAGAACACCAAGAACAAAGCACCATCAAAGGCCGTCGTAAAAGAGCAGACTTAAAAACAACGACAAGTCAACTAACTATCGTTGTTCAACAGTGGAAAATAAGACCCTCAGTGACAGTCTTATATTACTGAAAATCATTGTAAGCACTTTTATTCTTATTTTTAATACAATGATTAATGAAATTTTCTCCAATCTTCGATCTATGAGCAGCTAAATTTCTTTTCTAAGGTTTTGGAGGAAACTATTTTTGATGGGTAATATTTATTAATTAATTTCTTTGGCATATTTACTCCAAAAATTGTGTTTTAATTTGTCTAAAAATTCTCTCTTCTTTTCATGCTTCAGTAAAACTGTTTTGGGTAGTTTCTACCGTTCTTTTATAAGCGAAGGAGGATTAGGCTTTAGAATAGCGACGAAAGTCATAAAAAAAGAGCTTGTAGTGTTATATTTTCCAAAGCATGAGATTGAGTTCGAAACTGTTTTGAGTAAAATAGGAGTATTATGCCAAGGTTTTAATTATTGAGTTTATCATCGTTAGAAGTAGTGGAATCCAAAGCCCTAGACTCATCTCTCCTTGTTGAAAAAAAGTCAATTTTAATTATTTTGTCTTAGTATTTTCTTTTATTAATCAAAAACCAAATCTTCAAAAAAGAGTCCGAGCAACGAATCTGTACTTATCACTGTAAAAACTACATCAATAGGCTTATGAGTGATAAAGGTGTTATTGTATTCCGAGCGAAAAATTCTCCTTTTCACTTGTGTTTTGAGAAAAAAAAAATTCTTCACATCAGTGATTGGCGATCAACTTCAAGTGAAAAACTCCATTTTCGTCAATTAAGGGATTGCATTCGATTGCAAGTGTTTTTCAACTCTATTTAGAGTTGGGTGTAGAAGAATTCGACTATAAAAAAACATCTCGCTCGCATGTATATTGAGGGAAACATCTTGTTGTGACTTGTGACCTTGACTTCTGAAATCTACTCGAGAAGACTTATTATTACGAAGGGTATAGGTCGAGACTCGAGAAAATCAAACCAGATCAAAATCGCCCCAGACACAAATTTATTTATTTTTTCCTTTTTTGTGGGTCCCAGAGGGCCCGCGCCCTCGGGAGATTTGTAGGGGGTGGGTTTGTGTCTAGCGGTTTTGAGCTGGTTTTTTCAGCTCGGTCTGTAAAGATTTTTTGTAAAAAAACAGTGGTTCTAGATAGACCGAGGGTCCAAGAGCATATCTCAGTGCCAGTGGTATCCCATCAACTCCAGTAAGGACTAAGGAGGAAGTCAGGTGTTCAATCCCCGCCACCGTAAAGGTTGTAGTAGACTAGTTGTCTAGTGGGTTGAGCGGTGTTGGGTCTGGCAGTGGGGCCAGTCCAACTGGCTGGGTTCGGGTAGGGGCCTGGGTCCGGCTTTCGCGTATCAAAAAAAAAAAAGACAGACCGAGTGTCTGAACCACTCCTCACAGGATAAAGCAAACATCTTTTCATACGGACCAGTAAGCATGGTGTTTTTGGGTAGCGTGATACTATGGAAAAGCAAACGTCTCGTCTTGCCTCTTTCTCGTCTTTTTCTGTGGAGAGGATAGAATATATAGACCACCTAAACTCTAATCTCACTCGGTGAAAATATCTCGGGTATATCAATCTTTATCGAAACTCTAATCTCTAATCTTGGAAACTTGAAAATATCTCCGTTGATCTTCTGCATTGCTTGATCTCCGTCGATGTTCCAATAGATAGATTGAATCTTGAGTCTTGACCATTTCATATTGAGCTTGGCCACCTCGATACTCATCTCGATGTATATATTCTAACGTTACTCATTTGGCGAGGTTATACAATAACATTTGCATATGCTCATCTAGTCATCTTCTAGCCATCTCCAGTTATTCCTACGGAGAATTAGAAAGGCCGACAACCAAGATATCACCAACAGATTTTGTTTGTAAACCGTAGAAGTAGGTTCAGAAGCAACAATAGCAGCGATGTCTTCCTTACCCGAAACTCCATGGTTTGATATCCTTGTAAAGGTTCCAGTAAAAACAACATTCGTTTGCAAGTGTGTGTGCAAGTTTATGCGTGATTTTATTTCACATACTAATTTTGCTAGATTGCACACGGCTCATGCCGTCCAAAAAAAATAACTAAAATTTCTTTTTAGTACCGTTGAACCGAAGATCCCAACTCACACTAGATTTTCAGTGTCAAAAACAATTTTCTCAATAACTTACGATTCAGTATTGACATCCACAAGTATTATGGAGTATACTACTCTATCTGATTTCCCTTACAAAAATTCAGAGTTTGAAGTCACCATGGTGGGTACATCACAAGGTATGGTTTGCCTGTTGATTAGAGAGATAGCTTATCAATCTATGGGACAAAATCTAAATCATCCCCTTCGTTTAAACCGGAAACTGTCAGACCATAAGATACTTAAACAAAACATTGGATTTTATTTTTTTCAATCTGTTTTGATTTCAGAAATATCCCCTTGATTTGAGAACTTCTGTTATACTGTGCGCAACTGGAGTACAGTTTTTGTGTAATTTTCTGGAAGTATATTTGTTGTACATTCTTCTGATAAAAAAAAAGAAGAGAAAAATGTATAATGAATGTGTACAATGCTTAAGCCTTAAAATAACAAAAAAGTAATAAATCAAGATTAAAATTTTATATAGCCAACTAAAACATTGAGAATCGTTTTGTGTAGATTGTAAAGCTCAATGCTCACCTATATTCTATCCAAGCAGATTTAGGGATCATTTACCAAAGACAAAGCACGTCGGATATCAGTCAAGACTACTAAATTTGGATAAGTTGGGATTCACTTTAGCCCAACTCAACCTAATTTAAGTACTGATTTTCTAATCTGACCGTATTTATTTTTTTAATTAACGATTTCCTAATTAAAATCTGGCCATCTCAACTGACCTGCATCCCTGACTAACCGTAAAAGCTAGCTATCTCAACGATTCAGTATTGGCATCCACAACCACAAGTATTGTGGAGTATAATATTCTTTCTGATGTCCCTTATAAAAATTAAGAGTTTGAAGTCACCGTGTTGGTTACATCACAAGGTCTAGTTTGCCTGTTGTTTGGAGAAAAAGCTAAGATGGAGAGGGGCACGGGGGACTTGGATGATTTAGAATTCTGCAGACTTTACAAAATTTTATTCCATTGAGAGCATAGGCAAATTCAAGCCAATGTGAAGTAGTGGTGGTTTCAAAAGCTTCAATACCAAATTTCAGAGCTCTAGTAACATCAATTGTAAGCTTTACCTCCAAGTTCTTTTCAAATCTGTCTTAGCTGTTTGGTAGACTCCAATTGGCCTGAGGATACCTTGGATGTCTGGTATGATACGGGATGGTATTCTTTTGATGAGTAACCAGATCATCACCTTTTTGAATTGTTCTTCATCTATCAATTCAGGTCCTCCTACTGGAATACCAACCAGGACCATAAGCTTGTCAAAATCTCCTCTTGTTCCACCATTTCCCAGAGTGGAGTAGTGTTCCTCATGGGTGAGTCTGAGGATGTAATAGTTTCTTCTCATGTTCCAATTTTCCACCTCAACTCTACTTTGGAGCTCCCAATGAGCATTGATGAAAGAACTAACTTTTGAAGTTTGGAAACAGATGATGCTGCAGAGTTTTCCAATGAAACACATTTCCAGTCAGGGGGTTGCTTGGTTCTGATATTTTCAGAGTTAATGAAAACTTTTGGGAATAGATCCTCAGGGATAGTGAGGGCAGTGTTAATATTGTTTACAAGGTTATCTATGCTAGGAGGAGGGGTGTTAGAGGAAGAGGCCATTATAAGGTAGTGGGCAGTTTTGCAGAGAAGAGAGATGGATGTGTGAAGTTCACCAAGATGGGAGGGGTGAGTGTAGGGGTGGATAAGGTGAGGGAAAAGATTGCAGGCTTTAGTTTGAATATGATTCACGGGTTCAAATTGTAATATCCGCCCTATTTTTTAAAGGTTATTTTCGTCTTTTACTAAAAGGGTATTTTTGTAATTGACCTTGATAGGGTATTTTGGTATTTTCATATTATGGTAAAGGACACCTTATTTGCATGACACGTCAAATTCATATCTTATTTGCTAATTATCAATTTTACATTTTGATTAGTATTGTAAAAGAGTTAAATAATATTAATTACCAAATACTGACACTTGTCAACATAATATTGGTCATAGGAGTTGAATGTTTCTAAACAACAACAGAATCTTTGTGAGATTAGACTCACGTGATCAAGGGTCGCAGTTAGAGAACTAGTATGATTAGAATTATGTCTTTGCCACGTGTCATTGCAACATTAGCTAATAATAATTAGGGTTTTAATGAATTTTGACTATATATATCTAATAAGAGGACTTGCTTAGCCGACTAAAATTATATTTAAGAAATATGATCTCCGTTTAGTGCTTAGGTTTACAGTAAACATGAAGAGGAAAACAAAACTAAGTTATCCTTGGTAACCAATCTTGATGCGTAAACGATTTGGTAGAGAACTATTCCTTGGACCTTGGATATATTTTTGTTGGAGCCAGGGCTGTTTTTGTTGGTGCTTTATACTCTTCATTATTATGGATTGCGATTTGAGGTAGGCGCAACACTAATTAAATCTTGTTTTTATTTAGGTTATTAAAATTATTTAAATTCATATTTATTGGTTTTAATTATTGTGGTGATGTGATTGATGGTATTGTATTTATGATTTCATGATGATGTTGAAGTTGTGTGATCTATGTGTGTGTTTGATAAATTGCGGTCTTTGGGAATTGATGGTTGCTTCCCAAAAGACCTTCCTTTTTTTACGGGTACGAGATATCCTTGGGAGTTGAAGGTTGCCTCCCTAAAAACAACATGGGGCTCATTAGGAGTTGATGGTTGCCTTCTATTTGATTGCTAAACCCATGGGCTCCCTGGGGTGAGCGGATTGATTGATTTGATTGTTTTGTTTATGGATGTGGTGTTTCCATGTGCTTGTGATGTTGCTAATCATGCTAGTTGTTTTTAAAAGGGATTGAAAATATTGCATAAAATGTTTTGTTGCTTCTTTGCCTACTGAGTGTCAAAACTCACGTCGTATTATGACAAAAATTCCAGATTTGACGCATGACAACGGGTTGATCAACGTGGAGCCTAGAGAATAATTTTAGATCCTTAAAATTGTTGTTTATGCGTAAATTCTAGTTCAAAGATGTATTAGTCTTAGATTCAAAGTTGTAAAATATGGTATGATGTTGAGTTGACTGTTTATCAATTTAAATTTGTAATAGATTTTGGTATGATTCTTTTTGTAATACATTTAAAACATCTTAAAGGACGTTATATAAAAATTGTAGAATTTTCTTAGTTGTATAAGTATTTTGAAAATAATTCTTTGTATCAATGTTAAATCCAGAAAATATTTGACGAATATAAATATCTCCTAAATATCCCATTTTAAAACTATGATACACTGATTTTTACACCATAATATATTCTGAGAAAATGAAAATCTATCATTTATATTTCTATAATGATATGACTAACTCAATTATGAGTTGTGTGTGATTTGATATAATTTTTCTAAAACCGAGTGTCACTGTTTTGTTTTCTGTAGTGCTGGTCAAATACGAGTTTGACTGCGGTATTAGTCTATTAAACTTTATTCAAAAATTCTAGAAAATTTATAACCAACAATATTGACAGTTTGGATTAATACATATAAATATCATGAATTTTGGAAGTCGTATGAAGCCTATAAAATTCTAGGAATCTACCTTGGTCCGTTTTCCGTTTTACAATTTGGTATTTGAAATCTTTATTATTAATTAAGTCCTAAATCTTGAACGGTGTTAATATTTTTATTTGAGTACAAAAATGTGTTTTCTTCGGGTGTCTTTAAAATTAGGTTAAATCAACGGTTAGATCTTCCTAAATAAATTTCGAGTATTATTGCGATAAAATTCTTAAAACGAACATGAATTAATTAAGCCCAAATGAATTACTTAAAGAGCTTGGGCTTAGTAGCCGGGCTTCGGCTATGGTATCCAAGTAGCACTTTGGGTTTTCGGGCAGGATCCGGGCCCGAAAATTGGGGTGTTACACAAATTTTTGTTTCCTATCGATTTTTGTTTGCAGTAAATCATGGCATCCTGTGTAGTTTTGTTTTGACTTGGGATCTCTGATGTTGATGTAACATATTTCTTTCCTGACAGCTGATTGGTGTCGTACAAATTTCATGTGTGGCCATGTGGGTATGCTTTGGATGGCTAATGGTGCTTGGTAGCTAGCCCTGTTGTTTATGGGTGAAAACTATTTCTGCCGGTTTTGGTAATTTGGGGTGTGTGGATGAGAAATGAGTCTAAACCTTAAACAAATGCACTACACGGGAGTGCTTGTAGATTCGAGAAATCAATCTGTGCAAATCCGGCCTAAACCAAGAAATGGCCGTTCCAGACTTGTTTCGGTTACAAAGTGAAGGAGATGGGGTTGATCTTAGGGAGGGAAGCGAAGAAGGTGTTGAGATTGTGAAGGTGTTGGCTATGTATGACTTGTACTGAGAAAGTCGAACGGCTTGCAGGATGTAAGCTATCGGTTCGGTGTTTGAATACGATGGTATCAACACTTGCCTATGTTGTCTGGACTTGTTCCTTGTTGTTGGAAATAGGGAGGAGAACCTATTTATACAAGTCATTTGAGACTTATTCACGTCTCTCGTGAGAAGTGGAGGGAGTGGAGTGATGGAGTAGTGGAGTTGTGTGTTGGTGTTACACGACCAGTCTTGCCAACTTCTCATGTATCTCTAACCGTCCATGACTTCCTGACACGTTCTTGTGATGGCGCGTTGCACGCTGCACGCTGTAAACCGCCAGACCAATACCCAAGTATGTATCCCCCAGTTTGTGACATGATTGATGTCTCGAGTGTGTGGATCGTGGGACCCACATAAAGTAGCATGTAATGCTAGATTGAATAACTAAGTTATTTAGGAAGTCGATACTTGTGAAGTATCGTGTGTATTCTATGTGTATCGCATCATGATGTGGCAAAGTGACGGGTGGTGATCACCATGACGCCTCACCGACCAATTAACTCCCGACCGGGGTTGTATAACCAATCCCGGTGAAGTTGGACGGACGAGATGATCTTTGAGACACTCATCTCGCGACCGTTGATGGAATTAGGTTTTTGAAGAGGTGCGCAAGCATCACTCTTCAGCTTGGTCGAATCCAAGCATGGGAGGTGTTTTGGAAAGGACCGACCGGGCATGCGTGTAGACGGCATGCCGGTGTACATGTTCGTACCTCACTGTCCCATGAAGGTGCGATCTAGGCCACTCAATTTGACCGGCAAAGAGGAGCGGTTGAGATCGATTTCCAACAGAATTCTGGTGCCGCAAAAGCCGCGCATCATGCCAATTTTGGGCGCGCGTTCCAAGACGACCAAGCTTGGTCGGTCTTGGCCGATCAGCCCGGCGTGCATACGGTGGGATGGTGTATATACCTATACTTCATCGTCCCATAGAAACGTGATCTAAGCCACTCAATTTGTCCGGTAAACTTGAGCGGTCGAGATCAGTTTGTGGTTGGGAAGTGTGACCACGCCTAGCTTGGGCGCACGAATCAAGGTGTGCAGCCAAGTTTGGTCTTGGCCGATCGGGTGTGGAGATAGGTGGGCCCGCAGTGAGCATGTTGATACTTACCGGACCTGCTTAGTCTATTCCTGGACCCTTCATTCGCGCAGGAGAAAATGGACGCTCGTGATTGTTCAAACCCTAATTAGGGTTTTCCGGCCGTGTGTCATACCCAGTTTGGGGCGCACAAATCAAGACGACCAACCATAGTTGGTCCTGACCGATCAGTCAGGTATGTAGGTGGGCCCACGGTATTTGTGTTGATATGCTCTGGGCCCTTAGAATCTACATCTACACCCTCTATCTATGCCTGCGAAGATGAATGGTTGAGACTGTTTTGCGATACATGTAATGTGCCGCAAACCCTAATTTAGGGTTTTCCGTCTATACTGATTTGGCTTGGACGGTTTGGCAAGCTATGCCACCCCTTGGGGAGGCCACCATGCGGGGCCCGCGTTGGGTCGGTGGTGTATATTCCAATACCTTCTTTGGGTCATGGATTTAATCTAAGCCATCCAATCATGCTGGTGAAGTTGGATGGTCGTGATCGTTTCTGAGACTGATATGGTCAGTCCAGGTTCAAATATGCTCAATCGGGCTAGTATAACACACCGAGAGTTGTAGCCTGTATGGGTATTTCGTACATGCTTCATTATTAATGCTTGGAGATTCGTGTTGCTCTGCCGAGAACAACACTCAGTCGTCATGCCGTACCAGTAATGAATACAGGAAATACAAGGCTGGATATGCATTAATTAATAATGCTGTAAATTCACAGGGTATATGGGATTGTTGCTACATGCTCTAACCTGGATGAATTTTGTGTATTTAATTCACAGAATCCTGGGATTGTTGCCACATGCTGTATTCTAGGTGAATTAGTAAAGTGGAGAAGTATTCGTCACTTATTAATGGCTTTATCTTTTGCAAGATGTTAGCCCATAATTTTGGCCCTTTACAATTTTAGCCTTAAGTGAAAATCCACCATCAACACCTGTGATAGAAACAAAGGTTAGCATAAAGAGCCAGAGAGAGTACATTACCTATGTCAGTGTTGGTGATGTTGGTGTGAAATGTGTCTTGTGGTTGACTAGGAGGACAAGAGTGTCTTGAAAGGCTTTTTGCTCCTAGTTGGCATTTTTTATTTCCTTGGATCAGAGGTAGGGCTGTGTAACACTGAGTGTGGCTTTTGTTGAACCAGATATTCCACGTACAGCTGAAATTAGGGTTCCGGTGTTGAACTGAGTAGTGTTGGACACTGCATTTCTGCAGAACCAAGCTATGTTGAGATGGATCTTGAAGTAGGTATTTTTCCCAGCGCATAATCCATTGAAATTTACCCGAGGCCCGACCCGTATTAGTGGGAGTTTTGTAACTGCCAAATGTTTGATGCCGCTCCGCATGAGCCAATAGAATGCGGTTAATTTTGCAAGACTCTTGTAAATAGCCAATAGGCTTACCATTGTGCATAATCAAGCGACACCAATCTCTAGGAACAGATTTTATGGTGATCAAAAGGGCATATGAAATGTTTGACGGTTGCGATGTGAAGACTGTTGTTCTTCCCAGCCAAGATATAAACAAGAGAAGGAGAATTTTTTCCCATTCAGATTTTTCCAACCAGAGCCAAGCAGAGATACAGTTTGTTGATGTCGAGAAATTCTCCAACTATGTCTCAAGATTTGGATAGCGACAAGAAGGTGCATGATCAGAAAACTCTTGAAGATGATCAAGGTGAGAAAAAGCCTAGACTGAATCCGCCAAATTGCCAGTTAATAAGTTTTGACATGCAAGAACATATTGTTGGTAATTTGATTTTTAAAGAGAGAGTTGCAGAAAAATATTATGAGCCACACTAATGGAAAATTGATGTTGGGTATTTTTGTTTGCCACCATTTTGTTAGGATGATGCGGTTAGTGGAAGCGGATCTTCTGTAGGGAGGGGTGTGGGAAGGCATGTGTTTCAGAATAGTGTGCATGAGAGTGGTGGTGGGAGTGGTGCTGGTGGTGGAATTGGGGGTGAAGGGACTGAAGATGGTGGGGGTATAAGGACAACAACTGGTGGTAGAGATCAGGGTCTACCGAGAGTTCCTTCTCGTCCAGAAGATGATCGGGTATTTGGGGTCAAAGACGGTTGGGTGGTGTTTGCCATTCATCCCCGACGAGGGCGATTTGTAATCAATGAAGGAGTGGTACTGGTGGGGGATCGGTATGTTGTTTGTGGAGGTGCACGACAAGGATTCTTTTCTACACCCGTTCCTGAGGATGTCAGATCCACAATCCGAGAGAATGCTTCCATCCACCTTCCTGTTGATGTTGTTATCTTCCCTAACTTGTTTATGTTGGCACCTGAAATTAGGAAGATGGATGTGGATGTTGCTGTCATTGCTAATGCATGGCTGGGAAAAGTGAATCCTCCTCAGCAAGATCCAGCTCCAGACCCTATGGTTATGCCAGTACCAGAACCCGCTGCTCCTGTACCTGCAGAGAAAGCTACAGATGCATCTAGAGATGCTGATGCTGTCTAAACTGGTAGGTTTCAAATCATAGCTCTGGGGATGTGAGGAAAATGTTGATTACAGAAAATAAGGTTTCTATTTTGGATTGTTTTATTTGTCATAACAAAGTTTATCTTTTTGGTGTTGAATAGAGGTGTGGATTTGTTGTTGAATTGTGGTTTCATATGTTGCATCATGATGATTTTTGGTATGACTAATTTAATTGTATTCAGTAAAAATATGAAATTTGTTGGTAGATAAATGAGAGTGGTATTGCAAACAAGCCAGTAGGTAGTTTTTTCTGTTCTAGTTTTTCTAAATTTAGCATTGGTGCTAGTAAGGGGGATTTTGAAGAAGGTGATTTTAGAGATGTGAGGAGTTTTAATAGAACATAAATTGAAACTAATGAGACTTATATTTGACCTTAGCATGGTTTTTAGGTAGATAGAATATCTTAATTTCTGCAAAACGTGTTTTGCACTCAGATCAAACAATTTTCTTTGGTCAACCAATCAAAATCGAGGGTTTTGTCCACCTACATATTTACTCTTTTATCTTACAAAATACCACTGAATACGCGTCACATGTGCGACTCATTTGCGAAATGAGTGTAATTTTCCTAGTTAAAGTAAAGTAGCACTGAATACGCGACTCACAGTGAGATTGATTAACGACACTCAAAATAATGTGCGACCCCGAGCCGAATGGCTCTTAACTTAATAGCACTGTTTTTGCGATTCTTATTTGATGGATGTGCTACACATGAACTATGTGGGTCCCAAAGCCGTTTAAGCCGAGTAAACGCTGGCAAGCTCTTAACTTAATAGCACCATATTTGCGCTACCCAAGTGATGGGTGTATGACATATCTGCGACGAATTTTAATGGCCAGATTAAGGAAAATTAATAACTAATGGATACTGTTTCTGGTTCGCATTAGGGGTTCTACTGTTTGAAGAAGAAGTAAAACTAATTGAAACAACATCCTATTAAAGTCTCACGAATTGAGATTTCAAATCGGTTACACAAGATCATTTTTTTTTGATTGACATGAACCATGAATCCTCATAACAAATCAATTTTAAACTTTCTTATACCATACGCTTAATCTACTGCAACACATACTTACTTCATTGAACCAACATGAATGGAAATCCTAAGTAGTTATTCAACAAACGAACCCCACAGAAACGATGTAAATTCTGATCAGAACCTTAAAGGACCATCAGGAGTTTTCCATCACGAGCCTAATTAAAACTCTTTTACTGGAAACCTTCTCTCACAAACTTACCGACCAAATCAATAAAAGATCAACCGTCCCTGTCCTACCTATTGATTGAGCTGAATGAAGTGATGCCTGAAAATTGGAAAACTCTGATCTCCAATAACCCAAATCAATCGTGCCTGAAAACTAGATCCCATATCGTTATGTATGTGCGACCCAAACTCTATGTTTTGTTGGGGGCGAATTAGTCAACAAAAAAATGGAATGCTATTATGTTAAGTTGTGG
Organism: Papaver armeniacum; assembly: GCA_023531295.1. Taxonomy (NCBI): domain Eukaryota; kingdom Viridiplantae; phylum Streptophyta; class Magnoliopsida; order Ranunculales; family Papaveraceae; genus Papaver; species Papaver armeniacum. Next base: position 214,475 of record JAJJWW010003242.1, read on the forward strand.
TATTTTGTGTTTCGTTAAATTCTATTGCGGTACCAAATGTCATTGGCCCCACTTTCGCAAATAAGATACCACAATTAGGTATTTCATACTTGGGAATCAAGTCTAAATTATTATATAAACCATCTTTTGGACCAATATTCTTCTTCGTTTTGTCTGCGGTCAAAGATGGGTGAAAATACTATTGATATTGAATCTCAACTATGAAAACTTGAAACCTTTCATGTTGAATTCAAGTGTTACTTCTCAGAAGAACATAAAAAGAGTCATATCTCTCTTGAGCTTATGTTTGCATTAATGGGGGACTTTGAAGTTACTCGTGAACTTTTGGAAGCTGTAGTAGCGAATGAAAGACTGCTTGAATCGAACCTCTTAAAGTCGATTGTGGAATTGAATCTCCTGAAACAAAGACTCAATCATCTGAAAGAGAAGAGAAGATCTAAGAATCAAAGCACCGAAGAATCTTCGGTAAACAATTAGAAGTCTTCTAAGAGATTAAGTTATTTGTTGTAATACTTAATCTAGTTTAATAGACATCAAATTTTTATTTCTTTCATTGATTGTATTGGTTTATTATGAATAAAACTATTATGAATAAAATTATTTGATTGGTAATTTTTCTTGTGATAGTTTTCGGTTTACATAGCTTGTTGTTGATGGTGGATTTTCAACAAAGGGCAAAACCATAAAATCATGATGCATATTTCGACACGGCTTTCAGGCATGCAACGATTCATATTTGACTAAGCCATGATGAATATGTTTTCGAAAATCCCCACTAGCTGAGCGATTCGATCCATGGCATTTCATCATGACCACTATGCAGAATAACATAATTGGGCGGTTCTCCGTAGATTGAGAGCTTAACACCTTCAGGACGTCGGTGACACTCACTGTTCCCTGACTGTAGGAGAGAGACCCCCCACCACATAGAAGAATAGTTGGGCGGAGGACGCCTTTAGGACGTCGGTGACACTCACCTTTTCCTGACTATGTGGAGAGACCGTGCATAGATTCAGGCGGTTCTCCGCAGATTGAGAGCAGTAACGCCTTCAGGTCGTAAACAACACCCGTGGCTCCCTGACTATGCACCATTCAAAATGGATGTGACGCTTTAACTGGCTAATATCTGTTCTGTAATAGATTAATTCTGCCGTGACATTCACCACTGAATTCCCAGAATGATCTATTATTGCTCCTATTCCATGGTCGAATCCACGGCCTGATCCCATGGAATGGCAATAACAATTGCTCCTATTCCATGGTCGAATCCACGGCCTGATCCCATGGAATGGCAATAACAATTGCTCTGATTCCATGATCGAATCTACGACTTGATCTCACGGAATGGCAATAAACTACTATATTATCTCATTATTCCAATTTCATGATCGAATTCACTGCTAATCTCATGGAATGGTAATAGATAATTTTATTACTCCGATTCTATGATCGAATCCAAGATCCCATGGAATGGTAATACATGTTTTATTATTCCGAGTTTATGGTCGAATCCACAGCTGATCCTGTGAATTGATAATAAATAACTACTCATTTTATTGTTTTGTTTCATGAATTATTCTATACTAAATTTCATGAAATAGCAATAAATACTCAACCATCGGGCATCTGGACCGTCACTGAGTAAGCCCACAAAAATGGTGCAAGTGTACTCGACAATGATGCACGACTGAGCACTCGGATGCACGAACGAGCATCCAAAAACATGGACAGATGAGGAATCCTACGTAAAACAGGAGAAAGCAACAAATAATAATAAAATAATAAGATGCGCCCAGGGGTCGGGCCCTAGCCGTGGCCGGTCCCATGCCTCTTTTATTATTTTGTCTTATTTTGTTATTTTCATGAACTCATGAAAACTCCTTGATTTTAGCAACTTTCCTTGTTTTTGTGCAAAACTCATGAATTCCCCGTAACTTCATGGATTCATGAAATAACATTATAAAATAGGGAAAGGTGTGCGGGACCGGGCAACCGAGCCGGCCGGCCATGCCCAAGCCGTGGCCGGCCCCACACCTCACAATCCCTAGCTTTTTATCCCCAAACTCATGAAACTCCTCCGTTTCAACAAATATTCATGGATTCTCCATAACTTCACGGATTCATGAAAAACAATATTATAAAATAGGGAAAGTTGTGTGGGACCAGGCAACATAGCCGGCCGGCCATGCCCTAGCCGTGTCCGGTCCCACACCTTGCAATCCCTAGTCTTTTATAATTATTATTTTCCTCAATTCATGAAACTCCTGGGTTTGAGCAAAAATCATGATTTCGTCATAACTTCTCAAATTTTGCTCGAATCATGAAAAAACAAAAGCCAACATGGTTACACGACCGGATAGCCTCCCACGACAATTTTAAATGTTAAAATACACTTATTTTAATATTTACAAAATATTGATCAATTGAGCATACATGCTCATTCCAACAAAAATAAAGAATTTCAGTCAAGATGAAACTCTTCTGAAAATTCACAACGTTGCTCGAACGCACATCAGAAAATACTGAAATTCTCAGTATGGAGACACGGGCACCAAGGTAACACGTGCATGCCTTCATGAACGACCATGGTCATCCTTAGGGCTTGCACAAAGCCGGTCCCACACGTTTTTCATAATTCTGACCTAATTTGTTCAATTGCTCGTATTGGGCCCAAACTATCTCCAACCAACCTGGGGATTGCTCAAACGGCCAACAACTGGTCACGTGACCACAAAGAGCCGGTCCCATGATCTCTTGGTCGGTCCGCATCTTTCATACCTAGGTTTTTTCACCTAATGTTGAACCCAACAATATTTCAGTAAATGATGAAACCAACATTTAATCATCATTCTTTCACCAACCCTCCAACTGAGAACCCTAGTGTATACTCACTCGAGCACTGGTCACCACATGGACGCCCATCATCCCATGTGGTCGGTCCCTCTATCACTCATGACCTATTTTCAGCGATTCATCAACTATGATCTAAAATTAGGGTTTCGAATAAATGTTCTACGAATCATCATTCTGAGTAATATTCAAACACTAATGAATTTATATTGATTCAAAGAACCAAAGATTCGAATTAATCATATAATATTTGGTAATCTACCAATATTTTAATATTTTATTGGGTCACGTCACCAATAAATATTTCGTCAAATTGAGCAACACTTGCTCAGTTACTCAAATATTGATCCAGCTATCAATATTTAGTAATCAGTAATTTTTCGAATTGAGCAATATTTGCTCAATTGCACGTCAAGTTATCAATATTCAGTATTTTTTCGAATTGAGCAATACTTGCTCATTGTTTCGTCAAATTCTCAATATTCAGTAATTCGTCGAATTGAGCAATACTTGCTCAGTTGCTCGAATATTGATCCCACTATCAATATTAAGTAATTTGTCAATAATTCGTCGAATCGAGCAATACTTGCTCAGTTGCTCGAATAATCCACATATATTCAGTAACTCATCAATATTCAACAACTCGTCGAATTTACAATATTTGCTCAGACGAGCAACATTAACATTCATGAATCGCTGAGCATTAACATGCTCGATTCAACAAAACCTAGTCACATTGTCTAATCAGTCAACAAATGACAAACTAAATACACGTATGTCATGCAGACTCCACGATTCGTGAGACATCAATCACGTCAAATTGGGGGATAACAACTAGGGTTTTGCTCTGGACGCCTACAGCATGTGGATTTCATCCACGACGAGAAATGTGCGTAAGTTGTGTAAACGGTTGAAGGAGTTAGCAAAGTAATGGGTGCACGATCCGTCAAGTCTCCACAAGACATGGAACTGACTTTACCACGATCTTCTACTTGCCCACTCTTCCACTCATGAAACCGTCACACTTAAAGGGATCAAGGTGTTCACAACTATGACAATATAAATAAGTCTCTGAATCCATGATTGAGGACAACGAATGATCACTAGCTATCAGCAATTGTCTACACAGAATTTTTCGAGCAATCACTCTCAGAAATTCCATCAATCGCCTAGAACTTATTCGAACTCAACAGTTCATCAATTTGCAGAAACCTTCAACACATCCACAATCCTTGATCATCATTGATCCCACACAATTCTCAGATTCTCTCCTACAGATCAACCCATCTCCCTTTTTGTGACCGAATTGACTCTGGAACGGCCATTGACTTAATTTAGGCTGGAGTCCTACAGATTGATCTCTCGAATCTAAGCACTCCCTTTGTAGTGCATCTGTGTGAGGTTCAGCAGTTTTCTCGGTCGAGGAGTCTCGTCCGCATGCTCGACTCTTCACTTCCTTAAAAACCAGCAAATCGTTTTTCCCCATCCACAGATTGGCGACCGCAGTGGGAGATTAGTCTCTCGGTTGCAATATCAAACTCTCACAAAATGGTTGATCTTAGATCAGGTTCAGTCACCAATCCTAACACAAACAATGCTAGCACTAGCAACAATGGTGGTACTCCAGAAACTACTCCTGCTTCCAACATCGGTGCTGGTGATACCACTCCTCCGCAAACCAACATTGGAGACAATCCTTTCTTCGGCCGGTCTCCCGAAGAAATTACAGAAAACCCACCTACCATAGGTGATCTCATGAAGGTGCAAGAAACTCTTGCCAAGAATCAGATTGACATGGCTAACACATGGAAAGAGTTGTGCAATTATATCAAACTTCTCACTGAAAAGATGTTAGAGAAAGCTCAGAAGAAAGGAAAAGCCAAAGAAACCTCTCCGGCTGCTGATCCTGAAGTCACTCTGATCCATGTAGTAGATGATGATAAGGTGCACAAAGCTGCAGATAATCTACCAACAAAGGAACCTGCAGGCTTCATCACTCGTGAGGACCTGGAACGCTTCATGGAGGATCGAGGAAAAGACAAAGCATCATCTATTCATCGTCATCAACCTTTGTATCCTGCTTCTACACAAAGAATTCCTCTCCCGAAAGGCTGCTCCTCCCCAACATTCACACTGTACAATGGAACAGGGAACACTTGAGAACACATCTCTCGATTCCTGGAGGCACTAGGAGAGCACGAACAAAATCATGTCATCCGTCTAAAGGAATTATCGAAATCCATGACAGGCCGAGCATACACCTGGTACAACAACATTGCACCTGGGAGCATCGCTAGTTGGGGAGAAATGGTTAATGCCTTCTACAGGAAATAATTCTTCGTCTCAGAGCATATTACTCTCTCCGACTTAAGAAGAATGTCTTAGAAGAGCAATGAACATCCGAACGATTATGTGAAGAGGTTCAGAGTCCAAGCTTTGGATTGTCATGACCCGAATGTCACCGAACAACAACTGGTGGACTTGTGCATCAACGAAATGATCCTAGTCTACAGAGCATTGCTGGAAAATCTTCGGTTCCATACTTACTCAGAGCTTCATGAATCAGCCAAACGATCAGCGACTACTGCACCTGCTTTACTGTAAAGAGCAAAGTCTCCAAGGTGGAGGAACCTCGAAGCAGCCGACGCCTAGTCAACAATCAGTACAATCTCCAGCCTTCAACAAACGTTATTGCCAGAAGGAATGAAATTAAAGCTGAGACACGATATCAGAGCGCTTCTCCAAACATCCCAAGCTCCTCTGAAGGCGCGAAGGAAAGATAACCAATCCTGAAATGCACAAACCTCGACCCGGCATTAACGAACGGGGAAATGATCAGACAGACTCAAACTTCTCTCTTCTCATGAAGGAGTGATCGAGTTACTGGAAGTCTGGTTCAAGATGGTGCAATCAAATTGTCGTTCATCGGAGAGAGCCAATCGAAGAAGAAATGGAGAATCCTGTGCATCGTCGCCTTCATAAGTTCATCGATCATCCAACAAGTAACTGTAATATTTGAAACACATATTCAAAGAGAAGTTTGATCCATAATAGCTTCAACTGGGGACTGAAGGAGTACACAAGAATCCTCTCCTAATCAGAACTTTTGCAATCTCTGAACAACCGGTCAAAGAAGCAGTTCAATCGTTGATCGAGTGTATCTGTGAAATTGCTCTATCTTTCTAAGACACAAAGGAAGGACATGTTCACAACACCAAATTACATTGTGTCAGACATCTGTCCATCCCGAAAATACTCCTTGAACCTTCATCCACAGACAAGGAGATGCACGACTGGGACCCTTACACACAGTCCATCTCGGAGGAAATGAATTTGGAAGAATGTTGATCGATACTGACACCGCCATCAACAACATTCCACTGAAAACCCTCAGAGTCGCAGGCATCACTCAACTAAGCTACTACTCCTCTCTTATCTCAATCAGAGACCATGAAGGAACGTTCATAGATGCATGCGGTTGCATCACTCTCAAAATAAAAGTTGGCTCAACCTGGACGAAACCAAGTTTCACATAATCAGGGAAGATCCCGGATACGACATTATTCGTGGATGGACGTGGATTCATGCCGAGAAGATGACTACTGACAAAGCGTCTTTGGTTGCACATCTCTCCAACGAAGAAAATTCTGATCCAGAAGATTTGGCGGACGTTCCATCATCAGAGCACTTGGAGGAATTTCGAACTTTGACGAGGTTGAAACAAGAACCTGCAAAAGATGTATAGACATTCATCAAAAATTCCCGCACTCTCGGGCAAGTCTCGTTCCTCCCATGTCTATGTCATTTATTTCCTCACATGCTATTCTAGCATGGGGACTCAATTATGCTAGCATCTCTGCTATTGCAAGATGCTATAAGTTGGTAATCTCACTTCAAAATTATTTTACCAAGTGGTTGAATCTGACATTTCTCTGAATCGAGCATTGAGACATTCATTACTGAGATAATGTCCAAGCATGGCAAGGAACACTTTGGGCGTTTCTCCGTAGCATTGCAGGAGTGTCCATATGTCCCACAAAATCAGAAATCTCTGATGTCTGCACAAGTGTTGAATCCCACTACCGCATGGAAAGGAATGCTGAATCAACAGAAGATACTCGGGGCCGAGACGATCAAGCCTAAGACATTCGAAGCTTAAATAATACGACGCTTCAACGCTCAAGTATCTAAGAAGTCTTCAAATTGTACTCCCAATCAAAGAGTACACCTTCGATAATGGCGCCTCTGGCTTCAGCACAAACATCTCGACGATGACACATTGATTCACCACCGACACGATTAAAGTGAAACTGAACTACAATCACTGAGTCTTCACTATCTCCATGACAAGAATTCTGAAGCAGATGCAACATCATTCATCCATCGATGGCACGAATTCCTTGAACATGCACTGGGGACTTGATCTTATTGGACAAGATTCAAGACATAGCAATTCATTGCAACCTGATGCGATTCCATGAAAACTTTATCAACGGAATCTCTCTACATCACGAACTTTGCACAACTAAGGAACTTCTCTCTTCATCGATCACACCCAGAATGGAGACTGAGATGCAATCTGTCGCGACAACGTCGACTCATTGATGAAGCCAGTTCACGGTAATGTCATACTGATCAGGATAATTCGGGTTGTACTCCTAGTACACCTACATCTTAGGGATGCTCAACCCAACAACTAGTTCGTGAACGTGAAGGTTCACAGAGTGGAGGAACTCCACCCAATATCAGCATCAACAAGGATATGTGGAGGAACTCTATTCATGGTCTCAACATCAACAAGAATTTCTGGAGAGAATTCAATCGTGATCTCAAAGATCAATAACAAAGTCTCTGTGTGCAACATCAATCTTCATCAACTAACCATTCTCTGAAGCATTGCTCGATGAAGCGGACTTCTCCAAGCATTAATGATTCGTGTCAAGATGTGTAGACATGAAAATATGTTCACATGAAAGTCTTCCCAAAGCTTGCACGACTGGTGGGCACAAGCCAAAGACTTCTACAAGATGTTCTCATCACCTCTGCAAATGACATACAACACACTTCAGGCCATGGGTTTACAAAAACGTACCAATGGGTGAGGAATGTGACAATGCTTCCTTAACGAAAGATGTTCGTCTATATGTCTTATACAACATACCAAAAGGTCACATCAATAGGACATACGAGCTGAAAGATACGTCCTTTACCGTTAGGTCTACGAAATCTGAAAAGTTTGTACGGGATTACAAATTACAAATGTTCACGCTTCGTTGGCTGACCTCTACAACTCCAAATTTAGTGATTCTTCTCTCATGTGATAACTCAGTCTCTTAGCTTCAAAAGTTGGGGTCAAGCATCAAATTCCGACGTCGTATAAGGTTCCTACAGCTTCCAGAGCGTACAACATGCAAGCAGCAATTCTTAGACGGGATTCATAACTTCCACGGTCGATCAGTGTCCACCGGGTCTTTCCACTAAGTACTTCATCAAGGTACCTCCAACTTCGACCACCTAGGTCTTTACATCAATTTTTCTACCTGGGTCCTCTATCCAAGTTTTGCCAGAAGAAGAGAAAACGAAAGGAGAGATTTAACAAACTGGGGACTGACAGTCCACTGATCATGACGATCAGTTTCACAGTCCAAGACCCGTAGCACCAGACTCTCATCATAAAAGTAATGCTACCACCGGGACATGAAACCATGATTATTACACCACCCCCTCTTGAGAGCAACCTCAGTTATGGTCCCGTGACCAGGGTTTCAGAAGTGATGTTTCTATGACTGACAGAAACAAGATGGCTGCAAGCACCATGCTCATGTATCAATCAAGGATTCCTGATCTCAAATGAATCAATGGTATTGAAATCCGTCACCAACCCTTCAAAACACAAGCGAATGGCCCAATGACACAACAGGGGTGTTTTACAACGAGCTCGTCGGAGACAATTTTACAATGTCCCGTACAAAGCAGCGAGCTGGGCGAAGTTGGTGAAGAATCCAGGGATGGGTCATATACCATTCTCTTCATACGGATGTCCTCTACAACATATCCAAAATTCACAACAATTGGAGAAACGAGCGAAGAGTTGTGTCCAAAACATTGGACCACATGCCAGCTGAAAATTTTCTGAAGGTCTCCTGGAAGTTTACTATTTCATCGATTTCGACCCCTACACGTGCTCAAAACTTAAAAATCTTCCTTGTTAAAGCTTGGAAATTTCCAATGCATAAGGAAAAATGGGTAGATCGCAAAAAACTGATATCGGATGAAGATTTTACGGCGTTTTGCTAAAAGGCTGAGTTCTGAATTTTCTGGTGACGTATTTCGGTAAAGCTTTTCACTTGTTCATGAGAATCTTCATTCATTCATCAACAAATCATCAATTTCATACTTGTATGAAGAAAATATACAATGGGTACTTACTGGAGTAGTCCCAAAAGTGCTCAAGGGACCGGAATTGCCAACATCACCATTGGAAACATCATTGCTTTCACTCGGTTTCGAAATCTGGGGTTTTCTTCTTCACCATCCTCCGAAGACGAATGGGAATCATCAGTACTCCCTTGTTCCATGGAAATCTCCTCCTGAATACATCAACAACAATTAGTGGTATTTCATTCAAGGAGTGTCATGAACGATTATACGAAGAGGTACTTACATCGAATTCTTCTTTGACGCTCGATTCAGAAATTGTTTGTTCAGCAGCAATGAATTGAAAACCGTCAAGGCTCGATGGAGCAAAGTTCTAAAACGAAGTAACAAACATTGGTTTCATGATCCTAATTGCACGGACAAGAAAAAGTCATGATATAACGAGTGCTAACAACTCACCAAAGAGACAGCCGGGGACTTTACATTGTTCGATATCATTCTATGATCCTTATTTCTGGATTCTCCACTCCGAAGACTTACTGCTATTTCGAGTAGTCCACATCAATCGAACAAGGGCCCATTTATCGAGCTGCTTTATCGATGTTATATTCATCCATCAGAGACTTCCCGTGCATTTACTGATACTAAGTAATCAGGAGTACAACTCAGTATGAAGGATCTCTCACCATCACTCAGAGGTCCCAGAAGCACCATTTCTTGAAGCCGCATCTCGTAGAGATATCATCTTTGGAAGTATCATTATGGGAACCATTCATTCTTGCAAAGTTGTTGTGACGTCCATACAACATTCCTACTTCAGTATATCATCCGTAGATGCAGATTTCATCAAAGCAGTGGAATTAAAGCACAACAAAAATAATTAGGATGCTCACATCAGCATCTACAAAATGGTAACTCTCAACTCTTGCCTATTTACGGTTTCGCGAACTTAGTGATAATAACGTAAAGTTTTGAAAATCTTGCTCGCTCCATCAAACCTGCAAACACGAGCAACACCCATTACTTAAAAGTCTGACACCTGACTTTTCGCGAAATTATGAATAATTCACATAACCCTTCGTGTGAACATTCACTAATTTTCTACCGTGTGTGCATACACTATGAAATCACGAAATTCACGAAAACATTATTGTTTGCTTTTAACAATTGTTTAAAATCATTTTGCAAAAATTTTCATAAAATCGTGAACAACCCATGTAAATCTTTACTGTGTGAACGGTTTTTCAAAATTTGGACAGACGTCCATTCTACAATTGTGAAAACTCACATACAGACATTATTTCACCATGCATGTACAATTGTCTACTTTCAACAGTTGTTCAAAATCAAAACATTGATTTTACAAAAAAAAAATATATTTTAATGTGAAACTCACATAACTTTGAAAATATATGTATATTTTTGCTCCCTCTCGCGAGCATCCGTCTTTGAAACGAGAGTTTATTCCATTTTGTGAAATCTCACAAATTAAAAAAAAAAATTCTACTTTTTGCTCAAACGAGCGTTCGTCTATGAAACGAGGGTCTTTTATACTTTTGTAAAGGTCCACATATTCCAAATAAATTTTATCATGAGGTGCACGTCTTTTCAAAAATTCCTTTAACTCTAAGGATCATTATTTATCACTTTTACTATGAACCTACATTCCTAAAAGTATTTGTGAAAGTTCATGCTTTGAAAATAAATTTTGGTTTTCATGAAACCTCATCAACAAAATTTCTCTACTGCAACTAGACCATGTCTACTCAAGAATTCATGTATCTCTTTCATATGAGGGATTATTGCTCGTTTCTTAAACTAACGAACGAACGGGCATATGTTTCCTAAAACAAATTTTCATGAAACTTACGCATACATGCACACATGGAATTTTATTTTGAACAACTCATTAACAACTGAACTTTTAAAAAATTTAGGGCTTCTCTCCCTTTTATATTAATTTTATTTCCAAAACCTAATAAAACATGGGTTCTTTTTTGGGCTCGGGCCCGTAAATCCTAAATCGACCAAAACTGGACTTTTGATCGACCAAATCAGCGATGCTTCATCTCTCTCGTGCTCACGTAATCACGCTCTATCGCACTATCGTGGTCCTCACCCGAACGTTTGCTCGTACATGACACCATTGGAGCAAATCGAGGATTACGAATATACCTTTGTAGACCGAGTTCAACCACCGATCTCATCGATCGAAAATCACCATTCAATGCATTACTGCGGAACATGATTGTCCCCCACTAAGCAGGGGACTTAATGTTGATGGTGGATTTTCAACAAAGGGCAAAACCGTAAAATCATGATGCATGTTTCGACACGGCTTTCAGGCATGCAACGATTCATATTTTACGAAGCCATGATGAATATGTTTTCGAAAAGCCCCACCAGCTGAGCGATTCGATCCCTGGAATTTCATCATGACCTCTATGCAGAATAACATAATTGGGCGGTTCTCCGTAGATTGAGAGCTTAACGCCTTCAGGACGTCGGCGACACTCACTGTTCCTTGACTGCAGGAGAGAGACCCCCCCTCCACATAGAAGAATAGTTGGGCGGCAGACGCCTTTAGGACGTCGGTGACACTCACCGTTCCCTGACTATGTGGAGAGACCGTGCATAGATTCAGGCGGTTCTCCGCAGATTGAGAGCAGTAACGCCTTCAGGTCGTAAACAACACCCGTGACTCCCTGACTATGCACCATTCAGAATAGATGTGATGCTTTAACTGGCTAATATCTTTTCTGTAATAGATTAATTCTTCCATGACATTCACCACTGAATTCCCAGAATGATCTATTATTGCTCCTATTCCATGGTAGAATCCACGTCCTGATCCCACGGAATGGCAATAACAATTGCTCCTATTCCATGGTCGAATCCACGACCTGATCCCATGGAATGGCAATAACAATTGCTCCAATTCAATGATCGAATCTACGACTTGATCTCACGGAATGGAAATAAACTACTATATTATCTCATTATTCCAATTTCATGATCGAATTCACTGCTAATCTCATGGAATGGTAATAGATAATTTTATTACTCCGATTCTATGGTCGAATCCAAGATCCCATGGAATGGTAATGCATGTTTTATTATTCCGAGTTTATGGTCGAATCCACAGCTGATCCTGTAAATTGATAATAAATAACTACTCATTTTATTGTTCTGTTTCATGAATTATTCTACACTGAATTTCATGAATTAGCAATAAATACTCAACCATCGGGCATCTGGACCGTCACTGAGTAAGCCCCAAAAAAATGGTGCAAGTGTACTCGACAATGATGCACGACTGAGCACTCGGATGCTCGAACGAGCATCCCAAAACATGGACAGATGAGGAATCCTACACAAAACAGGAGAAAGCAACAAATAATAATAAAATAATAAGAGGCGCCCAGGGGCCGGGCCCACCGACCGGCCGGCCGTGCCCTAGCCGTGGCCGGTCCCATGCCTCTTTTATTATTTTGTCTTATTTTGTTATTTTCATGAACTCATGAAAACTCCTTGATTTTAGCAACTTTCCTTGTTTTTGTGCAAAACTCATGAATTCCCCATAACTTCATGGATTCATGAAATAACATTATAAAATAGGGAAAGGTGTGCGAGACCGGGCAACCTAGCCGTCCGGCCATGCCCAAGCCGTGGCCGGCCCCACACCTCACAATCCCTAGCTTTTTATCCCCAAACTCATGAAACTCCTCTGCTTCAACAAATATTCATGGATTCTCCATAACTTCACGGATTCATGAAAAACAATATTATAAAATAGGGAAAGGTGTGCGGGACCAGGCAACATAGCCGGCCGGCCATGCCCTAGCCGTGGCCGGTCCCATACCTTGCAATCCCTAGTATTTTATAATTATTATTTTCCTCAATTCATGAAACTCTTGGGTTTGAGAAAAAATCATGATTTCGTCATAACTTCTCAAATTTTGCTCGAATCATGATAAACCAAAATCCAACATGGTCACACGAACGGAAAGCCTCCCACGGCAATTTTAAATTTTAAAATACACCTATTTTAATATTTACAAAATATTGATCAATTGAGCATACATGCTCATTCCAACAAATATCAAGATTTTCAGTCAAGATGAAACTCTTCTGAAAATTCACAACGTTGCTCGAACGCACATCAGACACGGGAACCACGGCAACACGTGCATGCCTTCATGACCGACCAGGGTCATCCTTAGGGCTTTCACAAAGCCGGTCCCACACGTTTTCATAATTCTGACCTAATTTGCTCAATTGCTCGTATTGGGCCCAAACTATCTCCAACCAACCTGGGGATTTCTCAAACGGCCAACAACTGGTCACGTGACCACCAAGAGCCGGTCCCATGCTCTCTTGGTCGGTCCCCATCTTTCATACCTAGGTTTTATCACCTAATGCTCAATCCAGCAATATTTCAGTAAATGATGAAACCAACATTTAATCATCATTCTTTCACCAACCCTCCAACTGAGAACCCTAGTGTATGCTCACTCGAGCACTGGGCACCACATGGACGCCCATCATCCCATGTGGTCGGTACCTCTATCACTTATGACCTATTTTCAGCGATTCATCAACTATGATCTGAAATTAGGGTTTCGAATAAATGTTCTACGAATCATCATTCTGAGTAAGATTCAAACATTAATGAATTTATATTGATTCAGCAACCAGCATCTGAATTAATCATATAATATTTGGTAATCTACTAATATTTTAATATTTTATTGGGTCACGTCACCAATAAATATTTCGTCAAATTGAGCAACACTTGCTCAGTTGCTCAAATATTGATCCAGCTATCAATATTTAGTAATCACTAATTTGTCGAATTGAGCAATATTTGCTCAATTACACGTTAAGTTATCAATATTCAGTATTTTGTCGAATTGAGCAATACTTGCTCAGTTGCTCGTCAAATTCTTAATATTCAGTAATTCGTCGAATTGAGCAATACTTGCTCAGTTGCTCGAATATTGATCCCACTATCAATATTCAGTAATTTGTCAATAATTCGTCGAATCGAGCAATACTTGCTCAGTTGCTCGAATAATCCACATATATTCAGTAACTCATCAATATTCAACAACTCGTCGAATTTACAATATTTTCTTAGACGAGCAACATTAGCATTCATGAATCGCTGAGCATTAACATGCTCGATTCAACAAAACCTAGGCTCATTGTCTAATCAGTCAACAACTGACAAACTAAATACACGTCTTTCATGCAGACTCCACGATTCGTGAGACATCAATCACGTCAAATTGGGGGATAACAACTAGGGTTTTGGTCCGGTGGTTTACAAAGACGTGGATTTCATCCACGACGAGAAATGTGCGTAAGTTGTGTAAACGGTTGAAGGAGTTAACAAAGTAGTGGGTGCACGATCCGTCAAGTCTCCACACTATATGGAACTGACTTTACCACGATCTTCCACTTGCCCACTCTTCCACTAATGAAACCGTCACACTTACAGGGATCAAGGTGTTCACAACTCTCACAATATAAATAAGTCTCTGAATCTATGATTGAGGACAATGAATGATCACTATCTATCAGCAATTGTATACACAGAATTTTTTGAGCAATCACTCTCAAAAATTCCATCAATCGCCCAGAACTTATTCGAACTCAACAGTTCATCAATTTGCAGAAACCTTCAACACATCCACAATCCTTGATCCCACACAATTCTCAGCTTCCCTCCTACAGATCAACCCATCTCCCTTTTTGTGACCGAATTGACTCTGGAACGGCCATTGACTTGGTTTAGGCCGGAGTCCTACAGATTGATCTCTCGAATCTAAGCACTCCCTTTGCAGTGCATCTGTGTGAGGTTCAGCAGTTTGCTCGGTCGAGGAGTCTCGTCCGCACGCTCGACTCTTCACTTCCTTAAAAACCAGCAAATCGTTTTTCCCCATCCACACATGTGCTTAATTGCTTTTACCTTATTCCTATGTATGTTTATGGGATGTTTGATTTCGGTTTTTCTACCTTAATATTCGATCTCATATATTGTGAACCCTCATGGTTTGTGTGACTTTTTAATTTAGCGGGATTAAGTTCTAGCCCTTGTAGGTATGCTTTTTCAAAGGATTATGAGGGGTTCTGATAGAAACAATATGTGAAAAAGTCACAATATGTTGAATCGTTTTTGGTTTAGCATAAAAGCATATGTGTTTCGACGGTTTTTAACTTTTGCTTGCAATTGTTAAAACCGTTTTTCAACCCTTCTATGGTAAAGGTTGAGGTGTGTTGTTATTCTTTTGTTCACGCATAAGAATGACAACGTAGTGATATTTCGATATCAATTCTCCCTGGACGAAGATACAATCATATTGGAGAAGTGGATGCGAAATTTGAGGTAACAATCTTGTTAGTTAATTGTTTTCCTGTTTAAGAAAAGCCTGAGTTTATATTATATATATTTGTTGCTTTTGCTTAACAAAATTTCGGTTCAATTGATATTTATTCCATGTTGTGTGTGTGGATGTGTGTTTCAATTGGTTCCGGTTAAGAAAAACTATTGTTATCTTGCTTTATTGTGTGGTATCAATTGTTTAGACTTACAAAATTTCGGTACAATTGATGTGTGAGTGTGATTCAATTGGTTTCGGTTAAGAAAAACTATTGTTATCTTGATTTTGTATGGTATCAATCGTTTAGGCTTACAAAATTACGGTGCAATTGCGGTGCTTATAATGTCTATGTTGTTTCAATTGCTTCCAGTTGAGGTGAATAATTATGCAAGTTGATTTATTTTGGTTTGTATGAATTATTTATGGCTTAACGAAATAATATGTGTACGGAATGAGTTGTTTAGTCCAATTCAGTTCTGGAAAAGATAAACTAAGTTAATTCTGATCTTAGTTAGACTTATCGAAGTGAGGTTTCGGTTATTCAAGTTTAATCGAATGCCTAAACAATAAATGCTAGTTAACTAACCTAGTACTTGTCTTGTTTAAAGTCTAAGTTTATGGATAATTAGAACCTGATGAGAAAAATGGAGTTTATCTTTATTTTGGTCTTATCGAATTAAGCGGTTGTTTTTGAACAATCGGTTTAGAAAAGGGACTAATATACTTAGTTGTTTTTGGTTTGCTAAACTAAATTGGAAAAATTGTTTCGGGCAATTGTTTCCTTGGTAACATATCAAAATAAGACTACTTGTAGTTTCGGTTTTGATATTGGTTATCAGAACATGATGTGTGGAACCCTCGTGCCTAACTCTACAGTTTTGCAAGTCTATTCTGAGATTTGTAAAACTCTTTTCGTGTTGTCCTTTATTTTTTCGTTTCTTTTTCATTTTTGTGACAAAAAGGGGGAGAAATATATGGAGTAAACAGGTGATGCTGGCATTGATATTTATATTGATTGGCATCGCTAGGGAAAAGAACATTGGTACTTGAATGTTTTTATCTAACAAAAGAGTGAAAGCACAGACTAAGGGGGGGTAACATGTCATATGTTTGGTATAACAAAGATGTGCGGATTGAATATCTACCTATCTTCCTCGTGGGGAGTAATATTGAATATCTACCTATCTTCGGGGATTGTAATGAATTATTGTAATTTGTTTATCCATATGATGTAAGAGTTTTGTCACTAAAATTGACAAAGGGGAGATTGTTAGAGCATGGCTCTGTAGGAGTGAATTAAGGAACCCACCAAGCGTTTGAAGTATGTCAAGTTTGGTTGTCATATTTTAGTGAATCAAAACTCATGTTAAGAGTCACTTGATTATGTACTAGAGTTAAACTTCATTTGCCAAAGGTGATACTTAAAGATAGTTTAGCTTGAAAGTATTAGGATATGAGATATTACAAGTATTGCGAACACTTGAATAGATCTACAAAGACAACAATCATTTGTTATGATATTGACTTGAATGTCCTAACGTATCTTTCAATCAAGGATTGTTCACATTTTGAATCAATTGTCTTTGTTGAATCGGGAATCAAGCGGATTGTAATGAATTATTGTAATTTGTTTATCCATATGATGTAAGAGTTTTGTCACTAAAATTGACAAAGGGGGAGATTGTTAGAGCATGGCTCGGTTGAACCCACCAAGCGTTGGTATGTCAAGTTTGGTTGTCATATTTTAGTGAATCAAAACTCATGTTAAGAGTCACTTGATTATGTACTAGAGTTAAACTTCGTATAGTTTAGCTTGAAAGTATTAGGATATGAGATATTACAAGTATTGCGAACACTTGAATATGTGAAGAAGCAAGGATCTACAAAGACAACAATCATCCCTCCACTTGAGGTTAGTGATATTTGACTTGAATCAAAACTCATGTTAAGAGTCACTTGATTATTACTGTTTCATTCCTAACGTATCTTTCAAGTCGTGCATATTGAAGACATAACTGCGAAGCATATTTGAACTCTATATAGATATAGTATTAAGGAATACAATACGAGGCTTATTGCTTAACCATTAAACTTTGTAGATAAGACATCGCCATAATCATTTGAATGCTATTGTGATTATGTATGGGTATGAGGTGAGGATTTCATCCTAGGGAACAATGTTTACATGTGTTCTAAGGAAGTAAGTTCATAGACTTGTTTATGAACCGAAAAGGAAATTGCCAGGTGTTATTGGTTTTGTTATTCATTTCATATCTTATGAACAACCAATATGTGTGATAGAGTATAACCGCTCACAACTTGTTGTGTTCTTGGTAGAACTGTTCACAAAGGCCTGACTTATGTATTGGTATAACTTTTATTAGTAAAACCGATCTTAAGTAATCACCTGTGGTATGATCGGATTTTGTATGTCTGACCTTGTAAGGGAAAGGGAACCGATCCTAGTAAGGGAAATGGAACCGATCCTAGTAAGGGGTGCAGTATATCAAAGGGAACCGATCCTTGTATGGGGTGCAACAAGGTTTATAGCAGAAAGGGGAACCGATCCTATGGACATGTGCAACACATATAAGTTAGATACCATATATATGTGAGGAACCGATCCTAGTACCTAGTCAACCGAACTTTTGGGAAGCTAGTGTGACTATGCACAGTACTTACATGGAGGTAGAACCTAAACTTGTTTTGTTATAACCGTAAACCCATGATTGTGATTGAATGTTGGTTTGATCAATCACATAGTTCTTGAAAGTCAGATGAACCAATTCTAAACTTGTTTGGAAGTGTGGCAAATCGGTTTCAAGGTTGTAAATGTGAAAGAGAACTTACAAAGTTAAGATGTCGACAAACTTTGAACACATGATGTGAATGTTTATTTCTATAATTGTTCAAAGATATTCCTTAACGGCTAAGGGAAGAGAATCCCAGGATCGAAACATAAGTAAGTTAAGAATCTTTTAATTAAGGTTATTAATTTCATTTTGTAGGGAAATTACAAAATTAGTAATGTGCATTTACTAATTAGATTTTCCGAGAGATTTCGATCGTTATTTTTGGACAGAGCATTTCAGGAATTATGAAAACCGAATCTGTGCTTTTATGAATATCTTGAGAATATTTTCGGTTTTGGAAATTCCTTGGTGTCCAAACTTCCTTGTCTATAAATACACGAAGTTTGCCTTTCTATCAAACTAATCCTTCGTAACAACAGATTTACTCTTTTGTTGTTGTTATTGGTGTAGCCGCCTATTCGGAGAGGAGAGTAACCTAATTAGGAGAAATCTCTTACGACCGCTCGATTTAAAGTCTTCTTTGGGATTGAGAAGCTCTAGCGCGACCCGTTGGTGGGAAACTAGATAATTGCGATTTATCTTTTTTTTTCGATTGATTTGATTGACTAACGGTGGTTGAAATATGATTGCACCTAGTTTGTTTATTCTTGAGAATCTTCTCTTCTGATATAAGATTCACTCAAACTAGTTCAGAGTTTCGAGGGGATCTTTAGACTGTTGTTAGTTCTAAAGACGATCTTGTGATAATCCATTGTTAACAGACTTTGTTCTGTGCGTGATTGATCACAAGAGATTCAAGTGATTGTGTGCAAGTTTTTACTGAAGATTTAAGAAGATTTGAAGACAAAGAAGATATTGAAGATCTGACTTGGGTTTTATAATCTTTGGTGTGCACAATACTTGTTTCAGTAAAAGAGGATCCAATTAATAATCGGTTTATCCTTGTGGTAGATTGTATTGATTAATTGAGTAGATCGACATCAATACGTTTCCTTGTGATTAAATGTATTGATTGGCTTAATCTTAAACGATTACCTTTGGGTGATTGAACATAAGATAGATCTAAGGACCCGACGAAGGAGTTTATGTTAAGATACACAGAAGAGCCTTTGTCCGACTCATATCACTTGGTTGAATAGAGTTGATACCAAACATATTTGTTGTTCCTTTACTGTTTGGAATACGAACCAAAGGAATTGTTCCAATTACGTGACTTATTCACAAGTCGGAAGCGTGGGAATACAGACGGAACTAAGTAAACTATAGGGTTAGTTACTTGGTCTCAACTATACGAAGTTAGGTGTAATTTTGTGTAGCAGCTTAATCCTGAGAGTATTCGATACTGGACAAGGTCCCGTGGTTTTTCTGCATTTGCGGTTTCCTCGTTAACAAAATCTTGCTATGTCATTTACTTTTATTTTCCGCATTATAATTGTTTTATTATAATTAAAGTAAATTACAAAAACGTTAATTCTTATTTACTTGATAAGCAATCCTATTGTGTTTGGTTAAGTCCGAACCTTTGTATCAAGTAAACATACTTCATTGTTGTATTGTATCGATCTCGTATCCATAGATGATCACACGAAGTGTGAACCGATTAGTTGTATTGTCTCGACTCAGTCCATAGACAATCACTTTCGGAAAAAGGACTTATAGGTAGGAAAAGTTTTATCTTGAGGTATATTTGGGTACCCTCGCCTTTTCATCGACTAACAGAGGTTTCCCTCGTTTACCTTCTTTGGCCAACTCTTCGAGAGATAACTTTTGAGCATAAAGGATTTTCAGTTTTTGTTTCGTCAAAGTAATCTGACATTATGTTAATGATTAATTTCATAGTTTTTATAAGATAGTATGTTTTTTATTTCTTATAGAGCTAGTATAACTGAGAATTGTTTAGTGAGCTATCTACTGAGCTTCACTTTATAGTCAAAACTTCTAGTTCTTATTCTCAAAAGAAATTATATACTCATATGCCTTAAGGAAAATATTTTTTTCATCAAATGGTTGATATTTTATGGGTAGTTCAATCTTCACCGAATTGGTTTTTCAGTTTGTATGAACCCCTTCCCATCTTTACAAATATGATGTAAGGTCCTTCTCACGATGCATCGATTTTTCCCAGCTTATACTTAAAGTCGCTAGGTAAAATTTCTTTTAATACCAGATCACCCAATTGAAGGTCTCTTGGCTTGACATTTTTGTAGTTTTTTTCTCATGCATCTTTGATGTTTTTCGAGTTGTATCAATGCTTTGTATTTTTTTTGTTTCAATTTCCTCTATAGATTTTAGGATAGTTTCGTCATTTTTGCCTAAGTTGGATGATAATGGTGGAACTTTCAATTATGTAGGTAAATAAGCTTTCATTCTGAAGGATGGAGAAGATGAGGATACAAGGGTGGAGGATCTTTTGGTTGACCCATATCACCTGAAAAAGAGGGGGTACAACAACCACACCCAATATTTCGCTTAGCAATCTGTATGGACAAACTCCAATATACTTTCTAGAGAATCAACTAGACAGTAAGACTCAATCTAGACAAAAAAGTATATCAAAGAGTTTATATCTCAATCTCTCGATTTGATATATACTCAAGCAAATAGAAATCTGCGAGTCTTTATCAAATACTAGAGAGATAAATTGGATGGTACCAAAGACCAATATCCAAGTGTCAATCAATTTAAATCAACAACCAAAAGGTTGGATATTCTAATTGATTGAATAACGCACAACCTGTGATATTTTAATTATATAAACAAATATAATGCGGAAATAGAAATAACACAGACACCAGAATTTTGTTAACGAGGAAACCGCAAATGCAGAAAAACCCCGAGACCTAGTCCAGATTGAACACACACTGTATTAAGTCGCTAGAGACACTAGCCTACTCCAAATTAACTTCGGTCTGGACTGTAGTTGAACCCCAACCAATCTCACACTGATCCAAGGTAAAGTTATGCTCCTACGTCTCTGATCCCAGCAGGATGCTACGTACTTGATTCCCTTAGCTGATCTCACCCACAACTAAGAGTTGCTACGAACCAAAGTCGAAGACTTTAATAAACAAATTTGTATCACACAGAAAAGTCTACGGTAATAGATAAATCCGCCTCCCACGAATATACCTACGAGTTTTGTTCCGTCTTTTGATAAATCAAGGCGAACAGGAACCAATCGATAACCCGGACTTATATTCCCGAAGAAAAACCTAGTATTATCGATCACCTCACAATAATCTTAATCGACGCAACGAAAAAGGTATTGCGGAATCACAAACGATGAGACGAAGATGTTTGTGACTTATTTTTATCTTGCCTATCGGAGATAGAAATCTCAAACCAATTATTAGAATTGTACTCGGACGATAGAAACAACAAGATCAGATCACACAACTACGAGAAAGTAGTATCGGTCTGGCTTCACAATCCCAATGAAGTCTTTAAGTCGTTAACCTGCTTTAGAGAAGAAAACCCAAGGTTAAAGGAGAATCGACTCTAGCTTATACAACTAGTATCACACGTAAGGTGTGGGGCTTAGGTTTCCCAGTTGCTAGAGTTCTCCTTTATATAGTCTTTCAAATTAGGGTTTGCAATCAATGTTAGCTTGGTAACAATGCATTCAATATTCACCGTTAGATGAAAACCTGATTAGATTCAATCTAATATTTCTCAACCGTTAGATCGAAAACTTAGCTTGTTAGACACAAATGAAATGCACGTTTATAGGCTTGTGTAACCGTACCCAAACATGTACATTTGTTGGTTCAAAAATAGTTAACCAAAGGTTAGCCATATGAGCAATTTCATATCAACCATATTCTTCTTCACCATAACTAGTCCAAATGACTCAAATGAACTAGTTAGAGAGTTGTTCAATTGCTTAGATCTTTATGTAACTAAACAAGACACAACTGAAGCAAAAACGATTTGATTCACTCGAATCGGTTCATGAACTTTATAGCCACGGTTTGCAAAGCATTTCTTAGTTTATTTAAACATGAGTTCAAGAACAATCGTTTTTAGATATAACCAACTCAAGTTCGCGGACTTAAGTTCACGGAAGGAGTTCACAAACTCCAGCAGAAATTCTCGGGTCGAGAACTTCCGCCAGTTCGCGGGTGAGTTCGCGGACTTGGCTCACGCCACTATTCCGGTTCTCTTGATCAACAAAGTTCGCAAACTTTGGTTCAAGGAATAAGGACTTATACATATATGTGTTTCCACAAAAATGCTTATATCCTACCATGGTTATGTAATCTAAACTCTCATTTCAATCATTGAAAAATTCTCAGAGGACATTATATAGTTGTTATTCACAAACCATTTTTCGTCAGAGCAATTTTCAAAGTGATTGAAACATAACATGACTTTCGTCACTAGGTAAAGATGAATTCGGCTAAAGCGAAAGCTTACCAACACATATTTCGAGAAATATATAGGCGAGATAAACTCGGCTCGAAATACCAAATGTGTATAATCTTAGTCTATATAGCAAAACGACTTTTGTCTCAAGATATGAGATAAATAGACTTTTGAGTGATAGATAAGTTCAAGTCTCCACATACCTTTTAGTCGATGAAGTTCCACCAGTTCCTTGAGTAGTCCTTCGTCTTGTATGATGATTGCCATGGAGTTCTTAAGCTCAACTACACTTTCTATCCTAGTCCGAGACCTTAGCTATAGTAGACTAGAAATCAAGACTTATAGTTTTGATCACAAACATTGACAAACATGCTTGAGATATCAACGCATGCGAGTTCGACCGAGCAATGCTCTAACAATATCCCCCTTTGTTAATTTTAGTGACAAAACTATCAATACATATGGAATACAAAAAAATAAATAAATTAACTTTTGTAGCTCCTATTCCACATGTCTAATCTTCAACATTGCTCGCTATCTTCGTCACTTCCAAGTACTCCAATGATCCCAAAGGTTATAAGTTTAGCATCATCTTTGTTGAAAATCCGTAGCTATAACAACAAGAAAACAAGAGTTCTCAATCATTGTTATACAATGTCATAGTATCATTACACAGCTTCAAAGTTCAATTGTATCACAACTTCAACAACAATACTATGGTGATATGTATCACCCCCCCTTAGTCAATACTCCATCTCACATGGAAACCACTCCCCCTTACATAATGATCCGAAAACCATATGTATTTGTAGTGTGAACTACATATTGATTCTCCCCCTTTTTTTCAATAAAATTGGCAAAGGCAAAAGAACGGGATCCTAATGAAATTTCCGAAAGAGACATTTCATGACCAAAAGAAAGAAAACACATATCATCTTATTTAGATGCAATCATAAAGCCGAAGCTAAATGCATTCATCAAGGAGTTTAAAGATACAAGATAACCCCTCAAATATTCCGCAGCCGCACTCCCCACAAAGATTTGACAATTAAGCACAAGTTCAATTAAGAACTCTCCCCCATAATATGTCATTCCCGAAAGAACAACAAGAGCGACCTTAATTTCAAGAGAAAATAAGGATTTCTTTTGACATAACACACAAAAATTTTGACAGAAAAATCAATCCTACGGAAACAAATACAGAATTGAAGTAAACACTTACTGGAGTTTCAAACTCAATTTCCCAAAGGATCGAGATACGTACAGGGCCAAGAGTCATAGAAACAATTAATGAACCAAGACAACACCAATAGACTGCCGTAAGTGTTGAAACGTAGCAATGTCTAATGGTTTGGTGAGAATATCAGCCAATTGTTGTTCGGAAGGCACAAATTCCATACTTATGATACCATTTTCATAGAGATCTCGAATAAAATGGTACCTTATATCAATGTGCTTAGTTCTTGTGTGCTCAACGGGATTCTCAGTGATTCGAATCGCACTAGAGTTATCACAAAAGATCTTTATTATTCCAGTATCAATTCCATAATGAGCTAGCATTTGTTTCATCCATAGAAGTTGAGTGCAACATGACCCAGCAGCAATATATTCTGCTTCACATGTAGACAGGGATTGTGAGTTTTGCTTCTTGCTATGCCAAGCCACAAGACTCAGTCCTACATAGTAGAAACCCCCTGAAGTACTTTTTCTGTCTTCTACACATCCTTCCCAATCAGCATCTGAATAAAAAGAAAGATCAGTGTTAGTATCAAAAGTGTAAGATAGACCATACCCGACAGTGTGATTGACATATCGTATGATCCTTTTTGCAGCTACAAGATGAGATTACTTTGGATTAGCCTGAAATCTAGCACAACAACCAACACTAAAAGAAATATAAGGTCTAGTAGATGTGAGATATAAAAGGCTACCAATAATAGATCGATAAAAAATTTGATCCACTTTCGCTCCTTTCTCATCTCTATGCAGTTTACCAGTAGTGGGCATAGGTGTCAGTTTTGGAGAAGAATTATCCAGACCGAATCTTGACACAAGATCCCTTGCATACTTTTCTTGGGATAAGTAGCTTCCATCCTTATGTTGTTGGATTTGTAATCCTAGGAAGAATTTTAATTCACCAACATTGGTCATTTCAAATTCTTTAGCAAGAGAGACTTGAAAATCCTTTGCGAATTTTTCAGAAGTTGAACCATAGATGATATCATCTACATAGACTTGAGCAATGACAACATCTTTCCCACTTCATTTGGTAAACAATGTTTTATCAGCTCCGCCTCTTGAAAAACCTTCTCTGATAAGAGAAGTGGTGAGTTTTTCAAACCAGGCTCTAGGTGCTTGTTTTAACCCATATAATGCCTTTTTGAGCTTATCAGGGTTTTCAAACCCCTTAGGTTGAGCAACATATACTTCCTCCTTTAATATTCCGTTTAGGAATGTGGATTTTATATCCATTTGAAATAGCTTAACCTTAAGAAAACAAGCATGAGCTAATAAAAGTCGAATGGACTCAAGGCGTGCCACATGTGAAAAGGTTTCATCAAAGTCAATTCCTTCAATCTGCGAATATCCTTGAGCGACGAGCCTGTATTTATTTCTGACAATTGTGCCATATTCATCAGACTTATTCTTGAATATCCATTTAGTACCAACAATATTAACATTGGAAGGACAAGGTACAAGTTCCCACACGTCTTGTCTTTGAAATTGATTTAAATCTTCATGCATCGCATTCACACAAAAGGGATCGCTCAGAGCTTCATCAATATTCCTCGGTTCTACTTGTGAATGATAACAACCAAAATTGCACATATTTTGAAGTTGTCCTCTTGTTTTGGTTGTAGAATATTTTCCTCCAATAATACTGTTGGGATCATGATTACTTTGAACCCAGAGGTGTCGTGGAGGGACACGTTCTTGTTCATCAGGAGTAGCCTGATCAGTGCTCTTCTCCTCATCACTAGAAATATTAGGGTCAGTGATGTTGGGACAACTTCAATCGAATCACGGGATTTCTTTGACTTTCTCAATTGTCTCGGTTGGAGGCAATTCAGCAGGAGGATTATCATGATGAAAATCACTAATATCATCGATAATAACATTAGCAGATTCCATCATGACCTGGGTTCTGAGATTAAATACTCGAAAACCACGGCTATCAGAGGCATAGCCAAGGAAGATACCTTCATCACTTTTGGTATCAGACTTCCCTCTTTGTTCTCAATCTTTCAGGATGTAGCACTTGCTCCCAAACACTCTGAGATAGTGTAAGTTGGGTTTTCTTCCATACCACAACTCATAAGGAGTATTAAGTGTTTTCGACCGTAAGTAAACACGGTTGATCAAATAGCATGCTGTAAAGACAGTTTCTCCCCAAAACCTTAATGGTAAGTTTTTGTTATGGAGCATTACCCTGTCCATTTCCTGAATGTTCCTATTTTTTCTTTCTGCAACTCCATTAGCTTGAGGAGTAATGGGTGGTGAGTATTGTTGAATAATCCCCAGTTCATCACAAAATTCGAACACTTTAGTATCTTTGAATTCAGTTCCACGGTCGCTCCTAATTTTCTTTAGTTTGTGACCTTGTTCGTTCTGGATTCTTTTAACAATAATCTTGAATTCATCAAGGATTTCATTCTTATGAGACAGAAATGCGACCCAAGTGAATATGGTGTAATCATCTACCATAACTAAAGCATACTTCTTACCAGCAACCATGGGTTGTTGAATTGGTCCGAACAGATCCATATGAATTAAATCAAGCGGAGCTTTAGTGAGAATATCTTGAGATGATTTATGGTGAACTTTCGTTTGTTTACCCTTTTAACAGGCACCACATACACCTTCAATCTTTGCATTGATTTTGGGAACGCCTCTAACAAGTTCTTTGTTTATGATCTTAGTTAGAAGACGATAGTTGATGTGACCAAAACGTTCATGCCAAAGATGTGTAGATTCCACCTTAGTCAAATTGCAACGATTCTTTGAACTGAGTATCGAGAAGATAACAGTTGTTTTTACCACGAGTTCCTTGAAAAATCACTTTCCCAGTTTTGTCTACAATGTCACATCCATTTGCATTGAAGACAACTCGATGGCCTTTGTCACAAATTTGACTAACATAAAGAAGATTTGCAGGCATACCTTTTACGTATACTACATCATGGATTTCAGGTACGCCAGGCAATTTGATCGTCCCCTTCTTGCTTATGTAGCAGCAACTCCCATCTCCAAAAGTTACTGGTCCGCCTTCATAGTCATCTGAAGAGACAAACCAAGTGGTTCACCAGTCATATGTCTGCTACATCCACTGTAAAGAAACCATTGAAAGGGTGATGTTGATTTTAAAGCAAAAGCTCCCATACTATCAGTATTTTTCTATTTAGGGTTTCCTGATAGTTTTGTATGTCTTTTTAGAGAAGCAAAAAGTTGTTTAGTTTCCTTATGAAGATTACTTGCAACTTTTAGACTCTTTTGGAATGGCATACAAGCATGTTGAAATTGATTGGAGGAATCACAAAAAAAGCATGGGCCAACACCTTTTAGATCAACTGAGAAGTTCTGAGTCGTATCAATTTTCACAACATCAACATGTTGTTTATCACTTGACCTATGACGGTTTTTCAGAGAAGAACAACTGGAGTTACTCAAATCCATCAAAGGATTTAATATAACCAGTTTATCAGAACTTCTTCTACGATTGGTTTTTAAACCTGGTGAAGCGTTATAAGAGACTTTATTGTCCATAGAGTCAGATCGCCACAAACACAGACTTTTGAGGTCTTAAAGGTGTTTGCCTGCTCTGATACCAATTTAAAAAGCAGGGGTACAACAACCACACCTAATATTTCGCTTAGCAATCTGTATGGAAAAACTCCAATATACTTTCTAGAGAATCAACTAGACAGTCAGACTCAATCTAGACAAAAAGTATATCAAAGAGTTTATATCTCAATCTCTCGATTTGATATATACTCAAGCAAATAGAAATCTACGAGTCTTTATCAAATACTAGAGAGATAACTTGGATGGTACCAAAGACCAATATCCGAGTCTCAATCAATTTAAATCAACAACCAAAAGGTCAGATATTCTAATTGATTGAACAACGCACAACCTGTGACATTTCAATTATATAAACAAATATAATGCGAAAATAGAAATAACACAGACACCAGAATTTTGTTGACGAGGAAACCGCAAATGCAGAAAAACCCCGGGACCTAGTCCAGATTGAACACACAATGTATTAAGCCGCTACAGACACTAGCCTACTCCAAATTAACTTTGGTTAGGACTGTAGTTGAACCCCAACCAATCTCACACTGATCCAAGGTACAGTTATGCTCATATGTCTCTGATCCCAGCAGGATGCTACGTACATGATTCCCTTAGCTGATCTCACCCACAACTAAGAGTTGCTACGAACCAAAGTCGAAGACTTTAATAAACAAATCTGTATCACACAGAAAAGTTTACGGTAATAGATAAATCCGTCTCCCACGAATATACCTACGAGTTTTGTTCCGTCTTTTGATAAATCAAGGCGAACAGGAACCAATCGATAACCCGGACTTATATTCCCGAAGAACAGCCTAGTATTATCGATCACCTCACAATAATCTTAATCGATGCAACGAAAAAGGTATTGCGGAATCACAAACGATGAGACGAATATGTTTGTGACTTCTTTTTATCTTGCATATCGAAGATATAAATCTCAAGCCAATTATTACAATTGTACTCGTACGATAGTGTTGATGGTGGGTTTTCATTTGAGGTTAAATTTGTAAAAAACCGGAAAAATTATGCTCTGGCATCTTGTAAAAGATAAAGCCATTAATAAGTGTTGGATACTCCCTCACTTAATTCACCAAGAATGGAGCATGTAGCAACAATCCCATTCTGTGAATACATGAAATTCATCCAGGTTGGAGCATATAGCAACAATCCCTTCTTGTGAATTTCATATCAGACTTGTATTTCCAGTACTCATTATCAGTGTGGCATGACGACTGAGTGTTACTCTTACAGAGTAACACGAACCTCCAAGCACTATAATGAAACCATGTACGAAATACCCGTACAGGCTGACTCTCGGTGTGTTATACTAGCCCGATTGAGCCCCTCTCGGTGTGGTATACTAGCCCGATTGAGCATCCGGACTGACCGTATCAGTCCGGATATGATCTGATCGCAGTCATCCAACTCCATAAGCATGATTGGATGGCCCCAGATCAATTCTATCACCCCCAAGTAGGTATGGAATACCCACGGCCGACCCCGCATGGTCGGTCATTGGCCTAGCTTGCCAAGAAACCGTTCATACCAAGCATTATGGACGGAAAACCCTAAATTAGGGTTTGCGGCATATTACATGTGTCGCAAAGCAGTCTCAACCATCCATCTTTGCAGGTATAGATGGAGGGTGTAGATGTAGATTCAAAGGGCCCAGAGCATGTCAACACGATCACCGTGGGCCCGCCTACACACTTGACCAATCGGTCAAGACCAACCATGCTTGGTTGCAATAAATTCGTACGCCCAAAGGGAGCAGGGTCACACGGCCGTGAAACCCAAAATTAGGGTTTCAAGCCATCACGAGCGTCCATCTTCTCCGGCACGAATGGAGGGTCACAGATTAGATTAAGCAGGTCCGGTCATACCAGCATGACCACCGTGGGCCCGTCTATCCCCTCACTTGATCGGCCAAGGCATATCATGCCTGGCCATCCCAAAACGCACGTCCAAACTTGCGTGGTCACACCTCCCAAACCGCGAACTAATCTCGACCGCTCAACTTCGCCGGACGATTTGAGTGGTTCAGATCACGTTTTCATGGGATAATCAGGTGTAGGCGTGAACACCAGCCTACCACCTTCACGCCAGGCCAACCGACCAAGTCCGACCAAGATTGGTCGTCTTGGAACGCGCGCCTGAAGAGGGCGTGACGAGCGGCCCTTGCGGCATTGGTTTTCTATCGCAAATTGATCCCGACCACTCGATTTCACCGGATGAATTGAGTGACCCAGATCATACTTTCGTGAGGGAATGGAGTACAGGCGCCTACACCGTCATGCCGTCTACACGCATGTATGGTCGGCCTGGCCAAAATTGTATCCCATGCTTGCTTTCGACCAAGCTGGAGAGTGATGCCTGCGCACCTCTTCAAAACCCTAATTTCATTAACGGTCGCAGATGAGTGTCTCAAAGATCATCTCATCCGTCCAACTTCACCAGCTTGGTTATACAACCCTGGTTAGGAGTTATTTGGTTAGTGAGGCGTCATTACCCATCACTTTACCACACCATAATGCAAAGTACTGCATAAAATACACACGATACTTCACAAGTATCGACTTCTGAATAACGCGAGTTATTCAATTGACGATTACATGCTATCTTTCGTGGATCCACGATCCACACATTCCAGACATCAATCATGTCACAAAGCGGGGGATACATGCGGGGTATTGGTGGCGGTTTACGGCGTGCGGCGTGCAACGCGCCATCATAAGAACGTGTCGAGGAAGTCATGGACGGTTAGAGATGACGGGAGAAGTGGGCAAGACTGGTCGTGTAACACCAACACACACCTCCACTACTCCATCACTCCACTTCCTCCACTTCCCACGAGAGACGTGAATAAGGCTCAAATGACTTGTATAAATAGGTTCTCCTCCCTATTTTCCACACAGGAGAAAAAGAATACAAGTCCATACGAGATAGAAAACCAAGTGTTAGTACAAAACGTATTTAAACACCCAGAGCTTGCTTGCATCAATCACAAGCCTGCTCACCTTTCTGTTACAAGTCATAAGCAAGCCAACACCTTCACAATCTCAACACCTTCTTCGTTTCCCTCCCTAAGATCAACCCCATCTCCTTCACTTTGTGACCGAAACAAGTCTGGAACGGCCATTTCTTGGTTTAGGCCGAACTTGCACAGATTGATCTCTCGAATCTACAAGTAGTCACCGCGCAGTGTATTTGTTTAAGGTTTAGATTCATTCCTCATCCACACCCAAAATTACCAAATTCTGCAGGAATAGTTTTCACCCGTAAACAATTGGCGACCACAGTGGGAGGTTGATCTATCGGTTGCAAAAAATTGAATCCTCAATTTTTCGGTTTTCATCTCGCGATGTATCCTCACCAGGAGACCACAAGTGGTTCAGATATCATGGGAAGTATAGCTAGAATGCTGGAGGATGTCTTGGCAAATCAAGCTTGTATCGCTAGAAGACAAAGCGAAACATTCCGCCTTTTGAATGATATAACAACACAATTACGAGAAGGGTCGGCATGCATCTACTCAGGCAGTGCAAGAAACGCTGAATCCTTAGTCAGGAGTCACACCTTTACCAGTGGAGATGCAGAAAGAGCGCGTAATCACAGGGGACTCGGAGAGGCGAACAACATGGTCCAGTGACAACGAAGACTCGAGGCAACTCCACAGAGGAAAAGACTTGTCCGGGTACCACGACGTCTACCGGATAAAGAAATGGAGCCTGCAGCTTACGGATCTCTGCTGGAAGATTTATATCTCAAGACCCTTGTCGAAGTTGTGAAGAAATGCTTGAGGAAGGAGAGATCAATCAAGGAACACGTGAGTACAGAGGATGGGAACGTTCAAATCGATCACTCAGCAGTGATATTACAACACCTCCCATCATCAGAGCCATAGCAGCTGCAAATCTTGGCATCTCATCAAGTGTAACACCTCCGGTAGTCACCGAGCAACAACCTCCACTCCTTCATCCGGACGAGGAGCCGGAGGGCGAGAGGAGGACCATCTCCCATTACCATTGCAGACTTGATGGAAAAGCGTGAAGTTCTTGCCAAGACTCAAACGGATATGGCCGCAACTCGGAAAGAGGTACTCACTTTTCTTAAGACATTAAGCGATCTATTTCCACATGACACGCAACAACCCACGGAGACAACAAGGAATGCATTCAACGCACCGGAAAAGATACTTCAACGGCACGGACCTACATGGACACGATCAAATAAGCGACATCGGATATGAGCGGTCTGTCATGGAGGCTCCTACACTTTGGGACTGATCCTCACAACGATCTTCCTCAAGTCAATAGTTTCACTATGAACCAAAGGCCGGTGGATCGGGAAGCGGTTTCTCTAGTGGAAATTTTATGCAAACTTTCACACCTCTCAAAGAATCGGCGCGCGGAGACGTTTCTTGCAATCAACCGGAGGAAGGTCACGGACCGTGACCTACATGTCACCGCACGCATCAAGGATTCGAGTTCAAGACGGACCTTATCTACACGGGAGCGTCTTGAATGTGATTACTCTCAAGACTCTCGGGGCATCCAAGGTTCTCCCAGGCAAGGTCGTACGGAATCCTACCACAATGACGGACTTCGAGGGAAACCAAACCAGCACATACAGGAGAAGCTCCGCGGAAAGAATCAGACAAGTTCGTTGCATCCCACTACCCACGTGGGCATCAATTCAGGAAGAAGACCGGCTTGCATCATTGAGGGCTGGTACCCACGATGCATCTTTGCTGACGAAGCATTCTTCTCCATCCTGTGAAGCCACGACCCAAGTTCACGAAGAGGAACGAACTTTTATGGCGAGTCGTGACCGAGAAAGGGAAAATGGTATACCGAAACTTTGCCATTGTCAATTAGCGGCGGAGATCATTACCCAGTCTATCCACCCAATGGAATGCTACAACAAAGAACGAACCACAAGAACAAGTGTTGGATGCTCCATAATAGCACCAACTCCACAACTGATGAGATTAAAATCGTTGAGGAATCCCCTAGGCCTATCTCCATCAGCTCAACCTTGTGTATGGATAAACGCACAAAGCTCGTGGAACTTATCAAAGAGTACCAGGACGTATTCGCTAGGAGATATGAAGAAATGCCGGATTTAGATGAAAATTGGTCACCCATCATCTACATGTCATACCCGGACCCAAGTCGGTTAAACGGTTGTAGTTCGGACACGAGGAAAATGGATAAATCGAGTCTTGCATAGACTTCGAGAGACTTGAACAGTCTTTGCTCCAAAACGATCCTCCTCTACCTAACATCGACATGTTAGTAGATTCAACCAGCGGACACGGCATGTTCTCCTCCATGGATGGATGTAGCGGCTACAACCAGATGAGGATGTACGAGCATGATGCAAGTAAGATAGCTTTTCGAACTCCTCTCAGAAATTTTTATTATACCATACTGCCATTTGGTTTAAAAAATACTGGTGCAACATATCAACGCTCTATGACGGCAATCTTCCACTGGAGCCGATACCTCAAGGGAGTAGCCTCAAGAAGATAACGATGTCCACGCGTCATATCGAGCAAGATCCAGGCGAGTCACTTTATCAGACAGTGGTACATGTCTATCATGCTATGTTGGAGAATCCGCACTTTTTGGTCATCCTCTGGAGCTGTTGAACGCTCATCTACAACAACATATGCCCTGATAGAAAGAACCAGGCCTGCCGGTAATGAAGAGCCTCATAATGTTCGTAGGGGGGCATATATCTCACCAACAAGGCGATACAACCTTCGACTTTACGCAGCGATTACTGGAGCACCAACAGGAAAACCACCGAGATGCAACATCATGTGCGTCCGTCAACTCCAACTCCAGTACCACATGCACGACTCCCACAATAATGAAACAATGTCCAAGATATTCCTTATTTGGCTCGACAACAACCACTACGAACAAACCATGTAAACCACGCTTGGGGATCGAGGCTCGGCATGAAGTTCCTTCACCGTCGATCAAGGAATTCTTTAACATGAGAGAGATGGTCAGTCAAGAAGCATGGAATTCGCAAGGGTAAATCGAATCAAGAGGGAAACACTTCAATGCTCCCTCTAGCGAAAGCCGCTTCAATGGTCTATTCAAGAGACGCCTCAACGCTTTCTCCGGGACCCACGTTAGCCGCAGAATCCTTCTTCAACACTCTCTCCGGATCCACCTCAACGTTCGTAAGAAACCACTTTAACATCCTCTCGAGCCGTTTCAACACTCAAGCTGCATCAATAATCTGCGCTCTGGTCAAGTTATCTTTGACGTACTCGTTGCTCAACATACGTATCATCCATCCTTCATGACGGCCCAGCGGAGCATGAAAAACCTTGAAGTCGATAGGAGAAAGGTTATCTTGTGGAACGGATATTTTCATGTAGTTGAAAGGGCGCGGTGAACAACTCATCATCAATGTTCGGCATATCTTTAAGTTGTCAACACCTCGACTTGGCACCAAACATTATCCCTTAAGACATCTCAACGGGAGTTCTTTTCTTCATTCTATAATAAAAAACATGAGTCAATACTTGTATAAAAACACGTGAGATGTGTAGTCACACACGACACACATTCACGAGGAGTACAGTAAAGGCGGTATTGGGTCCAAACACCGGTATTGATCAAGTTTCAAGTCCTGGTATTGATCAATTTGGTATTGAGTCTCAAGTCGGTATTGGTCAAGTTACAAGTCTGGTATTTGCTTCAATCTGATCAAGTCACAAGTCTGGTATTGGTTTACAGGTTGTTGATGGGTGAAAACTACTCTGTGAGAATTTGGTAATTTGGGGTGTGGATGAATGAATCAAACCTTCAACAAATGTGCGCGGTGAGTGCTTGTAGATTCGAGGAGATCAAGTCTAAACCAAGAAATCCGATTATCACAAAGTGAAGGAGATGGGGTTGATCTTCGAAGAAGGTGTTGAGATTGTGAAGGTGTTGGCTTGCTTATTCAAGATCCGAGTGTTTGAATAGATGTGTAGTCCGTTATTCCCTTGTTGTTGGAAATAGGGCGGAGACCCTATTTATACAAGTCATTGAGCCTCATTCACGTTTCTCGTGGGAAGTGGAGGTAGTGGAATGATGGAGTAGTGGATTAACACACGACCAGTCTTGCCCACTTTTCTGTTCATCTCTAACCGTCCATGACTTCCTAACACGTTCTTGTGATACACGGAGACCAATACCCCGATAAGTCCAAACATTTGCATTATGGTGTGGTAAAGTGATGGGTAATGACTTCACTAACCAAATAACTCAGGGTTGTATAAAGCTTCAAGTCCGGTATTGATCAAGTGACATCCCAAGTGCGTTCCAAGACGACCCATCTTGGTCGGTCTTGGTCGATCATACCAGCGTGTAGGTGGTAGGCTAGTGGATTATCCCATGAAAACGTGTCACCGGTGAAAGCGGTCGAGATCGATTTGCAATTTGGGAAGTGTAGCCACGCATTGGGCGTTTTGGAATGGCCAGGCATGATAAGCATGGAGAGGTAGATGGGCCCACGGTGGTCATCTTTGGTCCAAGTCCATTTCATTGGTGGACGATTGTGTTGTAACCAATCATGGTTGGTTTTGGAGCGGTCACATGGTGATTGTGTCGACATGCTCCCGGGCCCTTTGAGTTCGCATCTACACCCTCCATCTATACCTGCGAAGATGGATGGTTTGATCAATGTCACAAGGGTCCCCATAATGCTTGGTATGGACGGTTTCTTGGCAAGCAAAGGCCAATATTCGACCATCAAGTGTGTGTATTTCATTGACAATCATGCTTGTGGAGTTGGTATTGCGATCGAATCATATTTGGCAAGCTAAGGCCGTGGGTATTCCATACCATGCTTAGGGTCAAGTCATCCAATATGGTTGGATTGAATCATATTTGGCAAGCAAGTATTCCATACCATGCTTAGGGTGATGGAATTGAAGTCATCCCGGTATTTCATATTACGTTTCAAGACCGGTGTTGGTCAAGGCTCAATCGGGCACACCGAGAGGGCTCGGGCTAAGGAATCGGCTGTACGGGTATTTTTCGTACATGGTTTCATTATAGTGCTTGGAGGGTGACATGAGTAACACTCGGTCTCATCGATAATGAGTACACGAAATACAAGGCTGAATTAAGTGAGGGAGTATCCAACACTTATAAATGGCTTTATCTTTTACAAGATATGGGACCCACGTTCAATCAAGCTTCAAGTATATATGGTCCGGTATTTCTTACGTTTCAAGACCATATTTATTTGCACAACACGGGACCATATTTATTTCTCTTATGTCATGGGAATCATGTTCACGAAATTCAAGCCCACGTTCGATCAAACGGCGCAGTAGCCCCACAAACGAAGCGGGCGCAGTGAGTCCGTCGATTAGGCACAACCCCACGATCGAGCGAAGCGGCGCATAGCCCCTCGACCTAATCGGGCATAACAAGGTCGATCCGGGAAAGACCGACATTCAAACGGAGCAAGCACGGAGTGGGCCTCGACCAAGGCGGACATAGCAAGGTCGGCCAAGTGACAAGACCGATATCATGCTAGGGGAATACTCTCCTGGACGCCTCTTGAACGCTCGCATGCTCCGAGGACAGGATGACCCGTCTCTCCTGGTAACATCTAACTTTGTCTCATAAAGTTTTATCTTTAACTGTCACCATCTTATGCATACCCCACAATAGTGTAACCATTGTGTTCTAGGCAGGGGACTTAATGTTGATGGTGGGTTTTCATTTGAGGTTAAATTTGTAAAAAACCGGAAAAATTATGCGCTGACATCTTGTAAAAGATAAAGCCATTAATAAGTGTTGGATACTCCTCACTTAATTCACCAAGAATGGAGCATGTAGCAACAATCCCATTCTCGTGAATACATGAAATTCCTCCGAGGTTGGAGCATGTAGCAACAATCCCTTCTGTGAATTTCATATCGGCCTTGTATTTCCAAAGTACTCATTATCGGTGTGGCATGACGACCGAGTGTTACTCTTACGAGTAACACGAACCTCAAGCACTATAATGAAACCATGTACAAAATACCCGTACTGGTGACTCTCGGTGTGTTATACTAGCCCGATTGAGCCCCTCTCGGTGTGTTATACTAGCCCGATTGAGCATCCGGACTGACCAGTATCGGTCCGGATATGATCCGATCGCGATCATCCAACTCCATAAGCATGATTGGATGGCCCCGCATCAATTCCATCACCCCCAAGCGGTATGGAATACCCACGGCCAACCCCGCATGGTCGGTCATTGGCCTAGCTTGCTAAGAAACCGTTCATACCAAGCATTATGGATGGAAAACCCTAAATTAGGGTTTGCGGCATATTACATGTGTCGCAAAGCAGTCTCAACCATCCATCTTCGCAGGTATAGATGGAGGGTGTAGATGTAGATTCAAAGGGCCCAGAGCATGTCAACACGATCACCATGGGCCCGCCTACACACTTGACCAATCGGTCAAGACCAACCATGCTTGGTTGCAACAAATTCGTACGCCCAAAGGGAGCAGGGTCACACGGCCGTGAAACCCAAAATTAGGGTTTCAAGCCATCACGAGCGTCCATCTTCTCTGGCACGAATGGAGGGTCACATATTAGATTAGCAGTCCGGTCATACCAGCATGACCACCGTGGGCCCGTCTATCCCCTCACTTGATCGGCCAAGGCATATCATGCCTGGCCATCCCAAAACGCACGTCCAAACTTGCGTGGTCACACCTCCCAAACCGCGAACTAATCTCGAACGCTCAACTTCGCCGGACGATTTGAGTGGTTCAGATCACGTTTTCATGGGATAATCAGGTGTAGGCGTAAACACCAGCCTACCACCTTCACGCCAGTTAACCAGGACCAAGTCCGACCAAGATTGGTCGTCTTGGAACGCGCGCTGAAGAGGGCGTGACGAGCGGCCCTTGCGGCATTGGTTTTCTATCGCAAATTGATCCCGACCACTCGATTTCATAGGATGAATTGAGTGACCCGGATCATACTTTCGTGAGGGAATGGAGTACGAGGCGCCTACACCGTCATGCCGTCTACACGCATGTATGGTCGGCTGGCCAAAATTGTATCCCATGCTTGGTTTCGACCAAGCCGAGAGTGATGCCTGCGCACCTCTTCAAAACCCTAATTTCATTAACGGTCGCAGATGAGTGTCTCAAAGATCATCTCATCCGTCCAACTTCACCGACTTGGTTATACAACCACGGTCGGGAGTTATTTGGTTAGTGAGGCGTCATTACCCATCACTTTACCACACCATAATGCGTCACGTATAAAATACACACGATACTTCACAAGTATCGACTTCCGAATAACGTGATTATTCAATTCAAAGATTACATGCTATCTTTCGTGGATCCACGATCCACACATTCCGGACATCAATCATGTCACAAACTAGGGGGATACATACTGGGGTATTGGTGCGGCGGTTTACAGTGTGCAGCGTGCAACGCGCCATCACAAGAACGTGTCAGGAAGTCATGGACGGTTAGAGATGACAGGAGAAGTGGGCAAGACTGGTCGTGTAACGCCAACACACACCTCCACTACTCCATCACTCCACTTCCTCCACTTCCCACGAGAGACGTGAATAAGGCTCAAATGACTTGTATAAATAGGTTCTCCTCCCTATTTTCCACACAGGAGAAAAAGAACACAAGTCCAGACGAGACAGAAAACCAAGTGTTAGTACAAAACGTATTCAAACACCCAGAGCTTGCTTGCATCAATCACAAGCCTGCTCACCTTTCTGTTACAATTCATAAGCAAGCCAACACCTTCACAATCTCAACACCTTCTTCGCTTCCCTCCCTAAGATCAACCCCATCTCCTTCACTTTGTGACCGAAACAAGTCTGGGAACGGCCATTTTTGGTTTAGGCCGGACTTGCACAGATTGATCTCTCGAATCTACAAGCACTCACCGCGCAGTGCATTTGTTTAAGGTTTAGATTCATTCCTCATCCACACCCCAAATTACCAAATTCTGCAGGCATAGTTTTCACCCGTAAACAGATAGAAATAGCAAGATCAGATCACACAACTACGAGAAAGTAGTATCAGTCTGGCTTCACAATCCCAATAAAGTCTTTATGTCGTTAACCTGCTTTAGAGAAGAAAACCTAAGGTTAAAGGAGAATCGACTCTAGCTGATACAACTAGTTAACTTTCTCAACCTGAAAACCTGATTAGATTCAATCAATGTTAGCTTGGTAACAAAGCATTCAATATTCACCGTTAGATGAAAACCTGATTAGATTCAATCTAATATTTCTCAACCATTAGATCGAAAACTTAGCTTGTTAGACACAAATGAAATGCACGTTTTTAGGCTTGTGTAACCGTACCCAAACATGTATATTTGTTGGTTCAACATTAGTTAACCAAAGGTTAGCCATATGAACAATTTCATATCAACCATATTCTTCTTCACCATAACTAGTCCAAATGACTCAAATGAACTAGTTAGAGAGTTGTTCAATTGCTTAGATCTTTATGTAACTACACAAGACACAATCGAAGCAAAAACGATTTTATTCACTCGAATCGGTTCATGAACTTTATAGCCACGGTTTGCAAAAGCATTCCTTAGTTTATTTGAACATGAGTTCAAGAACAATCGTTTTTAGATATAACCAACTCAAGTTCGCGGACTGGGTTCGCGGACTTAAGTTCACGGAAGGAGTTCACAAACACCAGCAGAAATTCTCGGGTCGAGAACTTCCACCAGTTCGCGTACTTGGCTCACGCCACTATTCCGGTTCTCTTGATCAACAAAGTTCGCAAACTTTGTGTTTATGGGTAAAAACTGAGTCTTCTATTTTTGGTAATTTGGGGTGTGTTGATGAGAAACAAATTCAAACCCTAAACAAATGCACTGCACGGGAATGCTTTTAGGTTCGAGAAATCAATCTGTAAGACTCTGGCCTAAACCAAGAAATGGTCGTTCCATATTCAATTTGGTCACAAGGTGAAGGAGAAGGGTTGATCTTAGGGAGGGAAGTGGAGAAGATGTTTGAGATTGTGAAGGTGTTGGTTGTTTATGACTTGTATCAGAATGTTGAACTGGCTTGCACAATGTAAGATATCAGTTCTTGGTATTTTGGATACGGTGTTAACAACAACTTGGTTCTTTTTTGTTGAAATTGATTGAAAATCTATTTATACAAGTCATTTGAGAGCAACCCTGATCTCGTAGGAAGTTGAGGAAGTTAAGTAGTGGAGTAATGGAGTTGTGTAAGAGGTGGTGATCATTGCGTGATCACACCTTCACCCGCTACTCCATCATTACTAACCGCCCGTCCTTTCCTAACACGTTCTCGTAATGGGCGTGTTTCACGCCGCACGTTGTAAACCGCCAGACCAATACCCCAGTAAGCATCCCCCAGTTTGTGACATGTTTGATGTCTCGAATAAGTGGGTCGTGGGACCCACGGAGAATAGCATGGTGCTATTAGGTGAAACAACTAAGTTGTTTATGAGGCCAAAATAAAATATGTATGTATTCGACGCATGTAAAGCAGCTTAAATTAGTCGATGTGTATGAAGCATCATTGTTTTTGAGCTTGATTGAATAAGTCATGGATAAGCGTCTTAAAAGAGGAAACATGATCGACCAACTTTGGGTGATCGTTTGGTGGGTCTAGGTACACGTCATTACTTGGCCGATCGCCTCATGTAGAAGAAGGTTAGCCGGTCTTCACAATGTTGCTTTGCTTGTTCTCTAAAAATAGATCTATACCATCCAACTAGGCTGGCGAAGTTGGATGGTCGTGATCGATTTGCGGCAGTTGTTCAAACGCCGTTTGACGCAATTTTAGGGGTTTGGGGCCGATCGGCCAACTCCCTTTTGAGCGAGCGTTTTGAGGCATTGAGCCTAGTTTGCGTAGGCTGGTCAATCACATGTAAAGATGGGTCCACAGTGATCACGTTGACATCTTCGGGGCCGTTTAAGATTAAATCTAAGCCACTCAAATCGGCTGGCGAAGAGGAGTGGTCAAGATCGATTTGCGGCAGTGACATACAGCCTTAATCGCCAATTTAGGGTTTCAAAGTTGCGCGTTCACCCTACTTTGGGTGAACGATTCTATGTGTTCCAAGCTTGCTATGCGCAAGTCGATCAACCAACAATGGAGTTGGGTCGACGGTAAACACGTTAGCATCTTGTTGGTTGTCTAAAATTGGATCTGGGCCATCCAACTAGGCTGACGAAGATGGACGGTCGTGATTGATTTGCGGCAGTAATGCGTTGTCGCAAACACCGATTAG
This sequence comes from Papaver armeniacum, assembly GCA_023531295.1. Taxonomy (NCBI): domain Eukaryota; kingdom Viridiplantae; phylum Streptophyta; class Magnoliopsida; order Ranunculales; family Papaveraceae; genus Papaver; species Papaver armeniacum. The sequence continues at coordinate 255,355 of JAJJWW010003242.1, forward strand.
GGCTTTAAAGCAGCCACGTCCACCCTAGTTCAATCGATCGATTTGGTGTATTATTAACTTCTCATGAGCAAGTCGATCGGTAGAGGATACTATTGGGTCGGTGGCGAACACATTGATACTTCCTTGGTCATGTGGAGTGCGATCAAAGCCGTCCAACTAGGCTGGTGAAGTTGGACGGGCATGATAGATTTTGAGACCGTTTTTTACGGTATTAACTCGTTCGAGATATTTTTATACAGCGCGACCGCCCATATTTGGGATCAGCGTTCAAAGCAGTTTGTGGCTAAGAGAGTGGGACTCGATCAGCTAGGGCACTAGTGGGCCCGCCGGTGGTCACTTCGGTGGTTGCCTAATTCTGTTAGGAGTAAGCTATGCTTGTTAAATCGTACGGCCAAGTTGTGTGGCCGTGATCGTTTCTGAGACTGCCATTAACAGTCTAGATTTTCTTTAAGAATAAATATTTGTTCAATCACATTAACTTTAAAAGTGTGTGAACGCATTGATCTCTTTGTCTTAGAGTGATGTAGCCCGTGTGGGTACTTTCATGTAGATCTCAATACTGGCACTTCGGGAGATTCATGCTACTCTGCTGAGAGTGAACACTTCATCGTCATGTCATGTCAATAATGAGAGTTCGGCTGAGAACATAGCATGGAAAATACTAGGCGAGTCATGCATTAATAACTAACGCGATAGGTTGAAATTTATAAGATATCTGGGATTGATGCACCATTCTGATAAATTTCATAAATATATCGAATTACTCGATACATGTATAAGTAAAGAGGCTTAAACACTCATTCATTTTTAAATGGCATTTACTCCTTTGCAGGATGACAGCGCATTAAATACAGGATTTCACGATTTTGACCATGAACTAAAAACCACCATCAACACTTTGGTTCAAGGAATAAGGACTTATACATATATGTGTTTCCACAACAATGCTTATATCCTACCATGGTTATGTAATTTAAACTCTCATTTCAATCATTGAAACATTCTCAGAGGACGTTATATAGTTGTTATTCACAAACCATTTTTCGTCAGAGCAATTTTCAAAGTGATTGAAACATAACATGACTTTCGTCACTAGGTAAAGATGAATTCGGCTAAAGCGAAAGCTTACCAACACATATTTCGAGAAATAGATAGGCAAGATAAACTCGGCTCGAAATACCAAATGTGTATAATCTTAGTCTATATAGCAAAACGACTTTTGTCTCAAGATAGGAGATAAATAGACTTTTGAGTGATAGATAAGTTCAAGTCTCCACATACCTTTTAGTCGATGAAGTTCCACCGGTTCCTTGAGTAGTCCTTCGTCTTGTATGATGATTGCCATGGAGTTCTTGAGCTCAACTACACTTTCTATCCTAGTCCGAGACCTTAGCTATAGTAGACTAGAAATCAAGACTTATAGTTTTGATCACTAACATTGACAAACATGCTTGAGATAGCAACGCATGCGAGTTCGACCGAGCAATGCTCTAACATCACCTCATGTAGAATGTCCTACCATATTACCTTAACACCATCTAGCTTTTTCTTTATGATGAATGGCAGAGTTTTATTCGAGATTTCTGCATGTCCATTTCCTTGTCAGAAGTATGGCTAGCTAAACCAGTTTATACTCACTAATTAGGAACTTCCCATATCCATAGTTTTGTGCCATTACAGCTTTAAGCAAGATAAATGATATTTTTTGGAGATCTAAATATAATTCAAAGTTTTTGAGTTTAAGAATTATACTTTTTTTTATATATCTTTTTACTTTTCTGTTGAACTCTGCTAGTCGATCAGACTTGGATTGGGATCCGTTGTCAGCTACTAGCTCTGTTAACATTCTAAATCTGCAGATAATGTGTTCCAAGATAAACATTCTGACATCTATTTCCGCGATTGTCGCCAAGGCTTTGGCATCAACCCACTTAGAGAAATAATATGTGGCTACCAGTAGGTATTTTTTTCCTCAAGGCTCTTGTGCATTTGTATTTCAATTTATATTAGTTCAAATTCAGCTTTCAAAGCTTGAATTCTCACATTATGCTTTCAATTTTCTCTTTATGCATTTGAATAAGTTATGAGTATGAGATTTTTTTCACCATAGTAAATGGACCCATGATGTCCAATGTCCACTTCAATGGTCGTGGTGTCAAAACACTGTGTAGGGTTTCTACTGGTGCATTTAACTTGTTATCATATCTGCTTATTTCAGAATCTAAAAGCGTTAATTATCACTGTTTAAAATTTTTTACCTTTTCATTTCTGACTTTTAGGTTCGTGTTTGCATTTCTGACTTCTAGAGTCATGCTTGTATTTGTGATTTCTTAAGTCATGTTTCACACATGTGGTATGAATCTAGTCTTCACTTGTTTCAAAAGAAAATGCATTCAAAACTTATTCAGATTATAGTATTAGGAATACCTTTGGAACTTGTCGCATTTCTTTCGATGAGCTCTGCAGCTTTTTTCATGGGTGGCAAAAGTAGCCTTGAGATATAGCTTTGTCATCAAGTGACCTTTTGCATGCATGATTTCTATAGTCATCATAATATATTCATCTCAGGATTTGCATCTCTTGTCCTTCCGATACACACTTCAAGAGTGGCCCCACATTGAACTTTCTATACATGTCATCACCTATGAGATGATATCTTATTTCCTTTGATCTAGCTTTTCTTGCTTCTTGTAGGTCAGATGGTAGTATTTCATGTAATTGTATATACATATTTCATACAGGACCCTTCTGCTTCAGCTTGTGTCAAGTTTGAACTTTTTACTCTAACACGGTCTACGTCAGAATCATAAATGAATAATATCTCAAGAATTCCAATCTTGATTGTTCTCTAACGGGCTCTAGGTATCACTGAACCCACGAAGTGAAAAATAGAGGGTACCAAGTACACCATGAAATTTTTTGTTTAGAAACGTGTATGGACAAACTTGTTACGATCAGTAAGTATAGATCAATAATAGTAAAGATCTTGTACCTGTTTTGCAAACAAGTTTACTTGGATGGTCTCAAAAATAAATATCCAAAAACTTACCCAGTATGTAAACAAAATGTACACGAACCGAATTCCAACAAGAACAAGTCTTGTGATCAATATTTCATACATGAATTCACAAGAGCAAGTCTTTAGGTTTTGTATAGTTTGAGCTTAAAAATTGAATTGTCTAGGTTGTTTAATGTACTACTTGTCATATTTATATTATCAAGATAAACAATATAATGAGGGGGAAAATTTACACAAGACACCAGAAATTTTGTTAACAAGGAAAACTACAGTATGCAGAAAAACTCCGGGATCTAGCCCAGTTTTGAACACCGCCATATAATAAGCCCTTACAAACACTAACCTACTATCAAACTTCGAAATGAAATGTAATTAAGACCGAATTGACCCTCACATTTATGTGAACAGACAACCTTTGGAATAAAAAAGAATTACAATGATCAAGATAAGATTCATGTAAAAGATAGTTTGACCGAGATTTACGAATCCCTTAGTGAAGACTTTAAAATTTGTAACCTAACACAGTTTCACGAAGAAACCTTGGTATTTAGAGGACCACTCTAGCCGCAACTAGGACATAGAAGTGTCATGATTGATATTAGTTTTCGTGAAGTCCTCTATTTATAATGGTTGGATAGCTTATAATGAAAGCTAAGTTCGCGAACTAGTTTCCATATTTACGTATTACTTTGATATCAAAAAATCTTAACTTCTCAATATAAATTGATCATGCAAGCAAGTGAGAAGTTTTTACCTTGAATTACAAAGAAGAATGTTCAAACACATATTTATTTTTTAAATAAATGTTGTGGTAAGCCAAAGAACAATGGTTAAGTTGTTCGTGAACCATCAAGTTTTTCAGTAACTCTCAACAACTAAAACAGCTTGTAAAAAATTTGTCGTCTAGGAGTTCACGAACCTTTTGTATCCATAAGTTCGTGAACTGTTCAAATCAGTTCGTGTACACACAAAAAAAACACGTCCGGAAACCTCTTTAAATCAACTAGTTCGTGAAGTAGCCAAGTCAGTTTGTGTATTTGAAGATTCAAAAGTATTCTTTTTTTTTCTTTTTTCTTTTTTTTGCTAAATCACAATTTTATTAATTATTAAAAATCAAACAAATACAAAATTAGAGTGTTCAAAAGATAAACCTAAAAAACAAGAAACTCTACAACTTTTTGCTAATTCATTTTGGCTACCAAAATCTGTAGTATTTTCTATTTAGCATCTCTATTTGAACTAGAGATGATGGCCTCCCTTCATGAATGATAACTGCTCCCTGAGTTAATGTTGCACCTTGTTTTGCAAGCCCATCAGCAGAGAAATTAATTTATGTGTGACAATACTCATATTGAATTTCAGTTAAATCTTTTCTTGCTTTCAGCCATCTTGACAGTAGACACCAAGGCACCATCCCTTTCTAAAATCTTCTATCACTGACTTTGAATCAGATCTGATGATGATTTTGCTACAATTAAATTTAATTGCCCATTCGATGGCCCACACAATAGCTAATGCTTCAACAATATAATTAGTAGCAATCCCAATCCCACCTGAAACTGTGCCAATGACCTGACCATCGTGACTTCTAGCTATAATGCCAAAACCTTCCACCCCTGGATTACCAACTGCAGCACCATCGCAACAAAATAGAACATACCCCACATCTGGATTGAGCCACTGACATTCCTTGATAACATTGAATTTAATGCTTCTCTGTCTTAGATTAAAGAAACTAAGCACATAAGAGTCATAGTTTTGCCCCCATCTTGTACCTGTCATTCTGTAGCCTCCATAGTATACCAGACTCATGATTCTTCTTTTAAAGCTCTCCAAATTTGGTTGAATATTTTCATAAATCATTTTGTTTTGTTGAAAACAAAGTTCTCTCATTGTAGCACATATAGGGCTCTTTTGTTTTGCAAATATTAGAATCTTAGTAAGGAAGTAGGTACTGGGAACTTAAAGATAGCTACTAACCATTGCCATATGTTGTTACCGAACTTGCAGAACCACAGGAGGTGTCTCATGTTGTCTTGATCTTGCTTACAGTTTGTCAGTGGCAGAGCCAGAGTTTAAAAATGAGGGGGACTAAAATAAAAAAATTGAACATTTATGGACTAAACATTAAGAATTAGGTGGACTAAATCTAAATTACATGATAAAACTAAGGGTGTTTCTATAGTTTTACAGATTTTAAGGGGGGCTAGAGCCAATGGCTGCAGTTTGTGTACTTGAAGATTCAAAAGTATTCAAGAACATTTCAAAATCAATTAATTCGCATAACCAAATCAGTTCGTATACACGAGTTAATGAGACAATAATTCATCAAGTCTTACAATTTATAAGTTCCAAGTTCGGGTACTGAGCAAAGCAGTACGTGAACATAAAAATTAACAGAAAAATTTATGAATTAGCTTCTATTTCTATTTCGTCTAATAAACAAGATATGCACAAGAGGCTGGAAGCGGGTTTAGTCATTAGCCATGTATCATCCAACCTATCCATCACCTGCCGCCGCCATGCATCCCAGCTAAACAATTCTAGAATAATGCCCTGAACCACCACGATGGTGCTGGACTGCCAGTCTTCTGCAAAATCAGCCCCACATAGCAACATGCATTTTTCAAGCATTGATTTAGACAATATAATCCCCGATCAAGAAACAGAGTAATGAGTCAATGCATAATAATCCTTTTCAACATCGTTGATATGTATCCGTGGATATTAGCTAGGAACATAAATGATATCCGAACTTGGAAACCTGAAATTAGGCCTCTCGAGGGACGAGTGATGAAAGTTCTAACTAATGAACTAAGATAAATTGCATAATTGGTTACCCGAAATACAAAATACGTTGTAGAATCTAAAACAATCAGAGTTTTGAAATGTAAACGAGATTACTTCAGTTATTAGTTTGTAAATGAAGAAGATAAATCAAGCATAAAAAATCCTGAAAATTACGCCTAAAAAATATCCTAATGTCCATCCAATGTTTGAATATTAAAATTCTTACCGATGGCAGGTAATAATTATGTCTTCAACCCACATGGAATGGGCCAACATTTGGTGTACATTCAAATGAAAATGACACTCAGTGTTGTTTAGAACATCAGATTTCCATTCGACTCCAAAAGAATGATTGCAGTTTCACTAGTGAAGCGGTTTGAAACATCCTATAATTAGACAATCTTATTTGATATTGTGAGGAGGTTCACAGCATATATATATGGTGATGATACTGTGAATATGCCACATATTCACATATTCTACACACTTATCTTTGTGGTGCTGGAACATGTCTCTGCACCAGCCTTTGGTTATCTAGATAATCATCATTAAAAGAAGAAGAAAAAAAGTTGTTACTCATACTAAGCTTTCTTCCCCTTTTTTTCTTTCCATTCTTTGATATCAGCATCAATCTTTGCTTGCACGCGTTTATGGAAACCAGGATATGGCTCATATTTGCAGATAATCTGAAGAACCTGAAATAAATCATAGCACGCAATAATACATATTTGATCACTCACCAAAAAGTTCTGATTGCAGTAGAAATTTTTTCCAAACATAAGATGATTTAGATTGATCAATTACCTCGAGCAAAACAAAGAACGGTGCCATTAAAAATGCTTGAGTAAGGTTGTCAAATAATGCAGGTGCTCGCTTCTGAGGAAAAGAGCAAAAGGGAAGAGTAAATTTGCAATAACTCCGCAGTCAGAAAAAACGAATCATACAAAAACATGGCACAACTTTTATCTAATTAGCTTTCGTTACCTCAAAGACTCCATGGCCAATAAATTGTCCAGTCCAGCAGAAAAGCTGAGCACCCAGAACTGCCTGAAGTCATTTCATATCTGACAGTAAGTTAGACACATTTCGTTCTTGTTTACTAAATTGCCATAAATATATAACTTACTAGCCAACAATTAGAAACCTGGAGAAAATGAGATACAAACTCGCAACTAGATTGGTATTGAAATGTGATTGTCGTTTTATCCATATACTATTCTATGCTGGGCCTTCTGGCAGGTGCCTCCTGAGATATAACCCCGCAGTCCGACCCAAACAAAGGATAAGCCACCAAAATTATATAGCCTGGTCTTCTGCTTATCAATTATGTGCAGAGGCAGCAATATCTGCTACCTTAAATTCTCTAAAGCATTCAGAATGTACTAAAGTCTTAAACTCACTACCAAGAGTGTTTTATTAACTAAGATATACTATTCCAATAGACTCATTTTTGTAGGTTTCAGTTAAGAAATTTCTGGTTAGACTCTAGAAGTTAGGATACTATACGAAGAGATAAAGTCATACCCCTGTTTAAGCAGTATAAGGGATTAAGAACATCTAGAAGATAAAAATGATAAAAATCATAGAACTGACGGAGACTCCCAATGATATAAGAGGTATTAAGAGGGACCTGAAAATTGAAAATTACAACAGTGACCTCCCATTGCAAGAATTTACATACTTTAGTTGGAAATAACCAAGCCAAACTATTGATATGTTGGAATCTAGTTGCGATGTCTCTATCAATAATCTAATACCATACATTGCCAATATACAAAAATTCCCATGGTAATTCCAGCATCAGGAAACAAAAAGATTTGATCCTAAAACCAATAAATACAATCACAAAAAATTAGCTAGAAACATAGTCACTGTCAACATAGAGAAAAACTACAAGCGTAAAACTAAATTTGAGAAAACAAAAGACTTTAGATAATATGAGGAAAGATACAATAGAATGCTGCTCAATGGAGAGACTGAAGTGTACATAATCGCAAGATTATTCTGGAAAGTACTCCCTCCGTCCCACTATATAATGACCTAGTTGAAGGTTGCACAATTCTTAAGGTAAGGGAGGGAAAAAGTATTTTTAAGTATTTTTTACAATTATACCCTTATGTGTAAAATTTAGAAACGATTCATCTCTCAAACTATACCACGGATTTTCGTAAACTTCGTACCATCGAAAAACATTTTTAAACACCTACGTAACGAATATAAACATGAATATCAAATTATACATATTTCTTATACTACGATAATCAATCAAATGGATAGTTTTAGAAATATTCCCTTGTTTTATGAAATAGGTCAACTAATGGTGGGACAAAATTTTAAACTAAGTAGGTCATCTAATAGTGGGACGGAGGGAGTACAAAGGAGAAAAAACTAAATGAAACAAAAAGAGAGAACAGAAGAAAAAAAGAGCTAGAAAGGACACACTTAACCACAGTACAGATGACAAAACAATATATTTGAGATATGCAGTAAAAAAGTTCTAAAAAACAAAGTAAACAATCAAAATGCATAACAAACCCATTATGCCAACAAGACCACCTACTTACAGTCAAACAGAAACAATATCCGGAAAAAAATTCAGATCAATAGTAAAAATAAAGTTACCGAGCAGTAATATGTTCTTAGTCAGTGGCTGGAATTTTCTTCTTACCCCATAGTATCCTCATAATACAAAAACTTTCAGAAAGAGATATAGAGCAAGAAACATTCAAAGCAAATTTAACGAAAAAGTTATCCATCACATAAAGAATGCACATAGTGAAAAAATCACAAAAAGCACACATAGGTTGACAAATGTATGACTAAAACTGCTTAGCTAACCACATTAACTTCATGACCAGTAAGGAAGACTGACAGATACCTACTTACTTTCAAAGATAGAAAGACAAAGCCAACAAGAAAGTACCAGAATGTTATTATAAAATATATATAAGTTTACATAGGAAAACTAGTGTATCCTATAACATAAAGTAGATTCCATTGACATTGCTACTTTGACATGCTTAGAATGATATTCTCCGCTGCACCTAAACGGTAAAGACTCCCTTGGCTGATGTCCATGAGCAATAGTATATAATGTGAGCTGAATATTCTCACCAAAAATCAATCCATTCTAAAGTTTATAACCTTGGCATCCATTGACTACAATATTTGACATGTCTAGTAACCGTCAATATGTTCAATGCACAGATAAACTGGTTATAAGATGTTATTATTAAGGTGGAGTAGATCATTGTCGCCGAAAATCAGTCATTAAGTCTTCAGGTGCAAGGCAAAATGTTATTTCAGCACTTCAAAATAACAATGTCAATCGAACCTCCTCAAACCTAATTCGATCCTTTCTATTAACAAATATTTAATCCTAGACTGAATAATAATAACTCAAAAACAACTAATAAGTTCTTGTCAAATATGAAAAATCCTAGTTAATTATGCACTGAATTAGCATAAATCCAGACAAAATTAATGAACAAATTTGCAAATAAAAAAATTACCTTCCAAGCCAGAGAGAACCCAAGTGTCTTAGCAACAGAACTAGCTCCAACCCAACAGAAGAAACATAGAAGAGCAGCTAAAGAACCAGCTTTAACATCCAACAGTACATAATACAAAGCATAGATTACCGTAAAGAAGAACCCAAAATTCAAAACCAAATTCCCCAATGCTGCTGAAGCTTCAATTTGAGGAAGAAGATGAAAGGGTACAGGTATAAAGTAAAGTAAGATCAAAGATGTGAAGAAAATAGGCCAAACTAATAACGTATGGATGAAAATATTGACTGGGTTACTATGATAAGCTCCATAAAAAGCAAAATGTTTCTCAAGATCAAGTAATCCACTTCTTCTCGCCATTCAAAATTAAGAAACCTGAGAAACGAAAAGGGAATGTTGATTTCTGTGGGTTTAATTAATGAATGGTTTTGAGAAGAAGAAGATGAGGGAAAGGGTTTTGTTAAGGAAAGTTACTTTTAAAAGGGAATGAGTCGTTGAGGTTGTTTTCTACAGTCCTTTTGGCATGAAGAAGAAGGACGGAAGCAAAGAGGACTTTGTTAGGTATACGCGTTGTTTTTAACGATGTAGTGCATCATCAATGGACCAGAATTAGCTGAGGAGTGGATTTTGGCAATTACAGGGTTCGAACCCCTACCTCCGCAGTGGGAGGGAGCATGCCAACCACCAGACCACTTGGTAATTGGCAACCATCACATGGTTAGACTTAATCTAGTTTTATGATACCCAAAGATTCATCAGTTACAATTATAATGAAATGCCGCGAATCTAAAGAAGCAAAACATAGGAGCAGAGCGTGAGCAGCAGTCTTCGGATCATAGTTGCACCAAGGGGAGATGTTAGTGTCGAAGGTCATAAGGCCTTCGTTCAATGCTTTCCATAAGAAAAGTTGTATTGTTGATGGACCTGGATGAGTCCATAAGAACATAGATGACTGTAGAGATGTTCGATGCGCTTGATTCAAGGTGCCAATCAGGCAATTGCTTCCATATGTTGAGGTGTACTGCCCGAGCGTTAACTGTCTATCTTCTTCTTTTCTGCTTTGATCCATCAAATGGTGTTTACTAGAGAAGACAGATGTTACTACTACTGATAATGTTACTAACAAAATACAAGAGACTAAAATAAAGAAGCAAGGGCAATTACAGACTCAAACTAGATTACACTAGTAAAAGGAAAGCAGACTATCACTAAAGTAGAGCGAAAAGGGCCAAGAAAAGAGAGTAAACTTAAACGGAAATAAAGACCCGTCTGCCGGCCCAAAAACACATAGATTAAGCTTCCTCATATCTTATATGTTGCTGGAAAAATCTAATCCATGGGATTTAAAGATGTTGCTGCTGCTGAGAGTGTTGTTGATAGATTTGTTGTGGTTGCTGCTGACAAACAACTTTCAAGTTATATTCCTTCATTCCTTAAACGCAACGAAAAATTAGACGAAGGCCTAGAGAATAAAAACTGTTGCAGAGATTGAAGTATGCTTGAAAAGCAGTCACTATTATTGTCTTGCAAAATTCCATATAGTTCCCATAACTCTCCCTTGTCTGTCTTAGTTGAACAGGAAACAAGGAAGATAGGGTGTTTCATGCCATCCCAACTAAATCTAATTGATGTTCTTCTTACCATTGTACGTGAATCAAAGTATAACTGTTGGAGAAAACCATTAATAATAATTGAACTCTCATAAGTACCATTCCATAAGACGCTAGGTATGAGTATCAAATGGCATGGTGATCCGCAACTTCCCTTAACCGAGAGTAAAAACTTTGGATGACATCCATCTGAACTTGTCGCAAAAACTAATTAATTCCCCCATAGAAAAAACCACTGAATTTTTTACCGGTTTACCAAATTTTGACCTGATTTCCAAAACTTTAACAAGAAAGCCTCTCCAACTATAGATTTAAATTCGCGGCGAAAAACATGGACTGAAAAACAAAACCTTAGGCTTGATTGAGAAGAAAACTAAAACAAAATTTCTAGCAAGGCAATGCTGCAATTGAATGCCTTTCATACTCCAAACTCATAACCAACAAGCATTAGGTAAGAAGAAAACATACCACCATATCAAGAGAGCACATGGTGCACAATAAGAAAAAACAGGACAATTTTTTTCTTGAAGGAACAAGGGGATAAACAGAGCCCCTAGAGTAAAAAACAGGACAATTAACAAACACAGAGACTTCGAGGATGACAGAATCAATCTAAAAAAAAAAAAAAAAAAAACAAAGGGAAATTGGCAATTAAGGGGTTTATATGATTATGGGTTTGGGGTTATGGGGACGAAGCATCAGATTTGGTATAATAATTTATGAGGAAATAACAACATAGGGCATAAAAAACATAATCAGCGCCACAAGGGAAAGGATTTAAGAGAAGGGTGTATGTGAAGGTCTCAAACCATGGAAAAAAGCAATAGAAAAATTTTAACAAACACACAGCAAACCGGAAATAAAAGAGTATGAATAAAAAAATTTAGGACCATCCGTAAATAAGCCAGAAAGGATGAATTGAATCCATCTTCATGGTTACCTGATTGAAATGGATTTTAATACGAAAAAGAAGTACCCATGTAGAGGAACCAATAGATCGACAAAAAATCCGCCATCTCCGACAAGATTCTGGACTTTCAAACCTATCTCCATATTACAACAGCGAAATTATTACAGAAATCCCATGACAGAGCGATCGAGAGGAACAGATTTATCAATCGGCGCAATAATCAAGTGTAAATAGGCCGGCAAACCAAGATATTAGCCGAGAATTGGCAAATCAAGCATGATGAAATTTAGGGATTGGATGAAAAAGGGGTGAAACTTCAATAATCTTTATCTAATCTACTGACAGCAAAAAACCTAAACTAGTTTTAAGATTCGTACTATTACTGCTCAGATCCATAAAGATCCAAGTAGATCTGAGCAGTTATGAGCTTGCCGGAGAGGTGAAAATTCTTATTCTTAATCTTAATCTAGTGGGAGTAGGAGTGGGAGATTCAAGTTTTTGGGTGAACCCACTTCACCGAAATTTAACGCCCGCCCGTAGTGGTGATCCAATATTCAATCTCCGGGCGTCATTTATAACGGCACCAGACGCTAACCCTAATGACGTCTCCTCAGAATTTAGAAAGACGCGTCTTGACTTTGTTGACCGGTCAAAACGTCATTCCTAATGGCGTCCCAAAACTATTGTTACAGTATGCGAGCTACAACAGATGCTTTCCATTCTCTTTTCTTATTTTCTCTTTTCTTCTACCAAACCCGAAGAACACAGTTTTGCATGGCTAGATTGATGGGGATTTGTGGTAGATTTCAGAAGGGTTTGTTCTACTTGCTGTGGAGAACCTTTTAGGTGGTATTTTGGGAGATTTTCATCAACAAACCAAGTCTAGGTATGAAAATTAAGTATTCATTGATTTTATTGATGTTGTGTTTTTGATTTTAGTTATAAACGATTGATTTCGATTTTATTGAATGCATAAACATGAATATGTTATCATGGAGCAGTAGCTCAAGGTTTCAATTGATTTGAAAATTTGGAATATAAATGTAGGGTATTGGAAATTTGGGTTCATTTAGGGGAATAACAAATTGATTGATTAATTTGGGTACAAAACTTGATTGATTGTAGTTGGTATGATTCAATTGTGTTTTGGCAGGGTTAATGTGATAACCATGTTAACAAAAATTTTTTGAGCATTTTGTCATGAGTTTGAGGATTAACTCTATTTAAGTTGATGTGTAGAATGTAGATGATTATGTTAGAGCATTGCTCGGTCGAACTCGCATGCGTTGCTATCTCAAGCATGTTTGTCAATGTTAGTGATCAAAACTATAAGTCTTGATTTCTAGCCTATGTAGCTAAATGTCTCGGACTAGGATAGAAAGTGTAGTGGAGCTCAAGAACTCCATGGCAATCATCATACAAGACGAAGGACTACTCGAGGAACCGGTGGAACTTCATCGACTAAAAGGTATGTGGAGACTTGAACTTATCTGTCACTCAAAAGTCTATTTACTCTAGCTCCTACTCTTGAGACAAAAGTCGTTTAAACGTATAGACTTTTATTAAACACATTTGCTATTTCGAGCCGAGTTTAACTCGCCTATCTATTTCTCGAAATATGTGTTGGTAAGATTTCGCTTAAACCGAATTCATCTTTACCTAGTGACAAAAGTCATGATATGTTTCAATCACTTTGGAAATTGCTCTGACGAAAAATGGTTTGTGAATAACGGCTATATAACGTTCTCTGAGAATGTTTCAATGATTGAAATTAGAGTTTAGATTACATAACCATTGGTAGGATATAAGCATTGTTGTGGAAACACATATATGTATAAGTCCTTATTCCTTGAACCAAAGTTTGTGAACTTTGTTGATCAAGAGAAATGGAAGTGGCGCAAGCCAAGTCCGCGAACTGGCGGAAGTTCTCACTCGAGAATTTCTGCTGGATTTTGTGTACTCCTTCCATGAGCTTAAGTCCGCGAACTCAGTCCGCGAACTTGAGTAGGTTATATCTAAAATCGGTTGTTCTTGAACTAATATTTATATAAACTAAGGAATGCTTTTGCAAACCGTGGATATAAAGTTCATGAACCAATTCGAGTGAATAAAACCGTTTTTTCTTCAATTGTGTCTTGTGTAGTTACATAAGATCTAAGCAATTGAACAACTCTCTAACTAGTTCATTTGAGTCATTTGAACTAGTTATGGTGAAGAAGAATATGGTTGATATGAGAGTGTTCATATGGCTAACCATTTGGTTGACTATTGTTGAACCAACAAATGTTAATGTTTGGGTACAGTTCATAAACCCAAAACTGAACATTTCGTTTGTGTGTAACAAGCTAAGTTTTTGATCCAACGGTTGAGAAATATTAGCTTGAATCTAATCAGGTTTTCATCTAACGGTGAATATTGAATGCTTTGTTACTAAGCTAACATTGATTGCAAACCCTGATTTGAAAGACTATATAAGGGAGAACTCTAGCAACTGGGAAACCTAATCCCCACACTTTACATGTGATACTAGTTTGCTAAGCTAGAGTCGATTCTCCTTTAACCTTTGGTTTTCTTCTTCTAAAACCAGGTTAACGACTTAAAGACTTCATTGGGATTGTGAGGCCATACCGATACTACTTTTCTTGTAGTTGTGTGATCTGATCTTGTTGTTTCTATCATACGAGTACAATTGAAATAATTGGATTGAGATTTATATCTCCGATAGGAAAGATAGAAAAGAAATCACAAACATTTCGTCTCATCGTTTGTGATTCCACAATATCTTTTTTACCTGCGTCAATTAAGATTATTGTGAGGTGATCAATAATACTAGGCTGTTCTTCGGGAATATAAGTCCGGGTTATTGATTGGTTCCTATTCACCTTGATTCATCAAAAGACGGAACAAAACTCATAGGTTTATTCGTGGGAGACAAATTTATCTATTACTATAGAATTTTCAGTGTGATACAGATTTGTTTATTAAAGTCTTCGACTTTGGGTCATAGCAACTCTTAGTTGTGAGTGAGATCAGCTAACGGAATCAAGTACGTAGCATCCTGCTGGGATCAGAGGCGTAGGAGAATAACTGTGTCTTGGATCAGTGTGAGATTGATTGGGGTTCAACTACAGTCCAGACCGAAGTTAATTTGGAGTAGGCTAGAGTCTGTAGCGGCTTAATACAGTGTGTGTTCAATCTGGACTAGGTCCCGAGATTTTTCTACATTTGCGGTTTCCTCGTTAACAAAATTATGGTGTCTATGTTATTTCTATTCCGCATTATATTTGTTTATATAATTGAAATATCACAGGTTGTGCGTTGTTTAATCAATTAGAATATCCGACCTTTTGGTTGTTGATTTAAATTGATTGACACTTGGATATTGGTCTTTGGTACCATCCAAGTTATCTCTCTTTGATAAAGACTCATGATTTATATTTGCTTGAGTAAAGATCAAATCGACAGATTGAGATATAAGCTCTTTGATATACTTTTTATCTAGATTGAGTCTGACTGTCTAGTTGATTCTCTAGAAAGTATATTGGAGTTTGTCCATACAGATTGTTAATCGAATTATTGGGTGTGGTTGTTAGACCCTCGCTTTTTCAATTGGTATCAGAGCAGGCAAACATATTAAACCTAACAAGTTTGTGTTTGTTCATTCCTTAAATATTGTCCCATGGGAAATTTCTTTGGAAAACTTTCTCTTGGCATCTGTAACGCACGCCAGAATTCCTTAAGGATTGCTCAAAGATTATTATGGTTAAAACCTCTGGTTTCTCATGATAGTCTCTCTTCATCTAAAGAGGAAGATTTAGATGATAAGAATCAATCTAAAGGAAAAAATGAAAGGAAGGAAAGATTAAAAATCGTTCGTCACGCTCCAGGATATGGACTCTCAATAGATTAACTCTTGATCTCTTTGAAGAGTACTACCGTAATGGATCAATTGATATATATCTATTCAGAGCGTTCGAAGGCGTTTTTAAATTCTTATTCTTAGAAAAACTTAAGTCTGTTAAGTCTAAGAATCATTCCGAAAAAGGTTCTGTACATGTTAAATCAAATAATAATGCGCAACCTAGGATTCGGAATAATCTTCCTCCTAACAAGGTTCAAAAAAGGAGAGAAAGCTTTGACTGCCCTGATTATCATCGTTATTACACAACGGGGACGGTTCACACATATCAACCAGAAATGTTGCATGAGAATTCCTCTGCACATTATGCCTCTTGGTAACAAGCTTGGCATTACCCCATGTGTATATATCTTGGAACGGGGCAAGAAATGGTTTGAATTGTGTACATGTCTGTTATTCTCTTTTAGAATACCAATTAAAGCTTTATTCTAGCATCCATTGTCTCTGACAAAGTGAGTTTTCACGGGATGCATAACCTTTGATGTGCAAACGGTTTAGAAAAATCCCACTTTTCTTGTGTGGGTCGCGGTTCAAAAACGGGTCCAAGCCCATATTTGGACTTATAAAGAAGAAGTTCGCGCACTTTCTTCTTCATCAATCGTCCGCGTATGTGAACCTCTAGGGTGTTGTGTATTTCCTCCATTGAAGCCTCCTGGGAGAAATTGAAAGAAAGGGTGTTCAAGTTTCACTCCAAGTAAGTAATTTCCTCTTGTTCCTTTTAATTTCCTAGATCTCATGCTGAATTCTAAGGGCTCAAAAAGAAGCTCCAAGAGCTTTACCTCTAGCATGGATCTTCCTTGTGACCAAAATTCTCTTAGGATTAGGTTTGTGGATGATTCTTGTGCTAGAATTTTTGAAAAGATTTCATCTAAAGGTTTCATCCTTGAAAAGAAATTGGATCTCTCTAGTGGGCATGAAGAGGATTTAACTTGCTTTAAAAAATTCAAGCTTGGAAATATCTTTGATGGTCATGATCAAGGTTTTGATTCTCTCACAAGAATTTTCTATGCCAATATTCATGATGTTGATCTTAATAAGATGGAATTCAAATCCATGATAAATAGAGAAAGATTTCTTGTTGATAGAGAATTAATTTCAAAGATCACCAACATTTCGTTGGGGAACGTGCGTCTTCCTAGACCAAGTAATGAACGTCCATCATGTGATGAAATCTCTCTCGGGCTTTGTGGCAAGAAGGTAGCTTGGAATCAAGGAAAGTTTCCTACTAATGATTTTAGTATCCCGTTGTTGGCTTTTGGGAAACTTGGTATCCCAAATCTTTGTCCCTCCACAATTGAGAATTCTTGGTGGAGTCATGAGTTTGCGGAATTAGTCTATTTCCTTGAATTGGGTGTTGAAAGTGTCGATATTTGTAGTTTCATCATTTATCAAATGACTTCGATGACTTCACCTATCAAGATGTTAGGTTACCCTTTCTTGATTGGACAAATTTGTCGTGATCGTGGTCTTGATTCGATTGGAAACTCTCTTGGGGTCCCCAAACCGGTTCGTCCGTGTACTTTTAGACGCATAAGGGAGAATGTGTGCAAAAGACAAAGAGATGCTTCACTCAACGATTGTGACCCTACCACTTTGAGTCTTCTTCAAAAAATTCACAAAGGTGTTTGTAAAGTCGATTCAAGGGTGAAGTGTGTCCAAGAACAATTGTCTTTAATTGCAACGAAGTTTCCCGAGCTCAAGGAAGAATTGAACACAATTCAAGCATCTTGGTGTCTCTCCGATGAGGAAGAAGAAGATTAGTAAATTGTGGTTATCTAGTAAATCTTCTATTTTTTTGTTTTTGTTAGAAAAATAACTAGAGTTCGGAATAGCCATTATTGTGATTACACATCGCTATGTCCAACGTTCTCATCTTCATGTTTTTAGATTTATTGGTTTAAATTCTAAACTTGTTTGGAAGATGATTTTTGCAGTATTAATCTTTATGGTTTTATATATTGCAATTGTTTTATGGGATATGTGTGTTTGTGTTCCCGAACTATGATTGTCTCATATTTTGTCAAAAGTAAAGTCTTTCATAAATCGATATTCTTATATTGATAAAGGAATGAATGGACTTTTGACAAATACAAAAGTTAAGCCTATATTGTCAATTATTGATGGAAGATAGGTTAAAATCTTTTGTTTTTTTTTCAAGGATTATGTCTGTTGTATGTCATGGTGCAAATTGTGATGGAAAATAGAATGAATCCTTGTGTATTCCGCAGTAATTGATCTTCCCTGATCCATATCTTTTGTGTATTACTGTGAGGCTCCGTAATGTGTCCTATGTTGAGTACTAAAACAATCAAAGTTGATTATTTTCATGATTAGCTTTGTTGTTGCTCCATAAGGTACTTTATGTCGAGCATATTGAACTAAATTAATCATCTTGTTTGGTTATTTAGTTATGACTCCATAAGTTTTCTTATGTCTGAGCACTTTTGATTGGGTTGGTTATTTTCATAATTAACTTAGTCATTGCTCCATAGATTCTCTTATGTGAGTATGGCCAATTAAATTGATTACTCTTTGTGATTAGTTTGATTGTGTATTTCGATTAAAATAATCATAGGTTCTCTTGTGGTTAATTTAAGTGAGTATTTTGGATTCAAATTCATACTTGTATGTGATTTGTTATGTCCAAAGAAATCCTTCTTTTCTTTCGAAATTAAGGTCGCTCTTGTTGTTCTTTCGGGAATGACATATTATGGTGGAGAGTTCTTTTTGAACTTGCGCTTAATTTCCATATCTTTGTGGGGAGTGCGGCTGTGGAATATTATAGGGGTTATCTTGTATCTTTAAAACTCCTTGATGAATGCATTTAGCTTCGGCTTTATGATTGCATCTAAATAAGATGATGTGTGTTTCTTTCTTTTGGTCATGAAACGTCTCTTTCGGAAATTTCATCAGGATCTCGTTCTTGTACCTTTGCCAATTTCATTGACAAAAAGGGGGAGAATTTAATATGTAGTTCACACTACAAATACATTTGGTTTTCGGATCATTATGTAAGGGGGAGTGGTTTCCATGTGAGATGGAGTATTGACTAAGGGGGAGTGATACATATCACCATAGTATTGTTGTTGAAGTTGTGATACAATTGGACTTTGACGCTGTGTAATGATACTATGAGACTGCATAACAATGATTGAGAACTCTTGTTTTCTTATTGTTATAGCTACGGATTTTCAACAACGATGATGCTAAACTTACAACCTTTGGGATCATTGGAGTACTTGGAAGTGACGAAAATTTCGAGTAATATTGAAGATTAGACATGTGGAATAGGAGCTACAAAAGTTTATTTATTTATTTTTTGTATTCCATATGTATTAATAGTTTTGCCACTAAAATTGACAAAGGGGGAGATTGTTAGAGCATTGCTCGGTCGAACTCGCATGCGTTGCTATCTCAAGCATGTTTGTCAATGTTAGTGATCAAAACTATAAGTCTTGATTTCTAGCCTATGTAGCTAAAGGTCTCGGACTAGGATAGAAAGTGTAGTTGAGCTCAAGAACTCCATGGCAATCATCATACAAGACGAAGGACTACTCGAGGAACCGGTGGAACTTCATCGACTAAAAGGTATGTGGAGACTTGAACTTATCTGTCACTCAAAAGTCTATTTACTCTATCTCCTACTCTTGAGACAAAAGTCGTTTAAACGTATAGACTTTCAATATACACATTTGCTATTTCGAGCCGAGTTTAACTCGCCTATCTATTTCTCGAAATATGTGTTGGTAAGCTTTCGCTTTAACCGAATTCATCTTTACCTAGTGACAAAAGTCATGATATGTTTCAATCACTTTGGACATTTCTCTGACGAAAAATGGTCTGTGAATAACGGCTATATAACGTTCTCTGAGAATGTTTCAATAATTGAAATGAGAGTTTAGATTACATAATCATTGGTAGTATATAAGCATTGTTGTGGAAACACATATATGTATAAGTCCTTATTCCTTGAACCAAAGTTTGTGAACTTTGTTGATCAAGAGAAATGCAAGTGGCCCAAGCCAAGTCCGCGAACTCAGTCCGCGAACTGGCGGAAGTTCTCACCCGAGAATTTCTGCTGGAGTTTGTATACTCCTTCCATGAGCTTAAGTCCGCAAACCCAGTCCGCGAACTTGAGTAGGTTATATCTAAAACTGGTTGTTCTTGAACTAATATTTATATAAACAAGGAATGCTTTTGCAAACCGTGGCTATAAAGTTCATGAACCAATTCGAGTGAATCAAACCATTTTTGCTTCGATTGTGTCTTGTGTAGTTACATAAGATCTAAGCAATTGAACAACTCTCTAACTAGTTATGGTGAAGAAGAATATGGTTAATATGAGAGTGTTCATATGGCTAACCATTTGGTTGACTATTGTTGAACCAACAAATATTAATGTTTGGGTACGGTTCATAAACCCAAAATTGAACATTTCGTTTGTGTGTAACAAGCTAAGTTTTTGATCCAACGGTTGAGAAATATTAGCTTGAATCTAATCAGGTTTTCATGTAACGGTGAATATTGAATGCTTTGTTACTAAGCTAACATTGATTGCAAACCCTGATTTGAAAGACTATATAATGGAGAACTCTAGCAACTGGGAAACCTAATCCCCACACTTTAAGTGTGATACTAGTTTGCTAAGCTAGAGTCGATTCTCCTTTAACCTTTGGTTTTCTTCTTCTAAAACCAGGTTAACGAGTTAAAGACTTCATTGGGATTGTGAAGCCAGACCGATAGTACTTTTCTTGTAGTTGTGTGATCTGATCTTGCTATTTCTATCGTACGTGTACAATTGAAATAATTGGCTTGAGATTTATATCTCTGATAAGCAAGATAGAAAAGAAATCACAAACACTTCGTCTCATCGTTTGTGATTCCACAATATCTTTTTCCGCTGCGTCGATTAAGATTATTGTGAGGTGATCAATAATACTAGGTTGTTCTTCGGGAATATAAATCTGGGTTATTGATTGGTTCCTGTTCACCTTGATTTATCATAGGTTTATTCGTGGGAGACAGATTTATCTATTACTATAGACTTTTCTGTGTGATACAGATTTGTTTATTAAAGTCTTCGACTTTGGGTCGTAGCAACTCTTAGTTGTGGGTGAGATCAGCTAAGGAAATCAAATACGTAGCATCATGTTGGGATCAGAGGCGTAGGAGCATAACTGTACCTTGGATCAGTGTGAGATTGATTGGGGTTCAACTACAGTCCAGACCGAAGTTAATTTGGAGTACACTAGAGTCTGTAGCGGCTTAATACAGTGTGTGTTCAATCTGGACTAGGTCCCGGGGTTTTTCTGCATTTGTGGTTTCCTCGTTAACAAAATTCTGGTGTATGTGTTATTTCTATTTCGCATTATATTTGTTTATATAATTGAAATATCACAGGTTGTGCGTTGTTCAATCAATTAGAATATCCGACCTTTTGGTTGTTGATTTAAATTGATTGACACTTGGATATTGGTCTTTGGTACCATCCAAGTTATCTCTCTTTGATAAAGACTGTGATTTCTATTTGCTTGAGTAAAGATCAAATCGAGAGATTGAGATATAAGCTCTTTGATATACTTTTTATCTAGATTGAGTCTGACTGTCTAGTTGATTCTCTAGAAAGTATATTGGAGTTTGTCCATACAGATTGCTAATCGAATTATTGGGTGTGGTTGTTAGACCCCCGCTTTTTCAGATTATATGGGTGAAATTGATGTTGTTAATATGATTTTGTTTGAGGTTTTCATATGAGCATTGTGCATACCTGAATATGATGTGAATTTCATTGTGCAAATTCATATGTTGATTATGCATACCTTAATATATATATATATATATATATATATATATATGTGGATGTGTGTTTGTTATTCACATGTTGATTGTGCTTCCCTTACTGTTTGGTTGATTAGATAATGGAGGATATCGATTTGTCTAGGTTTGAGATGTTATCCGAAATATCTCAAAGTAACGGGCGGATACAACATAAATGTGAGGACTTAGGTATGAAAAGTTTTAAATTTATGAGTAGTTGGACTATGGTAAATGACTTTTACAAGATAGTGGTTCATGACAACCTTCGTGCATTGCTCCTTCTTCAGATGTGTGGTTTTTCTTCCGTATTTCAATTTAATTTTAAGTATGCGGATAATGGATTATGTGAAGCTATGTGTGAGAGGTGGTGGAAGAAGACTAAAACCTTTCACTTCAGTGAGTTTGAGATAGGCTTGACCCCTCTAGATTTCTTTCGATTGACCGGTATTCCAATCGGAGGAGGTAAGCCAATCCCAGAATTACCTAATGAAACATTCACGTCAAAAGAGTATGAAGCTATGGATGATAAGTATTTCCGGGGTATGTTAGATAATTTGGGATCTAGAAAAAATTAGCATTTGAAAAGTGGAGAATATGACTCAAAGGCATGTAGCATACGTCTTTCTCACTTGGCTAATTACATACAAAGCAGGAAACCTCCGACCAGCAACACCGAAATTGACGATGAATTGACTAGAATATTCTTGCTCTGGTGTATTGGTGCTTTTTTTTTTGCAGACTGCAGTCTCAAAATAGATAAACGATGGTGTCTACTATTGGATAATTTGGAAGAGGTTGGTCTTATGATTGGGGTACTCCCGCTTTGGATAATTTGTATAAACGTCTGGATGAGTGGAGTTCGTGCAAATGTACAGATATGGGTGAGATGTGGATGATCTTAGAATTCTGGTATTATTTTTATTTCATAATGGCGTCTGGTAGAATATGTTTGCGAATATTCTTTGGAGACGCCAACCCTAATGGTGTCTGATGCTTTTTAGAGACGCCAACCCTAATGGCGTCCTAGTGTTGCTTCCATCTCACACCCAAGCAAACTGAAGATAACTCTTTGAATTCAACTTTATTGGGACGAATAAACGACACTTCTGAGGGAGAAAGTTGAATCTTACTCCCCCATTAGATTAAGACTTAGTTAACGGCAACCCAAATGTGATGGTTTGTCGTGCCAGGTGGATGGACAAAGTCACTTTTTACATAGTGGGAAAATTGTTTCTCGACCTAAACTGAACCGAACGTCCCTGGCTGCTATGGCAACAACTATTTGGTTATTCGAACACGAACGGTTATATGTCCTTCTACCTATATAAACATATGATATCATTATCCATTTTGTATTTTCATTCGTTTCATTTATTATGGATCCTAATTTGGAATATGAGGATGCACAATTATTAGCAGAAGTATTTTTGCAACAACAACAATGGTTTATGCAGCAACTGGATCAAATGGATGCAGATTCAGACGATGAGAGGACGCTCACCATTGAGAGAAGTTTACAGGGAAACTTGGTCCAGAATTACCCATCTGTAGAAATAAAAGAAGGAAAACAGGTTGTCAGTTCCAAAGAAATGACAAGCCAAAGACTGAGTGGACTGGGCTTTCTACAGCGATAAACGCGGCCATTGGCTGAGTTCTTCACGGCCAGCTTCTCAACTTGATATTTTTGAAACCTACTTTGAGGCATACTCAAAGGTTTTGAGGCATACCTTATCTACTAGGTAAAATAATCTCATCACCCCTTATCTACTCATTTTTGATAATGGCATAACTACCCTTGCATGATTAATGTTAATGATTATGATTAGATTTAATGATCATAATGATTAATTAGGAACGTTGATGATTGATTAAAATTAAATTATTAGTGATAAATTAGTGGAGAAATCTGATTTATGTGAGAGAGTTGGGGGTTTTTGAGAGGAAGAAGAAGAAGTGAGAAAAAAAAACTTGGGTTTTGTGATTTTAGTGATTAGAAGTGACCAAAATGTGTGATTCAAATCAGATTCACAGCTATACTTGTAGATTATGTTTGATCTCCATTTTAAAGGTTGAATTCTTAAAAAAAAAATGAATTTTTACAACCTAGATCTACTGACCAAATGAATAGTTCGGCTGATAACTTGTCAGCTGAACCTATGTTTTTCAAAAATATACCAAGGTTAGGCTGACAAGTTATTAGCCGAACCTCTGGGTATCAGCCAAACTGACCGGTTGTCAGCCGACACAAATATAAATTACACTTTCTTACTACTCAAAATATATAATGAAGCAAGGGCAAGAAAGGATCGTTCCCACAGAGAGGTCTTGGTTGTCAATATGTTTAGGTATCTTATAAGTAACACGGGGGTTTTTCTGATTGTGTAAATAAAAATAAACAAAAAGCAAACAAAGTACGCAAATCAAGGATGTGAAATATTGGATAAAGGTTTCATCTTCAATTGTAAACAAGTTTACGAATATATGAATAGAATTCGTATTTAATCTCGCTATCATCAAAAGCCATAGAATACCTTATTGCAAGAATACTCCGTATATTTCTTAAGTCATCAACACACACATTAGAGCTGCGTATGTGAATTCTACCTAAAGAATAACCTAACGCCTTGCGCTAATCAAGTTCAATTCCTAGGAGCATTAAGTTTCAGAAATAGGCTAATCAATGCAATTGTAATACATTGCGCAAACAATTCGAACAAAGGTCAATTTCTACATATAACTACAAGGATGTATCACTACAAACCATAATCATATCATGCTACTCGAATTCAAGGTTATCGCTCAATGAAAACCCTAAAATAGCTATAGATATGGATGTGAGTTCAATCAATTCTAGACTTAACTAAACAAACATTCAATCATATTGCAATACATCAATCATGCAATTATTATAACCCGTAGAAATCAAACGATAATATTGAGAGAAAACTAATTCATAAAAATCATAACTTGTTTTCAAAATCCAACTACATCTTTAACCAATAACAATAAATCAACTACTTGGGTTTTTGGAAATCATCACAAAGAGTTTAGAAGAATCTATCATGTGAAACCCTAGAAAACAAGTAGTAGCCTCCCTAATGGAGATATATAGGTTTAGAGAAAGACTTTTCTATTTATATGCTTCTCTTATTCCAAAAGGATACTCCAAATTTAGGTCTTCTCAAAACCCATCTCCAAGTGGTCCACCAAGCCCATGTGTGGAAAATACCCGTGTGAAAATCTCTGTCCAAAATTGTCCGCCGGAATTGATGACGTCATTGTCGGAATCCGGTCACCGGACGCCGGAATTTGTTACCGGAAAATTGCATCCAACCACCTGAGTCGTCGTAAACTGTCACCCGAAAGTGCATACTCCCAGCAGCTCAAATCTACTCCTCTGAAGTTCAAACATTCACTAGAATCATCCAACTCAATTCTTTATTTCTTGCGGAAACGTACCCAAAAGCGCGAACCGTAGCTCATGTATGCCGCGGTCGAGTCATGCATCCAACACATACCCCCTTCGTGATTCACTGAAATATTATGATCCCCACTTTCGGTTCCAAAATTCGGCACCCGGAACTAGTACCACGGGCTTGCCATTCTTGCTGCGTTTTCGCACCATTTCTGCAGCTGGTTGTCGCATTCTATTTATATTTCACAGCTCATACCATAAATTAGTTGCACCAATGCCATCTCCTGCAGCTTCATTATCTCATATCTTGGCCTGTCTGTAGCTTGAACCCAGCTGCACTTTAATCACACATAACTCTCCCTTTATCTCCTGCACAACTGCAACACAGCATCCCATTCCTGCAGTCACAATCCAATTCCCTGGCTCAGTCTTCCATTCCTGTTCTTAGTACCTGTTGAGCAACAACACTAAGCAACACCATCAACACCACTTAATCAGCCAACATCACTCCAGCATTCTCTTCTAGGCCTCAATGCCACCAGACCCTCATTCTCCATTGTTCACATTCTGCTGCCACCAGACTCCATCACTGCAGTCCATCCATTCCATGCACCACTGAAACTCCATTCCTGCAATCTAACTGCCATTCATGTTCCCTGAACTTCAATAGAATATCCATCAAGCAACAGACCCTTATTGAATTGCAGTCTCAGTATCACATTCCACCGATGCCTTACCGCAATGACCAACAACCTCTTTTCATGCTCGGTTCCTCAGTAGTCAGTAAATCGAATTTGACACAAGCATTTCGCTTGGCCACTGCAACTCAAGACCAATGGCACAACTAGGTTCCTCACTGATTTCTCGCCTCAAACTCTTCCTGTATCTTCTTGTGACTTGTATTAGAAGTCCCTTCGTTGTCTCAACTTCAAAATATACCTTGACCCACTAAACACAATCCTTGAGAGCATAGTTAGCCGCGGCTCTTGCCTGAACTTCCAACACTTCTCATAATGAGACCAAATCACCGGACCCATATGGCTAGGTGCTGGCAAGGCTGTCAGCTAATTGTTGGCGAATTATACAAAAATCGGGTGGCATTCTTCCGCCCGAACTTGGTCACTAGACAAACCCACTGACCCAATTCTCGTGTCTCAATTTCTTATCAAGTTCCAGCCACTTGCCTAACAACTCTCATCTTGAATACATCCCTTGAACTATGGATTTTTACACACAATTAAGGAGAACTCTAGTCGTGACTGAATTTTTTTGGATAAAACTATAACAAGTTAATAATTCACCCTTTAGTTTAATTTTTTTTTTTTAATTTAGTCCACTAGTCAAAGGAATTTAGTCCACCACCTCGTTTACAAGGGATCTGTCCAAGCCAATTAGCCAAGCATGATCACGTGATTGCTTTTATTTTTATTAGAATACAAAACGAGAGATAACAAAGAGACAAATTCGTGGGGGAATCGAATAGGATTATGAACAATCATTAGTAATAGGTAAGAATTTTTCTTCTTTACTTCTTTATGGTCAATCAAAAGTAATTCTATAAATTTCATTCAAGGTTGTTAATTGTTTTCAAACACCTTGTATGCGTGTTAGCATCTCCTAATTGTATAACAAGTTACTTGTGATGCTTACTACACAGTTGAACATGGCTAGGTACTAGTTTGTAAAATGGAGAAGTTGCGTATGTTACTTCTTTAGAACAGGATCCTCGGATTGACTCCTTCCGAGGTACTCCAATGGGAATCCCGTCGATTTGCTGCGAAGTGGTTTGATGAATTTCATAATTCCAACATTCAAAACAAACCCATAACTCCAATCATTCACACACTCACACACATTCAAGGTGAAAGAGGTTGTCTTAGAAAAATTCGAAACATCCATTAATGGATTAAAAGCTTTGTTTTCTGAAAAAAACACTTTGGGACTTCTTTTCAATGTTAAATAATATTGTTAATCTTGTCATCGCTTCTCCACGTTTAGGATCTTTCCAAGATGCTCAAGAAGATGATATTAACCAAAAGTGCCAAAATTCAATAAGTTTGATGCACTTATAAAACTATTGAAGATATTAGTACAAGTGATCCTAATGAGGTAGGTCAAGCACAAAGTACTTTAGAAAAAATGCAAGAATTTAAATTTGTTTTTATCTTGCATCTAGTATATAAAATAATGGGATTAATGAAATACTATGTCAAGGACTTCAAAAGAAAACACAAGACATAGTCAATGTCGTGGCTTTAGTTTCGAACACTAAACTTTTACTTCTTCCCCGGATTTCCTTGTTACATACTTTAAGAAATGAATTATACCACTATGGGCAAGATGTAGTCAAGCCTGGTTTTAAGAACTTATCATTTATTCTTTTGAATTATGTCGACGGCTAGTGGAAACAAGAAAAGTTTATCCTTTAATTCGTCTTATATTAACTCTTCCCCGTTTTTCAAAACAAATTTTTCAACAATGTCAAATGTTAAATCAGCTAACAAAATGGAAGCAAACTTTCTTAGAGATTGCATGATGATAAACATTGAAAGTATCCTTGCGAAAAACGGTATTGATCGGATAATTGATTTGTTTACTCGAAAGGATCGAAAAGTAAAACTAAAGGAATAGATGATGATTGGTTGATGGGTTTTTGTTGGTAAATCATGGGTTTTTTGTATATTTGTATCAATCTACATATATTATATTATATATAATGAAAACTTTTTTGTATTGATGGTGTCCACTTCAATAGTAATGAAGGTTTCTAGAAAAAAGATCGGTTGAAATCTTAAGCTCTTGTCGGCGTTTGACTCCTTCCCTACATAATTCCAACATTCAAAACAAACCCATAACTCCAATCATTCACACACTCACACACATTAATGTCGGATTTCCTTGGCTTGACTTAAGCTCTTGTCGAGATCAACCCATCTCTCCCAACCTGCACGGACTCTAGTTGCTCATATCTGAATCGCATGGCAGCAATTTGATCTTTCCTTGTCTTATCGGTTTGAGAGTTCTGTCCAAAACCTTCCCAGCAAACTCTAGTTGCTCATATCTGAACCTAACTAGCCTTCAAGTACAGCACGAACCCAATGTCAGTTCCCATTTTGTATTCGAAATACCCTTAAAAACCCAGCCATACGACCTAAGTCTGTCGGTGTTGCTCTTGGTAGTGAACTGCTACCTGAAGGCTAGATAAAAGACTAATGTTGGTTCTCCCTGATGGATTTTAGTTTGTAATTTATACAGAAGGAATGGTGGCTCTTATCACAAATTGAGCCTGTCTTTAGTAACTTCTTAATCTGATGGCTACCCCATAATGCCCTGTCTTCAGCAACTATCCACTTAGACACAATAAAGATTTGTGTTCTTTCTATGCTTCGACTGTACCAACGCCTAAGGTCCCAAGTAGCAAATTGAACCTCTTTTTGCCTTCTTTCTTGTTGCATGACTCCAAAGTACCTATCAAATAGAAACAAAGCGTAATATACAAAATTTACTAGAAAAAATAGCAAAGAAAGCATAACCAATAGATAATAAATAGGGTGTATTCTACACCCTATCACAAACCTAGGTATATTTTCGAAAACCATAGGTTCGGCTGACAAGTTATCAGCCGAACTTCACTCTGTAACTGACGAATTTAGGTTCGGATGACAAGTTATCAGCCGAACTTCACTCTGCAACTGAGAAATTTAGGTTCAACATGTTCGAATAAAAAGTTAAATAGCCGAACTAAGTGTATTTTTTAACAAAGTGAAGTTTGGCTATCATTTTCATGATTAATTATCAATCGAATTGTTCTTCTGGGACATAAAAAAAAAAAGAACAAAGAACTGGGTTCCAATATTCGGATTTGAAACTGAAAGTCTTTGCGCAGCACTTCACACAACTCATTTATACTTGTGGTTTTAATCAATGATCAAAGATTTATGAATCAACAATTAACCACCAACTAAAAATAAAATTAAAACGGTTTGATTAATGATTAAATTATGTTAGGAATGCAAATAATTTTGGATTTTGGTTAGTTTAGGTTAATGTTTTAAATTTAGCTGAAGGGTATTTAAGTAATTTAAATTAATTAGTGGTAACTTAATCTACCCATTATTAGGGCACCCCTTATAAACCGTCCATAGATAGGAAAATGGTTTTGTATGCCTCAAAATATGTTTCATATTTTTGGCTACTTTTGCGAGATTTGATGGTCGTTTTACATGGGATTTGAGACACGGGTACTTCTACAGCATGAACATTTCTTGGAAGAGACGTGTGTGAATCCAACCTTTACTGAGCATCCTGAGATTATGAGCCCCTTGGCAAAGTCGCACGGATCAAAGCAAGGCTTGACTGAATGTTTTGAATTGTTCATCAACAAGCACAAACTTTGCAATGCGTATACGGAGTTGAATGATCCTGTGGTACAACGTGAGCGATTTGCTGAGCAGCTGAAGGACCGTCAATCTGGAGATGACGAGGCAATGGCATTAGGTGAAGATTTTTGCAAGGCTTTGGATTATGGATCGCCTCCCACTGCTGGTTGGGGTTTGGGGATTGACCGGTTCACTATGCTGCTTACTGATTCACAGAATATAAAAGGTTATATTCTTTCCTGCTATGAAGCCTCAAGACGAACCTTCCCCCAAAGCTACTTAGGTTCCATGTTGTGTTTCGACGACAAGCCTATTTCTTTTTTCTTGAGCCGTGTCGACAGGTTTGGACAATGACATGTGTGTCCAACACATCGAACAAGGCTCAGTTACCAAGAACAGAATAAAATACTTTAGTTGTAAAATACTTTAGCTATTCAAAAAAATGTTAGCACAACTTGTTCCTAGCCTCTCATCTAGTTCCTTGTAATATTATTATTATTATTTATTTTATATTATTTTTACATTAGGAAATAAGATATTTCTGTATTCTAATTTTACAAATAAGGAGTTTTATCTTTGAGGGAGGATCCACTCACATGGCAATATCTCACTTTGATGGATTTAAAATTGATATCTGGGTAATATCTCACTCTTGTAAAGATCTATTTTCCTACTAAAAATGAGCACATTCCGAGATGTATAACACTACTATGTCGAAAATTAGCCGTTAAAAATCCATTTTAACGGATTTTCAACGGTTGAAATTATCGTGATATTTTGGAACATGCTCTTTACGGTTTAGGTTTTATTAGGAAAAATGTTGCCAAACATGTGAGATAATGTGAATATAATACTTTCATAACTCTCCACTGATCTCCATTAGATTTTTTAGCAAAAATAAAGATACTCTCCTACAACTACAACTATATCTATGAAATCACGAAGGTATGTAGAAATATCAAATATGAATGGATTTGTTATTTATAATGCCTTTTTTATTAATCATGTACATATATGCACGAATTTTTCTAAGTACGTTATTCGTGTCCTATTTTCTAGTTTTTTAAGTTGTCGTGTCATGGTATCGTACTGGACACAAAACACTAACACCGTGTCATTGTCTTGTAACACAGGTTCTATGTTAAATTTGAGAGTTCTGACAGAGAACTCATCTAAGAGTTTTAAGAGTACAATATGCGTAATATTAATATATACAGTGCACCAACACCATATTTAAAACACTACGCTAATCATGCCAAGATTATCATTTCTTAAAAATACGATTACATGATGATGATAGAATTGACATTTAATGCAGCCCGCATTATCGTATCTTCTCAAATTATTTGGTATCATCACTTCGGAGTTGGTGATGATCCATCCATTAACGACTTTCGGTGGTGAGAATTAACATTAGATTTGTAATTCCACCAAGGATAAACCAACTCAATATGTCCCGTTTCCGAGTTGCGAAAATATATACCGTCAGCACCAATAAGACATTCACAATTGGTACCACAACCCTTTATGTCTCTTTTGGCTTCGTATATGTGGAAGCCAGCATAAAGTGTATCTCCATCGGACGGACACCAAATATTGCACCAAAACAATGTTGTCTCAAATATATTTACGCCAAATTGAAAATGGAAATCATCACCGAAACCTAGTTGTTGTTCACCAAGATCGTTATCTTTAGATTTGCAATGAATAGTAGGCACTCTATCATCGGGCATTAAGTTAAACAAATGAACAGTAACCGGACTAAAGTAAAGGCTTGAAACTGTCGATAAACATCCACAAAACACTGCGAATCCTAGAAACACCACAGCAAGTTGATGAGCATTTGCCATTCTTGTTTATTCTGTCGTTGCTTAATTGCTTTGGAAATTGTTTGAATCAGAAGGAATGGTTTAGTATTCTTTTATATATGCACCGGTACTTCCAGTGCGTACATATACATGACTTGTCAAGGATATTGTGTCGGCATTATTAGTCTTGATGATTCCATTTATTACGAGCTTTCCTAATATGGTTGGATACATATATAGCATATTGGCAATATCATTTTATTTGTGGCTGCATTTGGAACGGAAGTAAATATAGATTCTTTTTAAAATTGTATCGTTGATTTTGAACTTAAATATTTTTCCAGTTGTACACAAGGATACGGAAATGAATGATGTAAACATTCGGTGGTAGATCGATCAATTGTTTATGTCCATATTTGTACTCATTCTAACATATTATCAAGGAAACATTATTTAAATACACCTCAAAGTCCACATAAGATATTATTATTATGAATGATATTGAGTATCTTTCTTTTATTACTTCCTTCGATGAGATAAGCCACAATTTTAAAAGTTTTGTGATTGAAATCTTCCCAAATTAATAGCAATTTCCTTAATTATTCCATATCAGATTTTAACTTCAATATTTTATGTTGAGTCCATCTATGTGCACCCGCGTATAACTGGGGTGCACATTCCTCCCTTATTAGCTGAAATTTCTCCCACGGATATCTATTATTCTCTAACTAGGATATGACTCGTGCCGCTTTAGTCTGTTCTTGAAAATGTTTAAACATATAGTCATCGAAACTCAAAATATTATGTTATCCCATTTTATTATTTACAACCGAGGGAGTCATGGTGGAGGTTGGATTGTTGGTTGCTTCATGCCCCTAAGCTTGTCTCTATTGTGCGTGATTTATCCTTCCAATGAATTGTTTGGGAGACCCTAGTGTTCCAATGGAAAACTGTGATAAATTTGGTGTGTAGTTTCTCCGTTTAAATTGTTGTTGTGACGGAAGTAAGGTTTCCGATGTGAGGGGATAAGGAACTTACCAATCACTAAATCTTAGTGACGGACGATCAGTTCTTTAAACTACCGTTGTTCATCTCCATAACATGTGCCGATTTAGATTTAAAAATTCGCAGTACGTTGTGCTGGAACTGTTTGTATTAAATTTGAGAAAAACAAAGAAGTCCTTCGACGATAGGCTCGTCCATAATAAAATACACATTTATAAATGTAGCTGGATACCCAAGAAATTGATAATCCAAAATAATGTAGCCCATGGAGATAGAGATGTCGATGCACAACATCGTGGTATCATAGTTATCACGCAAAAAAGTATACAATCTAACTCACCCCTGTTGGTTTTACGCAAACAAATATACATTATATATGCATCCTTGTTAGTTCATCAGCTTTCGTCTGCTGATTTCCCATGTCTGCAACAGCTATGCAATGAGGGTCATTGTTAAGGACCTTAAGGTTGTTGCCTTGCTAATTGCTAATAAAATTAAGTCAAACCGTTACTGTTTGACTTAATTACCAACCTCCGTTTAATTGGACAAATGAGTTTCATCCTTTCGGGTACAAATTCGGAACTTATTAATTACCAACCTCCGTTTAATACCATACCATCCTTTCCGTTTAATTACCGTTTCAGAACTTATTAATCTCAAATGAATTGGTGTGGTATTTCGAATTACTTCCACACTTGTAAAAAAACCTTTAGTAAGACTCAAGTAATCATTCCCCATCCATTAATCATCTAACTTTGTTTATCTTGGAGGACCCATCATGGTAGCTGGTGGCAATTTAAAGTGGTGATGGTAGCTTGCGGCTCCTGAAATAATCTGTATTCCAACCAACCATTTATTATATCCCATTCAACATCACCACCCTTTATTTCTTAGATTTTGATGTTGTTCTAGTGAACTCTATTGACAACGAAATCTCTAGTTGTGAAATCTCCACTATGTATCACATTTAGAAAATTGAACAAAATTTCTCATGCTTATACTTGATAAAAATAAAGCCTATGCTAGAAGTTGGCTGAATGATTACTGAATTAGCAAGAATAGATGAATGATAATCTGATTCGGAAGTGAATATTAAAAACATGATGCATCTTGGATGTATCCTGGATCCGTAACAAAGGGGATGGCGAATCAGTTGAACAATAATCTACAAAGGGAGTGTCATGCGTGTGGTATGATTCAATTGAGGGAAATTTGTTACACAGTTTTTTTTTCATGATCTAAATCATTAACGAAGAACATGGTGCTTAAAGAGAGACGCTTAGTGAACATAAGAAAGTAATGAAGTTGCCGAATTTGTACCCGAAAGGATGAAACTATATTAGAAGAGATTAAATTTCCATAATATAGCATCTAGGTTGTACAATAGTGTAATTCAAATACCTTAATGGTTGTTTGCAGAAAATGGTCGATCTTTGACTTCCAACCGAGCATGAACCTAAATCAAACAGAATGTGCAATAGTTTTTCCACATTAATGGAGTCGTACACAATGAGCTACAACATCACCTAGGTATTGGATCATGAATATTTGCTTCCCACTTGGTACACTATTGGTCACACTCCCTCTCCAATCACTTCCATTGTGCAGTTGTGCATCCCCAGTAGTACCAACCACCACCGGTCAGAAGCCGACATGCCCTTACATGATACAAAAATTTGGTATGTTCTTACGCTCATCAAATGTTAATCGAGTGCTACAACATAAATAAATGTGCATGCAATACGTGATGATCTCAGCCGTGCTCGATGATTATCTCGCAAGGTGGTCGCGACACTTGCACTGGAGGCGGCAATTGTCTTCAAAGTTGTAGAGAGATACACAAAGAAAAGTCAGAACAAAGAACGAAAGGTGTCACCGGAAACAAATTAGTTGAAAAAAAATAGAATTCACCAAATTAGAAGAAGCAAGATATAATCATGACATGTAGTAATCCATTACGCTCAACGAAACTTCTGTGTACCTATAAAAATACAATTGTTTCCCATTACGATACATAAAATCTCCACTTTTATTCTTTGTGAGAATTGGGCATCTAACTGTAATCTTCTGTGATATTATGGAATTGACAAATCACTTTACCCGTCATACACACCAAGTAAATAATTTGAACATGCTTTAATGTGGAAAATGAAAATTCATGTGTTGAACATAATGTCTCGTGATATCAAAAATGAGAAACTATGGAAGCAAAGTGGGTGCTTTGCTCACTTGCAAGCAAATCAAACATTGGACTTGCAGTATTCACTTAAAATCGCAGATCCTGTCACTTTAATCATCATCATTATGCAGAAAAGCTTAAAATAAACATCTAAAGCACATGATTATTGTAGTAGCAGGAAATCCCACACTACACCCCTCACTATATTTTGGTTAATTAATCCATTGAAAGTTGCATAATTGAGAATGTTTATTGATTAATTTCATGAGTTCTACACAAGAAAAGTAGAATTACACTTAGCAAGTAAAACACTCTTAAACTTTCTCTCTCTAATGACTTGCCTAACAATTCTAAAAGATCTCTCTCAACGAGACTCACTCGACCCTTTATATAGGGTAATACACAGTGGATGATGACTAAGCTATCCTTTATTTTCGGGAATGTCTCGCGAAGTGTCGCCGAGTGTACAACTATTCAATCTCGCGACACTTCTTAACCCTCGCCGGATCTCACGTCTTCTTTATGTCTACTTTGTCGTTATTCTTTGCGTCGTTTATTTTAGCTCTCTGCGACTGCCTCGCGGCATCGTTGTTTATACACTTCGCGAGTCCTGTACGTTGCGATATTATGGTCCTACATCTTGCCTCTTTTTCCTTGAATATTGCTTGAAGAGCAATCTTTAAGGAAAAATCTGTTATTCTGCGAGTAATCTTTGGTCTTTGTTGATGAAGGAATGGCGAAAGAATCTTGGACTTGAAAAGTACGTACTTGCCTCTATTCTTTTGCGATGTTCGAAGTTTTGCGTCTCTGTCTCTCCTCATACTTTTCTTGCGAAGGGAAGAATATCATGAGAGCGAGTCTTTTGATTTTGCGACCGCTTATCTTTATCATTTGACTCAGGTACCACGAGTTTTTAACCATTAAAGCCCTTTTTCGACACGTCTCTACCAACCGTTTATTCTTGACCGTTTATGTCTCTTCTCGCATTAAATGACCTCGTTTTCTCGAGGATCTTTTTTTCCCTATATATAGTTTTCTTCTTCCCCTCTTTTCATTCTTTAGTTTTTCTCTGCAACTTTCTTTGATTCTCTCCTTCCTCAATTTACGCACGCTCTTTGCAAATCTTTTCTTCATCCTTTCTAACGTTTAATCCTAATCTCCAAATTCCCCTCCATTCCCATACGATAATGGCTGCCATTAGTCGTGGATACAAAACTTCTTTTGAAGAAGTTGTGAAGTTGCACGAGAAGGGTTTTACTCTGTCAACCATTCACGATCAAGAACCCTCATCCATTCTTTACGTAAATCTTTTCTCGATCATCAATGTGATGATCAAAAGATTATAGTCTCGCTCGAGTCGACTTCTCGCGGGACTTCCTATTCCCTTGTACAATCTGAGTTGCCTTTATTTTATGAAATTTTGGCCCATGAAAAATTCTCTCGGGCATTTATCAATTAAGTGGCGATTGTATTCGCTGATGCTTGAATTCGCGAACCGTGGTGCGGGCAAAGGATCTTTATACCCTACTTACTGCGAGAAATCCCCAATTCGCAGATTTAGAAATATTTGTTGAGAAATACCTTTGTGGAAAACTTTTTGAAAATTACTCGGTGATAACTATGATGAATGCGAGATCTCATTTGGGCGTTAAATCGAAGAAAAATAATAATGTCTACGAAGATAAATTACTCATGCAAGACATTGATTGGCACCCAGTAATAATTCCTCTCCTCGTCATTCCAAAGATGAGAAATGGTGGGTTGTACCCTTGATTTTAAATGGTCCTTATATCGCGGGCCCGCACGTTCTTCTGCGAATCTCGCGGCGTATCATCCTTGGGAATTCAAATGGCACGAGAAGGAAAAAGAAGTATGTTTCCTACTCCAAATTTTTGCTTTCGCAACTTTCTTTTTACGATTCTTTGAGTTTGTGAAATCTTTCGGATAACCGGGTTGAAAAGAAGCTACAAAAGGATCCGTCGGAGGATACTTTGACATTGCTTCGGTCTCTTATGTGTGAAGTAAGAAGCATTTCCCCTTACTTTGATTTTTTTTTTTTTTTTTTTTTTTTTTTTTTTTTTTTTTTTTTTTTTAAAACAATACTATTGCCTCAGTTTCTCAACTTTACACATTTTGCGAAAATTTGAAGTTGAAAAAATTGTTCTTTGCGAAGACTAGAAGTAAAGGGCAAAGCGCTCGCTCGCAATAAAGGGTAAATCCTCTGCCCCCTTAACTAAGAAGCGAAAGGTCAATCCTCTTCTCGCCTTAGCTCAAACTCGAATCTTCGATGAAGATGACCATGATTCCAATCGCTCTCTCGCTACAAGGACCCGTTAACCGGTTCTTCTATGGGTCGGTTGTCTAGTATCTTCTCGAGATTCTTTCCAAGGAATGGGAGATGCTCCCTAGCTTCTCTTTGCGGGACTCTCGCAAACGTGTGCAATGCCACTCTCTTTGGAGGGCAATGATTCTTTCAATGGAGTCTCTAGAACTATGTCTCGGACTTCTTAAATGCGCTTGGATCCTTGGTATGTATATAATCATATCTCCCCATTGGCTTTATATTGTTGTATATGTATTAACGACTTTTCTATCTTCTTTCATAGGTTGGAAGATCTTCTTTTGTAGTTGCCTCAGATCTTGAGAGAAGACGCAGCAATCTTGAGAAGAAGAATTCGCAATTGAGTAAGAAGATTCGAGAATTGGAGATTGAAGCTGCGTTATCTCGCGATAAAGGCGAGGCGATTCAAAAGTTAAATACAGAACTTGTCTCTCAAAAGAGAGGGTATCCACCCTTCAAAATGCTAATCAGCAACTTTATGGTATAATATTTGCCTTATTTTATTATTTTTATTTCATTGGTCGTGTATTGCCACCTAACTTATCACTTTATGAGACGTATATAATCTCTCCGATGAAGCTATTCTTCTCCATACATTTCTGAACCTATGGATAATAACCTTCTTCTAGCTCATCTCAACACTTCTTTAAGTAGTTCTTGAACAAAATTAACTCTCTTTCATTAGATGAACTTGGACCAAATATCGTCTTTTAGAGATTGAACATAGATCTGGTTTAAGTGCAGCCAACCAATTTAAACAAATGTTTCTTGAGTCTCGTAAAGAAATCAAAATTTTGAGGAAGAAAATTAGTGATCACATAGATGACAAAGACCGCATTGCTAACAATGGTGCTCAAGCATTAGCAACATTTCAAAAATCTCTTCTTGAGCTACAAATTGAGCGAGATGAATTGCTTCGCCAGAATTCCTTACTTAGGGAGCGAGAAGATCAGATTCGTTCGCTCCTTGTTATAAATAATGATGATGAATTCGCTTTGGGCTGCGAAAGTTTTAGATAACGCCGGAAATAACCTAGGTGTTGATGTTAGTCTTCACGTAGAGCATACTTCCTTGGTTAAAGATATGATATCGGCGGAGAAGGTTGCTTATTATACCTTCTTGCTTCTTATTTAGTAATATTACTTGTAAATTGTTAACTTGTTGTTTCTTATTTGCGAGAATCGAGATGAGGCTTCGAGGCTAGAATTAGAGAGCTCGAATCGAGAAAGAACAACTCGTGCAGGAATTTTCAGCGAGAATTGAAGAACTTCGAAACCGAAAAAGAACATTTCAAAAAGAATCTCTTCCTTCGCGAGAATAAATATTCCAAGTTGAAGAAACAATTTTTAACGGCGGTGGAGAATTTTAACAATGATCTTTGTTCGTTTTCGCAATAGAGGCATGGAGTATGTTTGTAAGGACCGCAATATCCCCCTGCATTCATATCCCGGCTCCTTGAAGAGGTTCTGAGAATCTGCTGTCTCGGGACGTTTCGATAGTGAGGTGGCGAAGAAGAAAATTCAGCGATGAGAATAATCAGTTGAAGAATCAGGTGAAGAAGAAGAATCGCCAAAGAAATAACTTTTTTTCGTTTTCTTTCTCTGCTTGTAGTATCTGTACATTTCTGTATCCTTATTATAGTGTATTTCTTGGATTTTTCTCCTCTGAATTCAATCTTCAGTCCCCTTTTTTGGTAGTTCTTCCTTGTAATATAATTGATTAACATTATCGATGTATAATTCTTTCATCAAAAGATGAATAGCAATATTTCATCTTTTCCATTCCCATACTTGCCTCTGGTATTCTTCTTCAGATGGAAGATTTTAGCTGTCATCAAGTATTTTGTTGGTTTTTAATTGTATAGCCGCGACGAGATCGCAGGTATCTGTATGAATCAAGAATTCTATCTCTTTTTGTGGCGACAAGGTCGCAGACCGCCTTTACACTTTCATGTGATGGCTCATTGACCCTGCCTTATCATTTTGTGTGGTCTTCCGAGTTAGACCTCCCTAATTAGAGGTCCTCCCCTGCCACCTTTTATGGCGACAAAATCGCAGGACGTCTTTACACTTGTATGTAAAGACCCATTGATCTTGCCTTATCATTTTTCAAGTATTTTTGCCTCTGCAGGATGTTTTGGTTGCAACAATATGACAGGCCTAGATATCCTTGCGAATATAAAGTCCTATGACATTGCCGTCTTGCGACGAAATCGCAGGACGTCCGTACACTTTCGTGCAAAGACCCATTGATCTCGCCTTACCCTCGCGTTAGTATTATTGCCTCTGCAGGATCATTGCACAAATATGACAAGCCTAAGTCTCCTTGCGGAAACAAAGCCTCATGACATTTGCGTCTGTTTTGGCACTCCCCCTAATGGAGAGCACCGCCCTTATCATCTCCCCGGTTGCCCCTTCAAGGAGGCGAAACATCGGCCATACAAGACTAGCTCCTCCCATCCGGTCTTAACAACAACCGATTGTTTTGTGACCCTCTTATCCCTTATACCTATATGGTTTATGGTTACGAGGCTGCACCTAAGTGGAGTTTTCTTCGGGCGAGTGCAGCACATGCCAAGACTTGCCAAGAATGGCGGGGGTAGGTTCATCCATCCGGGCACTGCGGCTCAACCGTGTACCTCGGCGCCTTGTGCATCCAGCGACTCCTTGGAAGAGACCCTCGGTCGCCCAACCGGTATAACCTACATATATAGTTGGGAATCCAAGGTATCTCTTAGGATAGGCTTTCATGGGCCCCAAATTTTCATGGTTCGAGGCTTCAGGAGCGGTGTAACCTTCCCCCTGAACCACGGCGAGAGATACCCCCTTATATGACGCACTTTAGGTCTTACATTTGCCTCTTACGAAATGTTATTCGCGAACTAGGGTGTACGCCATAAAGGTTCGTCCCATTCATTTGCGCATTTATATTTGTTAAATCATTCAATCATTCATGTTTCATTATTTTTTGATATTTGTTTGCGAAGTATTCAT
This sequence comes from Papaver armeniacum, assembly GCA_023531295.1. Lineage (NCBI taxonomy): Eukaryota > Viridiplantae > Streptophyta > Magnoliopsida > Ranunculales > Papaveraceae > Papaver > Papaver armeniacum. The sequence continues at coordinate 295,049 of JAJJWW010003242.1, forward strand.
TTGGCTCTATTTTCACTTGTTGCATTTCACTTTTCTTTCTTAGTCATATTCTCATCTTATTCTTGGCTGCGAGATTCTCGCACATCATTACTCGAGTTGTTACTTTGCATCCTGCTTTGTTATTGATTATTCACTTCTTATGCCTTTTGTTCCTCATATCTTTTGCTTCTTCATTGCTATAATATTGGTCATGTCTCTAAGCATTCATCTCGCGGGAGTGCGTTCAGCCCTCACTTCTATAGCATCTACCATTAGTTTTTCCTTTCTCTGCTCATCTCTCACATCTTTGTTTCCACCCTTTTCTTTTGGCATTCCTTTCTTGGAGCTTTCTACATCTATTTCATGACATTGTTGCGACTCCTTCCAATCTCCTTGTATAATACCAATGCCATTTGGATGTGGGAATTTAATACATTGATGATACGTTGACGCGACTCCCAAGATTTCATGAAGCCATGGTCTCCCAATCAGCGCATTGTATGGAGATTCCACATCAACCACACGAGAATAAAATATCGGTGGATAATCCTTGTAGAGGTATTCTCATGTGAACCTCTCCTTTTGGTTTGTTTGCGGTCCGTTAAAGCCATATATCTTGTATGTCGAGGGAATTAAATCCTCATCTTTTCCGCCCATCGTCTTGTAAGTATGGTAGAAGAGAATATTCTTGAACTTCCGGTGTCGATTAGAATTCGGTTGATCGCCCAACAAGCTTCTGCCTCATCATCTTCTCCATCAACTGGTTTCGGGTTAATCTCTAGTCTCACAACCAACGGGCTATCGTGTGTTTCTCTTCCTTTTGGTACTTCATCGCGAGAGAAAGAAATAGTCTTCAACTGCCACTTTTCTAACTGCGTTGTCCTCGCCAGACTCATTATTTCTTTATCATTAGCATCTCTCGCAAAGACTCTACTGAGCACGTTGTCATGAAAATCTTCGATGGTGCGATAGGAGTGGACGATAGAGTTGCAATTCAAATTCTTAGCTTTGGTTCCTACTTCTATCACAAATGTTTCCTTTCCTTTGCGACCTTTTGCTGTGCATTTACGGCGGTGGTGGTAATGTCTGCGGCTTGTTTCTCCTCCTTTTTAGAAAGTGATTGACTTCCCGATCAATCATCACGAGAATAATTCTCTTTATGTTTCTACAATCATTTGTTTGATGCCCATGGAAGCGATGGTAAGAACAAAACTCATGACTTCTATCGCTTGGTGGTGGTTCCATTCCAACATTCAAGGTCTTTGGTACATTTTCCATCACAAGTATAGCTTCCCAAATCTTTTCAACGCTAGCATTCAGTGGAGGCATCTTAATTTGTTCCCATATTGTTCTATGACTTCTCTGTACTCCACGGTTATTTTGCCTTCGCCCACCATAAGTTTCTTGCACATGATCTAGCCTCTGAATCTTATTATTCTTTATTACGGTTGTGGTAGTTTCTCTCTCGCTCAAACTCCTCTTGATCGTGGCTTCCCATGGCTACTATCTTCTGCTGTCCCTCATCGGCGCTCCTTGCTTCTTGTCCTGCTTGAAGTGCTCGCCACTTGTATTTATGAATTGAGGCAACAAGCTTGCGTTCGCGGCGTTAGAACTTGTATTCGCATTTGGATAAGAATTCATTTCATTCTGTCTTTCTTCTAAAGCGATGTATTCTTCTGTAATTCTCATTCTGCCATCGTGATTGTATTTTTGATTCTAAAAATTTGAATGTATAACAAGTTAGTCGCGAAGAGAGCATTCACAAATGAGAGTATGAGATATCTCTCCTCAACCCGGTCTGCCATTTCGCTACACATGGTCCTCCATCTTCTTGTCAACTGTCTTAAACTCTCGCCAATCCTTTGTTTCAATCCAAATACATCTTCAATACACAGTCGCGAAGAGTTGTTACTTATGTATGCTCCAGGGGAATGTGGCTTGTAAATGATTGAATGATGTGATTGTGTTCCTTGGCAGACCTTCAAACCATTTTAGTGCTTCTCTATTAAGCTTGACGCGAAATATTTGCATAATATAGCATCATGATTCTCCCATTGTAACATACATCTCATGTAAGCTTTAATATGTTGTATCGCACGAGGTTGTTCCATCAAAGATGTTGGTTAATGCGGGTAGATTGCACTTAGGAGGTATTCCTCCCATCTGTACTTCTAGCGTGAAGGGGTTCTTCGCGGCTACTGCGATGGCTTCGTCCAGTTGTCTCCTTCCTCCTTCCCTTACATTTATTCGAGTAATCCTCTCATTTCAGCTAGTTCTCTTAAGATTTGTTCATTTGCCTCGAGAATTTGTTTCTCTTTGGTCTTTTTAGCTCTGCTTCTCTCCTTCTTCGCTCGTGCCTATTTTGACCTTCTGCTCATTATTTTCTCCTCTTCTCTCTTCGCGATGCTCTTCTTCGTCTCTTTCGTTAATTCGCACGCCATTATATCGGTTGTTCTCTCTTCTTGGTGGCCTCTCGGCTCTCAACATCTGCACCCTCTCATATTCTTCATTAATATTTCTATTAGTACGATTTTGTTCCCTCCTTCTCTCGCGGTTGTCATGGTTATTACGTCGAATTGCCTCCTCCATCTCTTGATTTTCCATTTCTTCTCTTAGTCTTTCTCTCTCGCGAGCTAGTCGCGCTTGTTCAATGTAGTGCCTCTCAATGTCATCCTCGATCTCTCGGTTTCTTCTCAATTCTTCTCTCCCATGTGCGGGATTGTTCTTCCTTCCAATTTGGGTCATTCGGCCCTTGGAGTTGCATGTTCTCTTGATTTTCCCTATTTCGCTCATTTTGAAGATTTTGGTGAGGAATATAACGATCTTCTATTTCTCTTCTTCTCTCGCCATGCTCTACGTTTCCGGATCTTGTGTTTCTTCCTCGGTATTCTCCGTTGGTAAGACTCTTCTTCTTTCTTCTCTGTTCGATCTAGAACTTGATCTCACGCTACTTCTAGATCTCTATTTTGTAACCTCATATTTTCCATCCTTAGTTCATGATTTTGTCTTGTCAAGTTTGCTCGCTCTTACGCCTTCTAATCGTCTCTCTTCGTGTATTGTTTGTCTCAATCTTTCTATTATTTGCCATTTCTTCGTTTCTGGATTCATTTCTCCATTCATCCCTTGCTCTCCTTGTCCATTGTTCACCTTGCTTGCTCCTCTTCTCTCTCGTCTTGAGAATCAGATCTCCAAGTATGCACACTTACTCTATCATAATCCACGGTAGCGTTTGCTACTGGGGAGATTGGTGGTTGGTTTTGACCTTCTTCATCATTTCTCATGTTCATCCTTGATGATTCTCCTGTTTCATTCCTCCTTTCTCCAGCAAGTCTCCCACTTCTTCTTACAATCGTTGGTTGCTCCTGTACGTTTCTTCTTCTAGCCATCTTTCTTTTTTAATGAATTCTTGAGTATCTTTTCCAAATCTCTTCTCTGTTAATCCAAATTCTTTCCAATTTCTTCGTCAATCTTGCTCGTCCTGTTTCTAGCGCATATGTAGTAGGAAATCCCACACTACACCCCTCACTATATTTTGGTTAATTAATCCATTGAAAGTTGCATAATTGAGAATGTTTATTGATTAATTTCATGAGTTCTACACAAGAAAAGTAGAATTACACTTAGCAAGTAAAACACTCTTAAACTTTCTCTCTCCTAATGACTTGCCTAACAATTCTAAAAAGATCTCTCTCTACAACAGACTCACTCGACCCTTTATATAGGGTAATACACAGTGGATGATGACTAAGCTATCCTTTATTTTCGGGAATGTCTCGCGAAGTGTCGCGGTGTACAACTATTCAATCTCGCGACACTTCTTAACCCTCATGGATCTCACGTCTTCTTTATGTCTCTTTGTCGTTATTCTTTGCGTCGTTTATTTTAGCTCTCTGCGACTGCCTCGCGGCATCGTTGTTTATACACTTCGCGAGTCCTGTACGTTGCGATATTATGGTCCTACAATTATAACAAATAAGAACATATGAAGATGCTGAAAAATGGTTCATGTATAAGAATTCACCATTGTCCCTTATAATATAGAAGAGATTAAATTTCCATAATATAGCATCTAGGTGTTGTACAATAGTGTAATTCAAATACCTTAATGGTTGTTTGCAGAAAATGGTCGATCTTTGACTTCCAACCGAGCATGACCCTAAATCAAACAGGATGTGCAATAGTTTTTCCACATTAATGGAGTCGTACACAATGAGCTACAACATCACCTAGGTATTGGATCATGAATATTTGCTTCCCACTTGGTACACTATTGGTCACACTCCTCTCCAATCACTTCCATTGTGCGGTTGTGCATCCCCGTAGTACCAACCACCACCGGGTTGAAGCCGACATGCCCTTACATGATGCAAAAATTTGGTATGTTCTTACGCTCATCAAATGTTAATCGAGTGCTACAACATAAATAAATGTGCATGCAATACGTGATGATCTCAGCCGTGCTCGATGATTATCTCGCAAGGTGAGGTCGGCCGACACCGCACTCGGGAGGCGGCAATTGTCTTCAAAGTTGTAGAGAGATACACAAAGAAAGTCGAACAAAGAACGAAAGGTGTCATAGGAAACAAATTAGTTGAAAAAAATAGAATTCACCAAATTAGAAGAAGCAAGATATAATCATGACATGTAGTAATCCATTACGCTCAACGAAACTTCTGTGTACCTATAAAAATACAATTGTTTCCCATTACGATACATAAAATCTCCACTTTTATTCTTTGTGAGAATTGGGCATCTAACTGTAATCTTCTGTGATATTATGGAATTGACAAATCACTTTACCCGTCATACACACCAAGTAAATAATTTGAACATGCTTTAATGTGGAAAATGAAAATTCATGTGTTGAACATAATGTCTCGTGATATCAAAAATGAGAAACTATGGAAGCAGTGGGTGCTGCTCACTTGCAAGCAAATCAAACATTGGACTTGCAGTATTCACTTAAAATCGCAGATCCTGTCACTTTAATCATCATCATTATGCAGAAAAGCTTAAAATAAACATCTAAAGCACATGATTATAACAAATAAGAACATATGAAGATGCTGAAAATGGTTCATGTATAAGAATTCACTCACATGATAATTTAAGAATTAGTTCATTTCAACCGATTGAGAGAAATACAAACATCTCGAAATTCAAATTAAGAGAATCAAAGATCATCATCAAACAACGCGTGAAAATTCTTTTTGAGGAATCCCATCTAACAATGTAACCTAAAATTCTTTTTGAGGAATCCCATCGAACAAAATCAAAACTAAAACTAAAGATTAAAAGTAAAAAAGAGAAATCTTAATATATCATTACTGTGAAAACCCTAACTATGTCTACGAAAATGAGATTTGAGAACATAATTTATTCCCTCAAGTCACATAAAAAATAAAAAGAAGGAAAGTGACTCGGAAGAATAGAGAAGTGCGGAAGGCGAGTTATCAAAATAGGAGAACGGAGAAATCCTTTTAATTGTTTTCGATTATCGAAACATTCATTGCAAGTAGAGTTTGTGGCTAAAGAAAAGGGGAAGACATGCGTTACAGGTTTTTATTAGGTTTGGACGCGGTGAGTGTAAAAATAAAAATAAAAACGGCTAAATCTGGACCGTCCTTTATATGTCCAAACTGTATATCTCCGTCCACGTGAAAAACATGAGAGGATATAGAAAACTCATATCAATGGTTCAATCTGGACCATTCTTTATATATCCAAAATGTGGATGACCATCCATATGAAAACACCATTATCCCTTATAATATAGATATTTTTTTGTTTTTTTCTTTAACAAATTAGGAAATATGTATATATCGGGAATCAATCCCATAACTGCTTATATCTCTCTAGAAGGAAACTCCATTAATTGTGATTTTTCTTTTTCTTCTCTTTTATCGTATGAACATCTGTTTTAGGTATTTGGTACAGAGACGAGTTTTCATGGATGTTAATATGGGAGGTTACTACTGTTCAACTCTGCAAAAAAAAAAAAAATCCAACCAAGGGTGCCCAAGGTTCATGGTGGTGACATAGCCCTATAATCTCTTGACACTGACACTCCATATGTATGGATTAAGAAACTCATGATTTGTACTAAAAGTTGACGTTTGTTGCACTTGAGATGATAAGTTGCTGCAACTTGATCCATGAAGTATGAATTAATTGCCTCATGTTGTCCTTACATGGGATGTTTGACTTACAGAATGCAAACTGATTTTCTTATGCTTCCTTATGTCCGTGGGATGAAATGCTTAATAAGAACTTTGTTATGAAAGATCGATATCACCGCACAGTCTTTACAAAATTTAATGGATTCGTCCATTCTTCTGTCTTAGCACTGGGTTATGACAACTTTCTGCACCGTGTTTTACAGTTTAGACATGCTTAGGAGGTTCAACTGAAATACATAGTCTAGGATGGTTTGGTAATCTAGGAAAATATGCAATCTATAAAGCAATAAAAATTAAACAAGCCAAAGAGGAAATCTGCAACAACCATAAGTGCAAATGAAGGGTTTGAATTACAAAAATAACTTTGCTATGAAAAGCACAAGTTAGAACAGAGATATTCTTACAACTTTTGAGCCAACTACAAAAGGCAAATGAAACCAAATTTAGACATCAAATAGAGCAGAAAAAGGAAAAAAAAAAAAAAAAACGTCTGGAAACCCTCTAGCTTTTAACTTCTATCAACCTTGTTTTGTTTACCTTCTTCTTGCTTCTTTTTCTTGCAATTTCGCGAGTCGTGACCTGCTATTTGACATGTTCTGCAAATTCTAGGTTTCTTTTTTGTTGTAAAGATTTCTGAACCACCACTGTAATTAGAATTGTGTGCACCAAAGACCATAGAATTTGGGAAGTATGATGCTTATTCATAGTTCATAGCAACAACGATAGTCAGCTACATTTTAACACATTCATCACCTACATATGGTTCATTTTCAATTTATACAAGTTGATATATACCTGCGGAGTCAAAAGAGAGTCATTTTGTAGTAATGTCCTTTGTGGTGCCAACACAAAATTATATATTGGATCACTCGATACTTGTGGAGGATAAACTACCTGTGGATACGCCGGCTGCAATCATTGTGGAATTACACGAGTATACCATGAAAGAGTACTAGGATTTTTCTTATGAAAAAATATGCTTATGAAAAATATGTAGAAAATTACTAAAACTAAAAGCTTTATATAACCTGTAGTGGTTGGTGTGTACTTGACGTTCCTATTTCAGTCATATTGATCACTTTGTTTGCCTTATCACCTGAAATCAATTCTATGATATGTTATAAATTTGCAAAAAAAGACAAGGATTAGATATATTACATTCAGATATATATATATATATATATGTGTACCAGAGATGAACCAACCTTTTTTATGGGAACTGTTAGATGTTATTTCTATGGAGTTCTTTAACCTTTTGTTCGACTGGCCACGAGAATCTCTTTTTTTGTGGGTCTCGCAATACTACCTCCTCAGTCACATTAGCTACCAGGTTTGAATTTGTGTCAGATGTGCTTTTCTGAACAATGGATTCTTGCTCTTTCATTGATTGAATATGTGCCTCTATCTCTTGTTCCACTTTAAACATTAGTGACTTGGTTAGAGCAAACAATTCTTTTGGGTTCGAGCAACACTTCGTAACAATCCTCTGAGAAATATGTGACAATTCACTGTAACATTTTGTAGCGGATGGATCTCTGTCATTAGGGATTAAATCGCCACGAGAGTCGAAAACAACTTCATTTGTAGCTTCTCTAGACCACCTCTTTAAATAGTACTTGGACGGTAGATTCTTGTACTGTAAATCATGAAAAACTTTGAGTGCATGGCTGCAAAGAATTCCACTAAATTAAAACTTCCTACAAGAGCATGAAACTGAATTCTCTGTATCTGAATTCATATACCAAACTCAGCCGTGCAGAATTCCTAAGCACCAGATAACCAGTACATTAGAAGATGGCTTGTCGGTATAAGCGAAGAAGAGAAAAGCTAGTTTTGAGCGCAAAATACTAAAACGTGAGGGGGAAAAAGGAAAGATAGGAGAACAATGGCATGGAAAAGCAGACCTGGCAGGGATGCCACACACCAAGCTCGATCAAATGCAGCTTTCAAGTGGTGAGAGGTGAAACAGGTACTACTTTTCAGGCATGAGGAATTTAATATTGTTGATCATCACCTAGTGTTCGCCAAGGTGGCCACATCCATGCTACAGGAGTGTTTCAGGAAGTTCGAGACCAGCATCACTGAGTAAACAGGTTCTTCCAGAAAATGTAGATACAAACAGATGTGGGTTAATTGAACGAAACTACTCAAGGCAAAGACCAATAGGAAGGTGGAACATGCACACATCTGAACATCATACTAGATACTTAGAGAAGAGTTTTTTGATAAGTCATAAAATGTACACATCCTTCCCAAAATCTTGACCCATGCATCTGAAAACCTTGAACAGAGTTTAATTGACTGGATATAATGACTAAGGTAGATGCGGATGCCACCAAAGAAAAAATTATTCGCTCCCCAAGTTTAGATGTAACTGAAGGACACCCTTACATACTCCAGAAGTATCCCATTGGTTCGGTTTCTTCTGTGAGAGGACTATATAGATGAAAGTAATCAATGTACATGTAAAAACCTAGATGGAAAAAAAATTGATGGGTGCTGCAAAAAAGACGTTCCCAGGTTACTACTAAAATAATTTATTAGGCCAAAAGACCAAGACATTAAGTAGCTTAAAAGCATAAATAAAATAAACTTAACAATCAGTATCCCGTATACTAAACTGACCCCTATTACCGAAGTTGGATGATAGGACTAAACTAATAGAAAGCATGAAATTCAACAAATTCTCTTCTTGCATTTACCCAACCTACAGGTGTTTTTTCACTACTTTGGACATGCTGTTGAAAAGCACTGCAGCTATAGAATTCTCTAGTTTCTCCTTCAGTAATGAAGGTTTTCAGAGAAAGGATGTTCTCCGGTTGAGCGTGTAGCTGATAATCCATGTAAGGGAAATAAATATTATCATCATCACCAATATTACATGCTGAGTTGGCTCCATTATTCTTCTTAGTTTCAAAAATAGCATGGCAGCTGGAGCGATCTAGCGCCTTGAAATTCTTTTTTTGCAAATTGTAGAACATAAGACATTTCCCATCAAACCAATATAATAAAAGTTGATCAGAGAAACTCAGTATGCGTGTAGGTGGGGAAGTGGTAGTTGTGTCACGGTAACAACAGTAGGGAGCTGGTAGCTGTAAGCCTTCCTTTCTGATCTGAAGATCAAAAGTCTCCCCCTTGGTCCATACTTGTTTGACCTTGTCTTTCAATGTATACAGCTGAACCTTAAAACTGCAACAACAAAGAGTACTGCTCAAACCATTACAACAATAACCCAGATGATGATGATGATCACCGTTTCTGCTTGTCATTATTTTCTCAGAACGTGCAACACAAAGGTATCCTTTGAACTCCAGAAGATGATGATCGATTACTAAACATTGGTGCTCATTCCTTGTTGCCATCATGGTCGAGATCAGACTACATTCAGTAGGCAGTCGAATGAACTGAATCTTCTCAGTGTGGATGTCAAACTAGAGCAACATATCAATCTTACTACTATCATCACTATTATTATACATAGTGCTATTAGTTACTCTCCAGAAAAGATCACCACCCCCGCAAAGGGTGGCTGACCTACTATTATCCCTGGAAGCTGTTGTTACCGTTCGACTAGGAAAAGGAGAAGAACCTGAAGATGGTGACATTTGATCCATACTAATAACTATCTTCCTCCACGAATTAGTTCCGCCCAAAGCAACAACCATGCAAACAAACTCTTGATCTCCAGCAGTCATTGAATTAGTAAAAATTACTACAGCCTTATATTCTTGTGATGTTGAATCAAAACCAAAACCATGACAGAGATATGTGCATTTCTCTCCTCCCCCTTGAGTGGTAGGAGTTACATAGGCGAGGGCAAGTGTTTCATTTCTGGTGGGGTTAATGACATTTATTGCACCGTGATCATCAGTAGGTTCACTCACTAATTTAACACAAGCTAAACCATTACAATAACCTACCAGTTCATATTCATCAAAGTAGGCTGTGCGCGGTAATAATCTATATTTAAGAAAATCATTATCTTTTTCTTCTTCTAAGCTGAATAAGTAAGCCTCCTTGGTGCCATTCGGATCTCTTTTTATGGGCACGTTGAGGAGATTAAAGATTAGGTTTAATTTGTTTGTGTTTTGAATAAAAAGAGAAAAAGCAAATTTTGAATCTTTAATAATTAAATTGTACCATTTCTTACTGACGCAGCTGAATATGGCTAGATCCTAAATGGTAATCTGATAATAATATTTTCGATCAACTCCTCGGGGAGATATGGTGAACCAGCAGCATCGATCTTTTTAACTATTGCCCTTTTCTTCTTCCTCTTCTTATCTTCATCCACGATTAAACGTTTCCCGCTTCTCAAAATCATCATAACTGATTCAAAAAACAAATTTTAAGCTCAAGGTATGGAACAATTATAGGATAGGAGATTAAATGTCTCGAATTTAGGCTCAAATGCAAAAAGGAGAAAAAGAAACTCTGAATAGAAATGAAATTGGGGGAGAACAGAGAAAACCCTAGGTTTTAAGCTCAAGGTATAGAACAACTATAGCATGGGAGATTAAATGTCTCGAATTTAGGCTCAAATGCAAAAGAGGAGAGAAAAAAAAAACTCTGAATAGAAATGAAATTGCCAAATTGGGGAGAACAGAGAAAGCCTAGGGTTTCTCTGAATATCCGAGTCCTAACTGCACACGTGTGTAACTCACACGCTGTATTCTTGATTAGACGGCGTAGTAACGCTTATTTCTTTCTTTTTTTTTTCTTTACTAGATAGTAACCCGTGCTCCGCACCGGGTAAGCCTTCTTAATTTGTTTGTTCTGTGTCTTAACCTGTGTGCCATCGCATGGTAATATGATTCACTGGTACGCTGAAAAAAATAACCTGCAATAAACGTAATTTATCCTCAACATTATCACTTATATATGAAATTAATCGCCAAAAACAAAAACATACAATCATTCAAATAAAGTAGAGCATCTAATATTCCTCTTTAATCACTCATTTTTGAAATCATGTTGATAGATAGTGGTTTGTTTTGATATTCCCACCTACTCATATGCATCATATCCTTAGTTATCGAGACGCTAAATTTCTGCATTTATAAGGTGTCCCATGTATTTTTCTCAACATCCACGACGTATGAGGTTATGAAGAGGTCCAAATTCTGGTAGCAAGTGTTGTCATTATTCTCGAGTCATACGTTGCACTCTACAGAAAGTGATTGAATTCCTTAAATTCATTTGCTTCGGCCTTAGAAGATGTAACCTTAGTATCCTCTCAAAGCAGCAAGAAGAGGCCTTGGAACCATTTCCAAAATATTTTCGCCTAACCAAGACACAACTTGGCTGCACATGATGAAACAAATACTATGGATGTTAGCACATGATAATGGAAACAACAAAAGAACCATGTATTGCACCACGGGGACTATGAGAAATGTCCATGATGATCCAAAGAGATGCTTAAAAAATGGCCCCCAAACTAAGAATCATTCATTGAAACTGGAAATATCAGAACAATCACTAACATCGACCAATTCTTCTAAGAACTATTTCTCTAAACAATATGCAGTAATTTTATCAAATACATACATAATTAAAGACAAAAAGAACACATAATAATAAAACTTACTGAATCGACCGTCGACCAATCCAGCACATTGTTCTCTTGAATCTCATGCATTTAATTTCGATTCTTGTCAAAGACATATTGAAGTTAGCTGGAAGATGTTCTTGTTTACATCAGATCTAATGCCTCAAAGGGGAGAACCATCAAGAGGTTTGATGGTTCTCATGCGCCCTTCCATAGGGAAGGTTGAGATTTTGAATCCTGTAATTGCCTAAAAATTATCAAATGAAAGATTTAGAAAGTAGTTTAGGACCATTGTTCATGCTATCAAAAAAAAAGGAGGCTCAAAGGCACATTTTTTCGTCATGCTTCGCAACATAGATATGACATACATTTCAAGTGTTAACCAACATTCAGAATATGCATTGCAAGTGCCTGCTCGTCAAAATGAATACCCGCAGTATACATTTTTTTCATGCAAGGAGTAGCTGGTGATTTTTCAAAACATATTCGGGAAGGGTCCTGTGATGGATGATGTAATGAGAGTTTCTTAACAGTTAACATGATATTGAATTCTGCTAGCCTACACACACATATATTTATTATACCACTTAAGCTATGAAATAGAAATTGACCAGGAGATGAATATCGTTTTATGACACATGAAAAGATAATAACATGGATTTTTTTTCTTCTTTAATACCATATTAACAGCAAACCACAAACACTAATTGATGTCTTGGCAAATAGTAGTCTATAGAGGCCCCCATTGTTAGATCACCTTCAGATTGATGTCTTGGAAAATTGTAGTCTACAGAGGCCCCCATTATTAGAATCACCTTCGGAATTAGAGATTACAACACCATTCATACCCAATGTAGAAAAAAAGGTTGGGTTGAATATGGTGTTGATCCAACCTATAGATAACAACATTAACTTTGAAAAGTGGAAACAGAAATGTCAAATACTACTGGCAACTATTATGGGATGTATCGCCTTGTGTATGCAAAATGAACAATGAGAGAGAGAGAGAGAGAGAGATATTAAGGATGGTTAGTTAATTTCCCTGTAAGAGGAGCATCGAAGGACTTTCAAGATAGATTCATGTAAACGACTCCATGGTGATCAGGATGATGATTGAACATATGAAGAATAGCCCTAATATCACAATTTTTGATGTAGGACATCTGCGTCTGTATCAACAATCATTGTTGATCCCTTACGTCTGTATCAACAATGACTGTTGATTCCTTGCGTCTGTTTTAGTTTACTTGCTTTGCAAGTCCTTTACTTTCCTAGTTTATGTAGAATTCCTTTTATTATCTTTGTAGTCGGTCATGCTAGCCTATATAAAGGCTAAGCCTTCTTGTTTTGAGGACATCTCTTATTATCAATATTATTATTATCAGTTTGATTATCAACTTTATTCTCTTAAATCTTGATCCTTGAATCAGATTTAATTAAGTTTCTGACGAAACTTAAACCCTATCCCTGTTACCCTTATCTGTGCTACACTAGTTGGTATCAGATACAGAGTTTTTAGATTTTTATCTAGAAACAGATCCTTAAACCCACTTCCGCAAACTCAAAACCCTATCCCTGTTACCCTTATCTGTGCTACACTAATTGTGAACAAAACCCCCACCAATAAACTATTAAACCCAACTCGAAATTTTCTAACCCTAGAAAATTGCACTCTATGAAAAGATTGTCGCTTAAATTTGTAAGATAATCAAAACTAAAATCATAATTAAAATGAAATCAATACCGTGAAAATAGAATGAGGGAATGATTAGATATATATATATATATATATATATGTACCTGAATGCTAGAAGAACAATGGATCCACTTTAGTAATCGTCAATTATCCTGCACATATCAATTGAAAATTTTGAGAATACCCACAAAAGTATTAGTCCTGAAAATCTTAATTAAAAGTAAATTGGGAGAAACCAAAAACTTGGTATGATGAACTAAACATTTTGAAAACTCCTTTCTTAACTCAACTAAGAACTTAGAAAGCCCTAACAAAATCAAATATTGGTTTTTATCTGTTTGCTTCATGAATAAAAAAGATCGAAAATTACCTCTTGGGACTGGCAATCGTCATTGAGATTGAAATCCCAGCACCATCCATTGAGGTACCGAAAAACAATATTTTGCGAAGAAAATATTCAGAAAGATTTGAGTAGTGAAGAACAGAACTGGGCGAATATGAATTTTCGTTTGTTCGTGGATGAAAATAGAAATGGGGGCAGTTATTGGATGAATTTTTTTTAGTGGGACTGTGGGAGCGACGTGTGGTGTAGTTCGTGTAGAAAAGGTGTAATTAGGGTGTAAACATATATTTTTCACAATCCATGTGGGACCACAATCTATGAGAAAACTCCATTTCAAAATACTCTCACAATAGATGCCCACATTAGAATTTTGTGGGGTCAGAATGAATGAGAATTCAGTATTGAGTTTCAATTATCATCTTGTTAGATTCGAGAATCGAGAAATTTTGAAATCACTACCAGGCTGTCGGACGGAATTTACTTCCCTTTATCGGTAAAGATTTTCTTCTTATTGATAAAGAATATAATAGAACGCCGGTCGTATAAGATATTTTCAAAATTCAAATAATAATGTTGGGCGTAGAATGTGTTTTTATGCAACGTCAGGCTTTCTTATATAGCCTTCAATAAATTCTTAGAAAAAGAAAATCATCTGAACTAGGAAACCTAATAGAATCGAAGGCGTAATTGGGGATAGTTTTTTTAATTGGGGCATCTAATGGTGTCTGTTAACGAGTGTTTTTTGGGAAACTATCCTTACAACAAAAACAAAAACTAAATCAAATATAAATATTCCTCACTTCCTTTCAAATTCTAAATATTCTCCACTCCCTTTCAAATTGAACGCGCAATTGGGGATATCAAAACTAATTGAGGATATAGCTACATGACAAAAATTGAATCCAAATATCAAATCTAGGTCACCCCTTATGTAATTATTTGTTTAATTCCTAATCTAGCCCTCACTAATCAGGTTTAGTGGTTAATAATAATTAGTAAAATCTTAAGTATTTGGGGGATAGATTAGTGTGTATTTTTATTTGAATTTGTGTGAGTGAGGTGAGAGTAGAAGGAGGGAAAAATATTTTTGAGTGGAAACTTTTTTGTGAAAATGGAAGATGATTGTGAGGAGAGAATTGCAATTTCTTGAATCTTTAGCTCAACTATCATATCTTCAATCTTCGGTTAATGATAACAACTCACAATTGGAATTATATGATGAACCAACACCCTTGGATCATGATTTTCGTGAGCATGAAGTGTTTTTTGAAGAACCAACCCAAGAAAGTAAATAAGTTCAACATACAAGCATCCCCAACACGCAGGTAATGCTGCTAAGAGTTCGAAAATTTGATTATTTTTTTTTTTGGAACCGCCATTTTTTCTCTGAAAAAGCTTGGTGCCGACATACTCGTAGTATGAATACCACGCCGGCACCACCAGAACCGACACAGAATTCATACTATTTCCATGCCGGCTTAAAATATCCCCATTTTGAAACAATTACCGGCGTGGTCTTCAACTAAAAAAATCCATGCCGGCACGCAGTTAACTTTTTACCTACCACCGAATATTCCATGGAATATCCAAACCGGCATGGTTCACTCCTAACTTTACCATGACGGTACCATAAGAAAAACATCCAGGAGCTAAAGATTTTTGAACTTAAATAACGGCGTGGTATATAAATTATCGAGCACGCCGGCAACGAATACCGGCGTGGTTTATGAATTATGGACAAAGCCGGCACAGAATACCAACTTGAAACCTTACATATCAAGCATGCCATCTCCAGTTTCCGACTTTGAAGCTTGTGTAACGAGCATGACGGTATTGACTATTGCGTCATTAATGTTCAAGAAAATACAATGCCGGTACTGTTTAAAATTAGTTCCTCTTTTCAAGTGCAGTTCCAAAATGCCGGAACATTATTATGGAATGCCGGCACTTGTTTCCGGCTTTGGTTGTTTTGGCGGAACTGTCGTCGAGCATGCCGGAAATAGTACCTGGCATAGTAATTTAATTTTTTTTGAACTAATTCAATTTTCTTTTCATTCTTTTTTTTTCCCTAAGAAACACACCTTAAATCAACTAAGAAGGGAAATACAAACATCCGATATGGGTTCCTTCCTTACAAAACTATCCACAAAAAAGGAGGAAAAGAGACCCTATTATCCTTAATACAGTATTTCCTAGCCCGACGTGCAAGCCGGTCAGCTAATTTGTTTATTGAACGCTTAACAAAAACAACATTAAAATTATTACTATTCAAAAGCGAAACCCTGCAATCTTCCAACAGATCACTACATCTCCGATCTATATTTACATTATCTCCATTAAAAAAATCCACTACTTGGAGACAATCACTCACAAATAAGACTTTAGTCAGATCCATCTCCTTCGCCCAGGAGATAGCCAAAAAAAGCGCATTCGCCTCAGCGCCAACAGCTTCTGAAATCAGACCAAAATCCGAGCGAGAGCGAACTATTATACTTGCATTATCACAAAGAATCAAACCTAACCCCATGTTAAAACTCTTAAAGGATCCATCCAAAAACATGATATACTCCACAACATTTACTGAAGTTTTGACCTCTCTATTAACTTCCTTAACAGTCAAAGAAGGGGCAATGTAAGTATTGATCATTATTTTATCATCTAAAATAAGTTTATCCATATTAATAGAGACTTTTTTGAAAACCACATCACATCTTGTCTTCCATATAAACCACATAATAATATCCCCAATACACGGCCCCAAGTGATTATCAAACCAGCTGAGAAAGAAATCTTCAATCCAAGAAAAATCAGAATGAACCAGATGTTGAAAAGACAGACCAAACCACACATGAGAAGCAATAGGACAATGAAAGAATAAATGAACCAATTTTGTTTTCATTCATTCCTTAGATTGTGACATACATTGATCCGATAAATTCCAACCGCTTGGTCCGGATACGTCCGAATACTATAAAATGCCTCTGGTATGTTACCAAACAATAATTTTCACCTAGTTTTTAGAACTTTATGTGGGGATTGCTTGTAATGAACCTTATAATCTTCCATTGTTGTCCTAATGTAGGGAATAAAATCTCCAGAGGAAGCAATTGCTTGGGAAAAACAGACAGCTCTTAAGAACATGTGTGTGTTGGTGAGGAATACCCAACGTTCAGATAATTGTTTTGAGATGGTTTGCGAGAGAAGTGGGCAATACAAGAAGAAGTATATCCATAAGAGAAAGGGTTATGTATATCTAAAGAAGACTAATAGGGTATACAAGACTCGTACGAGGAAGGATAATTGCCCCTTTAAGCTTGTATTATATTTAAGAGACAAAGAAAAGGAATGGGATTGTACGGTGTGGTTTGGCTGTCATAACCACCGGGATCCGAAAGATTTTGTTGGTCACTCCCTAGTTGCGAAGCTAAAACGTCATGAATTCGAGGATGTAAAGATAATGACCAAAGCATGTATCAAACCAAGAGTGATTCTCAGAGGCTTCAAGGAAAATGATGATCATAACGTTTCTTCTCTAAGTACAATTTATAGCGCACAAGCAACCATTTGAAGGGTGGAATGGGAAGTGAGGACCGTTATGCAAGAATTTGAGAAGATAGTTTGGGATCACAACTACACGCGTATCATTAAAAGAGGACCGGACAACAAACCCCTTCAAATATTCATTGCGCATCATTTTCTTTCACAATTGGCTCATACATGTTGTGGTGTTCTTATGATGGATTTCACCTACAAGACAAACAAATACAACATGCCGTTGTTCAACATCGTGGGGCAAACATCGGACAAGGTATCATTCACATTGGCTTGGTGTTTAATGGAAAACGAGAGGGATTACAATTATATCATTGGGCATAATGACAATTGAAATTATTGTTCCCGGAAAATCGATTTCCGAGGGTCATCATAACCGATCAAGATGACGCGCTAATGAGTGCTATATCCAACGTATTTCCGGATGCACAGAATTTCCTATGTACGTATCATATAGGTCAAAATGTGACAAAACATTGTCATGCTTTGTTTGAACCCTCTAAGGTGGATATTAAGAAGAGAATGATTGCTCAACTATAGGAAGATGTTCGCAAGAAGAAACTATCACCCGAAGAAGAAGAAGATGAAAGAGGAAAGATTAAAGAGCGAGTGGACAAAGAACACGATGAAAAATCATAAAAAGTGGCTGGAATTTCTAAAGGATTGGGAGAAAGTTTATTGGTCTCTTACCGAGGATATATATGAAAAGAGATTGTACATGTTTAGTGCCAAATATAACGAAGTATATCCAAGTGTCGTCTCATATTGTCGGGATAAATTTTTGGATAAGTATAAGGAAAAATTTTTGCGTGCATGGACAAACTGGTATAAACACTTCAAAACTGAAGCAACTAGTGCAGCGGAATCCGCTCATATGATACTTAAAGATTTCATCCAGTCAGGACAAGGCAACGTGGTTACGGTCACCGAGGCAATGGAGCAATACTTTAAGGCTGATATCGATAGGATCAAGAAGGCTTTTGAGAAAAGCTCAATGGAAAGGATGACTCAATTTCTTCAATATGGTAAGTTGCTCCAAGGAATAGAGTTCAACGTCTCTCATTGGGAAATAAAACATATGATGAGAGAAATTCAAATGGAGATACACTACGTCAAACCGGGTGATGTGTGTATTTGTCCCGACATGTCTTCATTAGGGCTTCCGTGTCGTCATATTCTTGTGAAGTACAAAGAAGTAATACATATTGAAGTTATTGATTCGTATTGGAAGCAACTATCTTTCACCCCTCCCCCTACGGAAGCTCCCGGACAATCACCATGGGATACGAACGAAGCAAAGGAATTCTATGAAGCTTACTCACGTGGAAACTCGGCTAGCCGGCAAGTCTTGTTGAGCCAACTAAGGATAATTACACGGCCATGGATAGCACAAAGTGAAGATCCAAGAAAGGGAGATCCTCCCGGTATACGACAAACTAAAATTGCAAGGAGAAAACAAAGGAAAGAAATGACTCGACGTGAACAAGAACTCGCGGCAACTAAGAAACGAGATCTATCCGCAAGTGAGATTTCGGAAGCAAGATTCGCGGAAGCGCTGGTTCCAAGCAAAAGGGGTAGGACGAGGAAGGAACCGCTATCAAGTGAACAACAAACGACGGTTTCCGTATCCACACCAAAAGCCGATGGATCGGAGGTTCCAAAGAAAAGGGGGAGGCCGCCAAAGGTACCAACATTGAGCTACCAAGAACAACAAGGTGATGATTCCGAAGCCACACCCATAGTCGATGTATCGGAGGTTCCAAAGAAAAGGGGTAGGCCGCCAAAGGTACCAACATTAATATACCAAGAACAACAAGGTGATGATTCCGAAGCCACACCCATAGTCGATGTATCGGAGGTTCCAAAGAAAAGGGGTAGACCGCCAAAGGTACCAACATTAAGCTACCAAGAACAACAAGGTGAGCATTCCTAAGCCACACCCATAGTCGATGTATCGGAGGTTCCAAAGAAAATGGGTAGGCCGCCAAAGGTACCAACATTGAGCTACCAAGAACAACAAGGTGATGAGGTGGCGGTGCCAAACAAAAATGGAAGGCCAAATAAGGAAGCTACATCAACTGAAGTACATAAAGGTGAAAACTTCGTAGGCACGACCAAAGTTGATGTAGTTTTGGTTCCAAGGCGAAGGGGTAGGCCAAGGAAGTATAATCTCCCGTCACATACTAATGACATTAGGAGTGTAGATATTGCAGAGGATGGTTTGGATATAATTAAGCTAAAAGTTGGTAATATGACGATGTATAAGGATTCCAAAATAGGTAGGACTTATAGACATTACCATACCAAGATGGAGTCTTACATAGACCAACTTCCTGAGGATATTCGCGAGTTTATTGTGTATACGGATGATGTCGATGGATATGGAAATTGTGGCTATCATGCCATGACCGAACAATTAGGAATCTTCGAGACGGCGGTTAGTAGAGAAATGACACCATGCCGATATGCTAGAATGAGGATGGCTGAACAACTTGTAACAAAGATGAGCTTTTATGAGCAATTGGTTGGTCAAGGCGAGGGGTTTGATGATATGTATTCTCAAGTGTTAGGACCCGAGCAGGAGATGAAGTTTCTTCCTTCTCAATATTGGATGCGAATGCCGCTTTGTGGGCATCTAGTGGAGGATACATTTAGATGTGTTGTTCATTATTTTACGCCCACCTTAGAAGCAACATTTACACCAAAGTGGCAAAAATGCGAAGGATCCCTTAGGAAGAGAAGAGTTCTTTAGGCGTTCGTGAACGGTAATCATTTAATTATTCTAAAACTCAAGGAAAATTGTCCATTGCCGCCAGTTTGTGGGATGGTAAAAAATAAGAATTTGGATCCCAATATCTGGAAGGAATGGATGGCATTGTATGAGGAGAATCACCAATTTTGGGATACGTTGGCCTTATCAAAGAAACCTCTTCAAGAGGAGGAGAGGCAACTTCATACGTGTGGAAGCGATGATGAGTAATTTGGATATATGTGGTTCACTAATACGCAACCTTTTGTTTTTTTGGAAGTTTGAATTGTAATCATTAAACCATATGCTATGTACGTGCCGGCATGATTTAATTCAAACTTTACAATGCCGGAATTAATCCCGGCTTAGAAAGGCTTTTCTCTTTTATGCCGGAAAATCACCATAAGTACACGGAGATATTATTTTAAGTTCCGGCGTTAAAAATAACTTCCTAACATTGCCGGAATTATACACATATCAATTATGTATCAGGAAAAGAAAGAGTACCGGCATTATCTAGATTAGCGAATCCATGCCGGAATTCTAAATTCCTTTAATCTGGAAAGAAATCAGTTTTCCGGCATTGTTGTTACAATTTCGACCGTGCCGGTTTTGAGAAAAAAAAACATAAAATTGCAATGTTTGACATAGATTAACCAATATATTATGTTCTAAGCCAAAAATAAATGAAATCAACGTCTCCAAAGTTTAGCAAGACACATAAAATAACATAAGCAAAGACTAGATTGTTTAACAAACCATATGTAAAGTTAAGATGTTCCAAACCGAAAACAAATGAAACAAAGATGTTCAAAGTATAGCAAGACACACAAATAAACATAAACCGACAGTAGATTGTTCAAACACATATCTAATCTAATACTATAAAAGAAACATTAACAAACATCTTAGATCACTCGAGTGGAACAAAGGACCTTGGTAAAATGCAACGTTATAAAACCTCAAGTATTGGCGGTTCTCTCTAGCCTCCTTGTAAGGGTCGAACACAACATCTTTGGTAGTCATCGCGTCCAGAGCCAATCTCATTTCTGTCAGTCGATGATTGTTACCGGGCTTCGGATGGCTGTTGAACTCGTATCTCTTGGCTCTAGGCTCCCCGGGGTCATCAACGGGAATAAACTTCAAGAAGGGGTTGTCCTTGAACAATGTTGGGAAATGTTCATAAGCCCACACCTATACAAATGTGAAATGATACATATAAAAATCAGTAAATTTTGTTTCTAAATTCATGATAAGGGTACATGTGAACAATATAAATAAGAACATAAGTTTAAAAACAAAAATACCCGGAGTAGAGTGAAATTCCCAACAAATTGGTTTGCAACCGCCTTAGAGGCCCTTCTCATCTCCGTCATCAAATGTGCCATTGCCAGGGTGCCCCATGAATAGGTAAAGACCTCTTCCAACGGATCCAAGTACTGAAGGTAGTTTGCACTAACCCTGTTGCTACTAGTGTCAGAGAATACCCTAGTGCCCAAGATGAATAACATGTACGCAACGGTTGTATAACGAATCTGTGCGGGGTCCCATCCATCCTTCAAACTTCTTTCCTTTGTCTTTTCAAACTTCTCCTTAAGCAAGGTCAGCTTGATGGTATTTGTCCTACTAACCTTAGATACATAGAATCTTTCCACAGAAGTTTTGTAGTCCCAACCAAACAACTTGTTAGTAAGCTCGTGCAACTTCGTCCATTCTAGCTCAAAGGAATGATTATATCGTTCTACAATTGATTTGCTGATAACTTCCAAGCCTAGAATATTCTGAGCATCATCATGGATCAAGGTCATCTCTCCAAACGGGAAGTGCATGGTATCAGTTTCACCATGATACCTTTCGACGAAGCAATTAACTATCACAATATCTGGCTTCACATAATTTTCAACCAAAGGATATAGACCAGAATCCTTTACTATTGCTTGGACCTCTTCATGCTCCTTAGACAAATCCCAATGAGTCGCGGCTTGGTTTCGGCAAACACGCACAACCTTCGTATGATCCTACAATTAGGAGATAATACGATTAAGAGATTTTGCATAAATACAAAACAATACATATGCACGAGATAGAAATTATTACATAGGTCTGATATATAGTACGAGCCCACGAGTCCTTGTAGCCAAATAGATACCCCAGATCATAAGAAGATGCGCCCCAAATTCTACCACGATCAAGGTCAGGTATCATGTCATCAACATGAGGAAGGTGCGAACCTTTAACTTTTACTTTTACTTTGCCTTTGCCTTTGCCTTTCCCCTTGCCTTGTGTGGGTTGTTGACTTGGACCACCTTGTTCCACTACTCCTTGGCTTTGGTTTGCTAATTGAGTTGGATCAATCTCATTATCTTCCTCCTCACTTTCCTCTTCATCTTGCTCATCTTCCTCCTCAACAGCTCCGGTAGATTCACGGATTACGATTTTACTACGATCACGACCACTCTCCCAAATTTCCCCTCTTGTATCAGCACCCAAACGCTTTTTTTTTATTCCCTCGAGGAGGCAGAGACTGAGGAGTATCAAGACCATCCTTCCTTCTTTCCTTAATGACAGCATCTTTAGCTTTTCCTTTGTTAGCCTCCTTTGCTTTAGCTTCCTTTGCTTTAGATCTATTTCAAAAAAAGTACGAAATAAATATAAGACAACTAACTTTCATTTCTAATACCGGCATAGATACACCACATTACGACATAGAATCATCACTACCGGCATACCAAAAAAAAAGTAACGAACATGCCGGGAACCAGACGGCATTTAGAAATAATTTTCGAGGATGCCGGTACACTTTAGGAAATTCTGGATAAAAAATACCAAGACTGCATGAGATACGTAAAATAAAAACTCATGCCGGGACCTAATACCGGCATTGACAAAAAAATGTCGAAGATGCCGGTAATATTTCTGAAGTTCCTGGATACCAAAACTCCAGCACCGACATGGAATCTAAACTAAAATGTATGTTGGTACAAATAACAAAATCCTAGGGTTTTCTGTTTATTAGAAGCTCACTAGCGGCGTATTCGTAAAAGTTCAAATCAATGCCGGTACTGGGTTCCGAAGTGGTCTTCATCCTAAATAGAATGCTGAAACTAAGTTCCGGCGTGGTCTTCAACCTAAATTAAATGCCGGGAGACGCTGCCGGTGTGGTCTTCATCCTAGATCAAATGCCGGTACTTATTTCCGGTGGGGTATTCATACAGTTTTAAACAGTTAGGGTTTCGCAATTTTGACCTAAACCCATAGCTAAAAATCGATTGAAACACTAATTAAACAATTTTAAATGACTTACCTTCTCACAGAAGCCATATTTCTGAGTAGTTGATCGTCCGATAACTCTTGTTCTTCGTGTTCTTGCTCTTGAGCAATCAAAGCAAGCCTCTTTTGTAGTTTTTGTTGAGCAATCGATTTTGACTTCGATTGGGCATTTGGTTTCTTTAGTGGAGGCATGGTTATGATTTGGGTAGGTTAATCGACGAAGAAATTTTTGATTTAACGATTAATCGTCGATGAAGAACGGATGAAGAAGATGATGAGAAAAAAAAAATTGAAACCTAACCCTAAACGAGAGTGTCGGAACTGATTTGAGAATGGGGATAAATGATTTGGTTTTTAGATTTTAAGTTTTAGTAGAAAGGGTATAACAGTCTTTTCATAATGTTTTTTAATTAATCTAAGGGTGTTTTAGTATTTTCGCCACAAAAAACACCCCTTAGCAGACACCTTTGGTTGTGGGAAGTAATTCATATCCCCCAATTAGTTTTGATATCCCCCAATTGCTTGTTCTTCAAATTCTCTTCTCCTTCTTTGCCGGCTCCTCACTTTGAAAACGACCGGAAATGGTGAAGATCATGCCGATAGTGATGAAGACCATGCCGGAAGTGATGAAGACCATGCCGGAAATGTTTTTTTTTACATCGCAGGTATTGTATTAGTGATGAAGACCATGCCGGAAGTAATGAAGACCATGCCAGGAGTGATGAAAACCATACCGAAAAATGGTGCCGGCGTGCTCGATAAATAACTTACAGTGCCGGCATTGTGAGTTGGGAGTACCCATTTTTTGGCATTGATTTTGTCAACATTTTGTAAGTTCGGAGTACTCATTTTTTAACCAAATTCTTATTACCTCAAAACTTTTCCTTATACTCTCACCCAAGTGAAGTGATTATGATTTATACTAATCATTATCAAACTAATCAATTAACTTAACTAATTATAATTAACCACTAAACATTATTATTGAGGGATAGATTACGAATTAATTAAAATACATGGATAAGGGGTGACTGTGATTTACTATTTAAATCCATTTTTTTGTCTTTTTCCTATATCCCCCAATTAATAAAAGTATCCCCCAATTGCGCTTAATTTACGGAATTGGAATGGTCAAATAATTTGATCTAACTGTGGAATGTACAAAAGTGAAAAATGGATGGTCAAACCAACAAATTTGATGGTTTGTACATCGTGAGGGTACCATCGTTTGCGTGATATATGTTAATGGTTCCGTTGCGAGACGTAAATTGTGTCGCGAGATAGAAGTTTGGTTGTCCAATTGTTATTTTATCCTGTTTTATCTAATTTTATCTTATACTCCTTACGTCTCATAAAAGTTGATATATTTCAAGTTTGCATAATTCTTAAGGAAACATGAGAGAGAATTACTTTTTAGTATACTTTCCTTATCTATCTGTTTATGTAAAAATTTTGAATTGACAGATCTCTGTTGATGGGTGAAAACGATTTGCTGGTTTTTTGAGGGAAAATGGAGGGTTGTGCAACATACGGATCCTCAATTGAGCGCCTAAACCTTTAATAGATGTGTTACACGGGAATGCTTTGAGTTCGCGAAATCATCAATCTGTAAGCCTCGGCTTAAACCAAGACAATGGTCGTTCCATAGTCAATTCGGTCACAAAGAGGGATGACAGTCGATCTGTAGGAGGGATGCTGAGAAGTGTGTGGATCAATGATGATTGAAGGATTGTTGATGTGTTTGAGGCTTATGCAAGTTTGGTGAACCATCAGTGAATTTTGATCAGATTGATTTAGTTTTGTTCAGTAGTGGTCGACTGAAATCCGCTGAGTTGAGTTAAGTTCATATTGTTGGAATTTCAATTCCAATAACACCACAATTATGACCTAAACATTGTAGTAACTAACTTTATGCTGAAAACAGACTTGAACCTAGTATTAACATACTCAACAACACATGAAACATCAGTACATGTAACAAGAACACTACATATTATGCATACCAAATCAGATTGTAATACAAGGAAATAGAACACACAAAACACTTAAACTTTCATGACTTATTATCAACTTTTATTTCCTCACATTACTTCATGATGGAATGAAAACATATTTTATTTTAAAGAAAACTTGTGAGGCTAGAAGAGAATTCTAATCATGCTTGCCACATGTCACTCCAACCTTAATTTCCATCATGAGTTGGAGGACACCCCATGGCTACATTGGACACATGTCATGCTAGTATTTAACCTTATCTAGCATCAACCTTAAGCTACTCTTTAATGCATGCATTAAAACCATAAACATGCCTTAATGCACATACATAACAAACATGCTTTGTTTCAAACCAGAGATTGCTTTATAAGTATATAAAATTTATAAGAATAAGAGAATGAACAAGCTACAACCATCACTCCCACTGAATTTCAGATTCAAACACAACATGTGAAAAGACGAGGGTACCCAAATACACCACAATCTTTTATTAACCTATAAGTCCTCTTCCGAATGTGATCGTCTATGAACAGAGTCGAGACAATATGACAATTCGGTTCAACCTTCGTGTGGTCATCTATGGATACGAGATCGAGACAATACGACAACAAGATCACTTGTGTGATTGACTATGCAGCAAGATTGAGACGATGCGACAACAAAGTGTCTACTTGATAATAGGTTCGGTAATAAACGAAACTCTATAGGATCACTATCAAGTATTATGGAGTTAACGTACTTGTGTATTTTGCTTGATTCTAACAACAATTATAATGCGGAAAACAAAGTAAAAGACACAACAATATTTTGTTAATGAGGAAACTGCAAATGCAGAAAAAATCTCGGGACCTAGTCCAGTTTTGAATACTCTCACAATTAAGTCGTTATACAAAATATAATACCAAATTCGTATAGTTGAGACCAAGCAGACTACCCCTAGCTACTTAGTTCCCTCAGTATCCTATCGCCTTCGAATTCTAGAGTCACGCACGTGAATATCAAGTCCTTTGGATCGTATTCCAAATAGTAAAGGAAGAATTTGTTTGATAACCACTCTAATCAATCTTGCTACAATATAAGATGAGTTGTTGACAGAGGCTCTTATGTTTAATCTAATAAACTCCTTTTTCTGGTCTGATCAATCTATCAAATAACTACCGAAATAGTCAAGTATAGAATCGCACTCAATCAATATAGACCTCAAAGAGAAATATAGAGAATGCGGATCTCACACAACTAATCAATCAGATCTATCAAAGATAAACTAATTCTAGTTGGATCCCAGCCGATCAAGATCTGTGCACTAAATCCACAAGATACGAAAACTAATAAGACTTCTTCTTAGTCTTCAAATCTTCTATTGCCTTCAAATGCCTAAAGAATACCACTTGAATTTCTTGTGATCAATCACGTACATAACAGAGTCTGTTAACAATGATTATCACAAGATGTCTTTAGATCTAACAACAGTTCCAAAGATCTCGTCGACACTTTGATCTAGTTTGAGTGAATCTTATATCAGAAGAGAAGATTCTCAAGAATAAACAAACTAGGTGGAATCAAAGTTTAAACAATCGTTATTCAATCAAATCAAATCGAAAACTAATAACACTACAATTATCTAGTTTCCCACCAATGGTACTCGTAGAGTTTCTTGATCCCACAGAAGTTTTTAAACGAGCGGTCGTAGGAGATTTCACCTAATTAGGATACTTTCCTCTCCGAATAGACGGCTCCACCAGAAACAACAAGAAATGAAGTTTGCATGGCTCTTAGGATGGTTTGCTAAAATGCAAACTTAGGTATTTATAGACCAAGGATGTTTGGACACCAAGGAATTTCCAAAACCGAAAATATTCTCAAGATATGCAATGAATGCCCAAATTCGATTTTCCTAATTCCAATAAATGCTTGTCCAATATTTCCGAAATCTCTCATAGAAAATCTCCAATTAGTAAATGCACATTACTAATTTTTATTCTCTAGAGCTATGCATTAATTTCTGGTAATTAAAGCATATAAAACCAAAAACCTTAACTAAAAGATTCTTAATTTATTTCGGCACGCGATCACCTTGAGTACTAAGGAATATCTTTGAATAATAAATGATAAGAGTTACTGCTCATGTTCAAAGTATGTTGACATCTTTACACTGCAAATCCTTATTCCATATCTACATGGATTTGCATCTTGTAATCGTTCTACCACACTTCCAAACAAGTTTAAAATTGGTTCTACCAGACTTCCAAGACCACTATGTGATCGGTCATACCAAGTCACAGTGGTTAGTTGTGATCGGTCCTTCCAAGTCACACACATTGGTTCGGATCGGTTATACCAATCACTAGGATCGGTTCTACCTAAACATGGTACCTACTTGTGATCGGTCACACCAGTCACTAGGATCGGTCACACCAATTACAAGGATTGATCATACCATCTCATGGTGATTACTTAGGATCGGTTACACCAATTACCAGGACCGGTCGTACCAAATCAACACTTAGGTAGGAAAATATGATCCCTATTAACAGTATACATTATTTTCTTGAAAGATTACAGAGAAGCAACCCGAAAGACAAAAGTAGCTTACAAATTGCAATCTTAGACACTGAGAGCATACTTTTATAATGAAAAACAAAATCACATTTCCAATAATAAAGACTTAAAACAGACGACTTATGGTTGTATGGTGTCACTTCTGCTTGTCTATGGTTCAAAAAGTAAAAGTTACTTTTATACTTCTCTGTTAACCCCATGCAAGAAAAACTCAAAAACTAAAATTCTGTAAAAGCAATAAGAATTTGGTGAGTTTACACAACCACCATCTTCTACCTCAGTCACTCTTTCTCTAACTGTGTCTTGAACAACATAAACCTCTCTTTTGCAATTTGGTCTTGCCTAAAAATTTGGGTTTGGTTTGATGTTAGTAACCACCTGACTTTTGTGTGTTTCATTTGGTGATTTTATTTATCTACTTTACAAACTTAAAATGATATGAGCGTGTTAGTGTCTAATAAGACCATCCCTGCGGTTTCCCTGAGTAATTAGTTTCATTTCTTAGCTGGATTTGCTTTAAAAAGGCAAGATTATTATGTAGTTCCGAACAGTATTTATACTCCCTATCTAGCAAAGTTGTGCACACACATACAATCGGTGGAGAGTTGGCCGGGGTCACACCTAAATTAGATGCCGTCATGTCTATTAGATTCGACAGCCATCGAGTTGCTAGTTCAAAAGCGCTCTCGCACTGCACAAGCAAATTATTTTCCAGATGATAATAATTTTGGGCATTCAAAATGAAAGTGATCGCAGTAAAATATACGGTATTTAACTTCCGGCAAGTAGATGAGGTTGTCCAGTCATAATATCAATTTCAACTGCACATGCAGAGTTAGCGTGCCAATACTGACTCACGGGCCCTAGCCGAATTTAGTCAGGCACGCCACTACTCTTTTCAAAACGTGCGTTGTATAAAAAAATAAACGGATAAGACGAGAATGAAAATGAAATGTTTATTTCAAAATTCGAAATTGCGGTCAAATTCTCTACTCTCTAGTGACGAAACTCACAAACCCTAGAAATCTTAATTCACTAGTCACACACACTTAAATCAATCATGGAGAAGCAACTTCACTCATCTCTTAAGAATTCAGCTGAAGAATTTCTCAAATCAGCAACTCAATCAAACCTAAAATCAGTAAAACCCTCACTAAATACCCTAATTTCTCGAATAACTCCATCTTCCGATCTCACCAATTACAAGGATTGATCATACCATATCATGGGGTATTATTTTTCATGTATCAACACTCAACATAAGAAAACTTACGGAGCCATATAGTACTTTCACATAGAAGTGGATCAGGGAAAGATCAATACTACGGAATATACAAAAGTTAATTCTATCTTTTATCAATATTTGCATAAAGACATAATAGACTTAACTTTTGACATATATGGGACAATCATAGTTCATGGACGTAAACACACATATCTCATAACATTATTTGCAATATATGAAACCAATAAAGATTAATACTGCAAAATCATCTTCCAAATAACTTAGAATTTAAATAAATAAATCTAAAACATTGCAAGATGGAAATCATTGGCAATAGTTATGTGTAATCACAATACTTGCTATTCCAAACCCTAGTTATCCTTCTTAAAACAAAAGAATAAATTCTCATAAGAAGTTTCCTAGACAACAAAACGAAGAGACAAACAAACTCGTAAAGACCATACAAGATGATTTGCCCTTAGAAGGTATAATCAATTTTTTTCGCACGGATTTACACCAAAAATGGCTACCAAAGGCGTATAAAAATATTTTCTTAACAAAGAAGAAAATACAAAGTCATTAACAACCATGCACCGTAGTTCACATAAGAGAATAGTGAACATTCAAGAATCCTAGAGTAATGCGTACTACTGGCCATTATTGAACTTCCTTCTTTGTGATTCACCAAAAAAATTCTTACAAAAGCTACAAATGAGCTTATAAGAGAATTACTCAAAGAATCCAAGTGCCCAGGTCCGAGAGAAATGGAGCAAGTGCGATGAAACGAAGCAAAACACTCAAAAACAAGAAACAGGAGAAAATACCAATCTTAACTCATCAAATCCAGGGTTTTTCATCACCATTTTGAAAATAATTCAAAGAAGAAAAGAATGCAAAAAGAATGAGGATATTCCGAGTTCGGACGAAGAAGTTACGGCCAAAACAATTTTTTTATAGAATACCGAAGACAAGAAAAGTTTGCAAACCGGTTTGCAAACGGGATTTCGTGACCTGGAGCAGTTTGCAAACTGGTATGCGTACTGAAGTCCCTGGATTTTATGGGAACATTATTTAAATACCCCTCAAAATTCACCCCTTAAAATATACCCTTATTCAATTTTTGAAAATACCCCCACCTTCTGAAAAGTGGAAGCAACTAGCACAAGTTGCTTTCAGAAGTGGACGCAACTTTATTCAAGTTGCTTCCAAAAAGTGGAAGCAACTTTCTCAAGTTGACTCCAAAAATATTATATTTTACCCCTCGGGGGTATTTGTGCAAGGTCAACAAAAATAGAGGGTATTTATAACATTCCCACGGATTTTAATTTTAAATGATAGTATGCATACCTAGTATGTGTACCATGAAGCCCAAACATCCAAACTACTATTTTCAAGCCTTAAACACAAATCAAGTTAGGTAGACATGAACAATACACAAGATACATGGATCATGATAAGCACTTTAAGCAAATAATAAAAACATAAATCTTGCTCAAGTTTATAGACATACCTTTTAGAAGAATCCAATCGTGAATCCTACGGCTTTACCAAAAATTCAATATCTTACCTAACACAATATGTGCGCCCCAATTCTCATGCTTCCCTCACCGTATACATAACAGGGTATTCCTTGGTGAGGATGCACTTACAACACAATCAAGTTGTGTTGAGGTGAACAATGTCTTGCTCACCACAAGTGACTGAAACAGACTTTTCCGCAACTATGGATTTTTTACCATCTATAGTTTTTGGCTTATTCCGTTTCACTTTTTGATTATCATGAAAGAGATCGCTTTTAGAACCTTTCACATCCAAATCTATCTTTCCAAAGAACTTTTTAAGTTCCAACATCATGGATACTGCCTTTTCCATAGTCATGGAATTTTCTGGAAAACCGCAAATGCATAAAAACCCCAGAAGTTTCTGGGACACCAGAAGTTTTGTTAACGAGGAAAACGAAACTGCAGAAAACCCCCGGGACCTAGTCTAGATTTGAACACCACACTGTATTAAGCCGCTACAGACTCTAGCCTACTACAAGTTAACTTCGGACTGGAATTTAGTTGACCCCAAACCAATCTCACACTGATTAAGGTACAATCGCATTCCTTACGCCTCTGAATCCCAGCAGGACTTTACGCACTTGATTCCCTTAGTTGATCTCACACACAACTAAGAGTTGCTACGACCCAAAGTCGGAGACTTGATAAACAAATATGTCTCCCACAGAAAAGTCTATTCTGATAGATAAATCTGTCTCCCACAGAAATACCTACGAAGTTTTTATTCCGTCTTTTGATAAATCAAGGTGAACAGGAACCAATTGATACACCGGACTTATATTCCCGAAGAATAGCCTAGTAATATCAATCATCTCACAATAATCTTAATCGTATGGTAGCGAAACGAGATATTGTGGAATCACAAACGATGAGATGAAGATGTTAGTGATTACTTTTTATCTTGCCTATCGGAGTATAAATCTCGAGCAAATCTTAGAGAAGATAGTACTCAATATGAAATAATACATCAAGATCAGAACACGCAACTACAGAAAAAATAGTTGGGTCTAGCTTCAGAATCCCAATGAAGTCTTTAAATCGTTAACCTATAATGGTTTTAAGAAAAACCTAGGTTAAATGAGAATCGACTATAGTCGCAACTAGTATCACACATGAGGTGTGGGGATTAGGTTTCCCAGTTGCTAGAGTTCTCCCTTATATAATCTTCAAATTAGGGTTTGATAACTTTGGAACAAAGCAATCAATATTCACCGTCAGATGAAACTTGATTTAAGATTCAAGCTAATATCTTTCCACCATTAGATGGTCTTAGCTTCTTGCACACAAATGAAATATACATTCATTTAGATATGGGTAACCGTACCTAAACGTGTATTTTGAGTTGGCTCAATAACTGTTAACCTAAGTTAGCCATATGAACACTTTTGTATTAACCATGTTCATCTTAACACTTCTAGATCAAATGATAATCAAATGGATCTAATTGTGTTACTTATAGAGTTGTTCAATTTTTTGTATTCTCATAGAAGTATACAAGACACAATTGAGGAAAAATCGGATTGATTCAAAAGAATCAGTTCATGAACAATTTAGCCACGGTTTGCAAAGATTGCATTCCTTAATATATAAATGTATTTGTTCATGAGTATGAAATCATACTTAACCGATTTTAGAACTTGAACCACTTAAGTTTGCAAATGGGTACGCAAACTTAAGTTTCGGACACTGGTCACAAGCCGACAGTTTGCAAACGGGTACGCAAACTTTAGCTCCGGACCGAACTCAGTCGAAACCGTTTGCAAATGGGTATGCAAACTTGGTTCCCAGACTTCAACAGTTAAATCAGTTTGCGAACGGGTATGCAAACTTAAGTACCCTGACTTAATGATAGGTGTCTAAAACACCTTGATATTTATCTATTGTTTATGCTTTCTCTGCTAGTTTTCTTGTAAATTATGTATCTTATGTTTTGTTTTTGAGTATTTAGGTATTTTGGAGTCATTTGGAACAAAAGAGGAAGAAACAGGGCAAAAGCGTCATCTCAAGTGCAACTGCGGTTGGAGGCGGATTATTTCTCACTATTTGCTCTTATTTCTGTCTGAAAAGCATGACAACTTTAGTGATGAAAAGACATTGAAGAGAAGAAGTGAATGTGAGAAATAGAAGACGGATGTTGTTGGTGGAAGAATTCAAAGAAGAAGAAAGCATTCATTTGGAGCGCAAAGACGAATCCAATGGCGAATGAATGAGGCGTTTCCGGCGTCGTCTAAGAAAGTTATGAGCAAAGTATATGAATAAGCTTGTCGGATTCCTGGAACTGACTATACAAGAAGTATGGAGACAATGGGGTGGCCCATATCCATTTTAGGCGCCTAGTCTAGTGACCATTCTTACACAAACCTAGATTTCAGAGTCTCAATTATTTGCTCTAATCAGGTTCAGAAGCTAAAGGAGAGGAGTGTGGCTGTTGCTTACACAGAATCATAGATGAAATTGGTGGAATTAAAGGAAGAGAAGAAGGTACAGATGCTGCTGCTGCTGTTAATCATGGAGGAGATGGGTTATTACAGGGTTTCAAATCTGATAACAATATGGAGCTGCTGTTAGAATTTGTAGAAGAGTGGGAGAAATCAGTGAAGGGGTTTGATTGAAATGTTGTAGAAGCAGTCTGGGATGTTGTCAGTTTGAAGAAGCAGATGAATTAGGAGATGGCTTGGTTGTGCAATTGAATCTGGTGTTTGCCAGGGAAGATTTGAAGAGCAATTGTGCTTGATGGGTCTGACTATAATTTCGAGATGGTGATGCTACTGATAGAGGAACCTAGGGTTTGAGATGAATTTGTAAGTAGTAGTGAGTTAGCTCGAGATTGTTTGCTGGTGAAACAATAAAGAAGGAATTGATTCAACTCTGAGAACGAGCTGATGTTGTGAATCAGTAAAGAAGAAATGGTTTCCTGGGTTCTTCCGTATTGTTCAGTGAATTGAGTCAAGGCGATTGATGAATTAGATGATGGGTTGTTGTTGAATTAATGAGAACAAGAAGAAGAGTGGGTTTTTGAATTCTAGCTGCTGAGGTCAAGATATAGGCTGATGTGATGAAAGATCCATGGGGATTTGAAGTTGTTTGAATGGAGAAGAAGAATTGAATAGATGGATCTGTGTTGGTGGTGGTTTTGTAGGTGGTGATGAACTGAAATGGAAATGGTGCTGTTTATTCTGAGGGAAGTTGACACCGCAATGAAGAATGTTTCAATGTATTACGGGGTATGATCTTTGTTTTTATGGCTTGATCTCGTGAGCCTCGAAATTGTTTTGGGTTTGTGTGTCGAGTTGTGCATTGCAGGAATGGCTCGAATGACTGAATTAAAGCCGCAGAATGAACGGGAGCTGAGCAGCTGGTGGTGGCTAGGCAGTATGAACTGAGGATATGATGGCAGTGCTGAAACTGGCGATGTTGCTGCCCATGATTCGAGAGATTGTAAGCGGGAGGAGTAACGAGATATCTTGGCATGAATTGAATTGGAGGCAATGAGCTAATGGGTTCGTGGAATTGCAGTTGCATTTGAGCATATGAGCCGTTCTTTGCCATTGAGTTGTTGTATTTGAGACTCGAATGAGAGGTGATGGTGCGATTCAGTGCGATCGGCTGAGTGTGGACACAGTTGCAATTGCAGGGCACCAAAGCTGGTGGAGTTTCATGGTATTGCAGGTGATATTGAGCTGTAACAGATAGTAATGAAGCTGGTAATGCTGTAATTGAGAAGGTCGGAGCTGAGCTTCTGGATGAAATGGGAATGTTGAATTTCTGGCCATGTGAGGTTAGCAAGAGTGTCTTTGTGGCTATGTTTGAGAAGGCATTGGTGGTTTGCAGTCGACCAAGGAACAAACGGAGGTGCTCGTTGTTTGAGTAAGAAGAAATGTTGATGCTTCTGATGTTCATGGGAGGTGGTACATGGGTATGGTGGCATTGATTGTTGCAGCTGGTGGTTGAGAAGAAGAAATTGGAATCATAAATGGAGTAATGGGTTTACTGAGCTGCAATTGGTGACTTGAGTCTGGTGGAGTGAGCTGAATTGCAGATTGATGGAATGTCAGGTGGTTTGAGCTCTGAGAATGGCGCTGCAAATGGAGCCGGAAACTGCAGAGCGTGCAAAACGCAAAGCAAAATTGGTGCACCGGTGAGCCTAGTTCCAGTGAGCCGGATTTTGGAACCGTAAGTGGGAATCACAATGATTCAGTGAATCGTGAAGGGGGTACGAGTCGGATGCAAGAGTCGACGTCCGGACATATGTGCTACGGGTCACGCTTTTAGGCGCGTTTTCGCAAGAACAAGAAATTGGTTTAGGTGGTATTTTGTGAATGTTTGAATTGCAGAGAAATGGAGTTGAGCTTCGGGAGTGTGCACTGCTCGGTGACGTCTTCCAAGACTTCAAGTAAACTGAAACAAATTTTCCGACGATCGGATTAAGCGCCGATGATCGGATTCGGTGATGACGTCATCAATCCGTGACCAGTTTTGGACCCAAAATTCCAGAGACTTATTTTCACACATGGGCTTGGTGGATGAATTTGAGACGGGTTTTGAGAAGACTTGACCTACTTTTGGGTATCCTTTTGGGAGAGGCATATAAATAGAACTTTTTCTCTAAACCTAGAGATATCTCCAGGAGGGAGACTTCTACTTTTGTTCTAGGGTTTCACATGATAGGTTCTTCTAAACTTTCTATGATGATTTCCAAAAACACAAGTATTTGATTTACTATTGGTTGAAGATGTAGTTGGATTTTGGAAAACAAGTTATGATTTTTATGGATTAGTTTTCTCTCAATATTATCGTATGATTTCTACGGGTTATAATAATTGCATGATTGATGTATTGCAATATGATTGAATGTTTGTTTAGTTAAGTCTAGAATTGATTGAACTCACATCCATATCTATAGCTATTTTAGGGTTTTCATCGAGCGATAACCTTGAATATGAGTAGCATGATATGATTCTAGGTTGTAAGGATACATCCTTGCATTCATATGTAGAAATTGACCTTTGTCCGAATTGTTTGCGCAATGTATTACAATTGCATTGATTAGCCTATTTCTGAAACTTAATGCTCCTAGGAATTGAACTTGATTAGCGCAAGGCGTTAGGTTATTCTTTAGGTAGAATTCACATACGTGACTCTAATGTGTGTGTTGATGACATAGGAAATTACGGAGTATTCTTGCAATAAGGTATTCTTTGGCTTTTGATGATAGCGAGATTAAATAGGAATTCTATTCATATATTCAAAAAACTTGTTTACAATTGAAGACGAAATCTTTATCCAATATTTTCACATCCTTGATTTGCGTGTTTACTTTTTATTGTTTTGTTTTTATTTTATTTTTATTTACACATTCACAAAACCCTCGGTGTTTTATATAGGAAACCATAACAATTTGACAACCTAGACCTCTCTGTGGGATCGATCATTTCTTGCCCTTGCTATATTTATATTTTGAGTAGTAAGAAAGTGTAATTTATATTTGTGTCGGCTGACAACCGGTCAAATTTTGGCGCCGTTGCCGGGGAGGCAACGGTTGTTAATTGTTTTTGGTTTCTTATTTTTGTTTTTAGTCTTTTTCTTATTCTTTGGTTCTTAACCGAGTTTTGAGAATCTCGTTTCAGGTACCAATTGCTATGGACGGAGCATATTGGAGCAATCAATACGGCTTTCAACCTCAACAATATGAAAACTATCACCCTTATGGGGAATACAATCAAAACCAATCCTTTGGTTATGGTCAATATTCCACGTACCCTTTTAGTTGTTCTCATACATTCCAACCTTCTTACGGTGGGTATGTAAGTGAGCAACCACAAGGAGGGGAGACTAGTTGTACTCCTATTAATTTTTCCTCTAGTTTGGTAGATGAGATGCAACAATTTATGGCCAGCATGGAGTCAATTTGTAGACAACCAAGCATGGAACAACTTTCATCGACCGAATGTGCTAATAATAGTATGTTTGGCCCAATTTGTGATCGTAGTTATGATCATTCACCCATTCAAAGGGAAGATAATTGGCCTAGCAATACTGAGGTAAGTAATTCTACTTTGTCTATGTCGAATGAGTTTTACCAACAAATGGAATGCTATTTTCAGAACTTGGATGGATCAATCCAAGAGCTTCAACAAAGTGTTTCATATTTAAGACAAGGCATCGAAGAATACAAAGAGGACATGCACAAATCTGCGAAAGACCAATCTTTGGGAAGTGGTAGCCAATCTTATGATAGTGACGATGACTATGAAAGTACATCGCTTGAACCAATTTATGGTGACATCCCCGAGGAGTATACAATGGAGACTTTTTGCAATCAAGGTGAAGTAGAAAAGGACCAACCTTTGGAGATATTGGATGACATTAGTGTAGTTGACTCAATCCTTGATCTTTATAATGATCAAGAACCTATTCAAAAGGTACATGAGTATGATGAAACTAGTGTTTTACAGGATTTTGCAACATGGTTTGAGTTTAATGAAGAGGAATATGTTGAGAATGAGACCGTTATGACCAATATTATGGAAGACCCAATTGAACTTGTGAATGATTGTAATGATGATGTTTATGTCGAGACTTTGGTTACGGCAAAAACGGATGAAGAATGGTTGCAAGGTTTGATAGAGGACCATGATATACAAGAGGTGAATAATTCACTTGAGTTTTTCAATGATGAAGAGGATTCCGTGCTACAAGAGATTGTGCGAGGTTTGTCTAACCCTTTGCATATTGACTCTTCTCCTTTACCTCTTATTGGTTTGAATTTATGTGCTTCGAGAATATTGTTGAATGATTTTGTTTCTCGATATCCGCCATTAGAGATACTTGATTCTCATACTATGCAGGTTTTGGACCAAGAAACCGTGGAAGTACCCGACTCATATATTCTTTATGCACTTCCAAGTGTGGACAAGAATAAGTGTAGGGGAAACTTTTATCGGTTCATAGCTTCGATTCTGATTTATATTACTAATATTTGTGTGAGGCTAGTGTTTGAAAAACATGTGCTATGGGTGGATCCCCAACTTTTCCGCTTATTGGTGTATGGGGAATGAATCTTACAAGAAGCTAAGTCGGGCCGTCGACTTTAAAACAAGCGCTAAGTGGGAGGCAACCCACCAGTTTTGTATCTTTACCTTTATCTTTTTATTTTTATGCATTTGCTTTTATCTTTATTTTCTTTATTTTTGCATATCATTTGCGGAATTTCCCACCTTGAACCTTCTTTGGACGATTCAATTTTACATTGAGGACAATGTAAAGTTTAAGTGTGGGGGAGCATTTATATGTTTTAGTTTGTTTTATGCCTTTAAAAAAAATAAAAAATCAGAAAAATAGAAAACCAAGAAAAAAATTATGCTTTTTGAACTCCGAAATCTAGAAACTTGTGCCTTTAGGATGACACCATTAGTGGATGGAACCATTTTGAGTGCGGGGAGTTGAGGAACCGATTAACTAAAAGGGACGAACATAGCTCAGAAATCACAATTAACATGATAGTTGTTACCATATCTCGGAATATCACCATATCGCATTCTATTTTTATTTTTCCATATTTATCTATTGTTCTCTAAGTGTTTTGGTGGGTCACTAAACATCGACGTGTTATTACTGCTAGGATGAATTAGAGTGATTGAGTTACTAAAAAAAAAGAAAAAAAAAAGAAAAAAATATATGAAAAAAAAAAGAGACCGACCAATTAGACCAAAACGGAATAAAGAATGACACTTGGGAATAGCAGTATGTGTGAAACGTAGTCCCTGTCTCCGTTGCCTAAACAAGCGTGGAATGTAGGATCCAAGGCAACTATCATGTACTTGCTGACAAGAAGCATGCGCTTGGATCTAAAAGATCTAATCATGCCGTCTTTAAAAAAAAAAGAAATTGGATCCAGTTTGATCCAATCATATAAAAAAAAAAAGAAGAAATTATTATTGTGTTGAATAAAGTCACTCTTGGTTCCCTTGTATATGCCAATTGATTTGATGTAGCATTCAGCACCAGTAGCTCAATCTAATAGGATTAGGTTCATCTTAGCAGTGACCTTCAGACAGATATGGGAAACATCGAACACTTGTGAATATCCACCAACATCTACATCTATATCCATCTTCTTAATCTTTTCATTGTGATTGTGGTTTGTTAGTTTCCGAGTATTGTGGCTTGTTCGACTATCTAATTTAAGCTTTATTTACTTATATATGAACTGAATTTGCGCAAGGTACCTCCTCCTGTAGTCATTTTGGATACATTCATTGATTTGTCACAAATAGATGGAGTTTGAAATATAGGTTTTGTAGGCAGACCTCTTGTAAACCTTCACGAGACTATAACTCGTCCACTAGGGACACCTAGGGGTTCAAAGGCTTGTTATTTATGCTAAAAGTGACCGTAGCCTCGACGAGACGGAGTTGTATGTATGTTTTATAATTATTTTTGTTTGATTTGCTCGAGGACTAGCAAAGTCTAAGTGTGGGGGAATTTGATAGGTGTCTAAAACACCTTGATATTTATCTATTGTTTATGCTTTCTCTGCTAGTTTTCTTGTAAATTATGTATCTTATGTTTTGTTTTTGAGTATTTAGGTATTTTGGAGTCATTTGGAACAAAAGAGGAAGAAACAGGGCAAAAGCGTCATCTCAAGTGCAACTGCGGTTGGAGGCGGATTATTTCTCACTATTTGCTCTTATTTCTATCTGAAAAGCATGACAACTTTAGTGATGAAAAGACATTGAAGAGAAGAAGTGAATGTGAGAAATAGAAGACGGATGTTGTTGGTGGAAGAATTCAAAGAAGAAGAAAGCAATCATTTGGAGCGCAAAGACGAATCCAATGGCGAATGAATGAGGCGTTTCCGGCGTCGTCTGAGAAAGTTATGAGCAAAGTATATGAATAAGCTTGTCGGATTCCTGGAACTGACTATACAAGAAGTATGGAGACAATGGGGTGGCCCATATCCATTTTAGGCGCCTAGTCTAATGACCATTCTTACACAAACCTAGATTTCAGAGTCTCAATTATTTGCTCAAATCAGGTTCAGAAGCTAAAGGAGAGGAGTGTGGCTGCTGCTTACACAGAATCATAGATGAAATTGGTGGAATTAAAGGAAGAGAAGAAGGTACAGATGCTGTTGCTGCTGTTAATCATGGAGGAGA
Source organism: Papaver armeniacum (assembly GCA_023531295.1). Lineage (NCBI taxonomy): Eukaryota > Viridiplantae > Streptophyta > Magnoliopsida > Ranunculales > Papaveraceae > Papaver > Papaver armeniacum. Next base: position 334,867 of record JAJJWW010003242.1, read on the forward strand.
TGGGTTATTACAGGGTTTCAAATCTGATAACAATATGGAGCTGCTGTTAGAATTTGTAGAAGAGTGGGAGAAATCAGTGAAGGGGTTTGATTGAAATGTTGTAGAAGCAGTCTGGGATGTTGTCAGTTTGAAGAAGCAGATGAATTAGGAGATGGCTTGGTTGTGCAATTGAATCTGGTGTTTGCCAGGGAAGATTTGAAGAGCAATTGTGCTTGATGGGTCTGACTATAATTTCGAGATGGTGATGCTACTGATAGAGGAACCTAGGGTTTGAGATGAATTTGTAAGTAGTAGTGAGTTAGCTCGAGATTGTTTGCTGGTGAAACAATAAAGAAGGAATTGATTCAACTCTGAGAACGAGCTGATGTTGTGAATCAGTAAAGAAGAAATGGTTTCCTGGGTTCTTCCGTATTGTTCAGTGAATTGAGTCAAGGCGATTGATGAATAGATGATGGGTTGTTGTTGAATTAATGAGAACAAGAAGAAGAGTGGGTTTTTGAATTCTAGCTGCTGAGGTCAATATATAGGCTGATGTGATGAAAGATCCATGGGGATTTGAAGTTGTTTGAATGGAGAAGAAGAATTGAATAGATGGATCTGTGTTGGTGGTGGTTTTGTAGGTGGTGATGAACTGAAATGGAAATGGTGTCATTACTGTGGAAGTTGACACTGCAATGAAGAATGTTTCAATGTATTACAGGGTATGATGCTGTTTTATGGCTTGATCTGTGAGCCTGAAATTGTTTTGGGTTTGTGTGTCGAGTTGTGCATTGCAGGAATGGCTCGAATGACTGAATTAAAGCCGCAGAATGAACGGGAGCTGAGCAGCTGGTGGTGGCTAGGCAGTATGAACTGAGGATATGATGGCAATCTTGAAATCGCGATGTTGTCGCCCATGATTCGAGAGATTGTAAGCGGGAGGAGTAAATGAGATATGCTTGGCATGAATTGAATTGGAGGCAATGAGCTAATGGGTTCTGGTGGAATTGCATTGCAGATTGAGCATATGAGCCGATTCTTTGCCATTGAGTTGTTGTCTTTGAGACTCGAATGAGAGGTGATGGTGCGATTCAGTGCGATGTTGAGTGTGGACAAAGTTGCAATTGCAGGGCACCAAAGGTGGTGGAGTTTCATGGTATTGCAGGTGATATTGAGCTGTAACAGATAGTAATGAAGCTGGTAATGCTGTAATTTAGAAGGTCGGAGCTGAGCTTCTGGATGAAATGGGAATGTTGAATTTCTAGCCATGACAGTTAGCAAGAGTGTGCTGTGGCTATGTTTGAGAAGGCATTGGTGGTTTGCAGTCGACCAAGGAACAAACGGAGGTGCTCGTTGTTTGAGTAATAAGAAATGTTGATGCTTCTGATGTTCATGGGAGGTGGTACATGGGTATGGTGGCATTGATTGTTGCAATTTGGTGGTTGAGAAGAAGAAATTGGAATCATAAATGGAGTAATGGGTTTACTGAGCTGCAATTGGTGACTTGAGTCTGGTGGAGTGAGCTGAATTGCAGATTGATGGAATGTCAGGTGGTTTGAGCTACAGAATGGCGCTGCAAATGGAGCTGGAAACTGCAGAGACCGTGCAAAACGCAGCAAAATTGGTGCACCGGTGAGCCTAGTTCCAGTAGCCGGATTTTGGAACCGTAAGTGGGAATCACAATGATTCAGTGAATCGTAAAGGGGGTACGAGTCGGATGCAAGAGTCGACGGCCGGACATATGTGCTACGGGTCACGCTTTTAGGCGCGTTTTCGCAAGAACAAGAAATTGGTTTAGGTGGTATTTTGTGAATGTTTGAATTGCAGAGAAATGGAGTTGAGCTTCTGGGAGTGTGCACCTGCCTGGTGACGTCTTCCAGTACTTCAAGTAGCCTGAGACAAATTTTCCGACGATCGGATTCCGGCGCCGATGATCGGATTCCGGTGATGACGTCATCAATCCGGCGACCAGTTTTGGACCCAAAAATTCCAGAGACTTGTTTTCACACATGGGCTTGGTGGATGAATTTGAGACGGGTTTTGAGAAGACTTGACCTACTTTTGGGTATCTTTTTGGGAGAGGCATATAAATAGAACTTTTTCTCTAAACCTAGAGATATCTCCAGGAGGGAGACTTCTACTTTTGTTCTAGGGTTTCACATGATAGGTTCTTCTAAACTTTCTATGATGATTTCCAAAAACACAAGTATTTGATTTATTATTGGTTAAAGATGTAGTTGGATTTTGGAAAACAAGTTATGATTTTTATGGATTAGTTTTCTCTCAATATTATCGTATGATTTCTACGGGTTATAATAATTGCATGATTGATGTATTGCAATATGATTGAATGTTTGTTTAGTTAAGTCTAGAATTGATTGAACTCACATCCATATCTATAGCTATTTTAGGGTTTTCATCGAGCGATAACCTTGAATACGAGTAGCATGATATGATTCTAGGTTGTAGTGATACATCCTTGCATTCATATGTAGAAATTGACATTTGTCCGAATTGTTTGCGCAATGTATTACAATTGCATTGATTAGCCTATTTCTGAAACTTAATGCTCCTAGGAATTGAACTTGATTAGCGCAAGGCGTTAGGTTATTCTTTAGGTAGAATTCACATACGCAGCTCTAATGTGTGTGTTGATGACATAGGAAATTACGGAGTATTCTTGCAATAAGGTATTCTTTGGCTTTTGATGATAGCGAGATTAAATAGGAATTCTATTCATATATTCAAAAAAACTTGTTTACAATTGAAGACGAAATCTTTATCCAATATTTTCACATCCTTGATTTGCGTGTTTACTTTTTATTGTTTTGTTTTTATTTTATTTTTATTTACACATTCACAAAACCCTCGGTGTTTTATATAGGACACCATAACAATTTGACAACCTAGACCTCTCTGTGGGATCGATCCTTTCTTGCCCTTGCTATATTTATATTTTGAGTAGTAAGAAAGTGTAATTTATATTTGTGTCGGCTGACAACCGGTCACTAAGTTGAATAAGTTTTCGAACGGGTGTGCAAACTTAGTACACAAACCGTAATGTAACCAGACATTGGTTTTATCTCTTAACTCCCATTTCAATCATTGGAACATTCTTAGAAGACGACAATAGATGTCTCACACAAAGTACTTGCTTATAAACAATTTTCAAGTGATCGAATGATCAATACGAAACATTCCGAGTCTACATCAAATGGATGTCTCATACAAATCATGTAAGATGTTACCAGGTAATTTTCACATGATCATCTTTTGACTTTCGTCAAGAACAATGATGAACGTAGTTAAAGCAAAAAGCTTTACAACACATATTTCGAGAAAGATATAAGCGAGTTAAACTCAGCTCGAAATATCAAATGTGTATAATGTAAAGTCTATATAGCTATACGACCTTGTCTCAATAGGAGATAGAATAGAATAGACTTCTAAGTGATAAATGAGTTCAAGTCTCCACATACCTTTTGTGATGAAGTTCCACAAGCTCCCCTTAGTAGTTCTTCTTCTTCAATCGATGAACGCCGTGAAGTCTAAAGCTCAACTACACATTCTATCCTAATGCGAGACATAGCTATAAGTAGACTAGAAATCAAGATTTATAGTTTTGACAACTAAACTTGACAAACAAGCTTGAGATAGCAACGCTTACGAGTTCGACCGAGCAGTCCTCTAACAGGACTGGAATGTAGTTGAGCCTTAAAAGATATCCCACCGATTAAGGTACAGTCGCGCTCCTTACGCCTCTTGAATCCCAGCAGGATTCAGCGCAATTGATTCCCTTAGCTGACGTCACACCAACTAAGAGTTGCTTCAACTCAATTGAAGACTTTAAACCAAATTTGCCTCCCACAGATTAAGCTTATATACGATTTCCTTTTACAATCAAAAAGTTTGATCAAAGGTGATGGAAATCGATAGAAATAGACAAAGTCCCACTCAATCGTCATGATCACAAGTTTTCCGGAGAACTCCGTTTTCATCATTGCCGGAATGAAATTCAAGTCACCTTTGACCGCTAATTGGACGAATTTTCTATGAGGCATTTGGAATGCTTATGGCTGCAAGACCACCAAGTTTATCTCCAATTGCAACTAAGATTTTATAATTCCAGAGGTTATATGGAAGGACTTTGATCTTCAACCATTTTTCACAACGAAAATTAGTTTCAATTAGGACTAGTTGTTCCGGCTCCTCCACTTCTTCCTCATTTGGTAGCTCAACAAAGTTACCACTCCATCTTCTCAAACGCAAATAGCTTCCTTTTTTGCTTCCAATTTGCTGGAGTCCACATTTTCAACCATTCTGCTTTATCAACTGTAAAGATAGCAGAGGTAGAAGAGATGGGTTTTAACTCCAAATAATAGTATCTTTTTAATTTTCTCGTAATCATGCTTGCTACAATGTTCCGCTCTTTTGGCTTAGAGATCTCAACAATCCCCAATCTTTCAATTATGTTTTTGAGTTTTAGAGGCATGGATGAGTAGAACTCTGAACCGGAAAATCTTTTAGAGAAGGCATAGGTTGGCTTGAGGAATTCCTCAAAGATTTCCAATTGTTTTCGATGCCTAAATTCTCCACCGATTCTCCCAAAATATTCCAACAATATTTCTTCTTTCCCTCTGGGATGCTGAGAGAATAAGCTTGATTTTGGTAATTGACGGATTTAATGCTAATCTCGACATCTTCAAGTAGATTTTATAGATAAAAAAAAAAAGACGGATCCACTCACGCCGTTATTTTCACACTTTGGACGCTATTTTTTGTGAATAAAACATAAACGGTAGGGGATTTGAAACTAATATTCTCTGGATATGTTCCACTTACAAAGATCTATATACCTACCGAAATACCAATCCTCACTATCTATCAATCATAATTTTTGATGGTGGAGAATCCCTCGATTTTCAACAACTAATTTTCAAAATCGGAATGTGTTCATTTTTGGTAAGTTTATAGAGTTTCATAAGAAGAATATTTCCCAAGATATCAGCTTCAAATCCGCAATCGTTTAGGTACTATTAAAAAAAAACGACGTCCAATATATAAGCGGATCCGCAAAATTAGTGTCCCAAATATAAGATAGTGTGAGGCCGGTTCCTATGGGGTATGGCATAAAAGTTGTTTTTCCATGCCATGCTCGTTTCTCCACTATGGGAAAACTGGCAAATACTAGGTAAAACTGGCAAATCTTTAGATAAAATAATATATTTGATATGATAAGTGGGACCCTTGTTAATAAAAATATTGTTTGTGTGTATATATGGGGTATTTATAAGGTTTTAATATATTTGGTGGGACCCGTATGAAGTAAACGTAATGTTAAAATAAGAAAAAGTAGGAGATAAGAAGTTTGAAAATAATACAAAACTATTTAGCGGTGGAGACTACACCCCTCGGTCTAAACTACACCTCCAGGTGGAGACTTGGCCTGGCCTGGCTAAGTGGCAAATTTGCCGCTTTGCCAGCTCCATAATGGGTGCATAAATGGCAAACTCCTTGGTTTGCCACACCCATAGGAAGGGGCCTGAGAATAACAATATGAATATTTTAGAGTATGTTAATATTTTAGAGGATGTTACCTAATGCCGACCCAATTATGATTTATGGAAAAATGAATGTCGACCAAATGTAGTTGAGTCGATTTAATTTCTAACAGTTATCCTTGGTATCCGTAGGTTCTCCTCCACAAGTCACTGTCCGATGGATGGTGCATCACAGTTGGAATATCTAAGAATACCTTTACCTTTAAATGCTTGGCTGAAAATCCTAAAAAGATCAATATCTACGACATTACACATGAAACTTTGCCCAAGCACTAGGGAGAGGATAGCTTTTACAAATCATCACAGATCTTATGCAGCACAAAATGATTACTGACACATGCCAAAACGCGGTTAACTTCAACAAGACTAATTATTTGTACAAAATAACAGTCTCCTTTTGGAAAAACAGAAATGATCCGAATATAGCAACTCAAAAACAATCCAACTGTAATTTAAAACAACAGCTCATAACTAAATTAGGCTACGAACACACGCAAGAAGTAAAGTTCTCAACCATATAAATAGTCGACCAAGCTTACTGCTCATATTGATTACTGCCATCAAGAGGTTTTTTTTTTATACATTAACTAGTAAGGCCACATGTGCGATGCACATGCTTGAATTGGATTCTTTTAACAACACCAAATTTGATAATAATGGGAAAAAAAATCTTAAAATAAAAATTTAATATCCTTGTTTATACTCATTACATAGATAATTTAAAGAGCTTTCCAAATATATCAATTTTGCAAAAAATCCGATGTGTATTTTTAAAGATATCTAAGTTTTAATTTTTTTGATCTATTTTTAAAACAATGACATTCCTATAAATATACAAATATTAACTAAAAGCTTAGTTAATAAGGGGTATTATTATCATGTGAAAAAGCTTCAAAAAAAGAAGGCTTCACCAAAAAGGGGTCTTTTCTTTATTAACTAGTAAGGCCACATGCGATGCATATGCTTCAATCAATTCTTTTAACAACACCAAATTTGATAATAATGGGAAAAAAAATCTTAAAATAAAAATTTAATATCCTTGTTTATACTCATTACATATATAATTTAAAGAGCTTTCCAAATATATCAATTTTGCAAAAATCCGATGTGTATTTTTAAAGATATCTAAGTTTTAATTTTTTGATCTATTTTTAAAGCAATGACATTTCATGATGTAAATATACAAATATTAACTAAAAAGCTTAGTTAATGGGGTATGTGTCATGAAAAAGCTTCATTCAAAAAAAAAGGTTTCACCAAAAATGGGTCTTTTCTTTATTATAGTATAAGATAAGAAGATACAAAATTAACTTAAATCCAACACGATAAACAAAACCCTAATCAGGTTTTTCCAAACATTTTTAACAACACCAAATTTGATAATAATGGGAAAAAAATCTTAAAATAAAAATTTAATATCCTTATTTATACTCATTACATAGATAATTTAAAGCCCCTTTACCAAGCTTTTCCAAATATATCATTTGCAAAAATCCGATGTGTATTTTTAAAGATATCTAAGTTTTAATTTTTTTGATCTATTTTTAAAACAATTAGCATTCCAGTAAAATATACAAATATTAACTAAAAGCTTAGTTAATGGGGGTATTATTGTCATGTGAAAAAGCTTCACCAAAAGAAGGCTTCACCAAAAAGGGGTCTTTTCTTTATTATAGTAAGATAAGATAAGATTAGTACCCGACCAACAACTTTTCCTCTTCTGTTTCATTCAAATACACTGCATTATTTCTTTCTTTTACAGATTTCCTATTTCTGATTGCAAGAACAGATTTCGATCAAAGAATAGAAGTGGGTTTCTGATTCTTGAAGGTTTTGTTGCGTTTTTGGGTTGTGAACACCAAAAGTTTCGACATAGTCATGGCTGCAGGTTCTTTGATGAGAAGTGGTATATGTATATCTAAGTATTCTGAACTTGAATTCACAAAGACAAAAATCGGTTCTCAGATGCTTAAGGATTCGGATCCTAAACAATTTTCAGTTTCGTTGAAGAGCGGATTCAAGGGAAGTAAAATGGTCGTTTCAGATCATATTGGCAGCGTACACAACTTGAGCCTGCTGAATAAAAGCTCTACAAATTTCTTTGCAAAAGTATGTATAATGATCAGCTACTTGTTTCTTTCACTTTTCTGTTAATAAATTTCTTAACTCCAAAAGTGATAATCTACTTGCAGGCACAATCTCCAAACTGCATAAGCAAATCTATGAGATGTAAACATAATATCACAGAGATTCATTCAGCTCAAGAACTCGTCGATACGCTTTTAAATGCAGGCGATAAACTCGTCGTAATAGATTTTTACTCTCCTGGTTGTGGAGGTTGTAGAGCTTTGCATCCAAAGGTGATTCATCCAATCCCATGCCAATTTGGCAACTTAGATCAATAAAAGATCCTAATTTTCATGGAATTATTACTAGCTAATGTTATTTTTGTATTCAGATTTGCCAGATTGCGGATTTGAATCAAAATGCAAATTTTCTGAAAGTAAATTATGAAGAACTTAAGGTCATGTGCACTAGCCTCAACATTCCTGTCCTCCCTTTCTTTAGACTTTACCGAGGAGCCCAGGGTAGACTTTGCAGCTTCAGCTGCACAAATGCAACTGTGAGTACCAAAACTCTTCTTTAGTTTTTCATTTTAATCATGAAATGGATCTCAATTATTTTTCAGTTTATTATTGAACTGCGCTGATTTTATTTTCTTTTGTATATGGAACAGATCAAGAAATTCAAAGACGCACTTGAAAAGCATGGAACGGATAGGTGTAGTCTTGGACCAGCTAAAGGTTTGGAAGAAGGTGAGCTATCAAGACTAGCTTCAAACAAACAGATCTCACTCGATTTTTCGCCAATGAAATACGAAAAGGCACTGCACCATTTGTTTCAAACAAACATGGAAGGTTATACGTCTTCTATCATTCAAAGATAATGCCCGGCCGCGATAGTCATATACTCCATATACAGTCGGTTACCGATATAAGATAAAGAATATGTTATGATGGCAGAAGTTGGCCATAAAGCTTATATAAGTACTCCTAATGAACAGCCATAACCAGTAATGGGGATGTTGGAAATACCAAATTTAAACCTATACCTAAAATTCGGTCAATACCATACGGCCAAAGTCAAAGGCGATTCTAAGGCGATTTTAGGGTTAGGTTTTTTCCTGCTTTCTCTGTATCTCCTCTAGGGAGATGCAAGCTTCTTCTTCTTCAATTCCTCTTCAATTCCTCTGGTGGTTTCCTCCATTCCATCAGGGGATTCTCGTATGGGGGATTTCAGTTCTGGCGGCGATTTGGGTTTGAATCCTATAGCTCCTCCGGGTTTTGAGAAACTTACTCCTACTGCTTCAAGAGTTTCTCCTCCTGTGTGGACTTCAATGTTTGATAAGGAAAAAACAGCTGTTATTTCTTCTGATATGGAATTCTATCCGGTTCCTGTTGTGGATGGGAAGAAAACTATGGATATTCCTTATGAAGTTTTTGAAGAAGTTATTCGACAATGTGAAGATAAAGTAATTGGTGCTTTTGTGGGTCGATGATTGCCTTTCAATTGGGTTCGTAGCGCTGTGAATCGAGCATGTAAACCAAAAGGTGAGATTCAAATGACTATTCATGGTGAAAGTATGTTTATCTTTGAATTCAATTCTGCTGAGGATAGAATTAAAGCTTTGGAAATGGGTTCAATGTTTATCTCTAATAGATTGTTTATTATTAAACCATGGTCAAGAATGGTGGAGAAGGAAATTGCATAATTGAAATCTATTCCTGTATGGATGAATTTTAGAAATGTCCCTCTATTCATGTGGAACAATAAGGGCTTGAGTATGATTGCTAGTTTTCTTGGGAAACCACTTATGATGGACACTCAAACTCTAAATAAAACTAGAATGAGTTATGCTAGAATTTGTGTAGAAGTATATGTCAATTGTGAGTTTCCAGATTCTTTCACTTTCACTCTAGGTGGTAAGGATACTGTTGAAATCAAAATGGATTATTCTTGGAGACCTCAAAAATGCAGTGAGTGTGCAGTATTTGGTCATGCTAATTCAAATTTCCCTAAACTTGTTAAACCAGTTCAGAAAGTAGTGCAAAAATGGGTTAAGAAGCAGAATGTAAACACTTCAGCTGAAGATCGTTGGGTTTTAAAAACAATAAATGGAGTTAAGGCAAATGTGCAACAATCTAGTGGCCAGGTTAATGCGGATTCTCAAGTTGTTCTTGAAGCTGAACCAATGGATTCTGATCAAGAACATAATCATGTTTTGCAGGAGGTAAGCATAAGGATAGACAATAATGTAAATGAGCTTATTTCTTCTAATCCTTTTTTCATTTTGGATAAGGGTTTGGATAATTTTCAAGAACATCTATCTGAACAAAATAAGGAGAATTTTCAAGTTGTTCTTCAAGTTGCTCAGCAGAGGTCAAATGTACCTGAGTCTTCTAACACTGGCTCAAGAGCTCATTTTCAGAAGAGAGGCAGTCTTGCACCACCAACTATTAACCTCATCCCTAAGATTGCAGATTTGAAGAAATCTGCTAGAGGTTCTATTTCTCTCCCTTTAAATCTTAAATGATGTTCAACACAGGATGTTGGAACATCAGGGGGCTTAATGACCCTTTGAAACAGTTAAAAGTAAAACATCTTATTAGGAATAATAATCTCCCTCTAATGTACGTTAAGGGGTAGCCGGATGTTGGATAAAAGAGAAGTGCTAAAAGCACCCTTGGGTGTTGATAGCCATCCCATTCATTTTGACCTAGATAGGTCGAGAAGAATCGATTCCTTCTCCATTTTTTGCAGCGTTTGTGTAAGAAAAGATAGGGTGATTTTGATTGAAGAAATGAAGGCGATTCAAAGGGGTTTGTGGTCTTTGTCTGTAATTGAATCGATTAGATGAACGTCATGGTGAATTTCTCGTCCGAGAAATTAGCATAGAGAGGTTCTTGTTCTTGGGATCTATGGTGTTTTTGAGGAAGATGAAACAATGGAGAATTGAGAAACGGAATTAGGGGTTTGAGCTAAATTCATGCAAAGAACGACATGGGTTGAGTATGAATTATGCTTGTGTGGTTTTATGAGAAGATGGAGTCGCTTGGCTTTGATGGTGATGCTAATTTTAGCCGGAGGTCGATTGATTCAGAATGGGTGGTTTTGGTCAAGATAGAATTAGAAGGAGAAGATGAATCTGGTGGGATTTTGGTAGCTAGACATGGCTTGAGATTGAGTCAAGTCGATGCAATGGAGGCCTCGAGAGGATGTTCTTCGCCATCGAGTCATGGTAATGGAAGGTGCAAGATGAGATTACATTTGTAGGGTTGGTTATTTTGATTGTGGTTCTATTACTATTGAAGGCTCAGGGAGGTGGAAAATGAGTCGGTGCGCAGTGCAAATTGGGTCTGGTGATTATGATGTGGTGGATAGAAAATGCAGGCATGGATTAGAGTTGGTAATGGCAGTCCTGGTGTTGTGTACAAATGCTCAGATGCGATGCAATAGCAGACAATGAAGCTGTTGGTGGTCTGTGATGCAGTTGTTGGGTATATTGCAATGGCTTATGGTTGAATTGGTCGTGCCAATGGTGTTGTGCAGATGAACTGCCATGGCTCGATTGTTGGGATTATGAAGATGAACTGCAGTTGGAGATGGCCTGGCTTATGATGATTAATGATGCTCAATGGTGGAGATTCAGATGTGTTGTGGTGGTATATTAAGAATTGTGTGCCACTCAAAGTTGCAGCTGGTAATGACAGGTGATGAATTGAATCTCTGGAAGAACTGAGGATGCTTGATCTTGCTATGAAATTTGTTTGCATGAAATGGAGTTGAAATCTTTGTGTGTGTTGGAATGCATGAAATACGAGGGAAGAATGCGGCGAGGTGGAATCTTTGAAAATGAGCAGGAATTGAGAATATGGGTGCGTAAGTCGGACTTGCTTGAGCCATTGGTAGTACGAGTACAAGTTGGGAGAAGGCTGCTGATGGTGATTCAAGGAGGTGGTGGTGTGCGGTCGGGTGGTGCAATGGATGGTCCGAACTTAAAGTTGTGGTTGCAGGAGTCAAGACTTTGTTGTAAGCTCGCATCGGGGTAGTGTGCAAGGAGGAAAAGAGGATGCCGCAAGGATGGAGATGCAATCTTGTTGGTACTTAAACCGGATGGGCGGTGATGGAAATGGCTGGGTTCGGGCGGATAGCAATGGAGATGCAAATGAGATGGGAGCAAGAAATGGCATTGGTGGTGTTGCGTGGTGCATTTGGGTTGAAACTGAATCGAAATTATAGAAATATGAGCTAATGGTTGGTGGTTATGAATTGAGGGAAATGGAGTTTATTGAGTTGTATATCTTTGTTGTCTCGGGTGGCTTGCCATGGAATGAATTGGTCAGTATTTGGTAGCAACAGGAAGAAGTCAGAGATTGAGTTGAACTGGTGGTGTGGTGAATGCTACGAAGGAACATGATTTGCGAGTTGCATAGCCAAGATGGCTGGCCAAAGAGTGCCGATGCACAATGATAGTGCAAAGACATTTCCGACATGTGCAATAGACCTAGGCGAGGCCACTCGGTTGGCCCAAGGTCGACTACCGGTGACATGAACCCGACTCATCCGAAGTAACCCCGACTCGTCACGACTCCAACCGACCGCCTTGACTCGGTATGACTAGCCGGTTTGACTCACCTGCCTTGACCCGAGTTGACTCGGCCGTCCTGACCCGTTGACCCGGTGGCCGGTTTGACTTGGTCGGTCACCTGAGATGCTATTTCCGGCAACTTCCGGTGGGATTCCGGTCACAATCCCGATTTCCGCGAGCGTTTTTGGGACAAAATTTCTACACGGGTTTCTCCATGGTGGCGGGTGAATTTCCAACTAATGGACTTTGAAGACAAAACCTAATTTTGGAAGGAGTGGAGCTATAAAAGAGATGACTTTTACCTAATTGAGGAGATCTTTTTCTAATTCTTTTTCCTCTACTTGTTATTCTAGGGTTTAGAACCATGAAGTCTTTTCTCTTTCTTCTTGTGATGAACTCCTTGAATATGAGTACCTAAGTTTATTATTGGTTATGGAATAGTTGGATTTCACATAATATGATTCTTTGATTCAATATATTAGTTTTGTCTCATAAGTATCGTTTGCAATTCTCTGGAAATATTGTTTTATGATTGATTGATTGTTTTGTCAAGTTGCAAATTGGTAGAACTTCAAATCACATCTATTGCTAGTTTAGGGTTTATTATACGCAAAAGTGATATTCCTTGGATACAAGTAGCATAATATGATTATAGTTTGTAGTGATATATTCTTATGATCATATGTGAATCGTAACCTTTGTTAAATTGAATTAGTGCGCTTTCCACGTTCGATTGCTTTGATTGGCCCGATTTCATAGAACTTAATGCATCTAGGGAATTAAACTTGATTAGTGCTTTTACACGTTAGGTTGTTCCTTTAGGTAGAATTCATATTCGCATCTTTTAATGTGTTTGTTGATGACATGAGGAGATTTGCGGGATATTCTTGCGATCAAGGTATTCTAGGGTCTTTGATAAAAGTTGAGATTAAATATCAATTCTAGTTATTGTGAAAAGCAAGTTAGTGAATGAAAACGAAATCCTTAACCAATATCTCTTCTATCTTATTTGTTTACTTTTGTTTATTTATGAGGCTAGTAGAAACTCATGTTCAAGTTTGTAATAAAGTAAGAATAAGGAATAATATCAACCCTTCTTGGTGTTTTTTGGATAATGATACAACTGATTGTTTTGGTAGAATTTGGGTGGGCTGGGACCCAAATAAAATTCAAGTTAATGTTCTTCAGATGTCTTCTCAAGCTATTTTCTTAGAATTTTCTTCCTTCAGGCTTAATTTCATTGCAACTTTTATTTATGGGGATAACTACTACATTACAAGGAACCAACTCTGGGATATGATTTCTTCTTTTGATGATTCTAATAACAAGCCATGGGTGCTCCTTGGTGACTTTAATTCTATTCTGTATCCATCTGATAAAGTGGGAGGGTCTCAAATTATGCCATATCAGTATGAGGGTTTTAATAGATGCAGTCATCTATCTCAAATCTTGGATCTTTCTTTCACTGGTTGCTCTACACTTGGACAAACTGCCAACAGGATGGTGCTATTATCAGATCAAAGTTGGAGAGCTATGGTGAATCTGGAGTGGATCCAGCAGTTTCAATTATCTAAAGCAGAGTTTCTCTTACCAGGTATCTCTGATCATTCCCCTGTTATAGTTTCTATTTGTGAAGATATAAAGCATGGACGTCCTCCCTTTAGGTTCTATAACTATATGTCCGAGGAAGAAGATTTTCTTGATGTAGTTAGAACTGGTTGGAATTTGCCAGTCAGGGGAAACCCCATGATTGTCTTGGTAAATAAAATGAAGAATGTTAAGCATGAACTCATTAAGTGGAGGAAAATTAGATTTAAAGTTATTTCTGAACAAGTTAGATTAGCAAAGGAAGACATGGACTCTGCTCAATTGCTTCTTCAGTCTCACCCTCTTGATCAAGATCTTGCTAGAAGAGAAAGAGATTATGTTGTTGAATATGTAAAGTTAGCAAAGTATGAGGAATCTGCCCTTGAAAAGCAATCCAGAGTAAAATGGTTAAATTTAGGAGATGCAAATAATTCTTTTTTTCATAATTCTCTCAAAGACAGAAGATCTAAAAATAACATTTTGTTTCTTTATAATAGAGAAAATATTAAGGTCACTGAGGATAAGGATATTGCAAATGAATGTGTCTCTTATTATTCTAAGTTGTTTGGTAGTGAGCTTGAGGATACTGGAAATGATGATTGCTTAAATTTAAGGTTTGAGACTTGTGTTAAACAAGATGAAGTGGCTGATCTTATAAAGCCAGTAACTAGATATGAAGTGGTTACTTCTCTTAACTCTATTGACTCTAGTAAGTCTCCTGGGCCAGATGGATTCTCAAGCCATTTTTTCAAGACTAGTTGGTCTATTGATGCTTTGGTTGCAGCTATTCAAAATTTTTTCAATAAATCTAAGCTCTTAAAGGAGGTAAATAGCACTTTCATCACTTTAGTTGCTAAAAACAAGAATCCTTCAACTGTTTCGGATTTTAGGCCTATCTCTTGCTGTAATGTAATTTACAAGTGCATTACTAAAATTATATCTCTTAGAATGAAGAAGATTTTAGGGGGTCTAATCAGCCAAAACCAATCAGCCTTTATTTTTGGTAGAAGCATTCAAGATAATATCATGTTGGCTCATGTGGTGAGGAATTATTACAGAGCTAGAGGGTCCCCTAGGTGTGCTCTTAAAATTGACTTGAGAAAGGCTTATGATACTGTCAGATGGTCTGCTATCTTTTATGTCTTAAAGCATATGGGTTTCCCAGATATTTTTATCAATTGGATTTCTTTATGTATCACCTCTGCAAAGTTTTCAATGATAGTGAATGGGTCTCCATATGGCTTCTTTGGTGCTAAGAGAGGACTCGGGCAAGGATGTCATATTTCTCCAAATTTTTTTGTGTTGGCTATGGGAATGTTAAGTGTTACTCTCCTCAATCAGGTACTACTTCAGCTGCTTCTAGTGTTAAAACTGCTTTGAATGAATTTAGTTCTTGTACTGGTCTTGAATTAAACAACCAAAAATCTTCCTTATTCTTTTCTGCTATTGAAGATGGCACTCATAATCAAATTCTCAATATTTTGGATTGCACTGTGGAGGAACTGCCAGTTAGATACTTGGGCATTCCTCTCCTCTAGGTTATCTTATAGAGACTGTTTGCCTTTATTAGAGAGAGTGGATGCTAGACTTAATTCTTGGAAGCCAAAATATTTAGCATACCCAGGAAGAGCTCTTCTAATTAAATTTGTATTGAGTGGCATGCTTTTCTTCTGGTTCTCTTATTTTATTATGCCTAAAAGGGTTTTAAAGGAGCTAAACTCAAAGTTTAAAAGGTTTCTTTGGTCTGGTGGTGAAATGAAGAAGAGCTATAATCCTATCAGTTGGACATACTTGTCCCATGCTTATGAGGAAGGTGGCCTTGGAGTTAAATGTTTGGAGCATACAAATGTTGCTGCTAATTTAAGGCATATATGGGATTTAACTTCTGGGAAGGAGACAATATGGACAAATTGGGTCAAAGTTAACCTGATTAAACAGCATGATTTCTGGACAATGAGTGTCCCTTAAGATTGTTCTTGGTGCTGGAGAAGAATCCTGGAGCATAGAGAACTAGCAAAGAAACATATTAGCATTATGTTAGGTGATGGTTCCTCTACTAGCTTCTTACATGATGTCCGACATTCAAAAGGCATAATAGTGGATTGGGTGGATTCAAATACTTTGGAGACAATTGGAGCTACTGATTCTTCAACAGTTGCTGATTTTATTTCTAATGGGCAGTGGAACTTTCCTTTTTATATGGAAGAAAATGTTCAAGAGATGGTGCAGCAAACCACTACTGCAGAGTTCAATATTCAGGAGAAGGACCATTTTTTCTGGAAATCTAGTATTACAGGTCAGTTTTCAATGAATCACACTTACCTTGCTATTACTGATCATTTGCCTCCCCCTCCATGGAATTCTCTAGTTTGGTTTAAAAAACATATTCCCAGACACTCATTCATTTCTTGGCTTGCTTTTCATAGAAGATTAAAAACTAGAAGTAAATTGTTAGCTTGGGGTACTCTATCAGATGCTTCTTGTATCTTGTGTGGAGATGAAATGGAGACTGAGGACCATCTTTTTCATGACTGTCTTTTTTCTTCTGGTATTTGGAATTGCCTATTACTAAAATTAGGGCTCATTAGAGTTCTTGCTAACTCTTGGGAGGAGGAAATCAGGTGGTGTACTCAACACTTTACAGGCCATAATTGTGTTGCTATTATTAAAAGGCTAGTGCTTAATGCTTTTATCTATCACATCTGGAGAGAACTAAATAATAGAATTTTCAGATCCTCTTTTAACTCTCATGATCAAGTTAGTTTGCTCATTGTGAAAGATGTGAGATTTAAATTGTCTGCCTCCAAGTGCAAGGAAGAGGATACCATAAATGTTAGATGGTTTATGAGAAGATGGAGAGTGGACTGTATTTTTGTTCAACCAGAAACTATTGATTGTACTTGGCTAGCTCCTGCCTCTAATGAAGTCATGATTAACACTGATGGTTCTAAGTCTGATGATGCTGGGAGTTTTGGTGCTATTATTAGAGACCATACTGCAGAGGTGGTTAGTGCTGCTAGTGGAGGCAGTCATCCTATCTCTGTTTTGGCTCATGAATTACAAGGTGTTGAGTTGGGTTTAAAGATGGCTTTAAAATTTGAAAAACTGAAAGTGCACATTGCTTCTGATTCCTAGGCAGTTTATAATATGCTTACAAACCCTGAGCCTGAGCCACCATGGAATGTTTTAAAAATATGGAGAAGAATAAAGCATTTAAAGAAGAAGTTTAGTTCTTGGAAGGTAACTCACTGTTACAAGGAAACAAATAAAGCTGATGATCATCTTGCAGGGTTGTACCTTGGTGATACTTGGGTGGAGATTCGTCCAGAAGATTTCTCTCCTGACTTTAGAGAAATTTTGGCTGCTGGCAAGGCTCAAAAAATCTTTCTTAGGCGTAGCAGAAGATAGTTTTTGGTTTGGTTTTACCTATTTCCTATCCACACTTTTCCTAAATCCCATCCCAACTACACAAATCAAATTTTATATAACTCTTTTTATACGGGTGTTGATGGTGGTTTTTATCTTAGGGTTAAAATCGTAAAACCTTGCATCGGATGTGACGTCACTCTGAAAGGAAACAGAGCCACGTGTGCTAACCTCTCCACTGGAAAATTTATTGAGCCGCTCAATATATTTACATGAAATTTATCCAGACTGGCGAATCCCAGATGTTTTGTAAATTTCAGCGCCTCGCGTATATTCACTTAATATAATTTCCTCTGGATGCCCTTATGCTATGTTCTCCAGCTGAACTCTTAATGTTGATACGGCATGACGATTTGTGTTCACTCGCAGCAGAGTAGCATGAATCTCCAAGTATCAAGAATAAGATCTTTGCATCAGGTATTCAATCAGAAAAGCTGCTGCTCTCTGGCAACGAACTTAAAAGAGCTCTGTGTCGACACATAGAATTCAGTCAACCTAACTAACTTGCAGAAGTTGGGGTTTCGCGCCTCGCGCAATACACCAGACCTTGCTTGTCAAAATTAATTAAATCCGCCACAACGCACTAAAAGTGCGGCCGCGCCCTAGCATGCCGGCCCTTTTTCCATCGACCAATCAGGTTGCTCCAAACCTGTCACAACCTCAAAAGAGGTCGTCATACTAAGTTGGCTTCCCAAAACACGCCAACTTCCAAAAACGCGCCGGCTTCCCAAAACGCGCCAACATGCCGCGCATACCAGACGAGCATGCCATACGCGCTTACCAGACGCGCATGCCAGATGCACTTACCAGACGTGCATGCCAGACGCGCTTACCAGACGCACATGCCAGGCACACATGCCGCACACACATGCCAAAAAGCATGTGCAAGCCATGCCAGCCACGCTACCACGCCTTTGGCCAGCAACGGAAGATAGCCATAATCAATGGCTACCCTTCCTCCTGAGGTGCAAATCTCAGCCGTCCAAGTTCGCCACCAAACCGCAAGACTTGTGGCAACTTTTGGCCACAACGCCAAATCCTTTGGTTTGTGCCGTCAAACCCTAATTTAACCGTGCCCAAAGGCATGTGCAAGCCATTCCAGCCATGCCGCCATGCCACAGGCGCAGCTATGTCACCTCGGTCCCGCAACATTCCTCCTGAATTCTTCCTGAGTTTTACTGTCGGGATGTTTTCACCTCCCGAACGAGCTCAAAACCTAAATATTCCCGCGTGAGAGATAGGAAATTCTTTTCTGGTCAGCATGGAGGGGCGGACCGTCAAAATCCGAGTTCGTACGAGAATTCTACAACAATTCTAGTAAAGGGCGCTAATTAGGGTTTCAACATGCCTATTTATACAAAGTTTCCAGGTTATCGACGGAAGGTAGCCACGATCAACGGCTACCCTTCCTGCTGAGATGCAGATCTCAGCCGTACAAGTTCGCCACCAAGCTTGTGGCAACTTTTGGCCGCAATGCCAAATTCCACGGTTTGTGCCAAACCCTAATTTGGCCGCGCCTAAAGCATGCACGAGCCATGCCGGCCATGCCACCATGTCGCTGGACGCCAAACGAAAGGTAGCCACAATCAACGGCTACCCTTCCTCCTTAGATGCAGATCTCATCCGTACAAGTTCGCCACCAAACTTGTGGCAACTTTTGGCCGTAATCCCATTGTGCCAAAACCTAACTCTTTGTTCACGGCACCAACTTGGCTACAATGCCAACTCTTTGGTCACGGCACCAATTTGGCTACGATGCCAATTTTTTGGTCACGGCGCCAAACCCTAATTTGGCCACAACGCCAAATCCTTGGCCGCACCACCAAGAAAACAGCAACATGCTACACGTTTTCCATGAAAACACTCGAGATATCAAAACATGTCACAAACTGGGGGATGATCATCAGGGTATTGGTCTGGCGGTTTACAGCGTGCGGCGTGCAAAACGCCCGTTACAAGAAAGTGTCATAAGAGTGAGGCGGTTAGTAATGGCAAGAGATAATGGTGAAACGTATCCTCATTATGGAAACATCAATTCCAGGCGTTACCCGTTACCATTCTCTTCCACCACTCAATCGCTTCCACTTCTTACGAGGCCAGGGTACGTTTCATTGTGACTGGTATAAATAGGTCTCACCTATTTCCACCAAAGAGAAGTTTTGGTCAGGAGAACAATACACATCCAGAAATCACCTGGTAGCTTTCCATTTAGCTCGCCAGTTCAACTTTCGGATACAAGTCGCAAAACACCCACACTTCCAGAATCAACTATTCTGGCCTCAACACTTTCTTCGCTTCACTCCCTAAGACCAACCCTTCTCCTTCACTTTGTGACCGAAGCAAGCATGGAACGAACATTTCTTGGTTTAGGCCAGGATTATACAGATTGATCTCTTGAATCAAAAGTACTCCCGTGCAGTACATTGTTTTGGGTTTAGATTCGTTTCTCATCCGCACTCACACGAAATTACCGAAATCCGCAGAAACGGTTTTCACCCACAAACAATTGGCGACCACAGTGGGAGATTAATCTCTCGGTTACAATATCAATTTCCAATTCCAAGTTTCATTCTTCAACCCGGACATCAAGATGGTAGAAGTAAACGATCGCGCGGGGTTCAATGGCTCAGTTGTCAGTTATCACACGATGAAGAATGACTGGGGACTTCTTACGGACACAACAACGTCGCTCATGAAGCTCAGACATACGCCCGGAAGATCCATTTTGTTGGGAGACCCTAAAAGCGAGTAAGTCTTATTAGACATAGTACACAATCTACTACTTCAGGTTTTTACATTGGAAACCGACAGCCATGTTATCCCAAAATAAAAATAAAAATAATAATCTCATCCCATACATTCTACTGTCATACAACATTCACGATTCCATGACTCTCCTGGAATATTTATGCTACTAACAGTCATAATCAAAACGACATTATTCCAAAATTCATTCCAAGGAATAATCCAAAACCCTCATAGGTAACAATCATCTATCAATCCAAAAACCAAAAAACCAAACCATAAACTAGGCGTTTCGTATGCCTTTCAAAAAAAAAAAAACTGAGCAAAAGAGGTCCATAAGGCAGAAGATGTTCAAGGAAAATCATTCGGCAATGGCTTGCTCTTCTTAGAGAAAACCTCCTTCGCGCTTTGAAGAGCCGCCTGTTTCAGCTTCAACTTTTTGGACAACCTTCTGGTTTCCGCTTCCTTTTGATTGATCACATCCGCGGAGGGGCCTTCGGTTGCCTCAACCTGCAACTTTTGGATCTCGGTGAAACCCTCAACGAACCAGGGAGCGTTGAACTCAAAGTTTACGCACATGTCCCGGTGGAACTCCCAGCTCAAGATTACATCCTTGGAAACGGTCCGGATCAGCAACAAACCCTGAGAACACTGGCGCTAATATTATCCTCGGTGCTGGCGTTCCTTCCAATAGTGTTAATACGCCACCTGTCAATACCAGCAACATGGAAAATGTTCCTTCAGGTGTTACACCTCCAGTCACCAGAGCCGCTGCCGCCTCTCTCAATGTTTCCACAAGTATGACACCTCCAACCGTCACCAGAGCCGTTACTACTCCATCACCGGGACGAGAGACTGGAGGAGCCATAGGAACCCAACCTACCCTTACCATTGTTGATTTGATGGAAAGACAAAAGGTTCTCATAGGGCTCAGACAGACATGGCTACAACTCAGAAGGGCATACCTATTTTCCTCAAGACACTAACGAGCGGCTACCACAAGAGTCACGTCAACCCCAGAAGGAGCTGACAAGGAATACTATTAACATCTGGCACAAGCACTTCAACAGGACGCGCCTTTACAGATGGAGAGGCTCGCGTTTCTCCTAAACGCCCAGTAGAAAGGAATTAGCAATCCAATTTCATCACACATGAAGATCAGGAACGACTTCTCCAAAATCGGGCCAAAGAAAATCAACAACCCTCCTGATTTCACGGAGACCCTCTTCCCGTCAGGAGCGGCATGATTTTTGGGGACTTCGCCCACAAAATCGTGCAGTTTATGATGAAACATTTATGTGAGATTCTGTATTTCTCCAAGATGCAGCTTCAAGACATATTTGCAGCCCTCAACCACACTATATCAGGAAATCAGCTGTTTCCATCCAGGGAAGTCGTTCTCAAACCCCAGCCCCTCCTGGAAAGCACGATTGATAGATGGAACTGGGGACTCTTAACCTCTGTTCACTTAAAATATGTCGAGTTTGACAGCCCCGCGGCCTCCGACTTCAATATTGTAACTGTCAAGACTCTGAGAGTTGTAAAGGAAAATCAAACAGAAGAAGTGTATCCTTTCCCATGAGGAGAAAAACACGACTTGCTGACCAGCACTATTTGTGTGCAGTCTTCCCATATGTCATATCGTATCAATTCGTTTTTCGAAGTCAAGGGTTAATGGCGCCTTCACTGGAAGTTCTCTCCAGGAGCCGCTTCAACATTCTCTCGGGACACCGCTTCAACATTCTCTCGGGAAGCCGCTCCGCTTCCAGAGCCAGAAGCCGCTCCGCTTCAATGTTTCGCTCTGGAAACCGCTTCAACATTCTCTCGGGAAGTCGCTCCGCTTCAACATTCTCTCGGGAAGCCGCTCCGCTTCCAGAGCCAAAAGTCGCTCCGCTTCAAGGTTTCGCTCCTGAAGCCGCTTCGACATTCTCTCGAGAAGCCGCTCTGCTTCAATGTTTCGCTCTGGAAACCACTTCAACATTCTCTCCAGAAGTCGCCACTCCTCCCTGTCAAGGATCGTGATCACAGCCAGCCAAGGGTCGCAGTTGTAACCACTTTTAGATCCATCTCGCCAAACCTCGTGGTCATGGACAGTTTACTCGCTTACGCATCCAGCCGATCCCTTTGCTTCCATGGATGCCCATGCAATTCCATCCGACCCATTTTGGTTCCCACGCGATGTTCTCTTCTGATCACATCCATTTTGCTAAGAATCATTCTTCGCTCGTTTGTCGATACCTGCCAGAGCTTCACCATAGCAACAACCGCTACAAGGGTAATCCGTACTTCTCCATGTTTTTAATTTCACATGGAAGAAGTAATATAGTCACCAGTACGGATGCAAGATGGTGATATCCTTATCATGGACAACTCACCGACCACACCAGATATGAACATGTAAACCACACTTGGGGACTGAGGCTCTACACGGGATCCCTTCACTGTCAAAACTTAGAAGACATGGTCAACAAAAAGTCATAGCCACGATAAGGTCATCCACCCTTCAAAGGTGTAGCGTAAGAATATCATCACCTCTCTGTCTAGAAGGCGGCTGCAACACTTACGAGGCCGCGGCGGATCCCAAGCCTACTCAGAGAAAACAACTTCAGTAACCAAAGGGAAGTGCGACTGGGGACTGCTCATCATGGTCCATCCCCGACAACAATCAAGCATTCATGAGATAACTCCAGAGACGCGGCTGAAACATTTTTTGAAAAGACAGAGGGAGCCACGATTAATGACACGACTCTCTCACTTCTACTTCTTTGTTATCCAGAATGTTTCGTCCATGTGATATTCCAAGCATCCCAGCATCACATCCAGGAGAGTATGATAAGATTATATCAAATCCCATGGGCGTGGATTCAAGGCGATGCAATTAAAGTAGACTACACTTGGGGACTGAAGCCTCCTTCATGATTAGAAACTTAAACGCAATCACCACCTTACCAGTGAATGCAACAGAAGCACATCTTCCACGAGAAAATGGGTTCAGGATAATTACACATGGGGACTACCAGAATGGGATGCCTTCACTGCCCTCAACCAGGTTATTTTCGATTTCAACATCATCACTGTCGAAGTTTTATGAGCCGCAAGAATTTCTCAACACGAAGCCGTACACGTGCGTCAAAGACCCCAAAAGCACGCCACAGAGATACATTCACATATCCGGCCATGCCATCGGATCTAACAGAAGTATAACTTGGGACTGCTCACCGCACTCCATGTAATAGTCCAAGATTCATAAGATGTTTCGAAGGATTTCGCTTGGAACAAAGTCCTTGAAGACTTGATAGCAGCACATCGGCAACGGAACGTCTCCCAACTCATCTAGTTCATCATGTGGCTCCGAAAGATTTTTGACCATACAAGCATCCACGGCATATTGTCATCGCGATCAGAAGGTCCAGGCACCGAACAACCTAAAGTCAAGGATGAACCGACAACGCAACCACAATCCCCAAGATTAGCCCTGACATGATCGTTGCTGAGCATATGTTTCATCCATCCATCCCAAGAATGCAATGGAGTCTGGTAAATTTTGGAATCCACTGGAGAGACACTGCAGACGAAAGCACGGATCCGGACGAGCAACAGAAAATAGAAGAGGGTCGATACCTCTTTTTATGCGTACAGAGTTTCTAAAGTTTGAACAAAATAAGGATTCCTTATTGCTCAATGAACGGGAATAGATGACTGGGCGCACCACACTTATGCTCCATGACCGAACCAGCAGCACGCCAACACGAGGAACACAAGCCACTCAACCTGCAACAATCCTTGGTCAATCCAGCGCCAATGCTCCGAGCGCCAACATCAACAGTTCGTGGCCGAAGTTGCAGCGTCATCTCCACTTTTCCACGGACCTAGCCAGCAGCGCCATCTCCGCCCGTTCTGTGGTCAAGCCAAAGCACTATTTTCCACCCGCTCCGTGGTCAAGTAAGTAACGTCATCACCATCGTTTGGTAGCCGGAGTTCCGAAGCCAGTTTTCATCATTCCACGGAACTGAACCCAGTCGTCATCCCTCCAAGGAACTGAAGCCAGTCGTCATCCTTCCACGGAACTGAAGCCAGTTGCCATCATTCCACGGAACTGAAGCCAGTTTCCACCACTCCGCAGACTGAAGCCAGTTTTCACCATTCCGCGGAATGAAGCCAGTTTCCACCATTTCATGGACTGAAGACAGTTTCCACCATTCCACGTCCAATAGCGCCACGGCCAAGCCGACTCCAACAGTCCGCGTCCTAGCCAGTTCCATCCCGCGTCGCAATCGAGCCAGCGCCATCCTCTCTGCGTCCCAAGATCGATGCTCCATGGCTCCATCTTCACTACGCCATTGGTCCTTCCAAGCTAGCCGCGTCATCTGCCCTTCCAAGCTAGACGCGCTATTCGTCATTCCATAACATCATCTCCGCTCGGCCAAGATTGAAACGCCATCTCCGCCGTTCAAGCAACGCAATCTCCACCGTTCAAATCCGCGCCGCCCGCCATTCTCAAGCCGGCAGCGCCATCTTTACTACCCCATGGCCCAAATTGGCACCAACGTTCCGGGAAGCAAAACTCTACGCCAGCGCCGGAAATACGCCAAGTCGTCAATACAAGGATTCACGGATTCCTCATGCCTTCCGCTAAAGGTTAGTTGAATTTCCCCGGCAATCTCATCACGTCTTGCCCTTTCGATTTTACTCTTGTCTGTCACCATCTCATGCTTACCCCGCAACAACGCCACTGTTACGTGCTAAGCAGGGGACTTAATGTTGATGGTGGTTTTTAGCTTAGGATTAAAATCGTAAAACCTTGCATCGGATGTGACGTCACTCTGCAAGGAAACAGAGCCACGTGTGCTAACCTCTCCACTGGAAAATTTATTGAGTTGCTCAATATATTTACATGAAATTTATCCAGACTGGCGAATCCCATATGTTCTGTAAATTTCAGCGCCTCGCGTATATTCACTTAATATAATTTCCTCTGGATGCCTTCTATGCTATGTTCTCCGGCTGAACTCTTAATGTTGATACGGCATAACGATTTGTGTTCACTCGCAGCAGAGTAGCATGAATCTCCAAGTATCAAGAATAAGATCTTTGCATAAGGTATTCAATCAGAAAAGCTGCTGCTCTCTGGCAACGAACTTAAAAGAGCTCTGTGTCGACACATAGAATTCAGTCAACCTAACTAACTTGCAGAAGTTGGGGTTTCGCGCCTCGCGCAATATACCAGACCTTGCTTGTCAAAATTAATTAAATCCGCCACAGCGCACTAAAAGTGCGGTCGCGCCCTAGCATGCCGGCCTTTTTTCCATCGACCAATCAGGTTGCTCCAAACCTGCCACAACCTCAAAAGAGGTCGTCATACTAAGTTGGCTTCCCAAAACACGCCAACTTCCCAAAATGCGCTGAAAATGCGCCGGCTTCCCAAAACGCGCCAACATGCCGCACGCGCATGCCGCGCATGCCAGGCGCGCTTACCATACGCACATGCCAGGCACACATGCCGCACGCGCATGCCAAAAAGCATGTGCAAGCCATGCTAGCCACGCTACCACGCCTTTGGCCACCAACGGAAGGTAGCCATAATCAATGGCTACCCTTCCTCCCGAGGTGCAAATCTCAGCCGTCCAAGTTCGCCACCAAACCGCAGGACTTGTGGCAACTTTTGGCCACAACGCCAAATCCTTTGGTTTGTGCCGTCAAACCCTAATTTGACCGTGCCCAAAGGCATGTGCAAGCCATGCCAGCCATGCCGCCATGCCACAGGCGCAGTTATGCCACCTCGGGCCCGCAACATCCCTCCTGAATTTTCCTGAGTTTTACTGTCGGGCTGTTTTCACCCCCCCCCCCCCCCCGACCGAGCTCAAATCTTAAATATTCCTTCGTAGAGAGATATGAAATTCTTTTCCGGTCAGCATGGACGGGCGGACCGTCAAAATCCGAGTCCGTACGAGAATTCTACAACAATTCTAGTAAAGGGCGCTAATTAGGGTTTCAGCATGCCTATTTATACAAAGTTTCCAGGTTACCGACGGAAGGTAGCCACGATCAACGGCTACCCTTCCTGCTGAGATGCAGATCTCAGCCGTACAAGTTCGCCACCAAGCTTGTGGCAACTTTTGGCCGCAATGCCAAATTCCACGGTTTGTGCCAAACCCTAATTTGGTCGCGCCTAAAGCATGCACGAGCCATGCCGGCCATGCCACCATGTCGCTGGACGCCAAACGAAAGGTAGCCACGATCAACGGCTACCCTTCCCCCTGAGATACAGATCTCAGCCATACAAGTTCGCCACCAAACTTGTGGCAAATTTTGGCCGCAATTCCACGGTTTGTGCCAAAACCTAACTCTTTGGTCACGACACCAACTTGGCTACAATGCCAACTCTTTGGTCACGGCACCAACTTGGGTACAATGCCAACTCTTTGGTCACGATACCAACTTGGATACAATGCCAACTCTTTGGTACGGCACCAACTTGGCTACGATGCCAACTCTTTGGTCACGACGCCAAACCCTAATTTGGCCACAACGCCAAATCCTTGGCCGCACCACCAAGAAAACAGCAACATGTTACACGTTTTCCATGAAAACACTCGAGATATCAAAACATATCACAAACTGGGGTATGCTCATCAGGGTATTGGTCTGGCGGTTTACAGCGTGCGGCGTGCAAAACGCCCGTTACAAGAAAGTGTCATAAGAGTGGGGCGGTTAGTAATGGCAAGAGATAATGGTGAAACGTATCCTCATTATGGAAACATAAATTCCAGGCGTTACCCGTTACCATTCGCTTCCACCACTCAATTGCTTCCACTTCTTACGAGGCCAAGGTACGTTTCATTGCGACTGGTATAAATAGGTCTCACCTATTTCCACCAAAGAGAAGTTTTGGTCAGGAGAACAATACACATCCAGAAATCACCTGGTAGATTTCCATTCAGCTCGCCAGTTCAACTTTCGGATACAAGTCGCAAAACACCCACACTTCCAGAATCAACTATTCTGGCCTCAACACTTTCTTCGCTTCCCTCCCTAAGACCAACCCTTCTCCTTCACTTTGTGACCGAAGCAAGCCTGGAACGACCATTTCTTGGTTTAGGCCAGGATTGTACAGATTGATCTCTCGAATCAAAAGTACTCACGTGTAGTACATTGTTTTGGGTTTAGATTCGTTTCTCATCCGCACTCACACGAAATTACTGAAATCAGCAGAAACGGCTTTCACCCACAAACAACGGGGTAAACAAAACTCACTTTATCTATTTGTCTTCTTCAACTCCACCGTCTTCCTTCTTCCCGCTGTCATATCTCAACCTCACTTTACCATTAGTGCAACTCATGTAACTCATGCTAACACGACGATGCTGCATTATTGCCGCCTATATATATTACCATCACTCCTGCTGTATCCAGTGGGATCCACATAAATATTCAAGGTTTTATACCCAAATTGAAAACGACAAGAACATATTGATCAGAAAAATTGGTCATTTGATTTACTTTTCTACGGGGATATTAATTTTCGTTCGGAAGCGATTAATACTACTGTAAAGAATTAGAACCAGTTACCTCGAATACCTAAGGAAATGATAATCACTATTTCAGTTAGTTTTTTTATTCGATTCAGTGACCCCAAATTCAACATTAATGGATTTACTTTTTTATTATATTATGTAAGCACACCTGATTAAGATGGTGATTCATAAATTAGTTTTCAAACCTAATCATTAGTGGTGGCGGGGTGGGAGCTTGAATTATCCATGGAGATTAGAGAACATTAGGGTGAGTATTGTTTACCCAGTCAAAATATAGTGATACAAAATTTGAGTTGTGTATTTGGGATGGGATTTAGGAAAAGTGTGGATGGGAAATAGGTAAAACCTTTGGTTTTTGTTTCTTTTCTGTTTTAGTTTGTTGTTGGTTTGGGTTTCCTTAACCCAGCGGGCCTTGTCAAAATAAAAAATAAAAAAATACCAAATTTAGAACCATTTTTTGGGGACCATGGTTTTTTTTGGGGGGGGACCATGGTTCTATTTTTAGTAAGACATTTAGAAGTAAATCTAGGTCACCCCTTATCTAGATATTTCTATTAATACCTACATTACCCTTCTGATTAATTTTGGGTAATGATTAGTTAGTGTTAATAATAGTTAGTGTAGTGATTAGTGAGATGATTAAGTTAAAGATAATTAGTGAGATTAAAAAATCAGATGGGTTTTTTTAAAAAAAAAATAGAATTATTGAGAGAGTAAAGTTAGAGAAGATGAAGAAGTAAAACATGGATTTTACCAACCACAACCGGAGGAAGAGTATTTGGGTACCTAGGTATGCTTCGAACTTAGATAATGTTGGTTGAATTGATCCAAAATTTCAAAAAAATGTAAATTTTTTAAGTAGATTTGGGCTTGTTCGGTTACCTTATGTGAAGAACAGGTAACCGAATACATCTGAAAGTGTAGTTCGGTTACTTTTTCCAAACACGCGGGTTACCGAACTCGCTCTTAATGGAGGTTTTTAGTCGTTCGGTTAACACGCAGGTTACCGAACTTTGTTTATAGGATTTACAGGTTAATGTTCGGTTTGCCCGCAATGTTGCCGAACTTTAGGGTCTAGAAGTTCGGTTGGTTCGCAACCTATATGTAACCGAACTTCGCGTTGATTAAGATTTTACAAAGTGTACAAAGTTCGGTTGTTTCGCAAACTTCATACCAACCAATATCTAACCAAACTACACACAATTAGTTAAGAGTTCGGTTTGTCAAGTTTTTTTGCGAACAAACCGAACATAGTGGGACAAGTTCGGTTAAATTGAAACTCAACATAGTGGGCAAAATAGCACAGTTCGGTTACATTGGATTTTTTTTTTTTTTTTTTTGTAATATTGGTAAAGTTCGGTTAGAAAATAGTTTTAGCCTTCTTTGTGACCAACCGAACATAGTGGGCAAAGTTCGGTTAAATCAAAAATCAACATAGTGGGAAAAATAGCACAGTTCGGTTACATTTTTTTTTTTTTTTTTTGTAATATTGGTAAAGTTCGGTTAGAAAATAGTTTTAGCCTTCTTTGCGAACCAACCGAACTCAGAGTTCGGTTAAGAAAAATTAATTCGTGATAACCGAAGTGTTCTTCGTGTTCTTGGTTTCAGAATGTTCGGTTAGCAAACTAGTTTTTTTTTAAACTATTCCTAACCGAACATGCCACTGTAACTTCCATTTAAACCATATTTTGATGACTACTGCTCAAAATTTCAATCAAAAACGAATTAGAAGTAATGGGTTTGTGGGAAAATACTTATGGATAGGTTTGTTTATAAAAGATTGATTAATCGACGATGAAAATTCAATGAATCGACCGGGCTAAAAATTTGATGATTTTGATTAGATTTGTATATGATCAAGGTTAGATGATCATAAATTGATGAAGAAGAGAAGAAGAAAAATTGTAGAATAGAGGAAGAATGGTAGGTCTTTAAAAGAGTTTTCCTACGTGTTAAACCGCAAGTGCACGGTGTCTTCAATGTAAAACAGGGCAAATACGGGTCGATCCCACAGAGAAATGGTGTGTGTGTGAATGATCTAAGGCTTACTCTAACTGATTTCAAGGAAATGTAACACAATTATGAACTGATTTTGGTTGTCGATACGACTAGTTGATGTGGCTCTAAACTAAGGCAGCAAAATGAGTAAGATATGTTGTAAACAGATGTGTGAGAGCACTAGGGTGATTGAATTCACCTCCTAAACCTATACTAAGGTAATACAACTCAAGTTCTACTCTTACACTTCCCTTGAAGGCTTCAGGTGGGAATTATACCAATTGCATTCACTAATTATTCCCTAGTATTGGTTGTCTTCTTACAGCACAACCAATCACAGACTAATTTGATCAACAATTAGCTAATAACCCTATTACAATTCACAACAAGAAGAAGAGAAACATGAAAATTGAATTAACTTCTTATAAGCATTAGTGGTTTCATCTACACCCTAGCAGAGATGATTAGAACATCATGCAAAGAAATAAAACAAAATTGAAATTAAGTTACAAAATTAAACCCTAAAACAGACTGTGTTTTTCTCTCACAACAAAAACAACATATATATCTCACCAATCGCTCAAACTAACCACTAATCGATGACCCAAACCTGGTTTATCTGCTCTGAATCGACCATGCTTGGGTTGTTGGTGAAACCCTAGTTTCAACTATCTCTAATTTAGCTTCTAGGGTTATGGGAGAAGCTAAGAAAGAGATAGCTAGACCTAGAGAGGTGGTGAAGGCGGTTGCAGGGATGGTTGTTGCTGTCAGGAGAAGGAGATGGTGGTGATGTGGTGGCTCCGCCATGGTATGGGTGAAGGAAGGGTGAAGAGATGGGTTTTCTCTGATTCAAGTCGGGGGAGAAGAAAGAGAAATGGAAGAAGAGAATGGGTTTGGTCGATGGGGTGTAGGTATAGGAGAATTTGGTGTTGAGCGGGTACAGCAGGGACTGATGGAAAGGTTGGAGCGAGCGTTGGATGAAGACTAGATCAAATCTAACGGCTCGGAAAGGACGGGCTCGGATCCGGGTCGTGGGTCGGGTCTTGGATAGCTTGGGCCCATGTCTTGTAGATGGGTTGCTCCTTGTTGGGTTGCAACCGTTGTGCGCTAGGGGCTTTGGCTTTCTGCTCCATAGACGCTTGTCTCTAATTCTCTGCCCTTTTGGTTCCTCAATTTCTCCGAGCTTTATTTACTACCTAAAAACACAAAATTAATTAGTACAAATATTTATTCTTGAAAACAAAGAAAATACAGAATCCGGGATAATATCTGATTTCTGAGCACAAAAGATGAGTTAAATTCCAATAAAAAGGTGTATAAATATGCAATATTTGGCACTCATCAAATACCCCCAAACCTGAATTTTACTTCTCCTCAAGTGAAACAGAAATTAAGAAATCCTAACTATACCCATGTCGCAGGTTTCTCGAATGCATTTAGCGTATGCACTAAGCCTTTAAACCCCTAGGTGTCCCTAGTGGACGAGTTGTAGTCTCGTGAGGGTTTACCAGAGGTGTACCCACAAAACCTTCTCCAACTTCGGAGTGTAAAAGAGTCTCAAGCATCCAAGGAGATATGAGGACATAGAGTTTCTGCATGCTAGTAACAAGAAGTTAGAAATATCAAAGAACGCATTCTCATCCTTAAGTGCTGAGCGAGAAGTAACCATACCATACGAAAGAATTCGGATTCGATTGTGATCATAAGCCTCGACTTCTGCCTCACCATTAGGGTTTTATGATAATTGCACTCAAAAAGACCGCTTTTTTAGTCTCTCATGTGTGCAAAGCAGGACTAAAGAGAGAAATCTTGCACACGTTGAAGGTAAGAAGGATAACCTTCCGAAATAATTTCGGAGACTCCACGAGTTGTGGACAAAAGAATCTTTTTTCGATGATCTCTAAGAAAGGAAATCAACAATTAGCAAGGGTGGGAGTACTCACTTACCTTCTTACCCGATCGGAAATTAATATCACTCTCTCAGCATTCATAGAAACGTCTTCAATCTTCGGTCTTCGGTCTTCAAATGTTGATGACGAACTTAACAGCAGATAAAACAAAAAACTGTGCAACGAACTTCACAAAACTTGACAAACACTTACCTTCTTACCCGATCGGAAATTAATATCACTCTTGATGACGAACTTCTGAACTTCACAAAAACTTGACAAACACTTTTTTTTTTTTTTTTTTTTGATAAGAAATGAAAATAACACTAAAACGATAAAACTTGTATTGTCTTGATGTCACAAACTTCATTAATTCTCATCCTATTTTCTTTTCTTTGTTGCATGTAAACCTTGGACTATTTCAATTCTCTTCAAATATTCTGATGATGCTCCGCTTGCTGACGACGATGTGTTTCTATGAATGTGTTGATGTTTTTGAGAGGGAGAGAGAGTGATGCTAACTGCAAATCGATATTTAGAAGGAGTTTTCATCTTTAAACGTCACCCTCATGATTGACGAAATTAGCACTCAAGAGATCAAAAGTAGTGCTGAAAGTGGTGCGAAGTTGGGTAGCTCACCATTCCTACCCGGAATTGACGTACGATGACACACACTCTAACAGCTTTTCTAGAAAGTCACAAAGAGTGAAGGTCGGTACCTCGCTTGATGTAAAATTGGTAGTCTCCACTATGGGTGATCACAATTCTACTACCGAATATCTAAACAACACCTAATTCGCCCTCCGGTATGGTTAAATCCAACTTTAACGCTCTAATCAACTAAGAAACCCGATTGTGTTCTCCAGTACTTCCAAGTTCTGTTATTTCGGTCAGACTCTCTATGTAAACATAGCTAGAAGCATGCTAGTGACTCTAAAATCTCTAAAAGTTGGAGGTTTTTATGCAAGTATTTACAAAGAGTTTTGATTTTTTTTTTTTTTTTTTTTTTTTTTTTTTTTGAAATAAAAGACTATAAACTCTATATGCAAATGCACCCACAAACCTAAATCAAACATTGTCCTCAATGTGTCAACAGATAATAAGAATTCAAAAAGTCACATACCAAGAGAACTATGTTGAATAGAGAAAAGGGAAGAGATTACCGGTATGTCGGCGGGAGCAAGGTTAGAGCTTCATTAGTCAAGGCTAGAATCCAACATTCTCAGTGGAGATCATATCGGATTAGCACAATATATGCTCAAGAAGACTCAACCGATTCAAGAAAGAAAATTTAACAAGTCCTACTGGATTATATACAATGAAAATTCACCATACACCAACAATCTAAAGAGTTGAGGATCAACCCAAAAGAAGATATGCAAAGACATCAACAGCCTTACACAAATATAACATGAGAAAGCAAGTAAGGCTGCACAAGTGAATGATTTTCCCCCAAACCTAAACTTGTCAACAGATGTGTTTGTGAGCACAAAATCTTGCAAAATTAAAGGTACATCATGCACAAGGTCTAACTCAAAATGAGTTTTGCTAAGAACAGGCAGACATACATATTCCAACTGTGGCTCCTTAAAAGTGTTATACTTTGATGCAAAATAGTCCAAGAGGACTTGGGAAGCACAAAGCTCTAGGCCTAGATTAGGCATTTTCAGAAAAGTTGGTTTTGCAATTTTGTTACAAACTACACCTAGGTTTGGTGGAGGAGTTTCAATCTGTGCCTTAGGAGAGAGATTAGGTACATCTAAGTTATTTTCATGTATAAGATCATTTGCACCATCACACACTTTCCTAAAGTCAGAAAAAGGTAAATCATGTTCACCTGCATAGAACAATTCATCAATCTCCATGTCATAATCATCATTATCCAAAATTTCAACCTCATGCATAAGATAATCAGGAGAAACAGGTGATATAGCATGCTCACTTTCACAGGACACTTGTTCAAACCCCAAATCAGCATCACATGTATAAATATTAGAAGAAGCATCATTCATAAGGTTCACAGAAGAGAAGCTTAATGTCTCTGAACCCAAAGGTTTCACCATATTTTCAGCATACACATGCTCTTCTAACATATCATATTCATCATCATCATCATCATAACAAAAATGCATTTCCCTATTCAAAATTGTAGCATTTTTAGTGCACTCATCTACCTCTAGATTAGGTTCATATTCAGTGTCATTTGCATGAGTAGGAATAGAAGCACACATCATATCATGAACTTCCTTCCATTCTTCATTTTGTAACCGAGTCAGATTCATTTGAAGCATCATGGTGAGCTGTTCAATTGAAGGGGAGCCTTCACTAGTGGGTATGCATGCTTCATATGAATGATCATTATATGGTTGTGCACAGGGTTCACTACACAAGGGAAACTCAGACATGATGCTATATGGATGATCATCCATTGCTTTCAATCCAAGTATGGCATTGTTTTGCTCTATGATTTTGAGGTTCTCCATTATAGACTGCATACATGGGTTCATTGGAGGATAGAATTGCTCATCCTCCCATGGTGGTTGATGATACATGTGGTCATAATGATTAGGGTATGTGTATTCAAGGTCAGGGCCCTGAGAAGGTTCATAGTACTCCCTAAAATCACTATGGTCTGTGGGCTGTTCATATTGTGAAGCGTGCCCATAAGCAAGATCTCTCATGGATCTGTTTTCATCCCAGTTGCAGACCAAAATCCTGACATGATCTAGCAACTCAATTTGAACTCAAAAAGAAACAACCATAGCTTAGCACACATCAAATCATATCACACAGAGAAGGAAAGATGATACAAGAAAATGGCACCCAATTTTTTTAGGATTAAGCACACAGGAGTGCTTGGTGTTGCTGCAAATGTGCAGCCCAAGTTATGCAAGTGCACAGCCCAAAGGTTATGGAAACCCAGTGGTTGTGGGCTTCAGATTTGTGCAGAACCTAGGTTATGTGTAGAGGAACAGAGCCCAGGTTATGTGTAGAGGAACAGAGCCCAGTTTATGTGTAGAGGAACAGAGCCCAGTTTGGCACTCATCAAAGAAGAAGTTGTAGATTAGTTATAATTTTAATTAGGTAAAAGAGTAAATATGTTAATGATTTAAATTAAGTTATATATATAGAGGTGGTGGTGGTTGGTGGTGGTGGTAGTCGGAGGTGGTAGTGGTGGGCGGCGGTGATGGGAGGAGGTGGTGGTTATATATATAGGTGGTTATTAGGTTAGTTTTAAATTAAATTAGGTTAAGGATAGGTTAGTCATTTCCATATTTTAGGACACCCCTTATAACTATAGGGAAGGTGGCCTAATAAGATCATGGTCCCCTCCAAAAAACCATGGTCCCCAAAAAATGGTTCCAAATTTATGTTTTAAATTTTGAATATACAGTTTAGGATTTATCAAAACGTGTTACAGTTTGTGGGAAGTGATCCCTACTTGTTAGGCTGGCTCTAATCGTCACCCAAGATTCAAGCTGAATGTTGGATCCACGTCACCAAAATGCATCGACCGGGCGCAGTGGGGATCCAAGATTCTATCTCGATACGCAGTTTGAAGATTCGTAACACGTGATTGGGAACTGCGTATTATGGGAAAACTCAAAAGCGCGAGTTGCTAATCTGCGTATTGACCGTGTTGACTGGTCCACGCGCAGATTGAAATCTGCGTGTGCTAGAAAACCCTAAAACCAACAGAAGCCGCATCTCTTCTTCTTCTTTCTTTCTTTCACTCTTCTTCCTCAAACTAAACTCATAGAACTTCACTCAATTAACTGATTCGAGATGTTTTTGTGTTGAATGAGCTACAATCTTCGAAGGGTTTGTTACATCAAACGTGGGGAATCTATTGATGTTATTTTTTGGAGATTTCATCAACAAAGCAACCCAAGGTATGAAATGTTAGTTTTGATTGATTGATTGAGATGAATTTTTGATTTCGTTTTTAGTTATGTTGGTTTGATTTCTTCCATATTTTATCAATCATCTTGATTAGTTTGATTAAGTAGCAGGAAATTATTTGATTTCCCTTGCGATTAGAATTCATTTTTGACCGGCTAAATTCGAAGGATCGTTTTATGTTTGATGGTGTGTTTCTTTGAGTGGTTGATGGAGTGTATTTATAGGAAAAAATTATTATTATTTATAAATGAAATCCCCCTTAAAAAATCTTGGCGTTACAGTGTGTTGATAAGGATAACAAGATTTCTATCAGAAGTTGTTGTGAAAAAAAGTGTGTAGATGACTTAGTGGTAACTGCCTAAGTTGAGTCGTATGAGTGTTTGCAACTACAGAACTGGGCTAAGTTTAACCAGAGCTCAATTTGAGAAAGTATACGAAAAATACTCGGCGTTTAACATTACAGTGTAAACCGGGTGTAGGAAAAAAAGGTCAAATAAATATAAAACATCCACGCAGTTTGTAACCGCGTATAAAGAATACGCAGTTTGAATATGCGTGCAACGCAATTTCTATATGCGTGCAGAAGAATATTTCGTGGATTATTCTTTGATACGCAGTTTGATACGCAGTTAGAAACTGCGTGTTATGCTTTTTCCATACACAGTTTGAAACTGCGTACCTTGGGTACTTCCAACTTGGATCCAAGCTAAACGCAGCACTCATTCTGGATCATGCTAACTATTCACCCATAAACGACGGTTCTCAGGGAATAATCTTGGATGTTGGACTCCATAAGAGCCAACCTTGGGGAATTCAAAAGGGTGCAGTCTATGCATGCCACCGCTCAGTCACCGATTGTTGCCATTTCTCCCCCGAAAATAAAGATAGTAAAATAAACAAGCTTGGTAAAGGGGGCGGCAAGAAATGGTAGAGGGGCGGCAAGTGTGATAGCAATGTCCCTCTTATTGGTTAGGGGGTGTCCTATAGGGGGTGTAGATTGACTAGATTACCCTTTTCACCTTAAATTAACCAAAATCAAATCAATTTTTTTTTAAACCTAATGAATAAAAAAAAATCAAATCTGTTTTTTTTTTCATCTTCTTCTTCATCTTCTCTTCTCCTCCATCAACCGTAACCTCCATTAAAACTGAAAATTTCATCGTCTTCGATTAATCGGTGATTTGAAAAATGTTTGGAAAAACCCAGTTAGGGTTTAGTTTATCGTGTTGGGTTTAAGTTAATTTTGTATCAAAAATTAGGGTTTTGTATGAAAATTGAAATTGAAATTTCTGGGTTTATGTGAGTTACGGTTGGTAATAACTCAATTACAAACCGTAACTGGAGATTTTGAAGAACATACGGTTGGTAATAGTTCAATTACCAACCGTATGTTCTTATATCTGAGAATTTTCTTCGATTACGGTTGGTAACTATTTTAGTTTACCAACCGTATCTCGCCACGGTTGGTATCGAGCATTTGGTTACCAACAAGTAACTTAGTTACGGTTGGTATCGAGCATTTAGTTACCAAACGTAATCGGTTTTACGATTGGATCTTCCCCAAATTTAACCGATTTACGGTTGGTATTCGATAACTTACGACTTAAGTGACTAAGAGTTACGGTTGGTAACAAGCAAAATTGCAACCGTAAGTTCTTCTGAAAATTCAAAAGTTTTGATTTTGTTATGTACTTTAGATAATTTTGAGCGAGAAAAAACTAATGAGAACTAATTTAGAAGTATATCGGGTCACTGGAATCACTCATTTTGGTTGAGTGAATCAGAATCTAGGGTTTCACAAATATCACATAAGTTTTCTTTTCTTCTCCTCTAATTTTTTTTTTTTTTTATAACTCTAAAAATCTGATTTTAGAGTTATAATAAGTGAAAATTAATTATCAACACTAATCTTGATTATCATTACTAATCTTGATTATTAACAATAAGGGCTGATTAGTCATTTCCAGATTTTTCATTGATAAGGGGCACTTGAATTTACTTGTAATGACCTTTTTTGTCTTATTCACTTGCCACCCCTCTACCAATTCCTACCGCCCCTTTACCAAGCTTGAAAATAAAATCGTTTGGCGAGTCAGGAATGGAAACAAAATGGACTGACATAAAGTAAGGTCCAAACTGCAAATCCCCGTTACACCCGAGTGTCTTATTAGAAAGGACATTCCCCTTTTATTTGACACTACGCCCGATGAACTCTCTCTCAATTTCAAACCTTCCTTCTTCAATTGCACAATAGGAGCCCTAGAGGGAGATGAAGGTTTCTCAAGCACTAAAAATGACTGCAACTACGAACCAAAGCGATGGGGAAATCTCATATGAGAATCTTAGACAGCAGCGGATCAAAGAAAACATGGAAAGAATGCTAAAACTTGGAATCTCTGATCTTTCTAAGAAACTCAAATCTAAACCCCTCCCTCCTCTTCCTAAGAAATCTATCAAGAAGAACAAAAATGAAGTGGAAAACACTGAACCACCTCGTCGCTCTTCAAGGTAATTTCATATCATTTTTATTTTTATTTATTTTTTGATTTATTTGATGGATTTCAGTATATGGGTTTTGTTTAGATTTGATAAAAAATGATGGGTTTTTTATTTTGGTTGTGGGGTTTTGAAGGTTGGAGAAGCTAACTCCGGTTAGCTACAGTGATAGCCGTCCAAAGACTCCAAAGGGACGAAGGAACCAAATGGAAGAAGAAGAAGATGATGATGAAGATGAAGAGGAAGAAGATGAAAGTGAAGACGAAGATGGAAACTACAGAACAAGAGCAAGGTTTAACTCAGATTTATGTGGTCGTCGCTCTACTAGGTAATGCCCTTTTCATTTGGCTTTTCTTTTGAATTGATTACTTGGATTTGTTTTAATTTGATAAGCAATTGATGGGTTTGGTACATTTTGGTCCTGGAATTTGGAAGGTTGCAGAAGGTAATTCGAGTGAACTATGCAGAAGTTACTCCAAAAAAGACCGATATTGAGAAGGAAGGAGAAAATGGGAAGGATAACTTGGTAGAAGAAGAGGGGAAACCAGAGATGGATACTGAAGAAGATGAGGAAAGTGCCAAGCAACCAGTTTCTGTCAACAGGTCTCTTGTTTTTGATAATGTAGAAGAATCCATTAATCCTATTGAATCTGTGAGCTCGTCTGCCGGAGGAAAAGGTCCAGATGTTGGAGAAGTAACATCGCCAAAGCAAACTTAAGCATTATCGCTGGAAGACTCGAGGGGTAGGAGAATGAGCTCTTGAAGACACATGTTGTCCCTTTTATTCTGATTTTGTATGAGGGATGACATGAAACCTCATAATTTTTTGTTAGCAACATCGCAGGTAGAAAAATTCTTTTGGTAGTAGTCGCAATGTCGCATGTCTTTTTGTATATTTCTTGCGAAGAATTGGTTAGATGGTCTTATGGTTTCCTCAAAGAAATCAGATATGTACATTCCATGAATTCTAGAATTTATGTTAATATTGATGATGCTTTTGTCTGATTATCTAAATTGTTAAAAATGGCTACATGATCTGCCTAGTTCGTGAGTGCTATTTTTATCACTCAGATATGCCAGATTGCATAGTTGAATCAAAATGCATTTTTTTCTCAAGATAACTCATGGCAATGTGTAATAGTGTCAGCATTCGATCATACAGATTACAGGGGCCGAAGGTTACTTAGCTACAGCTGCACTGAAGATTTCAATCACAAATCATGAAATATGCTTGTTTATTACTTGGGTTTCTTTTTGGAAGTTTTGAGAAAAGATTATGCATAAACAGATCAAGAAATCCAAAACAGATCAAGAAATCCAGGGTTGCAATGGAACGGCAATGGGAGTCATGGGACAGATAGGTCTAGTCTTATTACAAGCAAAAGGTGTCAAAGAATCCGAGCTAATTGGGCTTTATAGTGGACTGTTGTTATGGCTCCAAAGAAACAACATCACCAACAAGTGAATACTCCAGACTGGCTTCCGAGGCATCTATATATACATTTGAGGTAGGAGAAAGAGAGTATGATTTGCCAGTTATCACATGTCTCTTTGTTCTTTCATACGTTCAGCTAGTAAGAGGCCAGCAATCTGAGAAAGCATTCCCTTTCCATATGTTGTTTTGTGTTAGTGTTACAGGTAAGGTGGAGTGCCAGGAATTTTTTTAAATCTAGTTTTTGCCGTTTTGGGTGTCTAGGCTTTTGGGATTTTTTTATTTATGCTTAGACTTGCTGGAGAACTGTTAACCACTATGGAAACAACCCAAGGTGTAGGTCCATATAGTGACGAACTGATAGCATAACCATTGACCAATTTGATGATCTGAATAATTTATTCCCTTGGAGAAGTATACATTTACCCTTGCACATCCGCACACTTCTTTGCAGGCTTATTTACTTGCTTAAAACTTGAGATGGGGTGTAAGTGTGATAACCTACAAAAGAAATGGCTGATAAGGTATTTTCACAAGGGACAAAGTCAATGGCAGCAACTTGTTCCCTCTTGGAAATCTGAACAGTCAGGCAAGTTGGTAAGGACTTCCAGGTGCATTCCCTTCCATGATTCCCATTTGACTTTAAATTTTGGGATCTTTGGAATCTGGAGTCTAAAAGAGGGAGAAAGAGAGAGAGGCCTTTGTAGTTTTCTCTTCAACAAGAACCAGAGAAGAAGGAGAAGGAGAAAGTTGGAGCTAGCAAAAATGGATAAAGGATTTTTGATTGGATTGCTTGGTGCAATAGTCACCTTGTCAGCATATACACAAGATATCGTCTCAGATACCAACTGCATCCTTGTTGGTTTTCTTATTCTTATGTTTGGTCTACTTGTAAGAGAAGGTTTTATCCCTCTATAAATCCCATCTTCTTCTACTTATGATTGTGTAAGGTGCACCTTTGTTTGTTGATTTTAAATGTAACTCAGTACTACTGTATTTATCCTGCTCTTATGTATTTTTGGTTTGGAAGTAATTTGATTTCTTTCATGTAATTGTGCTTTCTTCAATTGATATCGTTGTTCTTCTTTGTTGAGAATTTTTCTATTTGTTTCCTACAGAATTATTGGTCAACAAACAAATTCAAGGACAGCACCCAGATTTTTTTTCCTCTCATGTATAATTATCCATGGAATCCTAAACACGTTTGCCTACCTTTTCCAACCAAATAAAGAAAACAAATCTCTGATTTTAGTAGACACTCACTTACTATTATGATACCTACAGCCAAAAGGCTGAATCAGTTTCAGTTGTATATGACGAAGCTGATCTAATTCTCAAGGCAAGGCTAGAATCCAAGTAACAACAATGATTTTGTATGTCTAATAGGTTCAGATCTCCCCGCATGCATCTGAATAAGTTTCTGAGCGGTCCTTATAAATTAATATGACGTCTCGAAGGAAAACACCGAACTACTTTAGACTAAATGAAACAGAAAAAGTAAACCACGATTCAAAAGGAATGATGATAAAAGCCAAGAATAACCAACTCAATACAATT
Organism: Papaver armeniacum; assembly: GCA_023531295.1. Classification (NCBI taxonomy): domain Eukaryota; kingdom Viridiplantae; phylum Streptophyta; class Magnoliopsida; order Ranunculales; family Papaveraceae; genus Papaver; species Papaver armeniacum. The sequence continues at coordinate 375,624 of JAJJWW010003242.1, forward strand.
GCTGGAATAGTTATCATTAGATTCGTCATCAGATTCGCCATCTTCAGAACCATCCGCGGAATCATCATCCTCACTTCCATCTACTTCATCATCCATTATTTCTACAATTTCTTTCAACTTCGACTCAGGTGCGGAAGAACCAACTGTAAGCTTAAGAGTCTCCCCGAGTTTGACTTCGTCACTGGGAAACTCCATTGCTGCAGAGACTTGAAAGAGAAAGACTAGGGTTTCGAAAAAACAAATATATTCTAATCTAATTAAGTTAAGAGACATGAACAATATGTTTTAACTTAATTAGTTAGTTAAGAGACATACAAAAACAATATGTTTTAGTTAAGAGACATGAACAGAGATCCATGAAGAATCGAATACTTAGATTCTTACAATTGTTTTCGTATGGTTGAGAATCTTTTCTACTTTGTGTTAACTGTGATTCTTACCGAGATTCTTTTAACTGTGATTCTACTTTGTGTTAACTGTGATTCTACTTCTTTGTGATTCTACTTATACTGTGATTCTGGTACCGAGATTCTTTTACTTTGTTGAGATTCAGCTATTGTGATTCTAGGAACCGATTCAACTTTTGTGATTCTAGATACTAGTTGGTGCTATTTTGATTTTGTCTTTGAGATCCCTAGAAGGCGGGGAAGGAAATAAGCTTCACACGGAAGTGTAGCAGCAGGTTAACGCTCATAAGGTGTTTGAAAAATTTCTTGAACCACCTGGGCACTTTCGTTGGGTCTGTTTTGAGCTCAAGTTCTTCTACTCCTGTCATGTCGGGAGGCTATTACCTTCTTCATCATTCCAAGATCCGTCATCATTTTCATCTGCTTTTACTCCTTTAGATGATTTAACTTTTCATTGTCCTTTTAAGATCTTTGATGGTTGCCGAGACGGGGTTAATGGTAGAGGCTTCACTCGTGGTTCTCTCATTAGCCATATTCATGATCGACATTTTGCTTCAGCTGAGCGCAAGAGTGAATGCAGGGAGCGTATTGGTAATAATGCAGACATCTATGACGCTTGGGAAGTTGGTTTAAGACGGCTGCAGATGTGGTTGTGCAGTGAATGTATGCACCTTCGTGCATGGAGTCGCCCTTGTCGTGATCACAGTGATACTATCGCAGGTCCCCTTGATGGCAATAATGTTGAATTCTTGATCTATGGTATTGTGAAACCTTGTGTAGGTTCCACGGAAGCGAGCATTGCAAGCTGTTGAAGAAGAAAGGAATGGCTTGACCGTGGAATTCTTTGGATGCAATTTTTAAGAGCTTGATTCCCAACAACTTCCAGCATTCCTCCACCGTGCAGGCTTAGCTTCTCGCGAACCCTGAAAGCAACCTTAGACAAGGTCTTGTCTAAGCCTCTGATTTAACATCTTGGATTAAATTGTTGCTCTTGCCCATCCGCACTCTAGCGTTGTACACCCCCAAGAATGGCAATGAAGGAAGGTCAGTAATAGAAAGAGACTACAGTTCGCTAGTATAAATCAAGCTTTGGTTCAATGGAGGGAGACAAATGGCTGCCTTAACTTAGCTCATAATTCGCTGGTTCCATCTGGACAAGAGCGAAGACAAGCTAGTCACGGCGCAAAGAGGAAAAAAATCCAATCTGCAGGCTTGTAAGAGAAAGATAAGCTCAGGACACTACGCTGCTGCCATACGCGTTCTCTCTTCTAATGGTGTCGCCCCTTCCACACCCGACACACTCCATGAATTGCGGCTTAAGCACCCTCAAGCTTCCCCCCCTTGCATACCAACGAGTCCATCAATGTGGCGGCAGTTTATGTGGATGCTAAAGCTATCTTAGGCGCGATTAGGAGCTTCCCTAGAGGGACTTCTTGTGGCGAGGGACGGTTTAAGAGCTCAACACTTGTGAGATGCTCTTAGTGGCGCGGCGGCCATTGCTGCGTGAAGACCTCCTAGCGTCTATATCCAGGCGTGGTTAACTTATGGTTGGCGGGAAAGTGCCCGACCTGTTGCAGGTGAGTTTGTGGCATGTGCCCCATTAACTCCTTTGCTCAAGCTTTGGCGGGGATTGCGGCCAATTGCCGTTGGCACTTGTTTGGAGGAGGATGTGCTCAAAGTTGGCGGCGTCTTCGGTGGCTAAGGAAATGGCCTCCTACTTAGGTGATCATCAATTCGGAGTGGGCATCCCCTGCGGAGGAGAAGCCATTCTACACTCGGCCAATAAGCTACTTGAGTTGAAAGGGGACGCGACAACATGACCATGATGTTGGTCGATTTCACCAATGCCTTTAATTTAGTGGACGGGACCACTTTGATCAAGGAAGTACGGAGAAAATGCCCAAGTATTGCGAGGTGGGTGGAGTTTTGTTATGCTCGCCCGCAAGGCTTTACTACAACGAATTCACTCTATCCTCGGCATTGGGAGTTCAACAAGGTGACCCTTTAGGTCCCTTATTATTTGCACTCGCTTTACATCCGCTTGTTTGTATGATTTCTTCTCAATGCAAGCTTGACTCGCATGCGTGGTACTTGGACGATGGGACATTGGTAGGTGATACGCTGGAAGTGTCGAAGGCATTGAGCATCATTCGATCGAAGGTGGCAAGAGAGGGCTTCATCTAAACATCAAGAAAACCGAGATCTTCCGGCCTGTTGTGGACCCTAGGAGTTTAACGAGATAAGGTGTTTCCAGGCGGACATCGGTAGGCCATCTAGAGGGGTCGGACTGTTAGGCGGGCCGATTAGTTTAGATCTTCAATTCTGCAGCGATTTAGTTCAAGGGCTAGAGTGGACAAAACGATCTATCTAATGGACACTTTGAAGAAGCCGCAAGATCCTCAAAGTGAGCTTCTCATCATTTGTTTGCTCAAGGGGTGTCCGGTTATATTTTGCTATGAGGACCACCAACCCGCTGGCTTTGCTTCAAGCTAAATCCCTTTTTGATCAACGTTTGTTTCAGTTTTTGAGACACATTGTCACAGGAGATGGCGCAGGCTTCGGACCCCTCCAAAAGCGTATTTCCACCTTGCCGATGAAAGATGGCGGTCTCGGTGCTTACACTATGGAAGATACTAGCCACTATTGTTATATCGCATCCGGCTTGCAGACTAAGGGTTTACAAGAGACCATGCTTAATATATCCTCCACTGATGTGCCTAGCAAGTGTTTCAGCCAAGCTTTGAATAACTTCCTAGAGGTATGTGGATTGTCTTCTTCTACCTTCAACCTCAATAATATTGCCCCACATCCAATGCGTTCTGGGTGGTGTTATATTTTGATGTTGTTAAGAAGAACATTCCGTCAAACTTCTCTATGTCCGATCGGGATTCTCATTTTTATGGCAAAGTAATAGGGTGGCTCATGCTCTGGATTTTCTTAAGGCGATTCCCATTAGTGGTTTAAATCAAAGTCTTGGACCTCGTCAATTTAGGTCCGTGTTAAGTTATAGATTGGGCATACCGCTTTTCAGGGAAGATAGTACATGCTCAAGTTGTAACAAAAAAATGGATATTTTTGGAGACCATGCCTTGCATTGCGCTAATGATGTCGGTCTCAAATTCCGACACGACCTAGTGAGGGATGTATTTGCTGATATTTGTTATAAGGCTGGCGTACATGCAAGGAAGGAGGTAATGCTTGGTTTTTATCGGATAATGATACTTCCTTGAGACCTGCGGATATTCTTGTTCACGGTTGGGAAAACGGTCGGGATGTATGTTTTGATGTTACCGGGGTTTCACCATTCACTAGCGGGGAGTGCGTACTTTCATACTCCCGGTCGGGCCATATCTAGAGCTACTACGCGTAAACGCAATAAATACTTAGACAAGTGCTCCCTGCATGGGTATGGCTTTGGTGTTTTAGCCTTCTCGACTTTAGGAGAACTAGGCGAAGAAACTATCATTCTATTGAAGAGGTTGAACAATTGTATCACAAACTATGACGCCAATTATAAGATAGGCGGTACACTTTTTTTAGAATAGGTTTAGCTATCCAAAAGGGTGTTGGTTGCATTAAGCTATAGAAAAAAAAATTAGTACATTGCATTTATTAATATAACTCCAACATGAAAATTAACCGACTTTGTGCACCCCGTGTTAACCGGGGTGCACATTCCTCCCTTTTTTATTCGTTAACTTTTGAACGGTTTTTTATTTACTCAAAATATATTTAAGTAAAAAAGATATTTAATGAAAAAGAAAATTTATTTGATCTCAGAAAAGATCTCTTTCTTCTGGAGCTCCTCTTTACATCCGAAACATTTTATTTTTTTTGAGCAGAACATCTGAAAATCTTTACTTACACAAATCTTACATTTCTGATGATGAAAATTTAGGGTTTTCCGTGATAGCAATCTGGATTTAAAAATCATACCAGTAATACAATTTATTATGGAACCCATTCACTTGGAGAACCAGATCAACTCTAATCTTCTCTTTATACCATAATTAAGAAAACCCCTGACACCATTAGTGTTCTTCATTATTTCCGCCTCCTCTGTAAATTCTCTTTCTTCTTTCTCCCTCGATCAATATGTGTTGGTATACATCACCAACAGATTTAGATATATTTAAAATTGTGATCTTGATGATCATTCAATCAAACTGATACTTAAATTTGTTTTCCTTTTCAAGCTTTTGAATATTGAGCATCTTAAAATTGTGATCTTGATGATCATTCAAAATGACCCTTTTACTGATAAGTTTTTGTTGAGAGACAGATGAAGAACCTGATTAGGAAAGAGAATATAACTGAGTATATAATATATAAAATAGATATTTTTAGGAATATTATGTCTTCTGGAAAACAACAAAACGTCCGTTTAATTTGAGCCAATACATAGATACGGAATGTGCACCCGCGGGTGCACAAAGTCGGACTCTGATATGTTGTCTAAATCTCTTCCTTCTTATTGCTGCTTCATCTGTCAATCCCTGCCTTTAGCTTCCTCTATTGCACTTTTTCACCAGATTCCAGTGACTTTGAGTTCTCTCTTGTAATGCTATCAATGGAAATTAAGGTGCTCCTATGAGGAATTACTTGATGAAAGTGCCTACCAAAATTTGCAAGCAATTTGGAAGAAGAAGATTTAAGGTCATAAAGATAGAGGTTGGTATTTGAGTGACATAAAAGTTTAGCACTATCTGTTAGGGCAAGGGGAGTATCGTATCCATCCATATTAGTTAAGCTGTGTTGGAAATTTTGGGTAAAAACAGAGGATGAAATAAACACAAAAGAAGATTGTTGTACTCAAAAGCTTTCAAGGCTCATACGATTTCTTTTAGACGATTATTTCTACCCTCCCAATATCAATTGGCGATTACAACAGGTATGCGAAATAATGCCTTCAGGATACAATGAAAGCCCTACAACAGAAAATTGGATTCAAGGTTTGTACCCCTTGACCCAATCAAGAACACACAAGAATAGGATTCTGATGATGCTTTAGAAAGAGAGAAAACAAGTTTTTTGATTGTTAAGAATGGGAGAATGCCTTCACTATTTATAGGGATATTCATGCCTATTGGAGATGCCTCTTCACTTCCAAAAGACACATAAGGTGTCTATTGGGAATGGTTGTCTTTTATGAACCATCACACCTATTAAAGGTGTCTCTTCATCTCCAACTAACATCCATTGTGTTTATCCAACACAGAATACTTCCCCGTCATAGCGGCAAACCAAAACATAAAACCATTTTATTTTCTAAGATATTGAAAATATCCAACAATCTCCCCATTTTTTCAATAACCAAAAACATGAAAATAAAAATAAAAATAAAACAAAACTTTTAAATCGAGTGGTTTGCATCACACAAGTGATCGCCTACGCACCCAGTGGGATCAAGCCAACGTAGTTCAAGCACAATTGAGACTAAGCATCATCGTTGAAATCAACACATAAATGATAGGTATCTTTTGGATTTGAACCTTCACTTAGTGTAAGAAACTCAAAGCCTTATCGAGATTCTATGGTGAAACCAGTCTTGAACCAAGTATCCCTTATGATAAAACCGGAGTCTCCACACATATTGATTTCATAAATCATGTGTTCTCGTAGCCAGCCAAGCACGTTAATGGCCATGTGCTTCTATCCTTGATTCATGAGTCTTCTTTAGAGAACGGTCTTCTTCTCTTAGGAAACTACCACGATTTCCATACTCATATAGGTAAGTCTCGAAGGTGTTTCGCGATACACCTTTTACTAATCACAGACTCATTAAGGATTTACATCCATCCTATTTTCTTGCAGAACCCAGCACTAATTAGAAATGAGAAGTTTTATATTAGTGCTCCATAATCTACATCCATAACTTGTTGGTACCACATTGAACCTTGTTTATCTTTTTCAAAACATAGGTTGGGTTTCTGCTATGGGAGATCAAACTTCTTTCACAGACCTTAGTCCCATTTCTTCATACTTCACTGAAAACATTTCTTTTGGGAGACTCTCCATGAATAGTCTTCCAAGTTCTTCTCCGTTTCAATGGTTAACTGCAATTACTCCTTTATTGAGTAATTGTCTTACCGTCCAATGTCTAAGACTTGTATTTCTTGACTTTTCATTATAAGTCTTGTTAAAGACGTTATAGATCATAGTTTGATTCACAACTAATCAAAACCGTTTGAGATGGCTTCTTCCAAAATGGGATCTCTACCAGTTAGGTTCTAAGCCATTCTTCCTCATTAAATGCATCCATTTATGCAATCAATTTTGACAACATTATTAAAAATGTTCCTATTTAATTTTACAAAATAATTGTAACTTCTCTAGGAATCATAATTAACATTCACAGTTAATTCACAATAAGTCATTCTAGACTTGCATTCACTAGAGGCATATGAAATTTGTAGGCAATTTACTTGCTATTTCAACAAGCACATAATCACGATGAGTAACTCCTCTACTCATGTCCAATCTTCTACAAATTATATCCAAAAACATAGACAATGTCTATTTAACATTTTACATTATGCAAATGTTCATTATTTATGCATCGGTAATATCGTAACACCTCATCGTTGGATATTTGGTCGCGCGCCCAATCTTCCAATACGTTACATATTCACCGGTATTCCATTTTCCTTTTCGATGTCATTTAAGACATGCCAATTTCCAAATTTTAGAACCTATAATTCTTTTTGCAAGAATCATGTGCATGTCATACAATTATTATCTCAACAATTATGACGGTATTGGTTATAAAATAACCCAACAAGTAAAAAGCTTCACGACATTAATGTCATATAAATTTCCTATATCTCATGACAATTCTTAAATGCTAAAATGCAACTCAATGTCATGAAACCATAACAGTTACATCCAACAAGGCAAAGACAAAACAGGTTGGATGGAACTAGCACTGTCGAATCCCTTGACAAGAGTTACGACCCTCATTATATGACATCATGTCTCTATTCAAGTTTCAGAATAGATCATGGCTTTCCAATTCCAATTCTATGGAGACGTTTGAATATCATCCAAGTCAACTGCATTTCAAAATGTTCACCGTTGTGTCATCCACGACTAAATGGTGGGTACCGATTTATCAAACACCGATTGAGAACATGTATGCAATCTCATTTCGTATGTTAGTTCCTGAACAATCATGGATTTTTGAATTCGTCCAGATTACCGAAGGGTCACAATCCTTCAAATCCATGTCCACACATAATTCCTTTTGAGGAAACCCGATATAGCATTACAATTACTCTTCGTTGGAATTGGATTTGGTTCTCCTTCATCGATGAACTCCCCGCACTAGGAAAATTTGTATGACATTGTCATATTAATTCTCCCCCAATTTCATGACGTTTTTTCAAATTTCATGAAAATTTGAATACTTCATCTTCACCGTATCTATATATACAGCGGGTACCGTATTTTTTGTCGCTAGATTTCCGAGACTTGAGAATTTTGAAAGACGTTGTTCATAATTAACGCTCAAATTTATGAACGGTTTCCTTCTTGTAATTACCGTTTCATTCCCGTGTATGTCAGGGACGATTCACACTGGTACTCTCCATATTTTCCCTTTCATGTCCTTCTTTACCTTCTACTTTAATTTCCTTCTGCCAGAAAAGAAATCAAAATTATTAATAAGAAGACATTCATGAATCTAAAAAATATAAATACTCATGCAATAAAGGGAGGAGATAATAGAGAGTCGAAGAAGGTAATCAAATCCTGAAACTCCAGAAGTTAAGTCCTGATGTGCACACGACCAACCATGTATTTGGATTGCTACCAAATGTTAAAACAGTGTGAACTTCTTTCACTCTTCCCTCGTTTAAATCAATTGATGAAACCCAGTTGATTTCCAAGATTAACAGAACCACTTACAGTGTCTCTTTTACTGCGAGATCAGTTAAACTTTCATCCTCTGTAAGAAAAATAATCGTCTAAAACTGTTGGAAAATTTGGGTAAAAACAGAGGATGATAACACTAAAAGAAATTGTTGTACTCCAAAGCTTTCAAGGCTCATACGATTTCTTTTAGACGATTATTTCTACCCTCCCAATATCAATTGGCGATTACAACAGGTATGCGAAATAATGCCTTCAGGATACAATGAAAGCCCTACAACGAAAAAATTGGATTCAAGGTTTGTACCCCTTGACCCAATCAAGAACACACAAGAATAGGATTCTGATGATGCTTTAGAAAGAGAGAAAACAAGTTTTTTGATTGTTAAGAATGGGAGAATGCCTTCAGTATTTATAGGGATATTCATGCCTATTGGAGATGCCTCTTCACTTCCAAAAGACACATAAGGTGTCTATTGGGAATGGTTGTCTTTTATAAACCATCACACCTATTAAAGGTGTCTCTTCATCTCCAACTAACATCCATTGTGTTTATCCAACACAGAATACTTCCCCGTCATAGCGGCAAACCAAAACATAAAACCATTTTATTTTCTAAGATATTGGAAATATCCAACAAGCTGAACTCCTTACTCCAAGTCATCAATGATTCATCTTTCTTCGTTTTCAGTAACCACACAACAGAAATGTTGGTAATGGTATCGGAATTTGTAGTACACAAATGATCTCCCAATACCCCAAGTCTAATTCTCCTGCACCGAAATATAGGACATTCAGATAATTTGACAAACATTTCACTAGCTAAATCAAAGGCCACAACTTTTCCGCTTCCGAAATTCCAATAAATACACCCATTTTCAAACACACCATCTTCCCAACCACCGGAACGAATCTCTATTTTCTTCCCTTCGTCTCCCTTGCCACTGCCGAGAGTGTAAACCTCAATTTGTGCAAATTTGGGTTCTCTCATGAACTTGTACAGTCTAACAACCTTGTACTCATCAGTTGAAGGAACGTAACCAAATCCAATCACAAGGAAATCAACACGATCATCATGACAAGATCTTCTCTTTAATTCTGGAAGCATAACAGTTTCTCTAGTAACGGGATTACATACATAAGCAACATTGGAAGCTGGATCAAATTCATCATAATCATCATGAGTAAAATGAGCAGGTAAACCATTCATACAAATCAAGCCATTACAAGAGCCAACGAGACTAAAGCTCTCAGATGGAGGTTCGAAGGTCATTTTCTTAACTCTATAAGTGGGTGTATCAGAAGCATTCTCATCATATTCTGCATAATAAAACTGTATAGAATCGGATTCAGCATCACTTAACAAGAAAATAAAACTAACCTTACCAGAATCAAGATCATTCAAATGATTAAAGTGCAATTTAGAGAAGCACGGATGCTCAACAACATTTTTCCAAGTTTTGGATACTGATTTACTTTCCAAGACCAATTCAGCAGGTAACCTAGTAAAAATGATGGTCTCTGATGGTAAGATGCTAAAATTCCCCATGAAAACTGTTTGTTGAGGATACGGGGACAGATTAACAGCTGGAAGCTTGGAATTCTACTTGGGGTTTCTCTCTTTTTAAGGTTTTTGGTTTAACGGAAAAAAACAATACAGCCCCCAATTTCTCAAAAATAATTGACTGGCTCTCCTTTTCTTTTCTTTTTTTGTTTTTCTTTTTGGAAGGAAATTTGTGTTTGCGGCTTTACGAGGCAGACAGTGTCACTGTCCTGTCTTGTGGACTCCAAAAACTAGACACATTGGCGTTTGGAGCCAATTTTGGCTCCCTGAAGTGTCCAGGATCGTTAGATGCTAAATGAATGAGACCGTGCTGGCTATTCAGTCAACCCCATATCCCGCAAATATTTTGTTAACATTTTTTTTTTTTGACATGATACAGGGCATAAAAATATGTTCAAGAAATTTTCTCGAACGGTAAAAGGAAGGGAGATTATTTTGGGTCACATTTGAATTGTGCGTGTGTAAATTGGGATCTGGATGAGAGATTTCTTCGTGATAACTTGGGCTTGGGCCAGAATGCCGGTGTTAATTCTTCGGGTTATAAACCAGAGATTTCTTCGGATTCGGATAAAATGAGGATTAAGCTTTACTTCGGATATGATTAGGGTTGAGCTGCTATATTCGCGGATTTCACTCAGCAGAATCCGAATTTTTGTCCACCCGATTTTGCTGGAAAGGATGTGAGGTGCATTCCTAAAACCGATTTTTTTCAAGGATTGAATGCGGGTAGTACATCACCTATTTGTTGGACACTCAACCAATAGTATAATTGGTATTATATATAAATATTAAGGATAGCATAGGAAAATGCTAGGTATATACAGTATCTTACTGATCATGTCTTGCATTTTTACTTGAGATTTTCATTACAGTACTGTGACTGACTTTTATGGAGCTTCCCAACCTCTAAAACCATGGTGTATTCCCCCTCTTCCTACTCACGTTCTCTATTGAGTGGAAATCCCTACGGAAAGAAAGTCTAAACGGACAATGGTGTTAGAGCACTGCTCGGTCAAACTCGCAAGCATTGCTATCTCAAGCTTGTTTCTCAAGTTTAGTTGATCAAAACTATAAGTCTTGATTTCTAGTCTACTTATAGCTATGTCTCAGATTAGGACTTTAAACTTCACGGCGTTCATCGATTAAAGACGAAGATCTACTGAGGAGAGCTTGGAGGAACTTCATTGTAGCGCCCCCTAAGCTAGCAGCTGACTAATCCAAGAGATTAACTAAATAAAGAGGCACTAAGAATCTAAATCATTTACTTAAACATTCAATTTAAAAATCTGCTACAAAAACTTGACCCAAAACTAGCCCCGCTCAGAAATATATATATATATATATATATATGCAAGGATTCCTCTCAAATGATACATATACAATAGTCATTTGGTTTACAAATAAAATATACAACATAATAAACATAACAGAAGACTCAACGCCACAAAGCTTCCGTTGCGCAACTCTGATCTGTCTCTGAAACTGAAAGTGGGAAAGTGAGCACATCATCCCTAGAAGGGGTGCCCCGTAGGAATAACAACTAGCTTTCAAGTAAACATTAATATGATTCGAAGACAATGCAGGTTTTATCGACAATCATTAATACACGGAAAGACAGTAAAACAAAAAGTAGAAACTTCTTCAAAGACATCCATAAATAACAGTAAACATCCATGTATGAGATGTGTGTTGCCGCACATGGGAAGAGTAATATTGATGCCAATTCCACACCGATTAGGTAATACTGCGGTGTATCTCCCTAGCCATAGAATAAGATATAAAGGAAGATAATTTTGGCCATGTAATATTGCGGTGTATCGCCCTAGCCATAGAATACTGATATTGTGTCGGCACACATCTCATACCACACAGAGCATACAAAGATATGCATGAATTTCACAACATCAAGATTGATTTGTAAAACAATAATGAATACAAGAAAGTTCGTTATCGATTCCCACCTCTTTTGATGACAAGCCAAGCCTACCTCGAGATCCACGATCCACTGGTTCGTCCTTTCAATCGATCGTTGTTAATAAGGACTAACTGTTAATCATACAAGTACTCTAAGAGATTAGCCAAAAAGGCTCATACAAGGATCATACAAATCTAACTAATGGTTCTAAGCCCAAAACCACCAATCCATCCCGTTAAACTAAGGTCCAGTCCATCTGAGTCACTAACAGTCTCTAACCGTCAAACTGACTGTCAAAGGTCAAGTAACAGTCAACGTCAGTCAAAAGGTCAACATAGTCAACGTCAGGTCAACGGTTCAAGTCAAGTCAAATGGTTAACTCGGTCCACTGATTCATACTGGTCAGATCTTCATTACTGAGTTAACTCACTCGCTCAGACAAACTGAGTCAGACATAAACACAATCTCAAGTTTAACTATACACATCATGTTACAGGTCACTCAATTCTAATTCTTATACCTTCATCTACCAATTTTATTTTTTTTAACATCAATTCAAATGAAGTAAACAAACTTCAAATTCTATTTACAAGTAAAGACTATGTCTACCTGCAGTTGCAGTAGCAGCAAGCTTTCACCTTTCTACAACCATACTTCTACACTCACAACAAACTCATTAGAATTCTCATTCCAGAATACATCTATCTAGAGATAACAATACTGGTATAATTCACTACTATTGAATCAACTCAAACAACAGTTCTCAACTGCAACCACCACCATCTCTAACACTTACTGAAATAAACATTTCCTTGATTCTCCAACTCTTCCCAATACACACTCACAACACAATAAATGTATCTGCCAAAGATTCATCCATTCCTGCAACATTTCTTACATTCATAACCACCACCACAGATTACAATTACAGCTCCACTGAGATCAACAACAACCAACTACACTCGTAACTCTCACATAAAAGTATTTTCATCTGCAACACCATATCAACACCAACAGCACCATTACCACCTTCAATAGCTACATACAAACTGATACTCCATTCCTCTATCATTTTAACATACACACAATCTTGTAACTCGATTACAATTACAATTACATCCCCACTGGCTACAACCATTTCCATTTTCTTCTGTTAAACTCATATACCACCATTAATTCTATGATCTGCCACACTTCAACCCAACAACCACAATTACTTGTAACTTAAACTTAGTATCCCCTGCAACTTCAACACACAGACAACCATCATCTCAAACCACCAATACAACTAAACTGCCATTGCAATATCATTATCTTGACACTGCCAACTCAATATCATTATCATCTCCACAATCTTAACATACATCTACTCATATCCTCTATTACCATACTTCCAACTACATCCCTGCATTCTACAACACCACAGCAGCAGCAACATCATTATCATTACCAACCCATAGCATTCCCAGTTCCAACACTCATACATTATATCTCATATACACCACCAGAATATCTCCAATTCTATTTCAGTACACATCCATGCTCCAGTTAAACCATCTCCATTACAACCTACTGATTCTACAGAAATCTTATTAAACACTTCTTTAACAACACCATTAACACCACAGGCAGATCAGAACTATATTCAATTCCATACAGAACATCAACTTCTTCCTCTCAAACATATACTCCTCAATTGTACTTCATTATATGCAGTCCCATCAAAGACTCACATACTCATTTCAATCTTAGCTTCATTAACATCATTCACTCAACAATCAAAGTAAACAGCTTTACAAAGTTAACTTAAAATAGTAAATTACCTCTAATTTGTGCTGCTTAGGTATTTGAACCCAGTTTCTACTTCTCACTTTGATTTTGAGTCACCAACACATCTCAAGACTACTCATAACTCATCAGTACAACCCAAACCATACCCAAAATCATCAACCCATCACTGGTTCTCAATTTGGGGAAGAACACAAACCCTAATCTTCCTTAATCTCGAATTACTCTTCATCCTTGACCTTAATTCACCCTAACGATCAATACCCATCTCAAATCATTCTCATAGAACATCAATTTCATCTTTTGAACCTTCCCTGAATTTCCTTTATGAAACCCCAACTCTTTCATTCTTCGATTCATCTTCATAACAACTTCATATCACAAACACATCATCAAACCATTCGATCTCCATCCATTACCAACTAGAAATCATCATTATCGGTTCCATGCGAAGCTTACTTCAAATCCATAAACCCTAACTCATTGAATCTCTCTGAATATCTGAATCTAATTCAATTATAGAAATATCTTCACCACTGATAATCGATCCTTGATACTTCCTTTCTTATCAAGATCACCAAATCTCGAATTGATTCACAAATTTTCATCAGCAGCACGCAGAGCCGGCCCTCCCCTTAAAGCAATCTAAGCCTTGCTTGAGGCCACAAATTCGAGGAGGCCACGACAAAAAATATAAATTGGTATTTCCTCTCCCTAAAAAGACAGTCTCCACTCTCCACCTGTGAAAACAAGTTATGAAAACAGAAAAGAAACTGAAAATAATGAAAGGGAAACATGAAATCCTTTTAGGGTTCATAAATTCACGTGTGTATAATTTACTTCAGTCATATTATTTTGATTCTTATATTTATATATGTTTAATTGTTTTTTGGCCTTTTAACCCTAGTTATGGTGATCTAATTAATCTGATCGATTACACAAAATCTATTGAATCCATAAGCTTTCCTAAGTACACAGTATATTATTCTAACTTGAATGATTTTATCAGTGATGTGGAGTTATAAGTGTCCCTAAATATGGGGGGTGGACAGTGTGGTAATTCTATAGACTTAGAATCTTAGATTTGTAGAGCACACAGTTATGCCTAAAGAGATACAAGAACAACATCAGTTCCACAAATTAGAGTACTATAATGGTACTAGCCGTCTCTCTCTCTCTCTCTTAAAACTATTTGTTTCAGACTAAAGCCCTTGAGAGCTTCCTCATTGAGGTGCACTAGTAAAACACCTGTATATTAACTTGAATAATTTGCAAACTCTATACACAGACAGGTTGTTGCTGCAATGGTATTTCTAAGATTATGTAATTTTAAACTGGTCAGAAATCATAATGATATCAGTATTACTTGGAATGTTCATTTAAGAACCAATGCCTAACCAGATCATTTAGATAGTGCTGTAAAGAATAATGTTGATCAAATTTTTTTATAGTGTATATAGTTTCATTTTATTGACTAGGGGCCACAAAAAAAAATTTTGCATTTAGGCCACAAAAAATGCAGGACCGGCCCTGGCAGCACGAACAGAGGAGGAGGAGAAGAAAAGAAAGAAGAAGAAGAAAGAGAAAGAAGAAACTTGAATGAGCTTATCTGCTCGATTAGGTGAAGATAAGGCCTAAAGGAAACACTAGGACACACACTTGATTTGATAAGGGGAGCCAAAACGTGTCTATGTTGCATCAATAGCGATTCCATGAAATGGCGATTTTACCCTTCATACTAAACCAATGATATCTTCTTCGTCCGGTATCCGAGTGACTCGTTTGAGTAGTCCATTATGCGTAACTTTTCGAGATCTAAACAACGGTACTATTTTCGTATCTAGGTCGTTGTTAGATTAATTCCTATTAATTAACATTCGTGTTAGACTAATCGAGTTACTGTCGGCTAATTCGACGCTTGACCGGTCTAATAGCGTTGACGAGATTGAGGATTGTTGCATTCATCAACAAAAGATATGTGGAGACTAAAACTTATCTATCACTCAGAAGTATATTATATTATATCTCCTAATGAGACTAAGTCGTATAGCTATATATATTTTTATATTATACACATTTGATATTTCGAGCTGAGTTTATCTCGCTTATATATTTCTCGAAATATGTGTTGGAAGCTTTTTGCTTTAGCTACGTTCATCATTATTCTTGACGAGTTTAGTTGGAAACAATTTATTTGTTGGAAACTAAATAATAAGTCAAAAGATGATCATGTGGAAATTGCCTTGAAACATCTTACATGATTTGTGTGAGACAATCATTTGATGTCGACTCGGAAAGTTTCGTATTGATCATTCGATCACTTGAAAAATTACTTATAAGCTAATGGTATGTCTGAGACAACCATTGTCGTCTTTTAAGGATGTTTCAATGATTGAAATGGGAATTTAGAACAATTAACCTTTATCTGGATACAACACAGTATGCATACCAGTATGCAAACTGTTTTGGTATGACTCAGGTCAGTATGCGAACGGGTTTAACTGTTAAAGTCCGGGATCCAAGTTTGCATACCAGTATGCGAACGGTTCTACCTGAGTTGGGTCTGGGACGACTGTTTGCATACCCATTTGCAAACGGCTGGTCAAGACTAAATTCCGGAACTATAGTTTGCGTACCAGTTTGCAAACTTAGTGGTTAAAGTTCTAAAATATGTTAAGTATGATTCCATACTCACGAACAAATACATTTA
Source organism: Papaver armeniacum (assembly GCA_023531295.1). NCBI lineage: Eukaryota > Viridiplantae > Streptophyta > Magnoliopsida > Ranunculales > Papaveraceae > Papaver > Papaver armeniacum. The sequence continues at coordinate 391,877 of JAJJWW010003242.1, forward strand.
TATATTAAGGAATGCAATCTTTCCAAACCGTGGCTTAATGTTCATGAATTGGTACTTGTATAAGTACTTTGTACAATTATTAATCCAATTTTGTTTCAATTGGTTCTTATATACTTCTATGAGATATAAACAATTGAAGAACTTTACGAGTAACACAATTAGATTCATTTGATTATCTTTCATGATTGATTGATCATCATATTTGATCTAGAAGTGTTAGATGAATGTGGTTAAGACAAAAGTGTTCATATGGCTAACTTCGGTTAACTATTATTGAGCCAACTCAATATACATGTTTAGGTACGGTTACCCATATCAAACTGAAGGTATATTTCATTTGTGTGTAACAAGCTAAGACCATCTAATGGTGGAGAGATATTGCTTTGGTTTTAAGCAAACTTAGCTTGAATCTTAAATCAAGTTTTCATCTAACAGTAAATATTGAATGCTTTGTTATTAAGCTACCTTAGCTTTGATTGAAAGCAAATCCTGATTTGAAAGACTTTATAAGGGAGAACTCTAGCAACTGGTGAAAAAGCGGGGGTCTAACAACCACACCCAATATTTCTCTTAGCAATCTGTATGGACTAAACCTTAATAATATTCCGAGAGGAAAAACTCAATCAAAGAATAATACTAAAGAGTTTATCTCTTACTCAACACAATCAATGGTTAAGCAGAAGCAAGTCCGTAAACCTGATTTTAGTGTGAAGTTCTTGAACCAAAATCTTTTGTGTTAATCACAACCTATTCAATATTCACAGTGTAGAAACCTCTTTAAGCAACAATCACTAAAGAAATATTTCAACACGGTGTCTACTTGAAACAGGGTTAGTCCAGACTGGTCCACCAATGTGAAAATAACAAAATCAAGTATTCAAGATGAATCAAGTCGTATCCAACAAACAAGGTCGGATTTAACAACTATGATTGATTAACGTACAACCTGTATTATTTTAATTATATAAAATATAATGCGGAAAAGAAATAACATAGACGCCAAAATTTTTGTTAACGAGGAAACCGCAAATGCAGTAAAACCCCGGGACCTAGTCCAGAATAAACACACACTGATTATAAGATGTTACGCCAATTTCCTACTACCTATTCGGACTAGATGTAATAACTACTTCAGCACAAATAGAACTCCTAGCACAACACCGATTGTATTTAGGAATTCTTCTCGCAAATCTTCTAGTAGAACCCCAAGGCTCTCTTTAGAAGATACAACAACACGATTCATACGATTCGATATTTTGTTTGCACAAAACACCGGTTTGATTTCCCTTTAGATGTGAATCAAGGTTTTGGAAATCTTGTGTTTATTTTGATAAAAACAATTACTAGGTAAAATTAATATCAAAACAAACTTGTAGATTAGGGATTATTATACTCTTCAATAAAGGAAGAGAAACCTAATTATTCTACAACAAGAACAACTAGAATAAATCTAGAGATATCCTGTTTAAAACTTCTTAAGGATTTTGACGAGATGCCTTAATCGAAGTTTTCTTTCTAGCTTCCGATTTCGACTAACAAAAGTTGGTATACGATCGGAAACTGAAATCTATCAAAACCTAGGGTTTATGATCAACAACTCTTGAATGGTTTTATATCAGAAGGGAAAACCTTAGAATAGACAAGAGGTGAAAAACCTAGATTAAAAGTTGTATAATCAATCACGAAGATTAATCCAACTCGCTTTGTGATCCCCAATACAAATACTTTTATCTCACTCTTGTTCACGAAGAACAGAAGACGTGGAAAACAACCTATGAAGCTTACACCAATTTTCCAAAGGGGATGAAAACGTGTAACACTCATGAACCCTTTATTTATAGTGAAAGGTAGCTTGAAATCTAAGCATAGCTATTTTCCTTTTTCAAGACTCTCCTAATTTTGGGAGTCTTTCCTAAGTTACAACTCTTTCCAAAATAGTTAAATAAATAATTAATTAGCAAATATTGTATTTATGTGAATAAATCACATTTTAGCTTAGGCAGGAATTTAAAGTTATCACAAACACTTTAATATGGTAATCAATAATAGCCATCTTGCCTAGATAAGGAAAGATCACCAACTTGACCAAAAATGCCTTTTAGTCACGTAATTGGGCCCAAGTCCGTGAACCGTTACAAGCAGTCCATGGATTGTTTCCTACTAACGAACTGTAACAGTTACAACAACACTTATAATTGTTACTTTAATAAATCACTCATAACTTCATCATCGTAACTCGGAATTGAGTGATTCTTGGCTCGTTGAATTCGTAAGTTCTTTCACTATAACATGAGAACCTTTCCAGGGATAAAGGTTATTGTCACAAAAGTCGTGGCTCAAATAACCTCGAGTATATATACATAAATGTATATTAACCGTCATAGGAATTGTTCCATAGAGTGAGCATTTGTTTCGATAGATTAGAAAGGTAGAATTGAACAAGAATCCAAATGAAATCAATTACCACATACCTTTGTTGATGAAGTCCTTGTTGATGTCCTCTTGTAATCTTCAGTCTTCATCCTTAAGAATAGTTCTTCTTAGACCTAATCTAGTCCGAAACTATCTTTAGACTTTAGTATACTAATTCAAGAATGCATTTTGGCAACTAAAATTGACAACTAACTTGACATACCAACGCTAGTGGGTTCAACCGAGCAATGCTCTAACAACTGGAAAACCTAATCCCGACATTTTTGTGTGTCCTAGTTGTGAATAAAGTCGATTCACCTATCTGCATAATGACATACAATAGACATAATTCGTAAAGCCAGATCCACCAATTTTCTCTGTAGTTGTGTATTCTAATCTTACTTGTTCTATCGTATTGAGTACTATCTTCTCTAAGATTTTCTCGAGATTTATCTCTGATAGGTAAGATATAAAAAGTAATCACAAAGCTCTTCGTCTCATTCTTGGTGATTCCACAATAACTTCTTCTACTACCATATAGTTAAGTTATTGTAAGTTTATTGATATTTCTAGGCTGCACTTCGGGAGTATAAGACCGGATTATCAATTCGTTCATGTTCACCTTGATTTATCAAAAGACGAAACAAAACTTAATAGGTACTTCTGTGGGAGGCAAATTTATCTATCAGAATAGACTTATCCGTGGGAGAAAGATTTGTTTATAAGTCTTCGACCAAAAATTAAATTTTTCATATGCGATTAAAGTCGAGAACTTGTCCTGGTGATGGTCGCAAAACTTAAAATTATACCGAAGATTGCAAAACATTAAGCATCAATGTATGTCCTTGCTACCAGTGAGTTCTGCGGTTCTACCTAGATGTTAGGTTCACGATCTGCAAGATTTTACGCTTATTCGTTGAGGGAAGTCTTTATCGAACTCGAACAATTTGATTGTAGAGTTCATAACCATAGAATAATGTCGTACACTTTAGGAGGAGGCTTGGCAGAAAAAAGAAGAAGTAAGGTTTGAATCGTTTGATAGAAAACATAATAAAACAAATAAGTTCATAGAACTTATTTCTTTCCATGAGATATTTTTTCCTTTCCATGAGAAGATTAACAACATTCTTTGCAATACCATACACATCATTAAAGATTATTCACCTAGTTTGAAATAACAATGTTGGGGACAGACATCACAAAAACGCCCAAAAAACCCAATGGTGAACACCCCACCTTACATGTGTTAGAGCATTGCTCGGTCGAACTCGCATGCATTGCTATCTCAAGCATGTTTGTCAATGTTAGTGATCAAAACTATAAGTCTTGATTTCTAGTCCACTATAGCTAAGTCTCGGACTAGGATAGTAAGTGTAGTTGAGCTCAAGAACTCCATGTAAATCATCATACAAGACGAATAACTACTCAAGGAACTGGTGGAACTTCATCGACTAAAAGGTATGTGGAGACTTGAACTTATCTATCGCTCAAAAGTCATAATACATACAAATTAGTCAGAGTAATATCTGAATCTTGTTAATTATCACAAAATTGATTGAATTCTATGTGTTGACACAGAGTTTTTTAAGTTTATTGCCAGAGAGCAGTATGCTTTCCGATTGAGTACTTTTATGCAAGGACCTGAACCTTGATACTTGGAAATCCGTGCTACTCTGCTGTGAGTGAACACAAATTGTCATGCCATATCAATATTAAGGGTTCAGCCGGGGAACATAGCATAGGAAAAATACTCGGCAGGCTCCGGCATTAGTGAGTAATGCATCTAGGAGATTATACACTCATTAGGCTCTAAACTAGTGAGCAATTCATCTAGGAGCTTGAGTTTCAATATGATATGAAGAGAGACATAGGCACTCATCAGATTTTGATATATTCTCCAAATTCCCTGCGGAATATAGACATATCAATGTCTACTACATCTGATGCCGGGTCAGGTAGATAGACTTTTACAAATTTATCTATGAACTAAAAACCACCATCAACATTAAGTCCCCTGCTTAGCACGTAACAGTGACATTATTACGAGGTAAGCATGAGATGGTGACAGACGGGAGTAAAATAGAAAAGGCAATACATGTAGAGGTTACCAGGAAAAGTTTGATTGACTTTCGGTAATTGGCATGAGTGGCCGGTGATCTTTGTACTTGCGTGCTGCTAGCTTGGCCACGGAGCGTTGCAGGGTGAGCGGATGGCTTGGCCACGGAGCGTTGCAGGTTGAGCGGCTGGCCTGGCCACGAAGTATTGGAGGTTGAGCGACTGGTGTTCCTCGTGCTGGCGCGCTGCTGGTTCGGTCATGGAGGTTGGTGCCATGGAGCGTTGGCGATGCAGGCCCATCTGCCTTCTTCCGTGCATGGTCCAAAATAAAAACCTTCCTCTACTCGAATTCCAAAAGCACCATGCATATAAAAGGGTGTGCTAACTTCCTCCCCTTTTATTATTCGATCGTCTGCTTCTTGTGTTCGTTTGCAGCAGCTCGATCATAGGCGTGTCAATCGTTAGCGGCAAGGTAAGTTATTTTAGCTGCGAGTGTAATATCCATGAGTATTTGATCAATTTTGGACATTTAGCTCGATGTGAATGACTTTCTTTGTTAGCGGAGTCAACGGCAACAAAGCAATCTCCAATAGTTATAATCAGCAGCAAGGCGAGCCAGGAGAACTCAAGGTAGGCGTTCTTTTCTATTTTGCGCATGTAGCCACCCAACAGTACCATCGATTTTCTCCAGAATGTGTAATAAGGTTCTGACTCCAGAAGAATGAGCATCTAACCTCTCCAGTGGATTTCAAAATTTACCAAACTCCATTGCACTCCTGGGATGGATGGATGAAATATATGCTCGGCAATGATCATGTTAGGTCTAATCTTGGAGAGTGTAGCTGCGTTGTTGATCCTTCCTTGACTTTAAGTTATTTGGTGTCTGGACTGCTGAGCCGGTTTCTGGAAGGCTTATTCTTTCCTTTCTGATTGCGGTGATGATATGATGTGGATGCTTGTATGGTCAAAATCTTCCGGAACCATTGGGTGAAGCAGACGAGCTGAGAGGCGTTCCGTTGCCGGCGTGATGCTATCAAGTCTCCAAGGACTTCATTCCAGGCGATATCCCTTGAAACAACTTTTGAATCTTGGACTATTGTATCGAACGGGAAGCGATGAGCAGTCCCCAGTTGCACTTATATCTGGTCATAGATCCGATGGCGTGTCCGGATATGTGAATATCTCTGCGGCGTGCTTTTGGAGTCTTTGATGCACGTGTACGGCTTCACGTTGAGAAATTCCTGCGGCTCATAAAGATTTGACAGTGACGATGATGCTGATATCATAAATAAACTGGTTGAGGGACGTGAGGACATCCTGTGTTGGCAGTCCCCTGTTGTAATTATCGTGAGCCTATTTTCTCTTGAAAGAGTACTTCTATTGTGTTTGCTGGTAAGGTGGTTGACGAATTGATGAAGGCGGAAATCTTTTGGATTCGTCATTTGTTGGTCAGTGGGCGGGAGTCGCACTTGATAGCTCTGCATTGTACCCAACTTCTGGCAGCCCATGCACCCCTTCCATAGGAAATTGGAAATCTAGAAATACCGAATTTGGATTTGTCAGCGATGCGCGTCTTCATGCATGCCTTGGGTAGGCGGTGCTGAGTTCTGAGTAGGTGATGCAGCAAACATGGTGTAGTTGGTATGTGTGGCTTGCTGAGGCGCGACTTTCCTCTTTGATTCTTCACTAACAGTAACGCTTATGAATGGCTGAGCCAAATACCGCTTGTTGGTCAGGCGCCTTCCAGACAAGGAGGTGGTGATATTCTTGCACTATATCTTTGAAGAGTGGTGACCTTGTCACGGTCATGACTTCTTGGTTGGTTGTACCTTCTGAGTTGAAAGGTTCTCGACAGTGAAGGGATTCCGTGTGTTGAGCCTCAGTCCCCAAGTGTGGTTTTCGTGGTTCTATCTTGTATGGTCGGTGGGTTAACCGTGATAAAGATGTCACCATCTTGCTTCCGTATTGGTGGCTCCATTACTTCCTCCATAGGAAACTAAAATATGCACAAGTTCGTATTACCTTCGTATATAGTGGTTGTTGCTATGATGAAGCTCTGGCTGGTATCAACAAACGAGCATCAACGGTTCTTTGCAGTAACTGTGATCAGAAGAGACTGCATTTTTGTGGGAACAAAAACAAGCTGGATGGTATTTGGATGGCTACGGTCACGATCCTTGACAGGGAGGAGTGGTGACTTCGGGCACAAATCCTGACAGGGAAGAGTGGTGGCTACGACCATGGATCTTGGAAGGAATGAGTGGCAGCTACGGGTACGAACCTTGGACGACCACGACCATGAATATTGACTGTCTTTGATAACTCACATATGTGAGTTTATCCCTTTTTTTTTTGGTGAAGCGGCGGCTTCGGGAGAGAACGTTGAAGCGGCTACTGAAGCGAAACATTGAAGCGGAGCGGCTCCTGGAGAGAAACGTTGAAGCGGATCCTGGAGCGAAACGTTGAAGCAGCTCCTAGAGAGAAACGTTGAAGCGGAACCTGGAGAGAATGTTGGAGCAGCTCCTTGAGCGAACTCCGGTGAGGGCGCCATTAACCCTTGACTTCGAAAGACGAGTTGATACGATATGGCAGATAGGAAGACGACCCACAAATAGTGCTGGTCGACAAGTCGTGTTTTCTCTTCCTGTGAAAGATGCTACTTCTGTTTGATCTTCCCTTGCAACTCTCAGAGTCTTGATGGTTACAATGTTGAAGTTGGAGGACGCGTCAATCAGTGCGCTTTCAAACTCGACACCTTTCAGGTGAGTAGTGGTTAGGAGTCCCCAGTTACATTTACCAGCCGTACCTTCCAAGAGAGACTGGGATTTCGGGATAGATTCTCCAATTGAAGACAATCTCCTGCCCGACGCAACACAGTTAAGGGCTGAAAATATATTCTCCATCATAGATTACACGGTTTTGTGAACAGAGTCCCCAGAAAGCATTAATGCACAACTCCACTAATTGATGATGTTCAGTCATATTTAGATCATCATAATCTAATGCCCGAATTCTGAATCCCTTGACATAATCATTCGGATGTTCGTTGTGTCGCTCTATCTGAGTTGTGGCCATGTTCGTCTGAGTTTTGGCAAGAACTTCCTATCTCTCCATGAAATCGACAATGGTAATGGGAGGTTGGTTTCCTCTAGCTCCTCCAGTCTCTCGTCCTGAAGAAGAAGCGGTAGCATCCCTGGTGATGATTGGAGGCGTCATGCTTGAAGGAACATCAGGAGTAGCGGCGGCTCTGACTCTGGTAATAGGAGGCCTCACGCCAGAGGGTATGCTTCCGGTGCTGCTGGTGTTGGTGCTAGAGGGCGTAGCGTCATGGGATGTGTTGACTGCGCTTGCGGACGGTACATTGGTGTTGGTCATTCCATTTTGCTCTCGTTGGATATGTCCACATACTCTGTCTGCATCGTCGTTGGCGGAGGCACAGACCTCAGACAAGGATTCAACATTTTTTTGCCATCTCTGAGATTGGTGGCGTTCTCCAAACGAATGTTTGTTGGATCTTGCTACAACCGGTTTGCCATACTCTTTAAGAGACAAAACATCTCATTTTTTTAGCTTGACAATATCAGCTTAATTTGCGACAACATCTTCTAATAATTTTTGCCATACCTTCCGTGGTGATTGGATTTCGAGCATCAGCGACTTTGGAAGTGTTTGGGAAGATTGGAATAAAAATTGAGAAATTGGCTTCGCAACCGAGAGATTAATCTCCCATTGTGGTCGCTAATTGTTTATGGGTGAAAACTGTTTCTAATGGTTTTGGTAAATTTGGCTGTGTGGATGAGAAACATATCTAAACCTAAAACAAATGCACTACACGGGAGTACTTTAGATTCGAGAGATCAATCTGCACAATCCTGGCCTAAACCAAGAAATAGCCGTTCCAGTCTTGCTTCGGTCACAAAGTGAAGGAGAAATGTTGGTCTTAGGGAGGGAAGCGAACAAGGTGTTGAGACCATAATGGTTAATTCTGAAGGTGTTGTTATTTTATGACTTGTATCAGAATTTGGAACTAGCTTGCGGAATGAAAGCTATCAGTTCTTTGGTATTTTTCTGGATACTGTGTTGTTGTTTTAACCAAAACTTGTTTGGTTGAAATAGGTAAAACCTATTTATACAAGTAATATTGAACGCACCCTGATCTCGTAGAAAGTGGGAATGATGGAGAAGTGGGGTCATGTGTAAATGTCAGAAACCACGTTCCCACTATGAAGGAAACGGGTTAGTTTACACCCACTACTTCTTGCCGCCACTAACTTCCCTGCTTTCTGGCACTTTCTTATAATGGGCGTGTTGCACGCCGCACGCTGTAAACCGCCAGACCAATACCCTAATGAGCATCCCCCAGTTTGTGACATGTTTGATGTCTCGTGGAAAACGTGAAGCAGATTATTATGTGTGGCAAGTCAAGGTCAGGAGACTTGCCACAGGAGAATAACATGTGATGCTATTAGGCTTGTCTTGGCTGGTCGCCTAAGACTTGCCACAGGTCTGTCAATTCTGTGGCGAATTTGGACGGCTGAGATTGTAACTCATGATAAAGGGTGAACATTGATTATGGCCACACTCTGTTGGCGCCATTGGCACATGCCAATGGCGTAGTGGCATATTTAGCGCATGTCAGTGGCACAATGGCATGGTTGGCATAGTTAGCGCATGCCAGTGGCACGGTGGTGCAAGTAGCGCCTGGCGTAGCCATGGCCGCTAGATTTTGGCACATTGGTGTTAGACCCAAATGTGGCTTGGCAACATTAGTTTCAGTTGCCACATCAATCCCAATGCTCTGGGTAGCATTACTTGGCTTGGTTGGTGTAAAAACTTTACATAAATTAGGGTTTGGCATGCCGAAACCCTAATTAGTGCGTGTGGCATGTGGCCCCGGCTCGGTGATGTTTTTGTGCAAATGGTGCCATAGCCATGCCAAAGGAACTATAGCAAGGCCATAATGTGGAAACGACCACAGGAGCAAGGGTTGCTATGAGTGGCTATGGTATGGCGCCATTCTTAGGGTTTCCTGGGTCCCTCATGGCTCGTGGCATGTTGTGGGGCCCGAAGTGGCGTAATTTGGGCCACGACTGGAAATTAGGGTTTTGATTAACGCCACTAAAGCAAGGTCGTGTTTCTGATTAGAATACCCTAATTGAAGTCTGTTATGGCGTTGGCCATGAACAGAAGGTGGGTTAGCACGTAGGCGCGCTATTTATGGCACGTTGGCACGTTCGGCATGCTGCTGCGACAAAGTGGCACGTTTGGCATGTTTGGTATGCACGTTTAGTGCGTTGTTGCGGCATGGCATGTTTGGCATGCCATTATCATGCGGAGCGGGATGGCACGTTTGGCATGTTGCTGCGGCAAAGTGGCACGTTTGGCGCGGTTTTGGAAAGCCAATTTGGCATTGTGACCATCTGGCGCAATTTTGCCTCTTTTAATACTGTGGCAGGTTTAGAGCGACCTGATTGGTCGATAAAAAGAGGGGTCGGCCAAGCATGGACGTGGCCACACTTCCAGTGCGCGTAGCGGATTTAAAGCGACCTGATTGGTCGATGGGAAATAGGGGCCGGCAAGTATGGGCCCAGCCACAACTCATGTGTGTGTGACGGGTTTAAGGCGACCTGATTGGTCGACTGGAAACAGGGGCCGGTCAGGCAACATGGGGTGTGGCCACTTGCAAGTGGCGCCGGCTGGCCTATGGCATGGCCACACCTCCCTTTGTTGCTGCTCCTATCCCGCGGCTCCTTTTATTCCTTGTTTTCTGATTTTGGGTAGGATTTTGCACCTACTAATCCATGGCGGATTAATTGCGTAGTTCGCCTAAGCTTAATTTCGACCGGCGGGGTCTAATATACTGCGCAGGGCGCAAAACCCTAATTTTTGCAAATTAGTCAGAGTAATATTTGAATCTTGTGAATTATTAAAAAATTGATTGAATTCTATGTGTTGACACAGAGTTCTCTAAGTTTATTGCCAGAGAGCAGTATGCTTTCCGATTGAGTACTTTTATGCAAGGACCTTAACCTTGATACTTGGAAATTCGTGCTACTCTGCTGCGAGTGAACACAAATTTTCATGCCATATCAATATTAAGGGTTCAGCCGGGGAACATAGCATAGGAAAAATATTCGGCAGGCTCCGTCATTAGTGAGTAATGCATCTAGGAGCTTATACACTCATTAGGCTCTATACTAGTGAACAATTCATCTAGGAGCTTGAGTTTCAATATAATATGAAGAGAGACATAGTCACTCATCAGATTTTGATATATTCTCCAAATTCCCTGCGAAATATAGACATATCAATGTCTACTACATCTGATGCCGGGTTAGGTAGATAGACTTTTACAAATTTAGCCCTGAACTGAAAACCACCATCAACATCCTCGTATTTCAAATTAGTTATTTACAAATTCGTATAAACTTTTCATATATTGTTTTGTGAAGGCTTAATTTTGGATTAAGGAAATTACAAAAAATTAAAAAAAAAAATAAAATAAAATACGGGATATGATTTAAAGACAACGGATTGATGAATTGGGGATCAATTTTACCTTCTACGGTTGGGTGCCACCTAAGTACGTACTTTAAGAACTTACACATAATCCTATATTGGTTTTCTTCACTGATGTATTTTGGACCGTGCTTTTACATGAGTTTATCCCAAGCTTTTACAAGTAAATGAATATCACATATGGAAAGAAATTATCCTAAGCTTTTACAAGTGAATATTTCGGTCGACGTATGTATTCCTAATGATTTTGATTCCTAATTATCAAAAATACGTTATTACTTTTAATTAACAAAAAATTACCAAGATGATATGGACGCTTAACGAATAATCAGTAAAATATTTTTCTCTAAGACCACAGGATCTTAACTGAGAAGGGAAAGGTACCAAGTAAACCTCCAGCTTTTTTCGTTTTAACCTGTATGATGATCCTTAAATGACTTAATAAAGGTTCCAATCAATAATGTACAAAGTATACCAATAACCTATATGAGCATCAATATTGTACTACTTGCAATTAATATAATTATATCAATCAATCAAGAATATAAAACAAAACGTGGACAACTTTCATCAAGAATATAAAACAAAACGTGGACAACTTAGCCTAGATAAAGATCGGTCATGATGCATTCTGGAAAAAGCTAAATCCATGGTTGTGGTTTTCTCTAATTAAAATTAATCATTATGAGTGTTTTATTAATTACAGTCTCATTAATCTCTCATAATGAATAATTTATTAAATTTTGCATCATTAAATGTTCTCTTAATAAATCCATGGATGTGGGTGTTTCCCCGAGTGATATCTTGGATCGAAAGTTAAAATAAATCCAACGGTCTAAATTTGCTTATAGTATTAATGTTCCACTAATCTATTCATAATAAATTTTTATTAATTTCTCATAATGTCATTAATTATCCAAATAAATATCTCATAATAAATTTGTTTATTAATTTCTCATTGTGCTATTAATCATATATATATATATATATATATATATAATTATTAAACATATCAATGAAAATTTATGGTGGTTGTGCTGAAGAAGCTGTTGGTGGTAGTGGTGGTGATGTTAGTGGGTGGTGGAGGAGGTGAAGACGATAACGTTACTTAGTGGTGGTAGAAGACATGGCCGGAACCAACCCATGAAAAGGATAGGCGGCTGCCTACGTACCCTGATGGGCATGTTAAATTTCCAAATCTATTTTTTTATATATAAAATGTATGTGCTAAAACCACCATTTTTACCATCTTGCACACCCTGATTCTTTTTTGCTTTTCATAGCTAAATTCCTTGCTCTGCCCCTGATGGAAGAAATGATGATAATGGGTGGTTCTATGATTGTGTGCGTTTGTGAGCAATAGTGGAGAATGTTAATTATCTGTCATTACGGAACAAGCAACATTATACTGAGGAAGTTGTATGGTTGATCATTTACAGTGTTTAAATAAACTGGGCTACGATACAAAATAAAAGATGACGATTAGAAAAGAACCTTGCACGATTTTTACCTTATATAAAAACAAGAAATGAATGACATATGTCAAAATTGACGCACACGTACACACAATATTACTTACTATCAAGCATGTGTCTTCATGGCTGGACAAAGCTGCTGCTCAGATTTGTTTAAGGGTCAGATAAAGCTATTGTTGTGATTGTCCGCATAAATTTTTTATAACAGGCTTATGTGATTAAAAGTTCGAAGCATAAACTTTTATAACAGGCTCATGTAATTATGCATGTGTGACAAATAGTTGGTAATATGTAAAGAAATAAGATAAGTAGATAAAAACGAAATGGATTAATAATTACAGATTACAGACTTTAAGAAAATGAATAAACACAAATCTATGTAAATTTGGAATAATTTATATCACCAAAGGGAGAAAAGTAATTCCTGAAGCTAACAGATTTTGTAAGATTAATCTAATTGATTTTGAAGTAATTTTTTGTTTTCAGTTTTGTTACAAATTCGGTGAACGACCTTTGATGATTTATTTCTTTTCGAAGTAGGGACACTACTTTATTTTGAAGAAGTGAATGAAGTACTGTTCTACTACCCATAGGCCCGTAGGATTTTGAGGAATTGGTTAACGATTAACTATGTTTGTCCTAAAGGATTATATAACATACAAACATAATATTAAAAGATTTGAGGCTTAGCACATGTTTATTATCTAACACCTCAAAAATAATTAGACTTGGATCGACTGGGTCGATTTTTCGCAAACAATTATGATATGTATGAACCGATGGATATATTTGAAATACATATCATTTCCCGTGCCGTTACGGCACGGGTTAAGCCCTAGTCAATCAAATATAATACAGAAATATAAGTATAGAAAGACATAGAACTTTGTTAACGAGACTACAAGTGCAAAAAACCTCAGGGTCCTAATCAAGATTAAACACTCACTGAATTAATTCGTTACACCTCTTGCCTACTATCATACTTCAGACCAAATGTAATTGAGACAAAGTATACCCTTTAAGTTACCCTGCTTCAGTTGTATTCTACATATGTGAAACCCCTAGCAGAACGTCAATTCTCTTTAAAAGTTACATTTGTAGATCTTCTAGCATGACGCATATTGTCTCTTAAAGATTCTCCTCAATCGGTCAAGAAGGCTACATCTACCATAGCTCAACAAGCTGACTAATTGTGTTACTGTTTCCTTAATATTTATATCGGATCTAACTTTCAAGAACAATCAACTTTAAAACTAATCTTAGTTGAAAGATGAGCGCCCATTTCCAATATAATAGGGGGTCTCTACTACTGAATATCGTGATTGGTGAGTGGGTAGGTGTGACTTTATTTTACTTGAGTTGGAACGTGACCGAATTTCGCGATTCAGATATGTGCGAAAGAAAAGTACATTACCTAAGTAAATTCTCATTGTTTTTCTTATATTTTCCTACTTAGAATTGTAAAAGCTTGCTCTTTCAACTGGGGTGTTTTTCCTGCTCTTAAACTTTCTTTTACAATGATTTTGTTGAAACTTTAAATATTGATGTTGACTAACAAGTGTTGGTATACGATCTTAGATTGAAATTCTATCGAATCTTAAACTTGATTAATAATTCTTTCATGGACTTATAGCAGAAGAGAATGGCCTTAGAATGGACAAGAATTACATAAACGACGAAATCAAGATACATGAATCGGATCTATCAAGATGATAGCTATGCTAGTGTAAATAGCCAGATAGGATAATCTTGTAGACCAGGTATAATGTACCCAACTTACTCTGATCAATAAAGTTACACTTTTTAGTGATTCTCTCTCCTCCATTATCTTTTGTGTTGTTAGTCATAACCAAACTAGAAAATAAACATCAAACCCTAACTTGTATTGAACGATATAATCACCAACTAAGGATTGTAATTGACTGTAATCTGTGCTCCACCAAGTTAATCACCAACAAACATCACCGTGTAGGTATGTATATAATTCCTTATTCCCAGGACATGAGATATGCATATTCATGTCCTAAAAACAGACTAATACGCCATAATTGTGATTAATCATCTAAATCTCATTGTAGATCATAATTTTATGCATAATAAACTTAAATTGGGAGGATAAACGTTTTTCTTAAAAAAAAAATTTGCATCTCTACACGATTTCTTGATAAAAAATGAACAAATCTAAGTTATTTTGAGCATAAAATGCATTAATCTTCATTGATCTCATCATTTCCAAAATAAACCGTATGAAATAGAACCATTTCTATCTAGATCTGAGCATGATTCATATGTTATCTTTTGTTTTGATCACCACTAGGTACCCCCACCCTTATATACATAGAGAGAAGAGGGTTATCACTACTAAATAACACCTTGTTTTATCAATATATTTTGCCCCTATAGGGTATATAGGGAGATTTTTTTTTTTTTTTTGCCTCCTCTAACTTTTAATCCTATAAAGAACAACCTGCTAACTATTATAATTTGGCATCACAGATTGTGGATGATTGCATTCCTTCTAATAATTTTTCATCTAGAAGATATAAATCTTAAATATATGACAAGCACACTTTTTTCTATCTAAGTCTGGTCTGACTTTCTGATGACCAGTGTGGACGCTGTAAGAAGTCCGAATGTTTTGTTTCGTTTTGAGTTAGAATCATACTAATTAAATTTTATGACGCTCCTCTAAAGTACGCTAGTTTAACATTTTTATCAAATTAGTTAATTAATTGATAATTGATTCGCCTATCACATATGATAAGAATCTCGTCCCTCGTTGATAACTATAATCAAAAGTAAATTAAAATATGATATTGAAAGTGAAAAAGCGGGGTTCTAACAACCACACCCAACTGTTCGTTTGGCAATCTGAATAGACAAACTCCAATATACTTTCAAGAGAATCAACTAGACAATTAGACTCAATCTAGAGAAAAGTATATCGAAGATTTTTTGTATCTCTCTCAATTCAATCTGCAATCAGCAAATAGGAATTTGCGAGCTCGATTGAATATAAGAGAAATAACTTGAACGGTATCAAAGACCAATGTTCAAGGATCAATCAATTTTAATCAACAACCAAAGGTTGGATTTCCCAATTGATCGATTCAATGCACAACCTGTGATATTTCAATTATATAACAAAATATAATGACGTAAAGAAATAACACAGATACCAGAATTTTGTTAACGAGGAAACCGCAAATGCAAAAAAAACCGGGACCTAGTCCCGATTTGAACACCACACTGTATTAAGCCGCTACAGATATTATCATACTATCAATGAACTATAGACTTGACTGTAGTTGAACCCTAATCAATCTCACACTGATTCAAGGTACAATTGCGCTCCTTACGTCTCTGATCCCAGCAGGATACTACGCACTTGATTCCCTTAGCTGATCTCACCCACAACCAAGAGTTTCTACGACCCAATGTTGAAGACTTGATAAACAAATTTGTCTCACACAGAAAAGTCTATAGGAATAGATAAATTTTTCTCCCACAGAAATGCCTACGAGTTTTGTTCCGTCTTTTGATAAATCAAGGTGAACAGGAACCAATTGATATACCGAAATTATATTCCCGAATAACAGCCTAGAAATATCAATCACCTCACATAATCGTATGGTAGCGAAACAAGATATTGTGGAATCACAAACGATGAGACGAAGATGTTTGTGACTACTTTTTATCTTGCCTATCGGAGATTAAATCTCGAGCCAATCTTAGAGAAGATATTACTCAAACACGATAGAAACAGCAAGACCAGATCAAGCAACTACAGAGAAAATAGTTGGGTTTGGCTTCACAATCCCAATGAAGTCTTTAAGTAGTTAACCTACAGGGTTTCGTGAAAAACCTAAGGTTAAAGGAGAATCGATTCTAGCTTATGCAACTAGTATCACACAGGAGGTGTGGGGATTAGGTTTCCCAGTTGCTAGAGTTCTCCTTTATATAGTTTTCAAATCAGGGTTTGCAATCTAAGTTACCTTGGTAACAAAGCATTCAATATTCACCGTTAGATGAAAATCCGATTAGATTCAAGCTAATATCTTTCAACCGTTAGATCGAACTTAGCTTGTTATACACAAATGAAATGTACCTTCATTTAGGTTTAGTAACCGTACCTAAACATGTACACCATGTTGGCTCAACCGTAGCTAACCAAGGTTAGCTATATGAACACTCTCATATCAACCTTATTCATCTTAACCATTACTAGAGCTTCCTTCAAATTCTCCAAAAACAATTTCAAGTTCGCATCGTTCCTAATGAAACCACAACACAAACAAAAGAATAAATTTCTGCAACATGAACACAAAAATAATATGAGAAAAGGTTTCGGCATAAAATACAATGAAACCAACATAAAAAATGTTTCAACAAAAACTGGAAAAGACTGACTAACATGGAAAAAGGTTTCACCAAAAATAAATAAATGATGAAACCAACAAAAAATAATGATGAAAAACAACAAAATGTCTGAGAACCTTACCGCCATTCCCGATAATGTATGAGAATATAACAATTGAAACTCATGCTCTTGATGAGTCATATGAACTAGTTATGGCGCGGTATTCAGTGTATACCTCGCGCTTATATTAATATTCAGGTTTAATCATATTTCTTCATTTTTCAAGATGATTCTAAATAGTTTATTCTGTATTCTTACTATGTGGTCAGTTTTGCAGTTACAGAAGAAAAAAAATTAAAGCATAGTTACATACATTATAGAATGTAGTCTATTCATATTGTGGCTAAATGCTTATTAATCAAACTTTTTTTTATTAGATTGGATTAGTCAATTGGTTTGTAAGAGTTTAATGAAACTAAATTTTGTTTGAGGTGTATTAGTTGGCAAAATGGATAATTGAAATGCACTTAACACTTAGTTAATATGATCGAGTAACTATCAGCAAAGCCTCTCATGATTTGGGTTCTCTGACAGAGAACTAGGATGATGTTGGTTTAGTTTGTTTGAATTGACATCCATTGCCTGTTTTGGTTTCCATTCTTTGATCGTAGATGATGCTAGCTTACTTTCTTTTGGCCTCAATTGAATTGGGTTTCGTTTAATTTGTTGAATTTTCTGTCAACTTTGCTACAGTCTCTATAGACCCCTCTGTATGCAATTACGGGCACAATATGAGCTTGGTGGCACCAGGCTATCTCAGTATAGCGTTGGCGGATCTTCATATGTTTCCTCACGTATAGCGTTGGCGGTTCTCCACTTTCGAGTCATTGTGCCTGCGCTTTGTGAAAAGTGTCAATGCTACTCCGCTGACGAAAGACAAGTGCAATCGACAACAGTATGAAGCATAGGCCAACACTACTGAACAAATGGGGAGAGGAAATTCAAACATGCATCATTAGAGAAAACATCATACAGAGTCTGTAGCGGTATCATAGGTGTAGGACATGCTACAAGAATCCCACTAGGATCTCTTGCCTCTAACTAATGTCCTTGCACCTCTAACTAATGGCCTTGAAAAATATTTTAGGTTGGTAACTTTGGTACCGCCTAATTTCATACGTATTAGAATTTGACTAAGTTACTAAGTAAATCAAAATGTTTGTTTTGTGCTACGAAGGCTAACATAAAAGGAACACAGATAGAAGGAAGATGGATTGTTGAGAGGGATTTGTTGGTGAAATTTTCAGGGAAAACCTACTCGGACTTTGGTTGTTAAAGAAGTTGTATTGGACGGTAGAGTCTGGGGTATGCTTTCAACTTTCTCATTAGTATATCAAATAAAGGATTGAGAGTCTATGACTAAATAACAGTTGATCTTGAATCATATATGTACAGAGAACATTAAGGAGCATGCCACATTATAAAAGTGATGTTACTTTTTTAATTTATTCTCAAGTATCAATCAGTTAACTGTTAATCTTCATGTTTCAGTGGCTATTTACGTCCCGAACATGAAATGACAAATATTGGGTATTGCAAAGTTTGGTTTTTGACATCTCTTAATGTCTAGCTAGCTTTGAAAGAAGAAAGAATCCAGTTTCTTTGATTATCATCGTAAGCTTATCTTTCAATGTATCCAGTAAGACTTTCGGTAAAACCTGTCTCTATGTGATTTGATAATTTCTTTGATTAACTCACATTCAAAAATATTAGGAACCAAAATCATAACACAAACTATCATTTAACAGATACCAAAATCAATATTTGACTTAATATATCGGGGTTTTCGGTGAAAAATGGAGGAACAAAAGTTAATCATCTACAATTTGCCGACGATACCATTGTTTTTCTTGATGCGAAGCATGAGCAAGTGGATGCTCTCCGATATTTACTACTTTGTTTTGAGTTAACTTCGGGGTTGAAGATTAATTTCTCTAAAAGTTGTTTGTTCGGTGTCGCTCTTAATGAAGATATTGATGGGTTTGCGGGTATGCTAGGGTGTAAAAGATCTAATTTCCCAAGTATATACCTTGGTCTACCTTTGGGTGATAAGGCTAGTGGATCACTAAAGTGGGAGAAAATCTTAGAATCTTGTGCTTCTAGACTTTCTTCGTGGAAAGGGCGGTCGATATCAAGAGGAGGTAAGTTGACTCTTATAAGAAGTGTTTTGGCTAGTTTGCCCATATATTATTTATCAATATTTCTTGCTCCATGCTTTATAACTTACAAACTTGATAGAATAGTAAGAAATTTTTTGTGGGATGACGATTCAAACAAGAAGAGAATTCATAACATTGGTTGGCCCACGGTTGTGAAGTCGAAAAAAAGTGGAGGTCTTGGGATCCGAGTGTCTAAACATGTAAATTCGGCTCTTCTCAAAAAATGGTGGTGGAGATTCGGGACGGAAAAGGATGCTTTTTGGAGAAAAATAATTGTAGAGAAATTTGGTGAAATTTCGACTAGATGGGAAACTCCTAAACCAAAAGGGCCAAAGGGGTGTAGTTTGTGGCATAATATATATAATGAGCTTGAAGACTTCACTAAACATATAAGATTCAAGATTGGGGCGGGTAACGAAACTAGATTTTGGGAAGACCTTTGGATCGGAGATGTTGTCCTACGCAATAGATTTCCGTTAGCTTGTGAAGCTTCAAGAACTAAAGGGTGTGTAGTGGCTCGGTTGTATGAGATATCAAGTGACGACATCAAATGGAAGTTTATGTCCCGAGAAATATACTCACAAGCTATAATGAGGGAGGTTGATTCTATAAAATCTTTATTAGAATTGGTAAATATCCAAGAAGGAGCTGTAGATTCTAGATTATGGATGGTTGGGGATAATGGCAAGTTGGAGGCATATACAGTAAAGAATGGAGTTATCTCTCTAAGTAAGCCGGGTGATATAAATTTCCCAAACGAGATTATATGGAGTCGGTCATATCCTTATAAAGTCAATTTCTTTCTATGGCTTCTCTCCCACGATAAGTTGATGACGACCGATAATCTTAAGAGGTATGGATGTGGATAGGTCTTGTCGGTTTTGTGAAGAAGAAGATGAAAAAAGTTCTCATTTGTTTTATGATTGTTGGAGAATTAAAAGAATTTGGAATTACTTTGTTGAAGGATGTAGTTTCCATTGGAACTACAATACTTGCATTTCCACAACTATTCAAACTTGGAGTTATGATTGGGGTGATGAGCGGCTTAACCGTATTTGGAACAATCTTCCGGTTGCGATATGGTGGTGCATTTGGAAGGAACGGAATGCAAGGATTTTCAACAACAAAAAGAGAAATTTAGCAAGCATAATTAGAGATATCAAGATTCAAGCTTATCTTTGGGCCGAATCAAACACAAAGATGGTAGGTTTAACGGCTAATATGGTAGTTTGTTTATGGGATTCAAATTTCTATCGTCCTATTTGAGAGGGCATGGAGTAGCAAGAGTATTTGTCTACTCTTGCTCTTGTAATTTTTTTCTTTCTTTTTGGTGATCGACTCCCATGTCGGTTTCCGTTTTTTGTTTCGGTTGTATTTTTTGGGTTAAGGTACCCCCTAAGTACCTTATATTCAATGAATTCTCCTCTTGACCGATCAAAAAAAAAAAGACTTAATATAATCAACTTAAGGTGTCACCCAAATCAATATTGTTCACATCAAAAACTTTGTTAGTAACACCATCAGCTGCATTATGCACTCTCTATTGGAACTTGACTGTTTTCTACCCTCTATTTGATTATCTCCATATCAACAAAAAAAAATAACACTAACCTTAAATTCCACTATAAGAAAATGATTCGATCAATTGCAGATAAAAGTTTGATTGACCGCATGAAGTTTAAATGAAACTTCGTACTAATCTTTCATTTGTTGTGAACGACGATGGCAGTAACATGTGTTTTTTGGAATGAAAACAATTTCAGACTAAAATAAAATTAATTTAATACCAACAAACTCCACCGTTATCACCCACGCTACCAATGACTACGCCTTCTAGAAATTTAACACATAAATTTTCTTTGCCTTCTAGAAATTGAACACAGAAATTTTCATTAAAAAAAACACACAACTGTGTGACATGGGCGATACAAACTAGAGGATAACAGAAAGAAAAAGCCGGACATGGTGCGACAGAAAAGCACCCCAGAATATAACGGTGTGAAATAGCCCGTGCCGATACGGCACGGATGATTCCCTAAAATAATGAAATCAAACAATTAATGTAAATATTGCGGGTTAAGACAATGTAATCAAACACAATTGCTTTACAAATCGTACCTAAGAAAAAATGTAAATTGGATCAAACAACATAGATATGAGAGGATAAGTCATTATAACAATTTCAAAAATCTGTGTTGCTCTTCTCCGACTTTCATCTCCCATATATGTGGAAAGGTTTAGAACCCCGATCCATCTGATTCTGGTAACGACCCATTTTCGGCAACAAAATTCCGGTAACGACCCATTTTCGGCAACAAAACTCCGGTGACTAGTTTTTTCCTCACTACCGCCTGAGTCCACTCTCATTCGTTATAGATAATGAAATTGTAGGGCTTTGTTCGTCTATAAGAAAAGTTGATGTTCGTTACTAAAATATCCTTGAACATATCTGTTACGTGTTTGCTTATATTAGCTATATATCAGTTTAGAGTTTCAATAGGATTTAAATTGTAAGGTTTAGAGTTTCAATAGGATTTAAATTGTAAGGTTTCTATCGCAGGTCAAGATGAGTCTTCACGTCCTGTAAGTTAGGCATGTTAGTGTTTAGGATTTGTGTGTACGGTTATTTCTAAATAACCATTAGATTAGGCAGTTAATCTCTTATGAAGTTATGTATGTAAGTTGTAACTGTGAAAGTCATGTAATATCTCTGTGTTATTTATATATTTTTGCATGAATGAATGAAAAAGCAGAGAATTATTATCAAAAGAAAGTGTTAGTCTTCTAACAAAGGAGGTTTAGTGTCCCTTGAATGATACTGGAGGTCCGGCGTCCATCTGACGATACCGAAACCAATTTAGAAATTATTATTCCATTACAAAATAGGTAGAAAGAAGGCTCTAGTCTCTGTCGATTCTGCTTCATCTTCTTCCAACATGCCATTAACAAGATCTACCACGCAAAGACATAAAAATATCCAATTATTACTGCCCAGTCAGTGTGCAAGCCGGTTATTACAATATCTACAGCCGATGTGCTACAAATGCAAATGCCCAGTCAGTTTGCAGGCCGGCTATTACATTATAGGTTTAGTTGAAAAGGGAAACAAATCCAGAAAAGAAGGAAATATTAGACAAAGAAGAGTTGAAAATTCTGGTGCGGATCCTCAGTACCCAATATTTATATGTCCTCAGTCCCGGTCTATAGGGGTGGAACCAGGATATTTAGAGAGGGGGTTCCAAATAAATACACCCGACAATGAAAAGGCTAATGAGAAAAATCATTGCACATCAATGTGCACGACGTATTCACTTCATCAAACAATTGTTGAGTGTAGAAATCCTCATATCCTCAACTATGTCGAACAAACCAATTTGATAGTCATGGAAATGTTTCTTATTGAGCATTATGGTTACCTTTTCAAACTCTTACGTCAGGAGACAAGACATCAGTTCATGCCTTCATTGCAATTTAAGTATATCAATTATCAAACTTTCGCGGCAGTATGTTGATATCGGCATGTTTTGTTCTTTTCATTTTTTGTGTTTGTTATATAGTAGTAGGTTACCACATAGTATGCAAATGGGAAACTTAGAAACAAGTTTAACTCGCTTGGGATTTTAATAGGGGTGCAAGAACTCACTTGGGCTTTTAATGGGGGTGCAAAATTCAGTTTTTTCTTTCATTGGGCTTACAAAACTATATCATAGTGCCGATTTTGCTATACATTGGCTCCGCCTCTGCCAGCCTATTAGGTTCCGCCATGTGTCTTACTCAACCCCTGTTTCTCACATCATTAGAGCATCTCCAATGGTGTGTGGATACTTATCCTATGTGGAGACCTAAAAAAAAGGATATCTAATAAAATAGAATACAATTAAAAATTATATTTTGATAAGCATCTCCAATGGTAGTTGTACATAATTGTCACTTACTTGTAGAAATTTGACTCACGAAATCTAAAAAAATAAATAAATAAAAACAATAACAAACTGATGATGACGTGGGTATGGATGAGAGTTTCCAAAAACTCATGCTCTTCTCATATGACTCAAATGAAACTAGTTAAAGAGTTTTTCAATTGCTATATTCTCATAGAAGTATACAAGAACACAATTGAAGCAAAATTGGTTTGATTCACTCGAATCAATTCATGAACATTATAGCCACGGTTTGCAAAGAATGCATTCCTTAATATATAAATGTATTCGTTCATGAGCCAACCGATTTTAGAACTTTAACCACTCAAGTATGCAAACGTGTACGCATACTTAAGTAGCCGGTCTGAGTTTGTGTTCGCCAGTATGCAAACGTGTACGCATACTTAATACACTTCCAAAACCCAGCAGAAATTCCCGGACCTATACCTTACGCAAGTATGCGTACCGGTATGTGTACTTGGTACACGGAATTTCACAACTACAAGTACGCATACGGGTATGCATACTTTAGTTCCGGTCATGGATCACATACATGCAAGAATGCACAATATGTTTATAATCCAATGATGGTTAAGTATTTTAAACTCTTATTTCAATCATTGAAACTTTCTTAGAGGATGACAATAGTCATTTTCACACACTAGTAGCATCAAAGCAATTTTCAAGTTATTGAAATAATCATAACGAAACATTCCAAGTCTACACCAAATGATTGTATCACACAAACCATGTAAGATGTTACTCGGCGGTTTTCACATGATCAAGATGATCTTGATTGAAGCGAAAGCTTACCAACACATATTCCGAGAAATATGTAAGCGAGTTAAACTCAGCTCGAAATCTCAAATGTGTATAATAGAAAACTATATCGTAATACGACTTATGTCTCAATATAGGAGATAGAGTAGAAATAGACTTTCCAAGTGATAGATGAGTTTTAGTCTCCACATACCTTTTGTTGATGAAGTTCCACAAGCTCTCCTTAGTAGTTCTTCGTCTTCAATTGATGAACACCGTGAAGTATAATGCTCAACTATACAATCTATCCTAGTCTGAGACATCTATAGGTAGACTAGAAATCAATACTTATAGTTTTGATCACTAACATTGACAAACAAGCTTGAGATAGTAACGATTGCGAGTTTGACCGAGCAGTGCTCTAACAGAAAGAGACCTACTTTAAAAGTAACATGAATTATAAAGGCACTGCGACATAAGACGAGATAGGCTCACTTCATAGGGAAATCAATACGTCTTATCCCAATATTTTTGAAAATGACTAAAATACCCTAATTTTGATTTTGTGTTAATTAGCTTGATTTAGATTTGTGAATTCAATTTATAGCTGGTAATTGAAAATTATAATTAGAAATTATAATTTGAGAGGGAAGAAGAAAAGGAAGGAGATTTAAAGACCCATCTACGACTAGGTCGACGATGAAAAATCCTAGCCATATCTGGGTTTGAAAATCTATCGATGGTTAGGAGTTTATCATTTCTCTAAATGTAGATAGGTATAGTAGAAACCCATCAATTCATATTCCATTATTTAATAATCTCTCTAAAATAATATGACTCTCTGATCCAACTAAGCTTATAAAAGATAAATTTTAACTCGTCAAATGAATATCGCTTAGCTAATAAATGTTGTTGATCCAAAAGCATCAATTTATAGAGTTTTTAACTGTATTATTCGTAAATATAAAATTAACCATGTTATGGTTGGGAAAATATGAAATGAAAAATTAATCCTGTTATGATTGGGAAAATATGAAATGCCAGCCGTTGATGGGTTAGAAAATTTAAAATAGTTTTAAAAATTGCGGTTCAGTATATAATCGTCTAGGTTAAGGAGATTTTTTTACTAGTTGTAGGCTACACTTCAAAATAATTATGCAAACAACATTTTTTACGGCTAGAAAATTTTTGACATACAAAGAAAACAAACTTATCTATGGCCAAGAAACAAAAATTACGGTTAGAAAAGTTTCAACATAAAATAATTTTTCTACAACTAAGTTGTACGGAGAAATTTCCTAGTTGTATCTAGTTTAGTTTTTCATTTATGAAAAATAAACTTGTCTACGAAGGGCTTACCTACTATCTACGTTTTGGAAGTTCATCATTTCGTAGCTGTAAGTATTGTGAAACTCAGTTACGACTTGGAAATTCACGTCCACCTAATTGTAGATGGGTCTGTAATTCATCTTACAGAATAATGAATACAAGTACTGAAACTTAAAATCAGTACAGACTTATACTCAATCTTGTTTTTGTATGACAAAAATAATGAAAATTCAATGATTTTAACAGATAGTCATATATATATATATATGAAAACGCGGGGGTACTACACCACACCCAACTTTTTCTTTCGTCAATCTGTATGGACTAAACCTTAATAATATTCCGAGAGTAAAAACTCAATCAAAGAATAATACTAAAGAGTTTATATTTTTCTCAAATCAATCAGCAAATCTATGAGCCTGACTGATGTGAGAAATACTTGGATGGTACCAAAGACCAATATCCAAGATCAATCAAAATCCTACCCAACAAACAAGGTCGAATTTATCAACGATGATTGATTAACGCACAACCTGTGATATTTCAATTATAAAGATAAACAATATAATTAATGCAGAAAAGAAATAACACATACACCAGAAATTTTGTTTACGAGGAAACCGCAAATGCAGAAAAACCGGGATCTAGTCCAGAATAAACACACACTGATTATAAGTTGTTATACCAATTTACTACTACCTATTCAGACTAGATGTAATACCTGCTTCAGCTGTATTCAAGCACTTGAAGAACTCCTAGAAGAACACCGATTCTCTTTAGGAATTCTTCTCGTAAATCTTCTAGCATAACACAAATTCTATTTAGTAGTTATTATCGAAAATCTTCTGGCAGAACAGAGTTCTCTTCAGAAGCACTCTCAAAAATCTTCTAGCAGAATGTTAGTTCTCTTCTAGGTAATAATAACATCAAAACAAACTTCTAGATTAGGGTTTATTATACTCTTCAAAAAATGGAAGAGAAACCTAATTATTCTACAACAAGAACAACTAGAATACGTCTAGAGATACCTTGTTTAAAATTTTTTAAGGATTTTACGAGATACCTTAATCAAAGTTTTCTTTCTAGTTCCAATTTCGACCAACTAGTGTCGGTATACGATCGAGAACCGCTATCAAAACCTAGGGTTTATGATCAACAAATGGTCTTATATTAGAAGAGAATACCTTAGAATAAACAAGAGGTGAAAAACCTAAATTACAAGTTGTGCAACAATCACGAAGATTATTATCAACTCGGCTTTGCGATCCCCAAGGCAAAGACTTTTATCTCACTCTTGTTCACGAAGAACAGAATACATGGAAAACAACCTTATGAACCTTACACCAATTTTCCAAGGGATGAAAAATGTGGTATTCACGAACCCTTTATTTATAGTGAACAAAGTAGCTTGAAAGCTAAGCAAGGGTAAATTATTTTCTTTTTACAAGACTCTCCTAATTTTGGGAGTCTTTCCTAAGTTATAAAATTCTTGCATAAATAATTACTTTAGCATATATTGTATTTATGTGAATAAATCAAAATTTAACTTAGGAAGGAAATCTAAAATATCACAAACACTTTAATATGGTAATCAAATATGTTTGGAGTAATAGCCATCTTGCCTAGATAAGGAAACATCAAAAACTTGACTAAAAAAGGTCTCTAGTCACGTATTTGGGCTCAATAGTTCAGCAACGCTTTTAACTATTGCTTTAATAAATCACTCATAACTTCATCGTTATGACTCGGAATTGAGTGATTCTTGGCTCGTTGAATGCGTAATCTCATTCACTATAACATGAGAACCTTTCCATGGATAAAGGTTATTGTCGCAAAAGTCGTGGCTCAAATAACATCGAGTATATATACATAAATGTACTTTTACTGTCATAAGAATTGTTCCATAGAGTGAGCATTTGTTTCGATAGATTAAAAAGGTATAATTGAAAAAGAATCCAAATGAAATCAATCATCACATACCTTTGTTGATGAAGTCCTTGTTGATGTATTCTTGTAGTCTTCGGTCTCCATCCTTTAAGGATAGCTTCGATTCTACTTCTTAGACCTAATCTAGTCCGAAACTAACTTTAGTATACTAAATCAAGAATGCGTTTTGGAAACTAAATTTGACAACTAACTTGACATACCAACGCTAGTGGGTTCAACCGAGCAATGCTTTAACAATATATATATATGACGGTAACTAGGTTATTCTCAAGGTTTAGGCATTTTTTTTTATCAGGCAAACCATATAGAATAATCCAAAATATTTCAGATGCCCCTTCATAATCTAAGCATCCCTTAAAATATGTTTCTACTGATGTTATAAATACATTCAATAGCATGGTTTGCCATATCCACCGATACCGACTAGTATTGTATCTGTATCTGTTGACACTGATCCAAGGTCCTCAACTTATATGTATTTTCAAGTATCTGATGCGTATATGCCGATACATACCGTATATGTGTCTTACTGAAACATGCATGCATATCCTTCAATAATGCCACATGTTGACGATACGATATATAAAAGCATGTAAACGTTAAGGCATATTCAAATTTCTACACTCGATAAACTCGATTTAACACTCGGATTCAGAGTTGACATACATCCGAGAAAATAGTAGTGATGAAATCGGAATTGGAAGCAGAGGTAGATGAGGACAAGATTATATTGCTAGAGAAGGTAGTTTTGGTAATATCATCCATGATGATCCTTGGTACTCTAGATCAAGATCATGGTGCTAAACACAAGATCTACGTCTTTACTAGAGAAACAACTTAGCTTTATTAATTAATCTTGATAATCTACATGCTACACACTCTAAATATCTACTCAATGAATCAAGATTTGATAGTTTAAGCCAACTAATGCATTCAGCATCATGCATCCAGTGATCCATTCTTTTTCAAAATGGAGAATCATGGAATATCGATCAATAATCTCAATATCCAAAGCACGAGTGCTGGGGTGGATGGCAGAAATATATTTAAGATTCATCTAATACCTATTATTATTCGAATTTTGAAAAAGTTCACACCAACTTTAATATATCTATGCATTATTTATTTTTATGACCAATGGAGACAATAAAATATTCTTAGTCATATCTAATGTAATAATTTATTAATCTGAATTACAATATTTTCGATCCAATGGTTTAATCACCTTTATTTCACTTATTTGTACTTCTGAGTTTATTTGAATATGATATATGCAACTATGTACACGAAGGAGGATGATAATTCCTTAATTAGACATAAATCTTTCGCATAAGTTTATATCGCTGATATCGTCGTATTGTATCCGAGTAGCTTCTACTTTTCCAGCGTTTAAGTGCTGAATAGCTTTTATAAATAAAGTCAAAAATGGAAGTGCGTATCTCCAAGAAACACTTAGAAATATTTACCACACACAATTTTCAGTAAAAGTTTATTTCAAAGTGATTTTGACAGAAATAAAGCAAATTCCAAACGGGTCTTATATAGGTAAGGACCGATGGCGAGCCATGCTCGCTAGTCGCTACTAGCGGATTTGTGCTGTACGAAAAACCGTGCGCGTGAAATTTCGTGTGAGTCGATGATGTGATTTTAACTTAGTCGCCGAAAAAAGTCAGCTGGTCTGTTCCTCATAGAAGCATTCCTAGTCTTACTTCTTGTCTTCAACTCTACCAAAATTCCCAAACCAAAAACCTCAGATCTTAAACAACACACAGTACTAGATTTATAATCAAAACTCAATCTCTATTTCCCACTCTATCCAAAACCCTAATTTTTGGACCCAAACTTACTCAAGATGTGTAGATTTGGAATTCTTGTTGTTGTAATTCTAGGTCTTCTTTCAACAACTGTTCAATCTATTCGTTTTGAGATTCAATCTGGTCATACAAAATGTATATCGGAAGAAGTTAAAACCAACGCTATGACTGTTGGTAATTATCATATTGTTAACCCTACTGAAACTCTTGCTTTACCTGAATCTCACAAAATTACTGTCAGGGTAAGACTCTACAAGCCCTAATTACTTGTTGATTAGTGGATTTTGTGATTTAATTACTTGTTGATTAGTGGATTTTGTGATTTTTCTTTTTTGGTTATTCTGGTTTTGAAATACTGGGTGTTGTTGATGTTTTTAGGTTACGTCGTCGTTTGGGAACAATTTACATACAGGTGATCATGTTGAATCTGGGCAATTTTCATTTACGGCTCCTGAAACCGGTGATTATATGGCTTGTTTTTGGGCTGTTGAACAAAAACAACCAGTGACATTAACAGTTGACTTTGAGTGGAAAACGGGTTATGCTGCTAAAGATTGGTCTAATGTTGCTAAGAAGGGCTCTGTCGATGTAAGAAATCCTATCACTTCTTAGATTTTTTGTAATTTCTATGTTTATATGGTATAGATTGATAAGCAGCAGATAGCAGCATGAAGTTTATCGCTCTTTAGGTGGAAGTATACAATTTGTAAATTGGTTGTGTATCAGTGTTGGCGTTTAATGTTAGATTGTTTTGTATGAGTAAAGCTCATTGCTAGTATCAGTAGTTATTTACAATTACGGTTGTTAGGATGATTTGGCACAAAAAAATTGTTCATACTTTACCTAGTCAATTATGTGTCGATTGTTTATAGTGGAAAAATTATTTAGTTGGTGTTGGGAGAACGTCTAGGCAACATCTCTGGCACAAAACAAATTGTAGAATGTTAGAGAATAATATGGATAACAAGTACAACTTCTTTTCGTATTAGTTCTGTTTGCTTGTCGTGGACGATTTGAACTTTAGGAATCATTATTAGAATAGGAAGACCAAGCAAGACCTTTTTTCATGTTTGTCTTGTAATGATGTAACATAATCTCCATTAGTTTGGCCTAGTTTTTAATGGATGTAACATAATCCAACTTCAACGTGAGAGGCATTTGAGCTTTCTTGTAAAGAAACCAAGGCAGTGTGCTTGGATTGGTGGGAACTATGTCTTATTGGAGGACCAGTTAGGGAGCTAGGTTGTGATCTTCTGATACTAATTCCACGGTGATGTTTCCTTCTATGTCAAAGGCCATTCGTTTTGTCCCAGATTAAGAACTGAAAATGAGGTGTATTTTCATCGCTACTCTAGGTTCCATAATGGCTAGTCGTCACCCTTGGCCAGGTTCGTCACTGTGGTTAACCCTATTGTTTTTAAATCTTAGATTATGGTTTATCATTCCTCATGCATCCTTAGTTTTTTTGTTTACTATCTGTGGTACATGATGGTAGTTTATTTAATATTGCCTGAATTGTTACGAGTAATTTAATTCTCTATATCTAAACTGTTGTTAATTGTCTTATTTAGGCTTTCTGAGTTGCATCTCTTAATTTGACTAGTTACCATATTCCATCTCTCTGCCTGTGTGTATGAGATCATTTGTTTACCTTAAAGAATTTATGTACGAGTTCTTTTCGTAAAGGCTTGTGTGGCACCTGTTGCATTTGTCTTTGTTATCTGTCTTTTATCAACAATCATAAGAATGTTTATCATCTCTGATCTCCAATTATCAGTAGGTACTTGTTTATGATTGTTAGTGTCAACTTCGGCACATAGCCAAACTCTTGATTGTGACACTATTTAATTTTGGTTGTTAAATACGAGTTGGAGTAATCTTGTATGTCTTTATATCCATAAACTCCAAAATTTGAAGCCAGATACTTCATCCAATGTTTTTGTTCCCAGGTCATGGCAATGGAGCTGAAGAAGTTGGAGGATACTATTCAAGCTATTCATGATGAAATGTTTTATCTTCGCGAGAGGTAAGTAAATGAAAGAGAATGCATGTGATGTGTATGAAAATATTGTAGGAGAAGAGATGAATGGCAGCCAATGATGTAAAAAGTAAAGAAAATGTTTGAAAGAAAAAGTGACGGTTGTAGCTGTCCAGGACATATAAACCATATCTTCCCAACAAAAAGCGCATTCGATCACGTCAAGCTTTTTGGATTTTGCCAAAAAAGTTGGGAATGGATCAAATAGAGGACAAGATTTCATCTCACCAAGTCCCCCACACTGACAAACAACCATATCAGAATATGATATGCATCATTATGCATCATTATTATATTTTCAGGTCAATCTTTTTCTGAACATTTTTTTATTGTTGCTGTGATGTTCCAGGGAAGAAGAGATGCAGGAGTTGAATAAATCAACCACTAGCAAAATGGCCTGGTTTGGGTTCCTCTCTCTCTTTGTCTGCCTATCAGTTGCAGGCTTGCAGTTATGGCATTTGAAAAGCTTCTTTGAGAGAAAGAAGCTCTTGTAATTGAGCTGTTTCCAGTGCTCGTACAAGGCTCATGTTACTCTTTTCTGTAGTGACTGTATACTTCTCAGCTATTTTCACAATTATATTTATTTTCAGAGAAACGCATAAAAATCCCTTTAGTTTCATCTGGGTGTTTCTTTAAATATGAAATGTCCCTCAACTATTACAACAAAAAAATATTCTACTTCAACATCTGGGTATTAAAACAATAAAATTCCCTTTTATTTCATCTGGGCGTTCTTTAAATATGAAACAGTTACTTTTAACACTCAGAAATGGGCATTCTCTACATTGGGGAGAATGGTGAAGCTTTCAGCAGTCATCTGAGGAGAACTGATTCTTATAACACCAGAGTTGGAACATGTGATCTACAACTGCACTGCTTTCAATCCCGCTCTTTAAGGTGTCTGCCTAAGCCATCCATGCATCGAAGATATGCTTGTCCTGACATTTCCCTTCTATAAGGAGTTTGCAAGTGAGAACATAGGCTGGTATCAAACCAATACATCTTTGAAACACTTACTGGCCCTCGAGATATGTCCATCCTGCACAAACGCTATGTCTGCGTAAGCCATCAATCCATTGATGATATGGACACCTGGTATCAAACCAATACATCTTTGAAACACTTACTGGCCCTCGAGATATGTCCATCCTTGCACAAACCCTGAACTAATGCGGATTATGTAACTCAATTTGGCAAAATGCGATCTTCTTGACTTCCTTTAGAATCCCGTTTTGCCTTCAAAAGCTTGATAGGAGCACCACCATCTTTGCACAATCCATCAACTGAACAGCTGAGTGTGAAAGCATTTGGTGAAAATCCTCTCTCTTTCATCTCGTTTTGAAGCCTAGATGCCACTTTCAGGTTACCGGCTTTCAATTGCCCATGAATCAAGGTTGTAAACGTAATTACACCTGGTACAAGACCTTTGATCACCATCTCCGAGTACAAG
This sequence comes from Papaver armeniacum, assembly GCA_023531295.1. Taxonomy (NCBI): domain Eukaryota; kingdom Viridiplantae; phylum Streptophyta; class Magnoliopsida; order Ranunculales; family Papaveraceae; genus Papaver; species Papaver armeniacum. Next base: position 424,174 of record JAJJWW010003242.1, read on the forward strand.
CCCATGGCAGCCTCCATGTCCTTCTCTTTACAATACCCATCTATTAAAGAAGTATAAGTTATCACATTTGGATCGAGACTCTTATTTGTCATTTCTGAACAAATCTCCAAAGCCTTTTCTAACCTCCCAACTTTGCAGTATCCATCGATCAATATATTATATGTTACAATATTAGCAGTTATACCCTCTTTCTCCATCTTATGAAATAGATCAGTTGCTTCTGTTACTCTGGCCATTTCACATAGCCCCTTCATAAGTATACCGTAAGTGAAAATGTCAGGTGAAATACTTACTTTTCCCATCTCTGAACAGAGAAAGAAGGCTTCAGAAATGTTTCCTGCCTTCGCATAACCAAGAATCAGACTGTTATAAACAAAAATATTTGGGATCACCTCAAACTTAGCCATATCAATGAACAACTGTCTTGCTCTTCCGAATTCACCCACCTTACATAGACCATCAATCAAGGTGCTAAATGTGATAACATTTGGCTGCATATTTTGCGTTTGCATTTTTCTGTACAAAGCAAGTGCTTGATTGATGTTTTCAATTTTGCAGTACCCATCAATTAGAACATTATACGTATATAGATTTGGGGACGTACCAGATTTCTCCATCAATCCAAACACATCCAAGGCTTCTGCAATCATACCCTCTTTACACAAACCAGATATGACACTAGTGTACACTACTACTGTGGGATCAATCTTTTTCTCCACCATTTCATTAAATAGTTTACACGCTTTCAGGATATCTCCTCGTTTGCAGCAAGCATTGATCAAAGTACCATAAGTGACAACATTCGAAGCAATTCCACGAGACACCATTTCATCGTAGAATTTCCACATAGAATCAAAGTTACCCAATTTAACAAACCCATGCAAAAGAGAATGGCAAGCTTGAATTCCTGGTAAAGCTTCAGTCTTTCTATAAACCCAATAAGCTTCTTCAACAAGACCCATTTGAGAGAAAGCCATAATTAACACATCAAATACTCCTGGTGTAAATTTCGAGCTTTCAAATCCTTGAAGTGCAATAAAAGCCAACGAAGCAATATGGCGATTCTTTTTGTTCTTCTGTAGATTTTCAATGAGCTCTTTCATCAAACACCTTGCCTGGGGATATCTTTTATCCCTAGTTATAATATGAATGATTGCAGAATAAATTTCTGGATTCTTATAACTATTTCTGAAAACCTTAAGTGACTGTGAAACAGTTTTACATTCCACTAATTTCTGTATAACATCAGTATGCTTGGAAGGCAACATCGACAAACTTTCAGAGGAAGACGAGATTGTTTTTGAAGCAACTGGTGAGAGAGTTCTGATTGGCGGCAAAAGCTTCAACATTGTCTGGGTGAAATGAGTTTTCTGTATCTCTGGTTCCAGTATCCCATGCTATTTCATTTCTCAACTGTTCTTCCAACAGCATCAGAGCCGAAGTACTAAACAGCCTGAACAGCAGGATTTGCAGCCATCCATATTGCAGACTCCGCCATAATCAAACGGTCTTTATCATATACAAACAACCATATAGGCCCGCTTGCTTCAAAAAACAAAAATATAGGCCCGCTTGGTAGGGTGCCACACTCCCCCAGTAAAGGGAAACACCCCATATAAAAGTGAGTGATCTTCTTTTTCACTAGTGAGAGCAAGTCTAACGGTGGAAGAGTTCCCATCTTCCAAGTTTCACAACAACTCACTACTTGGAATAAACCATGGAAGAGCAAAGTGGTGCACGTGCAAATTTCCAAAACTTTAAAAAAAGAAAAAAACCGTTGAGCATCATTAGCATTGACGTTCCTCGAATTTAGTGTTGAGTGTCAACTGGATAGATGTTCTGTCAGAATATGGTAAGCGTTAATACAACTGACGTATTCTCTCAGAACGTTGGATCTACACTAGATCCAAGGTTATGCGCTCGGCGTCAATTGGCTTGACGTTTCTTAACAAACCCGATGTTATATCGATAACACTGTCCATGAATTGGATTGGCGCTTTCATTTGGATTCCAAGCTCTCTTCCACATGACTTGGAGAAAGTATATAATAACTTTACTTGGAAGCTATCAAACACGACATTTTATATTTTTCTCCAAATTAGGATTCCATCATGAAACTTGCTCTTACCCTACAATTTTCTTGTGTGATCCGAAAATGGTAGACACTTTCTTATTTCTTACCCTACGATTTTTTTGTGTGGTCCCAAAATGATAGACACTTTCTTATTATATGGTTAAGATTGGTAACACTTAATGGACAAAAAATTTAGGGATAAAACTTGGGGGTATGTACAAAACTAACAATGTCACTATAGATTTTACGTCAGTGCAATGTCACTATAGATTTTACGTCAGTGGTTCTTTCCTACAGGATTTAAGAAAAATTTACGTATATATTTTTATATCACCTTAGATGGAGTTTGGATATGTATTTTAGTTGGCTTAAAACAAAGAACAAATTGATTGTTGTATTGATTTTTTTTATAAAAATATCAATAATTGATGGCGTGTGTATGGATTACAATCTACTATCTCGGGCGAGATCTTGCCGAGATTCACGGTCTCGGTCTATGTCTGAGATAAATCTCTTAGTGTAAGTGAAAGGAGGTTCATACAAGAAACTCGCCGAGACTAGGTAGCGAGTCGAGGGGAAGTATGTGAATTTCATTATAAAAAAATCAAAACCTCCCTAATAAAGTTGATTTTCCCTCTGTTGTAATAATGAGGAGTGAGTTCTAGTTTAGTCTAAAATCCTCAATGTCTTCTTTAATTGCTCGATTAAGTGACACAAAATTGGGAAATAAGGACTTCGTAATTTTCACCAATTATCTTACCAGAATAAAATTACCAAGGTGTTCAGACCTCAGCAGAGACGGGACCAAGATCCGAAATCCGAGATATAGTAAATCGATGTGATCCAATTTTAAATTCAAAGCAAAATAATGTTTTTTTTTTTTTTTAACTAGGAAAGAAATATATATTAATAATATAGATAAAGGACTACTTCAGAGTTAAGCCAACTGGAGGATTATTGTCCAACCATTCACCTGAAATATTAGATATTCTACTATATGTAACTGATTTATCATCCCAACCATTAAAATTCCTACTAGCACACTTTGTTTTTACATAACTAAAATCACTCGGAAAAAAGAGACATCCCTCCAAAATAGAATGATTTAACCGACTAATCTGGTCAATATTGTTATTAAATTAAATAAAGAAATAACATTCTTAGCATCACCTCTAAAACATGTATTGTCTTAGCCTCTTACCTTAACCCAATTCACATTTTTAAGTAAGGACAAATATTCAGCTTCTTCAGAACCCATGGTATGGCTTAAAATTGTATTGCACCCTTTGTATTCTCCCGTTTGATTAAAAATGACAATACCAATAACCGAGTTGTTAGCATTCTTAGCATAAGATGCATCACAATAAACAATATAACAATTTTTTGGAAGATCTTATTGGAAGGAACACTTGCTCATGAATGGTAAGAGATTGGTTATTAGTTTGACAAGAGACTCGAAATTCATTAGTATCACTAACAAGTCCGACAGCTAGTCTAGCCGTACTCAAGGTATTAAGAGATTTTTGTTGAAAGATGTAAAAACATATATCCATCCATTGACACCAAGTAGTAATTAAAACAGAGCAGAGGTGACCATTATTTGAAAAGAGGTGTTTATTAATCCAATCATAAATATTGACATCAATAACTGGATCTTGAAGCACAAGGTTTCCATAAGGTAACAGAGCCAAACATATTTAGAAAACTGTAAATGAAGAGTAAGATGCCCAACTGCTTAAGGTGTATTCAAATCACACATGTTTCAAGCGTTATCTCGATTAGGCCTAAAGAAAAATTATTTATTGTTAGTAGGCAGAATACCTTCTATGCATTTCCACAAGATTTTAGGAAAAAGCGAGGCCTTCCAAAGGGTCTTATAGATACATTTAACTTGAGGATTAGAACGAACAACATGGATATCACCATCCAAAAGCTTATAGGCTGTCTTAACAGTAAAATTTCCACTTTTAGTGAATGGCCAAATCAATATGTCATGGCCAATCATGGGAATCTTAGCGTTCTTTTTGAGTATTGTCTTGAATGAAGTAGGCTTGTACTTGGTCATAATTCCAAGTTCTAGTATCATTATCAATAAAGTTTTCCACACACATATTGGGATTAGGATAAGAGATGCACTAAGGAGACGACATCCTGGAACCCAATTATCAATAAAAACATGTATATTGACTCCATTTCTGACTTCCCAAATAGAATTATGCCTAACGATATTAAGACCATGATAAATACTTTTTCATACCCAAAAAGAGCTCTTAATATCTTTATGATGCAAATCCAAAGCTCATCGGGAGAATGAATAAGCAACCATGTAGTTTTGGTAAGAAAAGCTGCATTAGTAGATTTAAGATTTCTAAACCTTAATCCTTCTTTCATTTGATACTTATAGATAAGTTTATTTGGTATAAGGAAAAAATTCTTATATATAGTAGATGGGTGAGGCAATTTGAAAAGGCGGGGGTACAACAACCACACCCAATATTTCGCTTAGCAATCTGTATGGACAAACTCCAACATACTTTCTAGAAAATCAACTAGACAGTCAGACTCAATCTAGACAAAAAGTATATCAAAGAGTTTATATCTCAATCTCTCAATTTGATATATACTCAAGCAAATAGAAATCATGAGTCTTTATCAAATACTAGAGAGATACCTTGGATGGTACCAAAGACCAATATCCAAGTCTCAATCAATTTAAATCAACAACCAAAAGGTCGGATATTCTAATTGATTGAACAACGCACAACTTTGTGATATTTCAATTATATAAACAAATATAATGCGGAAATATAAATAACACATACACAGAATTTTGTTAACGAGGAAACCGCAAATGCGAGAAAAACCCGGGACCTAGTCCAGATTGAACACACACTGTATTAAGCCGCTACAGACACTAGCCTACTCCAAATTAACTTCGGTCTGGACTGTAGTTGAACCCCAACCAATCTCACACTGATCCAAGGTACATTTATGCTCCTACGTCTCTGATTCCATCAAGATGCTACGTACTTGATTCCCTTAGCTGATCTCACACACAACTAAGAGTTGCTACGACCCAAAGTCGAAGACTTTAATAAACAAATCTGTATCACACAGAAAAGTCTACGGTAATAGATAAATTCGTCTCCCACGAATATACTTACGAGTTTTGTTCCGTCTTTTGATAAATCAAGGCGAGCAGGAACCAATCGATAACCCAGACTTATATTCCCGAAGAACAGCCTAGTATTATCGATCACCTCACAATAATCTTAATCGACGCAGGGAAAAAGGTATTGCGGAATCACAAATGATGAGACAAAGATGTTTGTGACTTCTTTTTATCTTTCCTATCGGAGATAGAAATCTCAAGCCAATTATTACAATTGTACTCGTAAGATAGAAACAGCAAGATCAGATCACACAACTACGAGAAAGTAGTATCGGTTTGGCTTCACAATCCCAATGAAGTCTTTAAGTTGTTAACCTGGTTTAGAGAAGAAAACCCAAGGTTAAAAGAGAATCGACTCTAGCTTATACAACTAATATCACACGTAAGGTGTGGGGATTAGGTTTCCCAGTTGCTAGATTTCTCCCTTATATAGTCTTTCAAATCAGGGTTTGCAATCAATGTTAGCTTGGTAACAAAGCATTCAATATTCACCGTTAGATGAAAACATGATTAGATTCAAGCTAATATTTCTCAACCGTTAGATCGAAAACTTAGCTTGTTATACACAAATAAAATGCACGTTTCTAGGCTTGTGTAACCGTACCCAAACATGTACATTTGTTGGTTCAACAATAGTTAACCAAAGGTTAGCCATATGAGCAATTTCATATCAACCATATTCTTTTTTACCATAACTAGTCCAAATGAATCAAATGAACTAGTTAGAGAGTTGTTCAATTGCTTAGATCTTTATGTAACTACACAAGACACAATCGAAGCAAAAACGATTTGATTCACTCGAATCAGTTCATGAACTTTATAGCCACGGTTTCCTAAAGCATTCATTCGTTTATTTAAACATGAGTTTAAGAACAATCGTTTTTAGATTTAACCAACTCAATTTCGCGGACTGGGTTCGCGGACTTAAGTTCACGGAAGGAGTTCACAAACTCCAGCAGAAATTCTCGGGTCTAGAACTTCCGCCAGTTCGCGGACTGAGTTCGCTGACTTGGCTCACGCCACCATTCCGGTTCTCTTGATCAACAAAGTTCGCAAACTTTGGTTCAAGGAATAAGGACTTATATATATATATATATATATATATGTATTTCCACAACAATGCTTATATCCTACCATGGTTATGTAATCTAAATCTCATTTCAATCATTGAAACATTCTTAGAGGACGTTATATAGTTGTTATTCACAAACCATTTTTCGTCAGAGCAATTTTCAAAACGATTGAAACATAACATGACTTTCGTCAATAGGTAAAGATGAATTCAGATAAAGTGAAAGCTTACCAACACATATTTCGAGAAATAGATAGGCGAGATAAACTCGGCTCGAAATACCAAATGTGTATAATCTTAGTCTATATAGCAAAACGACTTTTGTATCAAGATAGGAGATAAATAGACTTTTGAGTGATAGATAAGTTCAAGTCTCCACATACCTTTTAGACGATGAAGTTCCACCGGTTCCTTGAGTAGCCCTTCATCTTGTATGATGATTGCCATGGAGTTCTTGAGCTCAACTACACTTTTTATCCTTGTCCGAGACCTTAGCTATAATAGACTAGAAATCAAGACTTATAGTTTTGATCACTAACATTGACAAACATGCTTGAGATAGCAACGCATGCGAGTTCGACCGAGCAATGCTCTAACAATCTCCCCCTTTGTCAATTTTAGTGACAAAACTATCAATACATATGGAATACAAAAAATAAATAAATTAACTTTTGTAGCTCCTATTCCACATGTCTAATCTTCAACATTACTCGAAATCTTCGTCACTTCCAAGTACTCCAATGATCCCAAAGGTTGTAAGTTTAGCATCATCGTTGTTGAAAATCCTAGCTATAACAACAAGAAAACAAGAGTTCTCAATCATTGTTATACAGTGTCATAGTATCATTACACAGCGTCAAAGTTCAATTGTATCACAACTTCAACAACAATACTATGGTGATATGTATCACCCCCCCTAGTCAATACTCCATCTCACATGGAAACCACTCCCCCTTACATAATGATCCGAAAACCATATGTATTTGTAGTGTGAATTACATATATTAATTCTCCCCCTTTTTGTCAATAAAATTGGCAAAGGAAAAAGAACGGGATCCTAATGAAATTTCCGAAAGAGACATTTCATGACCAAAAGAAAGAAAACACATATCATCTTATTTAGATGCAATCATAAAGCCTAAGCTAAATACATTCATTAAGGAGTTTAAACATACAAGATAACCCCTCAAATATTCCATAGCCGCACTCCCCACAAAGATTTGGCAATTAAGCACAAGTTCAATTAAGAACTCTCTCCCATAATATGTCATTCCCGAAAGAACAACAAGAGCGACCTTAATTTGAAGAGAAAAGAAGGATTTCTTTGGACATAACAAATCATATACAAGTATGAATTTGAATCCAAAATACTCAATTAAATTAACCACAAGAGAACCCATGATTAATTTAATCGGATATGCTCAACATAAGTGAACTTATGGAGACTCAAAAATACTTAATTAGATTAATCACAAGAGAACCCATAATTAATCTAATCGAAATACATAACCAAACTAATCACAAAAGTAATCAATTTAATTGGCCATACTCGACATAAGAGAATCTATGAAGCAATGACTAAGTTAATCATAAGAAAACCACACATATCCCATAACAATTTGCAATAAGGAGACGACTTTAAACCAAGCGCTAAATACCCATAGGTTTGTATCTTAAACCCTTCTATTTTTGTTTTTATTGTTTTCATATCATACAATCCCCATGTTTAATTTCAAAGGAATCTATTTTAGAAGAAATTATCGAATATAAAAATAAGTCATAAAGTAGAAAACACGTAGATGAACAACTTTTTGTGAAATGGAGTTTTTCCAAATTCTTACCAATTTGTACACATTATTGTCGGAACTTTCGGTTTTACACATTGAGGACAATGTGAAGTTTAAGTGTGGGGGGCATTTATATGTTTGTATAGTTTGTTTTAGTTTGTTTTATGCCTTTAAAAAAAAAAAAATCAGAAAAATAGAAAAAAACCAAGAAAATTATGCTTTTTGAATGAAATCTAGAAACTTGTGCCTTTAGGATGACACCATTGGTGGATGGAACCATTTTGAATACAGTTGAGAACCAATTAACTGGAACATACCGAGAAATCACAAATAACATGATAGTTGTTACCATATCTCGGAATATCACCATATCACATTCTATTTTATTTTCCATATTTATCTATTGTTCTCTAAGTGCTTTGGTGGGTCACTAAACATCGACGTGTTTGCTTTAGGATGAAATAGAGTGATTGAGTTACGAGCCAATTACGGAAATAAGAAAGAACTTGGGAAGACGGTATAAGTCCCTTCGCCTAAACAAGCACGGGAAAAGACTATCATATACGTGTTGACAAGGAAAAAGCATGCGCTTGGATCCAAAAGATCTAATCATGGTCTTCCAATCATATATAAAAAAAAAGAAGAAATTATTATTGTGTTGAATAAAGTCACTCTTGGTTCCCTTGTATATGCCAATTGATTTGATAACCAGGATATGGGAAACATTGATCACTTGTGTCTATTCTATATTCATCTTCTTAATCTTTTCATTGTGATTGTGGTTTTTGTTAGTTTCCGAAATTGTGGCTTGTTAGAGCTATCGAAGTCAATCAACAAATAGACGGAGTTGGAAATATAGGTTTTGTAGGTAGACCTCTTGTCAAAAGTGCTCAAACATAAGAAAACTTACGGAGCCATAACTAAATAACCAAACAAGATGATTAATTTAGTTGATTATGCTCGACATAAAGTACCTTACGGAACAACAACAAAGCTAATCATAAAAATAATCAACTTGGTATTTTAGTGCTCAACATAAGACACATTATGGAGCCTCACAGTTTGGTGGAGTTTCTACGGGAGTAATACATAAAATATGGATCGAATATCGGTGGTCTTGTGAGAAGATCAATTATCGGAATACATAAGGATTCATTCTATTTTCCATCACTATTTGCATAACGACATACAATAGACATAATCCTTGTAAACAAAAGATTTTAACCTATCTTCCATCAAAAATTGACAATATAGGCTTAACTTTTGTATTTGTCAAAAGTCTATTCATTCTTTTATCAATATGTGCATATCGACTTACGAAAGACTTTACTTTTGACAAGGTATGGGACAATAACAGTTCACGGACGCAAACACACATATCCCATAACAATTTGCAATATATAAAACCATAAAGATTAATACTGCAAAAATCATCTTCCAAACAATTTTAGAATTTAAACAAATAAACCTAAAAACATGAAGATGAAAACGTTGGACATAGCTATGTGTAATCACAATAATGGCTATTCCAAACTCTATTTATTCTTCTAAATAAACTAAGAAAAATAGAAGATTTACTAGGCAATAAAGAAAATCATCTTTTACTCATCATCTTCCTCATCGTAAATACTCCAAGATGCTTGGATTGTGTTCAACTCTTCCTTGAGCTCGGGAAACTTAGTTGTAACCGATGACAATTGTTCTTGCACACACTTCACCCTTAAATTGACCTTACACACACCGTTGTGAATTTTTTGAAGTAGACTCAAGGTGGTAGGGTCACAATCGTTAAGTGAAGCATCTCTTTGTCTTTTGCACACATTCTCCCTTATGCGTCTGAAGGTACATGGATGAACCGTTTTGGGAACCCCGAGAGAGTTGCCAATTGAATCAAAACCACGATCACGACAAATTTGACCAATCAAGCAAGGGTAACCTAACATCTTGATGGGTGAAGTCATCGAGATCATTTGAGAAATGATGAATCCACAAATATCGAGACTTGGAACACCTGATTCAAGGAAATAGACCAATTCCGAAAACTCATAGCTCCACCAAGAGTTTCCAATTGTGGAAGGACACAAATTGGGGATGCTAAGTTTTCCAAATGCTATTAAAGCAATACTAAGATCATTAGTAGGGAACTTTCCTTGATTCCAAGTCACCTTCTTATCACAAAGCCCAAGAGAGATGTCATCATGTGATGGTTATTCATCACTTGGTCTAGGTAGACGAAAATTTCCCAATGGAATTTTGGTAATCTTCGAAATTAACTCTCTATCAACAAGAAATCTTTCTCTGTTTATCATGGATTTGAATTCCATCTTATTGTTATCAACATCATGAATGTTGGCATAGAAAATTCTTGTGAGAGAATCAAATCCTTGACCAAGACCATCAAAGATGTTTCCAAGATTGAATTTTTTGAAGCAAACTAAATCCTCTTCATGCCCACTAGATAGATCCAATTTCTTTTCTAGGATAAAACCTTTAGATGAAATCTTCTCAAAAATTCTAGCACAAGAATCATCCACAAACCTAATCCTAAGAGAATTTTGGTCACAAGGAGAATCCATGCTAGAGGTATTTGAGCTTTTGGAACTCCTTTTTGAGCCCTTAGAATTCATCAAGAGATCTAAGAAATTGAAACAACAAGAGGAATTTACTTACTTGGAGTGAATCCTTGAACATCCTTTCTTTTAAATTTTCCAAAGATACTTCAATGGAGGAAACACACAAAACCCTAGAGGTTCACGTATGCGGACTGAAGGGATGAAGAAGAGGGTGCGCGAACTCCTTCTTTATAAGACCAATAATGGGCTTGGACCCGTTTGTGAACCGCGACCCACAAAGGAAAAGTGGGATTTTCTTGGACGTTTGCACATCAAAGGTTATGCATCCCGTGACAACACAATTTGTGAGAGACAATGGATGCAGTAGAAAGCTTTATTGAGTATTCTAAAAAAGAATAACAAAACTGTACACAACTTAAACCATTTATTGTCCTATTTCAAGATATATACAAATGGGGTAGTGCCAGGCTTGTTACCAAGAGGCATAATGTGCAGAGGAATTCTCATGCAACATTTCTGGTTGATATGTGTGAACAGTTCTGTGGTGTAATCAAAGTAATTATGATAATCAGGGCAATCAAAGCTTTATATCCTTCGTTTGATCCGGCTAGAAGGAGGATTCTTCCGATTCCTAGGCTGTACAATATTATTTGAAGGTTTAACATGTACATAACCTTGTTCGGAGTGATTCTTAGACTTAACATAATTAAGTTTTTATAAGAATTTAAAGACGCATTCGAATGCTCTGAATAGATCTTTATCAATTGATCCATTACGATAGTATTCCTCAAAGAGATCAAGGTTTTAATCGAGTGAGGTTTCATATCCTTGAGCGTAACGAGCGTTTCCTCAATCTTTCATTCTTTTTATTTTTTCCTTTAGATTGATACTTAACACCTAATTCTTCCCCTTTAGATGAAGTGAGATTATCATGAGAAACCGGAGGTTTTAACCATAATAATCTTTGAGCAATCTTTAAGGACTTCCGGCGTGGGTTACAGATGCCAAGAGCAAGTTTTCCAAAGAAATTTCCCATGGGACAATTTTTAAGGAACGAACAAACACAAACTTATTAGGTTTAGAGTGTTTGCCTGCTCTGATACCAATTGAAAAAGCGAGGGTACAACAACCACACCCAATATTTCGCTTAGCAATCTGTATGGACAAACTTCAACATACTTTCGAAAGAATCAACTAGACAGTCAGACTCAATCTAGACAAAAAGTATATCAAATAGTTTATATCCCAATCTCTCAATTTGATATATCCTCAAGCAAATAGAAATCTGCGAGTCTTTATCAAATACTAGAGAGATAACTTGGATGGTACCAAAGACCAATATCCAATTCTCAATCAATTTAAATCAACAACTAAAAGGTCGGATATTCTAATTGATTGAACAACGTACAACCTGTGATATTTCAATTATATAAACAAATATAATGCGGAAATAGAAATAACACAGACACCAGAATTTTGTTAACGAGGAAACCGCAAATGCAGAAAAACCCCGGGACCTAGTCCAGTTGAACACACACTGTATTAAGCCGCTACAGACACTAGCCTACTCCAAATTAACTTCGGTCTGGACTGTAGTTGAACCCCAACCAATCTCACACTAATCCAAGGTACAATTATGCTCCTACGTCTCTGATCCCAGCAGGATACTATGTACTTGATTCCCTTAGCTGATCTCACCCACAACTAAGAGTTGCTACGACCCAAAGTCGAAGACTTTAATAAACAAATTTGTATCACACAGAAAAATCTACGGTAATAGATAAATCCGTCTCCCACGAATATACCTACGAGTTTTATTCCGTCTTTTGATAAATCAAGGCGAACAAGAACCAATCGATAACCCAGACTTATATTCCCGAAGAACAGCCTAATATTATCGATCATCTCACAATAATCTTAATCGACGCAGCGAAAAAGGTATTGCGGAATCACAAATGATGAGACGAAGATGTTTGTGACTTCTTTTTATCTTTCCTATCGGAGATAGAAATCTCAAGCTAATTATTACAATTGTACTCGTAAGATAGAAACAGCAAGATCAGATCACACAACTACGAGAAAGTAGTATCGGTTTGGCTTCACAATCCCAATGAAGTCTTTAAGTTGTTAACCTGGTTTAGAGAAGAAAACCCAAGGTTAAAGGAGAATCAACTCTAGCTTATACAACTAGTATCACACTTAAGGTGTGGGGATTAGGTTTCCCAGTTGCTAGAGTTCTCCCTTATATAGTCTTTCAAATCAGGGTTTGCAATCAATGTTAGCTTGGTAACAAAGCATTCAATATTCACCGTTAGATGAAAACATGATTAGATTCAAGCTAATATTTCTCAACCGTTAGATCGAAAACTTAGCTTGTTATACACAAATGAAATGCACGTTTCTAGGCTTGTGTAACCGTACCCAAATATGTACATTTGTTGGTTCAACAATAGTTAACCAAAGGTTAGCCATATGAGCAATTTCATATCAACCATATTCTTTTTTACCATAACTAGTCCAAATGAATCAAATGAACTAGTTAGAGAGTTGTTCAATTGCTTAGATCTTTATGTAATTACACAAGACACAATCGAAGCAAAAACGATTTGGTTCACTCGAATCAGTTCATGAACTTTATATCCACGGTTTCCTAAAGCATTCCTTCGTTTATTTAAACATGAGTTTAAGAACAATCGTTTTTAGATTGAAACAACTCAATTTCGCGGACTGGGTTCGTGGACTTAAGTTCACGGAAGGAGTTCACAAACTCCAGCAGAAATTCTCGGGTCTAGAACTTCCGCCAGTTCGCGGACTGAGTTCGCTGACTTGGCTCACGCCACCATTCCGGTTCTCTTGATCAACAAAGTTCGCAAACTTTGGTTCAAGGAATAAGGACTTATATATATATATATGTATTTCCACAACAATGCTTATATCCTACCATGGTTATGTAATCTAAACTCTCATTTCAATCATTGAAACATTCTTAGAGGACGTTATATAGTTGTTATTCACAAACCATTTTTCGTCAGAGCAATTTTCAAAATGATTGAAACATAACATGACTTTCGTCACTAGGTAAATATGAATTCAGATAAAGTGAAAGCTTACCAACACATATTTCGAGAAATAGATAGGCGAGATAAACTCGGCTCGAAATACCAAATGTGTATAATCTTAGTCTATATACCAAAACGACTTTTGTCTCAAGATAGGAGATAAATAGACGTTTGAGTGATAGATAAGTTCAAGTCTCCACATACCTTTTAGACGATGAAGTTCCACCGGTTCCTTGAGTAGTCCTTCATCTTGTATGATGATTGCCATGGAGTTCTTGAGCTCAACTACACTTTCTATCCTTGTCCGAGACCTTAGCTATAATAGACTAGAAATCAAGACTTATATTTTTGATCACTAACATTGACAAACATGCTTGAGATAGCAACGCATGCGAGTTCGCCCGAGCAATGCTCTAACAATCTCCCCCTTTGTCAATTTTAGTGACAAAACTTTCAATACATATGGAATACAAAAAATAAATAAATTAACTTTTGTAGCTCCTATTCCACATGTCTAATCTTCAACATTACTCGAAATCTTCGTCACTTCCAAGTACTCCAATGATCCCAAAGGTTGTAAGTTTAGCATCATCGTTGTTGAAAATCCTAGCTATAACAACAAGAAAACAAGAGTTCTCAATCATTGTTATACAGTGTCATAGTATCATTACACAGCGTCAAAGTTCAATTGTATCACAACTTCAACAACAATACTATGGTGATATGTATCACCCCCCCTTAGTCAATACTCCATCTCACATGGAAACCTCTCCCCCTTACATAATGATCCGAAAACCATATGTATTTGTAGTGTGAATTACATATATTAATTCTCCCCCTTTTTGTCAATAAAATTGGCAAAGGAAAAAGAACGGGATCCTAATGAAATTTCCGAAAGAGACATTTCATGAACAAAAGAAAGAAAACACATATCATCTTATTTAGATGCAATCATAAAGCCTAAGCTAAATACATTCATTAAGGAGTTTAAACATACAAGATAACCCCTCAAATATTCCATAGCCGCACTCCCCACAAAGATTTGGCAATTAAGCACAAGTTCAATTAAGAACTCTCTCCCATAATATGTCATTCCCGAAAGAACAACAAGAGCGACCTTAATTTGAAGAGAAAAGAAGGATTTCTTTGGACATAACAAATCATATACAAGTATGAATTTGAATCCAAAATACTCAATTAAATTAACCACAAGAGAACCCATGATTAATTTAATCGGATATGCTCAACATAAGTGAACTTATGGAGACTCAAAAATACTTAATTAGATTAATCACAAGAGAACCCATAATTAATCTAATCGAAATACACAACCAAACTAATCAAAAAAGTAATCAATTTAATTGGCCATACTCGACATAAGAGAATCTATGAAGCAATGACTAAGTTAATCATAAGAAAACAATCAACCCAGTCAAAAGTGCTCAAACATAAGAAAACTTACGGAGCCATAACTAAATAACCAAACAAGATGATTAATTTAGTTGATTATGCTCGACATAAAGTACCTTACGGAACAACAACAAAGCTAATCATAAAAATAATCAACTTGGTCGTTTAGTGCTCAACATAAGACACATTACGGAGCCTCACGGTAATACATAAAATATGGATCAGGGAAGATCAATTACTGCGGAATACACAAGGATTCATTCTATTTTCCATCACTATTTGCATAACGACATACAATAGACATAATCCTTGTAAACAAAAGATTTTAACCTATCTTCCATCAAAAATTGACAATATAGGCTTAACTTTTGTATTTGTCAAAAGTCTATTCATTCTTTTATCAATATGTGCATATCGACTTACGAAAGACTTTACTTTTGACAAGGTATGGGACAATAACAGTTCACGGACGCAAACACACATATCCCATAACAATTTGCAATATATAAAACCATAAAGATTAATACTGCAAAAATCATCTTCCAAACAATTTTAGAATTTAAACAAATAAACCTAAAAACATGAAGATGAAAACGTTGGACATAGCTATGTGTAATCACAATAATGGCTATTCCAAACTCTATTTATTCTTCTAAATAAACTAAGAAAAATAGAAGATTTACTAGGCAATAAAGAAAATCATCTTTTACTCATCATCTTCCTCATCGGAAATACTCCAAGGTGCTTGGATTGTGTTCAACTCTTCCTTGAGCTCGGGAAACTTAGTTGTAACCGATGACAATTGTTCTTGCACACACTTCACCCTTAAATTGACCTTACACACACCCTTGTGAATTTTTTGAAGTAGACTCATCAAGGTGGTAGGGTCACAATCGTTAAGTGAAGCATCTCTTTGTCTTTTGCACACATTCTCCCTTATGCGTCTAAAGGTACATGGACGAACCGTTTTGGGAACCCCGAGAGAGTTGCCAATTGAATCAAAACCACGATCACGGCAAATTTGACCAATCAAGCAAGGGTAACCTAACATCTTGATGGGTGAAGTCATCAAGATCATTTGAGAAATGATGAATCCACAAATATCGAGACTTGGAACACCTGATTCAAGGAAATAGACCAATTCCGCAAACTCATAGCTCCACCAAGAGTTTCCAATTGTGGAAGGACACAAATTGGGGATGCTAAGTTTTCCAAATGCTATTAAAGCAATACTAAGATCATTAGTAGGGAACTTTCCTTGATTCCAAGTCACCTTCTTATCACAAAGCCCAAGAGAGATGTCATCATGTGATGGTTATTCATCACTTGGTCTAGGTAGACGAAAATTTCCCAATGGAATTTTGGTAATCTTCGAAATTAACTCTCTATCAACAAGAAATCTTTCTCTGTTTATCATGGATTTGAATTCCATCTTATTGTTATCAACATCATGAATGTTGGCATAGAAAATTCTTGTGAGAGAATCAAATCCTTGACCAAGACCATCAAAGATGTTTCCAAGATTGAATTTTTTGAAGCAAACTAAATCCTCTTCATGCCCACTAGATGGATCCAATTTCTTTTCTAGGATAAAACCTTTAGATGAAATCTTCTCAAAAATTCTAGCACAAGAATCATCCACAAACCTAATCCTAAGAGAATTTTTGTCACAAGGAGAATCCATGCTAGAGGTATTTGAGCTTTTGGAACTCCTTTTTGAGCCCTTAGAATTCATCAAGAGATCTAAGAAATTGAAAGGAACAAGAGGAATTACTTACTTGGAGTGAATCCTTGAACACCCTTTCTTTTAAATTTTCCAAAGATACTTCAATGGAGGAAACACACAAAACCTTAGAGGTTCACATATGCGGACTGAAGGGATGAAGAAGAGGGTGCGCGAACTCCTTCTTTATAAGACCAATAATGGGCTTGGACCCGTTTGTGAACCGCGACCCACAAAGGAAAAGTGGGATTTTCTTGGACGTTTGCACATCAAAGGTTATGCATCCCGTGAAAAAACAATTTGTGAGAGACGATGGATGCAGTAGAAAGCTTTATTGAGTATTCTAAAAAAGAATAACAAAACTGTACACAACTTAAACCATTTATTGCCTTATTTCAAGATATATACAAATGGGGTAGTGCCAGGCTTGTTACCAAGAGGCATAATGTGCAGAGGAATTCTCATGCAACATTTCTGGTTGATATGTGTGAACAGTACCTGTGGTGTAATCAAAGTAATGATGATAATCAGGGCAATCAAAGCTTTCTATCCTTCGTTTGATCCGGCTAGAAGGAGGATTCTTCCGATTCCTAGGCTGTACAATATTATTTGAAGGTTTAACATGTACAAAACCTTGTTCGGAGTGATTCTTAGACTTAACATAATTAAGTTTTTATAAGAATTTAAAGACGCCTTCGAATGCTCTGAATAGATCTTTATCAATTGATCCATTACGATAGTATTCCTCAAAGAGATCAAGAGTTAATCTAGTGAGGTTTCATATCCTTGAGCGTAACGAGCGTTTCCTCAGTCTTTCATTCTTTTTAATTTTTCCTTTAGATTGATACTTAGCACCTAATTCTTCCCCTTTAGATGAAGTGAGATTATCATGAGAAACCGGAGGTTTTAACCATAATAATCTTTGAGCAATCTTTAAGGAATTCCGGCGTGGGTTACAGATGCCAAGAGCAAGTTTTCCAAAGAAATTTCCCATGGGACAATTTTTAAGGAACGAACAAACGCAAACTTATTAGGTTTAGAGTGTTTGCCTGCTCTGATACCAATTGAAAAAGCGGGGGTACAACAACCACACCCAATATTTCGCTTAGCAATCTGTATGGACAAACTTCAACATACTTTCTAGAGAATCAACAGGACAGTCAGACTCAATCTAGACAAAAAGTATATCAAATAGTTTATATCCCAATCTCTCAATTTGATATATCCTCAAGCAAATAGAAATCTGTGAGTATTTATCAAATACTAGAGAGATAACTTGGATGGTACCAAAGACCAATATCCAATTCTCAATAAATTTAAATCAACAACTAAAAGGTCGGATATTCTAATTGATTGAATAACTTACAACCTGTGATATTTCAATTATATAAACAAATATAATGCGGAAATAGAAATAACACAGACACCAGAATTTTGTTAACGAGGAAACCGCAAATGCAGAAAAACCCCGGGACCTAGTCCAGATTGAACATACACTGTATTAAGCCGCTCTGAGACACTAGCCTACTCCAAATTAACTTCGGTCTGGACTGTAGTTGAACCCCAACCAATCTCACACTAATCCAAGGTACAGTTATGCTCCTACGTCTCTGATCCCAGCAGGATACTATGTACTTGATTCCCTTAGTTGATCTCACCCACAACTAAGAGTTGCAACGACCCAAAGTCGAAGACTTTAATAAACAAATCTGTATCACACATAAAAGTCTACGGTAATAGATAAATCCGTCTCCCACGAATATACCTACGAGTTTTATTCCGTCTTTTGATAAATCAAGGCGAACAAGAACCAATCGATAACCCGGACTTATATTCCCGAAGAACAGCCTAGTATTATCGATCACCTCACAATAATCTTAATCGACGCAGCGAAAAAGGTATTGCGGAATCACAAATGATGAGACGAAGATGTTTGTGACTTCTTTTTATCTTTCCTATCGGAGATAGAAATCTCAAGCCAATTATTACAATTGTACTCGTACGATAGAAACAACAAGATCAGATCACACAACTACGAGAAAGTAGTATCGGTTTGGCTTCACAATCCCAATGAAGTCTTTAAGTTGTTAACCTGGTTTAGAGAAGAAAACCCAAGGTTAAAGGAGAATCAACTCTAGCTTATACAACTAGTATCACACGTAAGGTGTGGGGATTAGGTTTCCCAGTTGCTAGAGTTCTCCCTTATGTAGTCTTTCAAATCAGGGTTTGCAATCAATGTTAGCTTGGTAACAAAGCATTCAATATTCACCGTTAGATGAAAACATGATTAGATTCAAGCTAATATTTCTCAACCGTTAGATCGAAAACTTAGCTTGTTATACACAAATGAAATGCACGTTTCTAGGCTTGTGTAACCGTACCCAAACATGTACATTTTTTGGTTCAACAATAGTTAACCAAAGGTTAGCCATATGAGCAATTTCATATCAACCATATTCTTTTGACCATAAATAGTCCTAATGACTCAAATGAACTAGTTAGAGAGTTTTTCAATTGCTTAGATCTTTATGTAACTACACAAGACACAATCGAAGCAAAAATGATTTGATTCACTTGAATCGGTTCATGAACTTTATAACAACGGTTTGCAAAAGCATTCCTTAGTTTATTTAAACATGAGTTCAAGAACAATCGTTTTTAGATTGAAACAACTGAAGTTCGCGGACTGGGTTCGCGGACTTAAGTTCACGGAAGGAGTTCACAAACTCCAGCAGAAATTCTCGGGTCGAGAACTTCCGCAAGTTCGCGGACTTGGCTCACGCCACCATTCCGGTTCTCTTGATCAACATCAACAAAGTTCGCAAACTTTGGTTCAAGGAATAAGGACTTATATATATATATATATATGTGTGTGTGTGTGTTTCCACAACAATGCTTATATCCTACCATGGTTATGTAATCTAAACTCTCATTTCAATCATTGAAACATTCTCAGAGGACGTTATATAGTTGTTATTCACAAACCATTTTTCGTCAGAGCAATTTTCAAAGTGATTGAAACATAACATGACTTTCGTCACTAGGTAAAGATGAATTCGGCTAAAGCGAAAGCTTACCAACACATATTTCGAGAAATAGATAGGCGAGATAAACTCGGCTCGAAATACCAAATGTGTATAATCTTAGTCTATATGGCAAAACGACTTTTGTATCAAGATATGAGATAAATAAACTTTTGAGTGATAGATAAGTTCAAGTCTCCACATACCTTTTAGTCGATGAAGTTCCACCGGTTCCTTGAGTAGTCCTTCGTCTTGTATGATGATTGCCATGGAGTTCTTGAGCTCAACTACACTTTCTATCCTAGTCTGAGACCTTAGCTATAGTAGACTAGAAATCAAGACTTATAGTTTTGATCATTAACATTGACAAACATGCTTGAGATAGAAATGCATGCGAGTTCGACCGAGCAATGCTCTAACACAATTGTTTTCTCGTCCATTTGACCACTCTTTTTTCAAAATGATCAGCAAGGTGTGAGAAAGTCTCGACCTTGGATCTTTTTTCTGGAAAATAGGAATGTCTAGATGTTTATCATTGTAAGTGGTCTATGAGGGATAAACAATGATCTGGATGAATATTCTTACTAAAGAAGCATCCAAATTTTTGAAATTTTATCAGTTGGCCAGAAATGAGTCTAAAATCCTTAATGAGAGATATTAAGTTAGTAGCCTCATCATGGATAGCTTTAGCGAATAAAAGTCAATCATCGGCAAAGAGCAGACGAGATATACAATGAGCATTTTTTCTGACTTAAACCCTTGAATAAGATGACAAATATCCAGAGAAAGATTTTAAATTTAGGAGATAATGGATCCAATTGCCCAAGACCTCGACTAGGTTTATTAGCGGGATAAGGTGACCCATTAAGTAAAACAAAAATACTAGCTAGTGGTGCACTGGTGTTAATATATTGATAAATGATCTCAAGCCAAGAATCAGAAAGACCAACACATTTGAGGACATCAATTTAAAAAGCCCACTCAACCCTATCAAATGCCTTGGACATATCTACTTTGAGCCCCCATAATACCATATTTGTCTTTCTTCCTTTTCCTTATCATAAAACGCATTAACTCATGGGCAGTAATCAAATTATTCCGTAAATTCATGTTTGGAATATAGGCAGATTGAAAAGGGGATATAATGTTGCTTAGTAGTGGTATCATTCTATTAACAATAATTTCAGAGATTGTCCTAAAGTCAGCTCGAATAATGATTGTTGACTTTAGGTGTTACAGATAAAAATGTGTGATCAATTTCTTTCGGCAAATATTTAGAATGAAAGAAACTTTGAACAATTCTAAAACATCATTTTCAACAAGCTCCATATTTTGTTTGTAGAAACTTATTGGGAATCCATCAGGAACTGGGGCAGACCATGTAGCCATTTGCTTAATTGCATCTATAACTTCTTGTAAAGCAATAGGACCCAATATACAAGGATTTATGCCATTCAAGACGTCTGTATTTTTGAAAGGATTAGAAGCGGTACCAGTTGATGGGAAGTGATAGACTAATAGGTCTTCAAGTTGATTTCTATCCTTGAACAATATTCAAACTATTTAACTACCGCCGATGAGATTCTTTTTTATTGAGTATTTATTCAAAAAATTCTAAACATATTCTCCATAAAATATTTCCAAAATCGTCACGATTCTTCAAAAGGTGGAGGCTAAAAGTGTTTCCCTGCCATTCCATGGGGCGATTTGAGGATGCAGTTTATGAAGGATTGATCTAAAATCCTACGGGTTCATAGAGCGCCATAATTTCTTCTCTTTTGGAAAGCCGGCTAGAACTACTGACTTCCGCTCACGGCAGCCTGGCCAACTGGGCTATTCCCCCAAGAGCTACCAATCATATATAGTCACTGCCAAAAAGGAGAGGAAGTACGACAGAATGGAGTCACCGGGTTTAAGGTTAGCTTCAACTATGGTTTTAATGGCAGAAAAGTGCACAACCATGAAAGACCTAAAAAGAATTCATGGGCACATAATAAGAACTGGTCTTCATTTCAACACCTTAATTCTAGCAAAAATGATGAGATTTGTCTCTGTATCTCCAAATGGTAATTTACGATATGCTCATAAACTGTTCGCTCAAATTCAACAACCAAACACCTTCTTTTACAATACCTTAATTAGAGGTTATTCAAAGAGTCCATACCCAGTAGAATCATTACATTTGTTTAATATTATGAGAAGAAATTCTGTTGATCCAGATGAGTTTACTTTCACTTTTCTTCTTAAAGCTCGTTCAAGAATGGCTTCTTTAGGTGGAAATGAGATTCATGGGGAAGTTTTGAAATGTGGGTTCTGTTCACATTTGTTTGTTCAGAATGCATTAATCCATCTTTATGCTTCAAAGGGTGTTTCAGTTGAAGCTTATAAGGTTTTTCAAGAGACTGTGAAACCAGATGTTGTTTCTTGGTCTGGTTTAGTTGTTGCGTATTTAAAAGCTGGTGAATTAGATAATGCTCAGTTAGTGTTTAATAAAATGCCTGTAAAAGATGTGGTTTCGTGGACTGCTATAATTTCAGGTTATTCGCAAGCCAAACGTTCCAGGGAAGCGTTAGAGTTGTTTGAGCAAATGAGGCAATCTGGTGTTCGACCCGACGAGGTTACCATGGTGAGTGTAATTTCGGCTTGCACGAATTTGGGGGACTTAGAAGTAGGATCGAATGTTCATCGCTATATTGGTGAAAATGGGTTGGGGTGGATGGTATCTCTTTGTAATGCTTTGATCGACATGTATGCAAAATGTGGGTGTGTCGAAAGGGCAAGACAGGTTTTTGATAAAATGGAGAGGAAAACCTTGATAACTTGGAATTCCATGGTCTCAGCTTGTGCGAATCATGGAAATGTTGAAGAAGCAATTCAGTTGTTTCGCGAAATGACCAAGTATGGATTTCTCCCTGACGGGGTTACATTTTTAGCACTTTTGACTGCTTTTACACACAAGGGGATGGTTGAAGATGGGGTTAGATTGTTTGAGTGTATGAAGATAGAGTATGGCATTGCGGCACAAATTGAGCATTATGGGTGTATGGTGGATATGTTGAGCAGAGCAGGAAGGTTAAAGGAGGCTTATGAGCTTATACTAAACATGCCAATACCCTGTAATGATGTAGTATTGGGTGCATTACTTGGTGCTTGTAGGATATATGGAGATTTAGATATGGCAGAGCGGATAGTGAAGAGGCTCTTGGAATTGAAGCCGGATGAGGGAGGATATTACATTTTACTTTGTGATATTTATATGGCTGCAGGCCGAATAACTGAAGCAACAGCAGTTAGAAAAACAATGGAAAGCATGAAAGCACAAAAAACACCAGGCTGCAGTTGGGTGGGAAGTTATTCTTATGATGCAATTGTTGTTTGATTTATCATTTATGAATATCTGAGTTCGAAAATATTGGTTCTGGCTTGTTCAGACCAGATGGACAAATAAAGGGAACAGAATACCCTTCATAGACTAAGTACAAACTTCCATGGGGTGATTGTTTCTTTTACTAGGGGAGTGAAAGGTCTTTCAAATATACCAAATGTGAAAGAATGAAGCCACCATTTTTGAAAAACCATATTCTGGGATATATATATATAGATCAAGATTCTATTTGCAAAATTGGGAAGCTATACTTGTATATTGCACACGTGATTTTGGAAGTCCATTTTTTTTCATGCCAGGTGGTGAAGAATTAGTTCTTGACGCGATCTCTTTAAGTCCAGCAAGAGACCTGACTACTTGACTAGAGGTGCTATTGGAGGTAAGCATCAATTTTACTTGTCTGGATTGCCTCTCTGTCTACAGTACACTGATGCCCCTACAATTTAATTCCCTTCAGAGGAACCCAATACTTAAGAAGGCTATTTCATCTTTCTGCTCATTTGCTAATTAAGATAAGGTGAATTTAGGAGGTAAAATGCTGGAGAAACAGTAACATACATTGGAGCCAGTGGTCCAGTGTCCTACACTTCGTAATTGCAACTTGAATGCTGTTCTTCCCAAATTGATGCTTGGATTGTAACCAGCAGCATTTACATAGTTGAGGAAATGAGCAAACCTTCAGTGATGACGCAAATGAGAAGCCGAAGCAAACCAAATTCATCTTGTTGCATTACTAATAACTAATACTCTGTGAATTTGGTTTCATCCAACTCTCACTTCCAGCATCGACTTTTTGATTGATTGCGCCGTATATTTGATGAAAGCCAGAGGGGAGAGGAATGAATGATCCAGAGCTGCAAATAGTATATTACTAAAAACATCAATTTAATTAGTTTCATTTAAGTGAAGGTTGGAGGTAAGATGTTGGAGGAAACTGGACCATAATTAAAGCTCACAAGGTGAAGTGCTATAACTGGTACAGTTTCCTAGAACTCTCACTTCCAATTTAACACTATATCATTTCATGTTCAGTAATAAATGTTTTCTGGTGAAGAGCTCAGATTAATGCTGAGTGAGTATTTATAGCAACAAAAAATCGCATCCGTCTTAGATGAGCCAAGTAAAAGATTCAAAAAGCAGCAGTAAAGCAAGAGAGCAAAAAATGCATGTTAGCTAGTACCTTCTGATCTACAGGAGAATAAACAGTTCTAAAGGACAAGTTTGTTAGTTGTTTTTAGTGTGATTTGGAATTTTTGGCTCTGCAAATGCCACATTATTCTACAGCAGGGTTACTTGGTGGGTTGTTTTTAGTACATCTTCGAGTTCAGGGACAGGGCGGGCCTTGACCCAAAGTGACCAAAAGTCAATTTTGGGTGTCAAATTTTTACCCTGGCCAGGTATACCATTACCCGGATTATTTGGGGTATACCTAATAAAATAAAATAGGGTCATTTGGAAGTAAATCCCAAAGCCCCTTAGCCAATATTTTCAAAAAGCCTAGATTATCCTTGTTTAATTAGCACTAATAAACCTTGTTTAGTTTAATTAAACGGCGCGCGGGTTATAACCCCAAAGGTGTCACTATCCATGTACAAAAACCCCAACAAAACAAATTGTTAACAAAAACCCCATTTAACATAAACTGTCTATATTAACCTTCTAGTTTAAATCACCCCAATAAAAATAAAAACAACCCCACCTTTAATTTTAAATCACTCCAACAAAAATAAAAATCAACTCCACCATTAATTTCTATTATATTATCACCACCACAAAATAACCCCACCAGCAGAACCACCACTGTGCCGCCACCACTGACCACCGCCAACGCCAACCACCACCGAGCCGCCGCCGCCGCCAACCACCACCGCGCCACCACCATCGATAATTACCACCGCGTCGCCGCCGCCGCCAACCACCACCGCGCCACCACCACCGAGCCGCCGCCGCCGCCAACCACCACCGCGCCACCACCACCGATAATTACCACCGCGTCGCCGCCGTCGCCAACCACCACTACCACCTCGCCACCACCACCACCACCGCCAACCAATACGTCGCCACCACCACCATCCTCGAAAAACACCACCGCGACACCGCCGACCACCACCACAGACCACCACTATCGCCAACCACCACCAGCAGCAACAACACCATTATCGCCGACCACCACCACCGACCAGAAAAAAAAAAATGATGAAACCAAACAGAAAAAAATGATGAAACCAAACAGAAAAATGATGAAACCAAAAATAAAAAATGATGAAACCAAAATTGGTTTCACCAAAACTAGATGAAACCTAATTAGGTTTCATCATTTTTCCACATATTGTCATTTCACCAACACAGCTTCAATGATGAAACCAAAATTGGTTTCACCAAAACTTGATGAAACCTAATTATGTTTCTTAACTCCAGCTGTTGCTTGTACTCATATTCAGTACCAAAAGCACCACCTGCGACTCAGTCACCTCTTTCCACTGCAGTTTAAGCTCAACCCAGAACTCAAGCTTCAATACCAGCTGCAAAACATTCCACCGCTGTCATTTGGTATCTCTTTACGGCCTCTGATCCATGCCAAGAACCATCTCCTACTACAGCTTTGTTTGAGATGCATTAGGTGACTTCATCGAAGTCCATTGCTCCATAACATTCTGAGATACCACCTGTAACCCGGTCACCACAGATAACTCAACCACAGATACCACCCCTCTACACAGCATCACAAAACCTCCATCTGAACTGCGGTCTCACAGCTCCAGTTCTCCCTGCAATTGCAATCAACATCACTGCATCTTCTCAATGCAATTCAATTTCTGACTCCATGTGTTCCCGCAATTCACAACACACAACCTAGGCATACATCTATTCATCTTGTAACTTGAACTTCGCCATTTCGGCTTTATCACCCGCAACACAATTACCAAAGACCAACACCGATAAGCTGCATGAGCCATTAGCCATAACAACTATCCATGAATCACCAGAACAAAACATACCATTCACAATTGCATTTCAGGTTCAGTGCAATCCTGTTCATCCAATACACCCCCAGGATCGAGCAATTTAACTGCCAGTTCTCTGTAATTCGAACTCAACTACAAAACCCATTTCAATTTCACCAGAGCAACACCAATCTGCACAAATCAATTCCTCTCAGCTTCTCAATCAAATCTGAAACACATATTCACTACAAACCCTAACTTCAATTTATGTTAAAACCCATTCTAACAAACCATTGAGATTTAATAAAAAATCACCACAGAAAATTGGTGGTGAACGAGAAAGAAAAGAGAAAGAAAAACGAGATCGACGAAATCCCTAATCGATGAAATCCCTAATTGATTTACCTTTTCTGTGAAGTCCGATTTCAATAATCGATTCAACAACAGCTCCTCAGAGATGAAGACCGACAACCCTAAACCACCACGGAGGTGTTGCTGCTTTGGTGTTCGTGGGGATCTATTGGTCTTCTTTGGTGGTGATTGTGGTGCGAGAGAAGGAGACGAAGAAAGAAGAAAAAAGAAAAAAGAAATTGGAGAAGAAGAAGAAGAGAAGGTAAAGGGTATGTTTGGCTTTTTAAAAAATAACAAAAACTAAATTTACTTATTATTATTTGACCTGGGGTTTTTGTGCCACTTTTTAATCAAATGGTTTTCATTTATTAAAAGTAATATGGCTGGATTTTTTGTACCACAAGTTTGGTCACCTTGGGTTTTTATGACTAGTTTTGTTAACTAAAAGCTAGGAAATCATGTTTTAGTTAGATTGATTTTATGGATTTTGTTGAAAGATTTGTGAAAAAAAAATGTTTTTTGAATTTTGTTTGTTAACGGAAAAGAAACCACACTAGTCAAACACTACTAAAATAGGATTGCACGGCTGTATAATGGTTTCATCTTACTCAAAATCACAGAAGAAATGGACATTTTATGTACTTAAAGTATGAAAAGTCGGCAGGGTCGAAATATTGAAGACAACGACTAAAACTTTCAAAACTGAAAAATATGAAAAGTCAGCAAGGTCGACAAATAAGGAAGATAACGACCACCATTAGCCGGCATATTGGTAATAAATCATGATGCCGACAAAAAGAGTTCACATACAGAGAAATGTATAATAAATGCTTCATTGGTCGGTAACGTATTAATTTCTTAACTTGTCGACTAAACTATAGTCGTCAAGGTGGTTTTCCCAATACCGTGACAACCCTGTAAAGTGTTACTTTCATAGATGAAAAGTCGTCACGATACTCAATTTAGGAAGATAACGACTACTATTAGTCGTCAAGGTCGAGAAGAGATACCCCGCCGACCACACAACTGAAATTCAACAATTTTGATTTCTCCGACCTAATATGACATTCAAACAACAACTAAGTACCAAATAGAGTTTGAAAAAAAATTAATCGACAATAAAAAAAATCTAGTCGACAATTTTTTTTCATTTGAATTCGATGAAATATATAGAAGGAGAAAAGAATTGATCACTAGATTGATGAAGAAGGAGAAGGAAAAGAGTAAATGAAATTAACTTTATCAATGGGTTAGATTTAATTAGAATTGACAAGGGCAATTTCATAACTTCACCCTTTTTGGTCACCCCTTAGCCAAGGCAGTCCATATAAATTTTGGTATACCCCAATTTGACCAGGATTTT
The DNA here is from genome assembly GCA_023531295.1 of Papaver armeniacum. Lineage (NCBI taxonomy): Eukaryota > Viridiplantae > Streptophyta > Magnoliopsida > Ranunculales > Papaveraceae > Papaver > Papaver armeniacum. Next base: position 452,111 of record JAJJWW010003242.1, read on the forward strand.
TAGGGCATCAATTTATTTTGTTTTTTCTCGTTTTTTATGATCAATCGGCTTAATATATAAATTTTGAACAAAAAAGTCGAAAATTTTAATTAGTTTGTTGGTATTCTGATAAACTATTGAAAGAGGTAGTAGAAGGATTTCTTTTTTCTAAAATCTACCAAGATTAAGAAACATGTTTCCTATTTACTCTTTGCAACCCATGGGCTTCTTATTTTCTTTAACTTTGTCTTCTTTTATATAAAGAAAAATCTTTTTTCTGACGTGGTAACATTACAGCCCCGTTTGGGATTGTTTTTTTTCAACCAAAAGCACTTTGTAACAAACTTGTAACAAACTTTTACCAAAAATTGTGTTTGGTAAAAAAAATTCAAAGTGCTTTTGGAGAGAAGCACTTTCATTTTAGGCCTGCTTTTAAAAGCTACTCAGCACTAGCTTTTAAAAGCTGGAAAAGCAGAAGCTGTGGACCCACATAATTCAATTTAACTGATTCTCTATTTTAACCTTGTTAATTTATTATAAAGAAAATTTATACCCTCAAATATTGTACATTTGATATTATAATTCTAATTTCATTTTATTTCTCTATTTTTTTCATTTTTTATTTAAAATAATAAATACAATAATAATAATAAATAATAATAATAATAATTATTATTATTATATAAAATAATAAAAAAATTTAATAAATATTAAAATAAAAAATAAAAAATTTAATAAATATTTTTTTTGAAATAATAATATTTTCATAGCAAACCATAATCATAATTTTTTTAATTAAATAATAAAAACAATTAAAAATAAAAAAAATAAAAAAAATATTACTTATATTTTATTAAATATATTAAAATTAGAAATATAATTTATTATAATAAAATTGTATTAAAACTAATTTTTGAAATATGTCTATTTTCATCATTAACTACATCACCAAAGACTTTTAAATACCAGTTTACCAAACAGAATTTACAGTTTGTTAATTGCACAGTGCTTTTTAAATTATAGTTTACCAAACGTCATGCAGATTTATTTCCACAGCACAGCACAGCAACGGAAAAGCGCTTTTCTAAAATTCACAACAATACCAAACTAGCCTTACATTTAGTTTTACATTTTCTAAGAATTTAAAGTGTCATGTGGTAAAACAACGGGTTTAAAATAAAAGGACACAATGGGTTTAAAATAAAGGGACACATAATTCAAATTCATGTTTTTTTGCCAAATCATAGACATGTCTTTCACAAGAATCAACAATCTTTTTCAAATAATGAATTCAAAATGAAGGCACGCAACTTATATCACAATTGTCCATGTTTTTCAAGAAAATATTACATTTATTTATTGTATGCTTAACATATAATACATATTTTTATGATTAAGTTAGTATTATTGCATATAGTAAGATACACTATCGTAATATGAATTGATCCAAAAAGTCGTATTATTTTATAAGGTTTTACGTCGATATGTTGGCTCTTGTTAACTTTATTTTTTGAGTTCATCTTTTGGTTCGATTGCACTTTTAATCACGATCTAATAAAATAAATAATTGCTTAGTTGTGTTAAGAAGATGGCCTAAAAAGAAAATTCTAGTTTTTTCTCTTTTTCCATATAGGGGCGACATCTCGAAGATTAACTTCGAGGCATTAATTTCTCAGTACCGGCCCTGTCAGGAAATATCATTATGAGGCTTAAAATATGAAATTCAGATAGCTCGAGTTGATAACTTTAATAAATTACAAAGCATACATTAACATTAACTATGGAGTAAAGATGTGCCAGTGATAAACATCCGGTGATGGTAAGTTATCTTTAATCTTATCAAGCCTTTTAAGAATATCCAGAAAAGATGGCCTATGGTTCATGTCAGCACTCCAACACTGAGTTGTTAACCTAATTAAACAAGCCAAAAAAAAAGAAATTCACGCAAGGGATTAGCCATATTTCGCAGGAACCCGTTTTGTGAAATGCCACATTTAGAGTTTTACTATACTTACTCTTTGAGTTCAGGGAGGGAATTTTTTGAACGAAATGGCGGTCTGTGTCCTTCGGCTACATGTTTTGCGGCATCATAAGGTTCAAGGCCAGCAAATGGTGGATCTCCTTCTAGCATCTACGTACGAGAAAAGATGTTTTCAAAATCATATTAAAGAGATAGATGGCGGATAAACAGTATAATTGGAGTGAGTTGCGTAAAACTACCTCATACAATATCATCCCAAACGAAAAAACATCCACCTTCTTGTCGTATTTTCGATGCTTGAAGACTTCTGGAGCCATATACCGGTCTATATTGTTTTATTCCATGAACAAATGAAAGTAATAAATTTTTATGAGAAAATAAAACATTTCACATAAAAGTAGAAAATCTAAAAATACATACAACTTCCAGTTTCTCCGGTCATTTTGTACACATCATGGGAATTCTGAACTTTAATAAGCTTGCTTAATCCGAAATCTCCCACCTTCAAATGGTCTGCATTGGAATTGACCAAAAGAACATTCCTGAAAGAAATTTATCGCATCGTGTGGTAAGTAGCATTGAATATCGTTTTTTGGTTTAAGTACGAAACAAAAATCTGTGCACATTTAATAATATCATTTTTCAAGTTGTAGTTTTGTTGTACTCACCTTGGCTTTAAATCTCTGTGAATGATGACATTTGGCTCATTATGGAGATAAGCCATGCCTCTGGCAATGTCTAGCGCATAGTTAATAGCTGATGTGGTACTAAGTGAACTCTTATCCTTGAGGTACTGATGGAGATCACCCTGTTACAGAACATAAATAAAATTATAGTTAATAGACATTCCGTTCATTTTGCACCCAAGAAAAGGAAGTGAATGAAGCTTTAATATTACCCCTCTCAAATACTCGGTAATTAGCATTAGTGGTTTTCTCTCAGTGACTGCTCCAAGGAATTGGACAACATTTGGGTGGCGAAGCTTCACTAGCAAGTTAACCTCGTGCCTGAAGTCCTGGCTGAATCACGAGGAGCATCACGAGTTAGGCTCCCTACCAAGCATTCGCGAATCTCAAAGCAAGAAATATAAAACTTTACACAACTAATTTTCAAACGGTGGGGAACTGAAATTTCCTTAACACTTGAGCATATATAAAAATAAAAATCTTACATAACCATTCTATCATCAGAGAGATTCGGAAGAATTCGTTTGATAGCTACTGGTGTTCCACGCCAAGAAGCTCTCAGAATCTCACCGAAAGAACCCTACATGATTAAATATCGTCAATAAAACGAAAATATTTCAATTAATAGGTTAGTAATGATTGGTGACAAATGTAAAAAAGCTTGGCATTGTGTCAGATCAGGTTCAGCCTTGACCCAAAGTGACCAAAGTTCAACTTTGGGCATCAAATTATTTTGTTTTTTCTCGTTTTTATGACAAATCGGATTAATGATATAAGCTTTGAACAAAAAATTCAAAACTTTTAATTAGCGTGTTGGTATTCTGATAAACTATTGAAAGGGGTTGTAAAAGGAATTTTTTTTTCTAAAATATAGAAACACGTTTACTATTTACTCTTTGTAATCCATACGCTTCTTATTTTCTTTAACTTTTTCTTCTTTTTTATATAAAGAAAAATTCTTTTGTCTGACGTGGTAACACTACATTCAGTTTTACATTTTCTAAGCAGTTAAAGTGTCATGTAGTAAAACAATGGGTTTAAAATGAAAGGACAAAATGGGTTTAAAATAAAGGGACACATAATTCAAATTCATGTTTTTTCGCCAAATTATATACATGTCTTTCGCAACAATCAACAATATCGTCCTCCTACAATTAAAGATGGGGTTTCTGTTGCATCAATTAAGGATGCAGATATTGCAGTTCACATGGATGGTTATGAGAAATTGTTGGTGGGTGGGTTTGTAGGGCGTCGTTTCTCTTTCAGTTTTGTCAAGAGTTCCATTGAAAAAGCTTGGAAGATAAAGGGTAGTCTCGATATGACCATCCATGGAGACAAAACCTTTATCCTAAAATTCTCATTGGAGGAAGAAGTGCTCTTGCCTTGGAGCACCGGAGCATGGTCCTGTATTCATCTCTGCGGTTTCCAAGGAAGCCCTTTCTTTGTCGAGCTTGGAAACCCTTCATAGAAGAGGACTTAGAGAATACTCGACACAATAATTCAATCTTGTCATTACCATCGGTTCCTTCATCACCACCTTGTGAATGCAACGCTTTAGACGCATTGTTAGCTCGGTTGGAGAGATAGCTTGCGGAGGATTTTCTTAGAGAGGCTATAGGTCAAGTTCAATGACTTTGCTATCCCTATACGGATGATCATTCGAAAAGAAACAAGAGTCTCAACCATGCGATCAACACGCATGTATGGTCGGTCCTCTACAAAATCCTTCCCCATGCTTGGTTTCTGAAAGTGAAGAGTGCACACAAAATACACACGATACTCACAAGTATCGACTTTCGAAAACTTGTAGTTATTCAATTGGCTTGATACATCTTTACCTTAGTGGATCCACGATCCACATTCAGACATCAATCATGTCTGCAAGCAGGGGAATTGGTGCGGCGGTTTACTAAAACGTGTTAGGAAGTCATGGACGGTTGAGTGAGGCGGAGAAGTTGAAGCTTGTATAAATAGGCACCGGGAGCATGGTCCTACAAAAAACCGTATTGCATCAACCGTAAGCCGAAGCCCTTTTCTTTTTCGTCCTAAGATCAACCCAGCTTGGGAAACCTTCTTGGTTTAGAATGGGACTTGCAGAAGATCTACAAGCACTCACCGCACGTGCATTTGTTGAGTTTAAATTCAATACTACCAAATTCTGCGGGAGTAGTTTTCACCCATGTTTTGTATTCATCTCACGGAAGCCCCTTTCTTTGGATGATCATTCGAAAATCATTCGAAAAGTCCCTGTTCATGCTTTTAATCCTGAAGGGTTGAGTATTATTGCTAGTGTTGTTGGGAAGCCATTACTACTTGATGGACCTACTGCAACTAGAACTAGGATGGCTTTTGCAAGAGTCTGTGTGGAAATCAATCCAAAGTCTGAACTGAAGAAGGCAATCCCAGTTGTGTTTGAGAATGGGAAAGAATGTGTTGTGGATGTTGAGTATGTTTGGAAGCCACCACAGTGCTCAAGGTGTTCGACCTTTTGCCACAATGAAAGCAAATGCCCTTTGAAGCAAGTGTCTCCACCAACAACATCTATTCCACCTAAGCTTAAAGAGCGGGTCATTCCAGCGACAGCAGTGTCAAGCCACTTGAATCAGGATGTTGTTATGCAATCGAGCTTCAATCCTACAAAAGAATGGACCATAGTATCTCATAAGCGGAAAGCTGCTAAAGTTGGAGGTGAGGAGAGGTCTGTTGGTACAACTCCTGAGGTTCAAGTTTCCCCAATGTTTCCACCAGGGTTTGAACAGGGCAGGGTTCATGTGGAAGCAGGGACATGTAACTCCCACCAGAATTACTTTTCACCTCTATTTGATGCTGTTGTGACTAATGGGGAGGAGGATGTAGTCTCTACTGGAGACCAGCCAATGTTAGAAATCACAAACACCTGTGGGGGAGAGGCATTGCTTCCTGGTGCTCCTAGTGCTGATACTTGCAGTGTTGGGGCTAAGAATGGCACAAAAAGCAGTTCCGGTAAAGCTGGAGGTTCTACATCCATGGGTGTTAGAGGAGCTGACCTTAAGAAAATAGGTCGGATTAGGCAGTCCCCTTCAAGACTTGCCAATCATGATTAATATAGGATGTTGGAATACAAGAGGGCTTAATGACCCTCTTAAGCAGGTAGAGGTACGTAATTTAATTAGAATGAATAACATTAAAATTTGTGGTTTAGTAGAAACTCGTGTTCAAGCTATGAATAAAGATAGAGTGAGGAACAATATTCAACCATCTTGGTCGTATATGGATAACTATGATCACCATGCTTTGGGTCGTGTTTGGCTCATGTGGGATCCCAGTTGGGCCATAGTTACTTTTCTTTGCAGCTCCGATCAGTATGTGTTTGTTAGGGTGTCTATCCAAAATGGTCCCTGGTTTGTCCTTTCTATTGTGTATGGGCACAACTCTGAAGTTCTGCGAGAAGAATTGTGGAGTAAGATATCTAGGTTCGCTGAATCTAATTTCCTTCCTTGGTGTCTTTTAGGGGATTTTAACGCTTGTCTGTTTGCACATGAGAAGGAGGGAGGGGCTCCTATTTCTATTGATAATCTCACTAGTTTCCAGAATTGTTTACAGGAAGCTCAACTATTTGATTGCCCTTATGTGGGTTGTTTTTACACTTGGTCCAATAAACAAGATGCTAACTCTAGGATCACCTGCAAGCTAGACAGAGTTCTCATCAACTTAAAATGGATTGAGCTGTTCCCAGATTCCATTACTGACTTCCTGACTAGTGGGGTTTCTGATCACTCTCCCATTTTATTCAGTGTGTTTGCTGGTAGGGGGGCGGGGCCTAAGTCTTATAGATACTTCAACACGTGGGCTGAGGAAGAGGATTTCCTTGCTGTGGTGGAGGAAGCTTGGAGTTTGGAAGTTCGAGGCACTCCAATGTATAGATTTGTCTCAAAGTTGAAGAACGTGAAGCATTACCTTATAGCCTGGAGGAAGAGGAAGTTCTCTAATTTTAGTGCTCAAGTGGGTGCTGCTAAAACCCATCTTGTTAACACTCAAAAAGCCTTACAAATGACTCCTTTATGCCCTGTATCCATAAATAATGAAAGAGCTGCAGTTCAGGATTATGCGAAGAAAGTCAGATATGAAGAATCCATGAAGAAGCAACAGTCCAGAGTGCAGTGGTTGAAGTTGGGTGACAACAACACCCCTTTTTTCCATAAATCCATAGTAGAAAGGAGGGCTAGGAACAGGATTCTAGTTCTCTATGATTCTGATGGTACGAAACTCACTTCTGATGATGAGATTGCCAAGGAATGTGTCACTTATTACTCTGATTTGTTTGGGCAACATTCGGATATCCCTTTCAATGTTTCAGCCTGGGACCAGATAGACTTGAGTCATTATGTCACTGAGGAGGAAGCAAACTCTCTAACTAAGCTGGTTACCGCAGATGAGATTATTTATGCGCTGTCTACCATTGAATCTGATAAAGCGCCGGGGCCGGATGGATTCTCCTCACATTTCTTTAAATGCAGTTGGAGAATTATTGGGCAAGACTTTATTAAAGCAGTAAAGAGTTGTTTTTCAAGCGCTAAGTTGCTAGGGGAGGTAAATGCTACGCTTGTTTCCTTGGTCCCTAAGATTACTAATGCCTCATATTTGAATGATTTCAGGCCTATTGCGTGTTGCAATGTGATGTATAAGTGCATTGCAAAAATCTTGACCATCAGAATGAAACATGTTGTGAAGAAACTGGTGAGTCCTTGTCAATCGGCTTTCATATCAGGTAGGTCCATACAGGACAACATTATGCTTGCCCATGAGCTCCTTCGCAACTATCACAGGGATTCTGGTCCTCCTAAATGTGCTGTCAAGATAGATTTGCGGAAAGCTTATGATTGCATCAGGTGGGATGCCCTTATCATTACTCTCCAAAAGTTTAAGTTTCCACAGAAGTTCATAGATTGGGTAAGAATGTGCATAACTTCTCCTAAATTCTCAATCATGGTAAATGGGACAGCATACGGATATATTGAGGGAAAAAGAGGTATCAGGCAGGGATGCCCTCTCTCACCTTACCTTTTTGTTCTCATAATGGAAGTGTTTAATTCCTTAATGCTTGAGAAGGTGAGAATGGGGTGCCTATCCCTTCATCCGAGGTGCAGAAACCCGGTAATCACCCACTTGTGTTTCGCAGACGATCTTCTCGTATTTATGAAAGGGGATATTCAATCTGCTAGAGCCCTAGCTGCTACTCTTACTACTTTCTCAAGCAGAACTGGATTGATTGTGAACAATAGGAAAAGCATTGTCTTCCTCTCTTCAGTCGACTCTACCTCAGCCATAAGTATCAAGTCTGTTTTGGGGTTTGAAGTTGGTTCTCTTCCGGTTAAGTATTTGGGTCTGCCCCTCCTCTCCACTAGGCTCTCACACAATGATTGCACGCCGCTTGTGGATCACATTATCTCTAGAATCAAGTCTTGGAAGGCTAGGACTCTCTCCTTTGCAGGGAGGGTGCTTCTTATTAAAGTAATCTTGAGTAGTATGCTTATTTTCTGGATATCCTGTTTTGTTCTTCCTAAGAAGACTATAAACATTATCAATTCAATTTTCAGAAGATTCCTGTGGTCAGGTATTGATATGGTTTATAAGCAATCCGCTGTTGGATGGACTACTGCTTGTCTTCCCCATGATGAAGGTGGGTTGGGAATAAGGTGCATAGAGACTACTAATACTGCTTCAAATCTTAGACATGTCTGGGACATTGTGAGTAACAAGGATACCATTTGGGTTCATTGGGTGAAGCATAATCTGATTAAGGAAAAAGACTTCTGGCACCTAAAGCCACCTCCTGACTCTTCTTGGTGTTGGCGGCGAATTCTGGATCATAGAGCCGTGGCTAAGCAGTTTGTTCTTCATCTTATTGGGAACGGGGAGAGTACCAAACTATGGAAGGATAGGTGGCTGATCCAAGGTAATATACTACACTTGTTCCCACCTCATCTCTTGTATGACTCTAATCACCATCTGGAGGCAAATGTGAGTAGCTGCTTGGAAAATGGCCAATGGAACTTTTCCCCCAACTTAGCAAATGTGTTAGGAGACACTATATTGGATATTCTTAAGGTTAAGACAGATTTTTTGATTGAAGACAGGATTGTGTGGACTGCTGGGATGACTGGGGACTACTCCCTGAAGGACACATATAATGCTCTCAGACAACATGGGCCTAAGAAAGTTTGGCAGACTCTTGTGTGGTTCCCTTATTGCATCCCCCGTCATTGTTTTATAGTCTGGATGGCCTTACACAGGAGATTGAAGACTAGATTTAAGTTGTTGTCTTGGGGAATGGATGTAGACCCTGTGTGTGTGTTGTGCAACTTAATGCTTGAGGATGACTTCCACCTTCTTTTTAAGTGCAGCTATTCTTCGTCTATATGGTGCCAGCTGCTGCCAATGCTGGGACTCAATGCTACAAGATTCTCTGATTGGGACGATCAAGTAAAGTGGTGTGTGACCCACTTCTGTGGGGGAAGGTCTGTTGGTACCCTGAGGAAGCTAGCTTTTAATGCTTATATTTATCATGTGTGGTGTGAGCGTAATAGAAGAATCTTCGCCAATAAATCTCTACCTCCTGATATTCTATTGCAGAACATCTCTGATGATGTTAGGTTCAAACTGGCGTCAATTGATACTACAATGGTGGATAATAACGAGAATAGGGACCTAGCTTCTTGTTGGGGCTGCCGTCCAATTTTCATCGTACATGTTCAGGTTGCAACTACTTGGGTTAAACCAGCTACTGGGGAGGTTGCAGTGAATACCGATGGGTCTGTTAGAGGAGATGATGCAGGTTTTGGGGCTCTTATAAGAGATGAAGTTGGCATGCCAGTTGGTGCTGTTACTGGCAGCTCCACCCCTGGTTCTATTACTTTGCATGAGCTGCAAGGTGCCGAGGCTGGACTTAAGCTTGCTATCATGAAGGGGTGCTCTAGAATTTCTCTTCGCACCGATTCAAAGACTGTGGCTTCCTATTTTCAGAAAACAGATCCAAAACCACCATGGACTTGTCATCATGTTTGGGAATCTATCAAGAGATTGCGCGGGAATTTTCAGGCCTGCACTGCGGTACATACCTATAGGGAAACAAACAAGGCAGCTGACTCGTTGGCAAGCCATTACCCCATAGGGGAGTTTGTTGAAATCGATCCAAATTCCTTCTCTGAGGATTTAAAGAAGATTATTGAGAATGATGCTAAGGGAAAGGTTTACTTTAGGACCTGCTAATTAGATGGGTGTGTTATGAGGGGTTCCTCTGTTGAGGGGTTGTTTTCAGTTTTGTAGCTAGGTTTGCTTTCTTGGTTCTGTTTTTCGGTTTTTTTCCTGTTGGTTGGGGTTCCCTTAACCCCCTCTCTTTTCCAAAAAAAAAAAAAAACAATCAACAATATTTTTCAAACAATGGGTTTAAAATGAAGGCACACAACTTATATCACAATTGTCCATGTATTTCTAGAAAATATCACATTTATTTATCGTATGCTTAACACATAAGATATATTTTTATGATTAAGTCCAGTAGTAGATACACTGTCGTAATATAAATTGATCCAAAAAGTCTTATTATTTTATAAAGTTTTACGTCGATATGTTTGCTCTTGTTAAATATATTTTTTGAGTTCACCTTTTGGTTCTATTACACTTTTAATCATCATAATCTAATAATAAGATATATATCTGTTTAGTTGTGTTAAGAAGATGGCCTAAAAAGAAAATTCTAATTTTTCTCTTTTCTTCCATATATAGCCTTACATAGGAGCATTATCTCGAAGATTAACTTTGATGCATCAATTGCTCAGGACCGTCCCTGTGTCAGATTAAAGTATATGGGTAGAAAACTTGATTCATGATCAATAACATCCAAGTGTAGTTGAGTCGTATATATATCTTACAAAACAACATTCACGCACCTTTCCAATCATGTTTGCATTAGAGAAATCAAGCTCAGAAGGGTCGACTTCCCAATCACACTTGTTTGGCTGTGGTGGTGGAACAGGCTTAGGTTCATAATGACTACCGTTTTGACCCTGTCTCATATTAAGAAAAATAGGAATTGGTTATGATGAATATAATAATATAAGTAGATAAAAAAATAAAATAAAGAACTTACATAGGACAAACCACCATATGATTTCAATAGTTCGGCCATGGTATGCTTTCGAGCTCCCTCTGCATCAGCCAGGGGCTTCCAATAAGAAGGAAATATTATTTTAGAAAATTAAAGATGCAAACCGGGTTAGGATGCATACTCAAGTTTAAACAACGACCACATACGTATTAACATTGAACATTACCAAATTATTTTTTTTCATTATGTTTTTCGTAAATTCATTGTGTACGAGAATGCAGTACAGACAAATGAGAATCCAATTTAAGCAAAATTTAATGTTAGTTTTATATTTTGCGTGTGCATTTGATCCTATGAATCTAAAGAAACGCAAAAAATAATGAATAATTGAGAAAGCAGAGGAAAGCACAAAGAGGTTCACCGTATTTTTCCAACGATCTTGTGCATTAACATCAGCGCCATATTCAAGAAGACATTTAGCAACATGAATCCAACCATGTAAAGAAGCTACATGTAACGGAGTCCTCTGATCATAATCTCTAGCAAGAATCAATGATCTATCTTCTTCTAAAAGTTTTCTTACAGCCGATGCATCATTTTGATGTGCATGCCATAATATCATAGACGTCCTACTTACCCTTACCTTCTCCTTCAATTTTTGCAGTGACTTAGCTTTCGCCTCTGCATCTGCTGCGGCAGACGATGATTCTCCATCACCAGTTTCGTCAAAATCTTCTCCAGCATTACTCATTGTAAGGAAATCTTTTCCAATTAACAATGAAATATTTGATCTGTAAAATTAGTTTTATCTCTCTCTCTCTTTTTTTTTTTTTTTTTGTTAAGTGGTTAACTTTATTTCTTCGATTTTTATGGGGGTGACACTTTTGAAGAGAAAATCAAGGATTATATTTTGTCCAAAAAAGACTTGTTTCTTTTTAGTTTATCTCTCCCCATGTTTCCTTGTTTGAGTTTATCTCTCATTGGAGTGTTTGTTTTCTGCCAATAAATAGGGAGCTATCACTAATTTGGGACTAAGGATTGTATAGTTTATTTGAGACCATGTTGAGAAACACTTGTGTCCCCTAGTTAGTAATTCTCCGAATCATTCCCGAATGATTCGCGAACGTATCCGAACTGACCGCATCCGAATGATACTTCCGAACTATTTGAACTCCGAACCTAGTTCCGGATTAACGGACCTCACGAATGATTCGCGAACGTATCCGAACCAAGAAGGTGCCGAATCCGAATGATACTTTCGAACGGGATTGAACGACCAACCTCGCTCTCCCGTGAAAGCGAGGTAACTCTCGACTAGATTGGAGTTCGTTGATTGGTTTTTGTTTGATTTTGTATATACTTTATATTTAAATACAATTATTCATGGGTTAAAATTTTCTATTAGTAGTTGTTTAACCGGTGTTTTATGTGTTGATTTTTGTTTAAAAGTCTAAAAACTCGTTTTGTAATACATTTATGCGATTAAATTGTTTACTTCTTGTTAAATAATCACGCCAAAATGTTTTCTTCCATCTTATAAATCATATCAAATAAAGTTAGTCTCGTAATAAGTTCATAATACTCATCAATTTATCATATATGTAACCTGAATTTTAAGTGCCGAACTCACATTTATAAAACGAATTTGCACGTACGTATGCCGTTCCGAACTACTTGTCGAACAACGAACCGTTGACCGGATTTTTGACGTGTGTCAAAACCTAACTAGGTTGTGTCCTACTCCGCACATCCCTCAAAAAGTGAGTCTAACGGTATTTGTATAGTTTTTTCTTAAACCAAAAAAAAAAAAAAAAAAACATGATGTTTTTTTGTGGTGAACTTGGAATTGACATATCCTACAAACTAAAAGACGGACATTTGTAATTTTACGCAATAAAAGTGTTTCTTAAAATTCTGAGCAACGAGTATAAACATAATTACCAAATTCTTTAAATTTCTTAGAGAAATTTTTATCAAAACTAGTTATTACTAAGGATTTGTTTGGAAAAATAGTAATGAAAACGAAAAGATTACTTATTTTGAAACAAAAATAAATAGGAATAAACTTACATTTTATGGGAAGAAAAGAGTATTACTTAACTCATGTGGCAAGAGAAGATCAAACCGGGTGACTTGACTAATTAATTATGATACTTCTTTTTGAAAATAAAGTTAGATTGCTTTATAATTTAAATGAGTTGCACTGACAATCATCCCAGAATGAGCCCTATCTGCTAAAAATAAAATTAGTCGAACAAGGTGGTGGGGTGTCAATCTAGAATGTAGTTGATGCGGATTGATTATGGGAGCTGTCTTGTCTGCTCCCTATTTGCCAACGCAATAGCTTCGCTTATTTACATTATATATTTGTGAACCTCCTTAAGATTGGGGTGTACACCTTATTATTGGCTGCTCATTTACTAATAATTGTCAATTTATATTTTGTTGGCAATCTTGTGTATAAACTGCAATAAAATAAAAAGAGAAGAAGAGATATGCAAACCCAATTAGACGAAACCAAAGTCGAGGCAAGGATTATATCCTCTAGCCTTAAGACAGATTCACCCCGCACTGGTGCTTACGGATTATCGATGTCTGTCTCCCAGGATATGACGACTTTCTTCTCGATGTAGTAGCACTCCAAACTTCGAGAAACGGCGAACCAAACTTGAAGTGATGAACTCTCTCTTTAACATAAACTAAATCAATGATTTCTAGTGAATGCAATAGAATAAAAACTAGTTTTCTGATTGATTGTACTAACCTAACAATGCAGGGTATTTATAGATGTTAATCATACCTCTTCGATGAACCAACGCGATTCTTCATGGAGTTCCCATCAAGGGTTTTGTCTGAAAGGTTGTATCCTTTCACGATTGGGATATGTCTTTTCTAAAACTAAAACTAAACTATCCCAACTCTCTGGACCGGATTATTAATAGGACCAAACCTATTAATCCCAAACCCTACTCCTATAGGTATTACAAGAATTTTCCATCCATATAATAATTGTAACCAATTTTCCAACATATTTTAAATTGGTATTTGCATTGGAAATACGAAGGACAATATTGATACTCCATTAGGAATATGAATGAGTTAATTATCCCGAGAAGAGGTTGTTGAAGTAAAGCGTGGACCATTAGGAAAATTACTACCATAGATGTCGTGGTTAACATTTTTTTGCTAGGTCCAAAAATTCATTTAATCAATACAAAAATTTATAAAAAATAGAATAATTAAACTCTCGTGGCGGAAACTAAAAACCAAATTTTATAAAGAATCACTTAGGAATTTTAGTTGTCTTAGGATTCGAGAATCATATTAATGTGAAATGACGAGGGTACCCAAATACACAAAGGGAAAAATATCGTTTGGTCCTTTTTTAGGTGGTCCCATGCCTGTTTAGTCCTTTGGAAAGCGCCTTTACTGTTTGGTCCATTATAATTTAAAAATATAAAACAGACAAAATTACCCTTCCGTGTTAATTTTTACTTATTTTCTTGTAGCAGTTCATTCGTCAAAATGAACTCCTGTTAATTTCTACTTATTTTTTCAGAAAACATATAAACCAGAGTTCATTCCAGAAATGAACTCCATATTAAAACTTAAAAAAACCAGACTTCATTCCAGAAATGAACTCCATATAAAAACCTAAAAAAACAGAGTTCATTCAAGAAATGAACTCCATATAAAAACCTAAAAAAATAGAGTTCATTCCAGAAATGAACTCCATATAAAAACCTAAAAGAACAGAGTTCATTCCAGATATGAACTCCATATAAAAACCTAAACACACAAATCTTCATCTTCTTCATCGATTTCAACAGCAGCAACAACATCAATCGTCATCAAAACAACAGCAACAAACATCATATCGTCTTCATCATCTTCGTTTCAATCTTCATCTTCTTTGACAGCAGCAGAAAAAGTTAAAATCAAATCTTGTGACGAAGAAACACATAAATCTATCGTCGTCTTCATCATCTTCATCGTGTTCATCATCATCTTCAACCACAACAGCATCAAACAGAGAAGAAAAACAAAGAATCTTGTCGCAAGTCGTCGTCTTGTTCATCATCTTTATATACTCATCGTCTTTATCATCTCTGCAAGTCGTAATAATCATCTCTACAAAATCAAAACCCTAAAACTCACACAAATCTTCATAGTTTATGCAGCAACAGCAGAAGAAAAAAGAGAGAGAGAGAAACTAGATCTGAAAATATGGAGGTGAAAGAAAGTAAATCTGAAAATGATTTCCTCTCTCTTGATAATTGAGTATATATGTCCTGGGGTGACGTCATGGATGATGTAATGGTCCCAAAAGGGTATTTCTGTCACTCCAAGATGACAATTACATCATCCATGACGTCACCCTAGGACCAAACCATAATTTTTAGGACCAAACTATAATATATTTTTTCAAAAAGGACCAAACAGACAGTTGACTGAGTCAACTGGACTAGACTCTCTCTAATATATTATTATTAGGACTAGATGGTATTTCCTACATACACAAATTGCAAATTGGGCATTAGCCAGTGAATAAAGCTAAATGGTGTGCAAGTTAGGGGATTCTGCATAAGCCACTTGCATCACCAAGGATGGTGCAAGACAAGAATGGCATGAGCTTGGTTGGTGCACTCTTGGCAAAGGCAAGACCAGTGCATGCATTCATCTCATGGACGAAGCGAAGTAAATAAGTTGAATTATGCTTGCAATGGCCTATGTGCAAATCCAAGGCATGCCTTATGCCTGGACAGGACTCGGAATTTTGTGATGCATGAAAATTGCATCTATGTTAGATTTTATGACCTTGAACCCTTTGCAGAACAAAGGCAAGTTAGAAATGTGAGATGCTGCGTATAGAAGCATGTTTAGGCATCATGCTTAAAAACATAACTTCTAAGGAAAATCGGCGTGTATTTCCCTGTTAGAGGTGGAGATTTATGGATCGATCACTAGCATCATAGTGGTGCGTCAGGGGCTCATGGCCTGCGAGGCGTCGCTCTGCGGGGGTGATTTTTTGGTCTGCCATAGTTGGTATCAGAGAAAGTACCGAGATAATACTATGGACTGCGCAATGGACTCGTCAGTACTACAGAATTCTCTTTGAAAGAAAAATGGTAAGTTGGAAGAGTAATCCAACTTTTGCAGAAAAAGAATTTGTAACGACAATGCCAATTACTTTTGGTATCATGTTAGAATTAGTCGCATGGTGTGAGTTTGCCAGGCCTTAAATGGCGACGCACCGTATAGTTGGTGACCCGGAGGACCATTTGGGATGGTAGGTAGACAATGAGACTGATCTTCCCTAGTCGTTTAGAACAATGTGAATTGCTAAGCCGGCTAGCTCCCACTTCCGAGCCGCAACCCGAAAGACCATCTGAGACGGTGGCTTGCGTCCGACTGATCTGGAATAGATTTTAGTCCTCACAGTACTGCTAAGATATTGCTTGTCGAAATTGATGTCCCTTGACAAACTGCGAACCTTGGGAACTCCTGAGTGTCATGGTATGTGACGTGCACTTAGGATACTGTATTGAGATATCCTTTTGTCCTTCCTGAGTATATGGTATGGGACGTATGCTAGGGGATCCAAATTGATATTCTCAGAATTGTTGCGGAATGTCTTGGGATTCATGCTGTGTGGTATGTGACGTCTGCGATTTTTAAGCATCATGGTATATGGCATATGTTTAGGAAATCCAAATCAATGAAGTTTGTCCACAATAGTTTTTATTTTGAATTTCGGGTACGAAATTCATTTAAGGGGGTGATGATATAATACCCGCACTTTTCGCATGGCACATGGTCAAAGATGCATCAGTTAAACGAGATGAAGTCTCTTATCAAGCTTGTGTTGCGTGTTTTGGGAATCTTGTCCATGACTGAAATTGCACCATTATGGTACATCACGCCAGTGGGTAGCTGGCCGAGAGAGATATTGCACCATTACGGTGCGATACTCAAGCTGGCCATCGGGCCAGAACAGAATAGCGCACCATCATGGTGCATTACAAAAGGGTGCATGAATAACGACCATGAATAGTGAGGCATGCATGTCAAAGTGCTCCCCATCTCTAATTTGTAGAAATCTCCCTCCTTTAAAACACTAAGTCATATGAGCTCCCACGTCGCACGGTGAGTATGACACCCCCCTCAAATTAAATTAGATAAAAGCTTTCACACAGAGCAATTCTGGAGAGGACAAGTGGTGGAACTCTATTGATCGAGACATAAAAAACTGGATTATACTCTGTTTACACCATATATTTAACTGGCCGTTAATAGCGCCGTTAGGGCAAAAGGTGGTAGACAATACTTTTGTCAGAATTTAGAAGTACTTAATTTGTTACACTCTGATTACATCAAATACTTAACTGGACGTTAAGTAACAACGTCAAGGTGGAGAATACTCCCGTCAAAACTAACCCAAATCATTACACAACCATAAACTCGATTGTTTGTTTTGTTTTTCCATCAAAACTCGATGAGATTTCCTCTCATTCTCCCGTTCACCTGAGAAGAAAATCAACAAAGCAGCGGCTGCTTCTGCTGCTGATTCAGATCGAAACATAGGAAGAGATTGAGATATTAAAGAGAGAGATTAAGAGTGAATCGGAACAACAGCGGACTTCCATTTATCAATAACAACAGCGAACCCTAGAAATTGCTTCTTCTCTGTTCATGAATTACATCTCCAATTACTTCTCAAACCCCAACTGCAATCTCGAATTCAAACTAAACCCATGTCTTACAACCACATGAACTCTTAGATTCATTCTTAATCTTCTCTAATTCCACTCAGTAATCCATGGAAGTGACATCTTCTTCATAGACTTTCTTATCTATGCTCAAATCCATCTAAACCCATCTATGATTCATCATCAACTACTGTGAGATCTCAAGAAGCTCGATCGGAAACCAAATTTGGTGCCTTGACACAAAGTAAAATCAGAAAGACGATGCTGAGGAAGAGAATAAGAAGGTAACCATATATTTTTTTATTTTAATTCTTTGTTTGTATCGATGTTTTTAGATTTCTGAAATATTTTGTAAGTATTAATCACTGTTTATATCAATACAATATCTTCATTAGTGCTGAAATACTGAGGACATAATCTTAATTTTGATAAGAATGGAGCACATTTTTTTATCATGTTGATGTCTGAATTATCCAAATTAATTGGTATTTGAATCATGCTAATAGATATGGTATAATAGATTTTTATGAAATGCAACACAGAGGGTACGTTGATCTATGATACCGTTGTTGTGTAAGAATGGAGCATATTTTTGCTAACGACGTAGAATCCAATTTGGCATTCTTTGCATAGAGGAGTTGAATCCAATTTTGCTGCAGGAAACTGCTGGGTTAAAAAAGGAGGTGGTTTGACTTCTGCTCAAAGGTCAAGGATGCATGCAAGGTAGAAGTAAAGTTTTATTTCATTATACATCTTCTTAATTAACTAATATATATGTATAAGTCAAAAAGTGATTTCTGCAAGATATCTGGTGGATCTTTGCGTGATAGATTAGTTTGTTTCAATTGGTCATTTACTTTGCTACACAATGCTGAAACTCCCTGGCCACCAACTGGCACTTTCCTTAAGGTTTGATTGGAATCATTTAGCAGTAGTATTACTTTCCTCTTCATGAGGTTAACTTTCACCTATTTTTTGAACTGCAGATGATACTCATGATACCCATAACGGGTTCAAGCTGAAAACGGGTATGTGCTCACTGTTTCTAAGCTACCATAAATTTTAGTATATGTAATTATGTATTAATGTTTTATCTGCTCACTGTTTTATGGCCATCAAATTTCCTTGAGATTGTATTGTTGTTTTAGCCATTTAGATAAATCTGATCAATTTAGCCTAATTCTTAAGCATCCTTGAAATCCAGAAAGTATACATTATCTATTATAGAATACTGAAAATTTTCAAGCTTTTTATGTATAGCTGAAGTACTTAATTATTGATGACTGATCTCTCCTGATTTAGTTTACCCATAAATGGTACCAATTGACAATTAGTCATTATAAAAGCCGATATTTTGTTCATTGAAATAGAGCAATTAGTCATTATAACAGGATGGACGTCTAAGAGCTAATGCGAGATAGCCGTGATGAATTTAGTACAAAGAGATCACATTGATATAATGATGTGGTAAGTTTGTACTATTACAGGTATAAGTAATTTTTACAACTCTAAACTTTTATATCTTTACACATTTCTGGGTAAGATGTGCATCTAGCCATAGATTATTGCAGGTAAGTATTTTAAAACATCATTGTAGATATCCGAGAATAAGGGAGAGCCAAGATATGATATCTATTGTGGAGGAAAAAGGGGTTGTTGATACTGCAGTAAAATTGTTGCACAACCAACACATGACTGAGAAGCAAAATGGCAGCAACAGATGGAGCGGTGGATTTTGATGCAACATTAGTTATGGATCCAAACTGAATTGGGTTACTGTTTCTACATCTAATATTTACTGCTTTTAAAAGCATTTGTGATTAAATGTATCAATATTAACCCGATATCAGTTTGAGAAAGATAGACGACAGGAGAAGTTATTTGTATGCATTGACAGGGGCTGGGTAAGTTGACGTTCTCCATTACTATTATGGTCAGTCATGTGGAATTGTGTTCTCCATTAAATATCTGTCTAAGTGGTCAGAAATCGAAAAGATTGCTTCCCTCACCTGCCTTGGTATTGATTGCAGTGAGTCTCTTGCTTTATGGTAAGGTCAAAACTCAAGTTCCCTCTCTTGCTAATGTTGTATTGCATTTCGATTTGTTTTATATATGCTGGCATAACTCATAGGTTGTCATGGAAGGCAGAATATAAACTATCTGAAGCTCTTGGTGTTTTATTAAGGGTACTATTTCCAATACGTTGTTTGTTGCTTAATCGTTTTAATTCTCTTTTTTATGTGTATGATTTTTGGTTCAGGGATTCATTTTTGTTTTTTTGGTCATTTGATAAGTTACTTTCAAATCCAGCGACGATGGATCCATCTACCAAATAATAATAAATCACAAAGATTTTCATAGCTTCCGTCTTGAAGCTATTTTATTATTTTTGGATTGCAAAACAGGTATTTCGTTGATTTCCCTTGATATCTTACGTCTTGAACAATATGCTTTGAATTAAGATGTTCATGCAGGGAGTTGTGAAACGAAATGGAGCATGAGTTTGACTATGTTTTGAAACGAAACAGGGAAGAAATAGTGGGATTTGTTTTCAGGGAGTTGTGATTGTGATTGTTGTCACCGAATCAAAAATCCTAAGCGATGGGGTGATTGTGATTGTTGTGAATCAAAAATCAAGCCACCAAGCCACAAATAAAAATGCATCGTGACGGGGCGGGGCAAAGCCCCGCGAGACAGGGCGAAGCCACATCACACCAAATCAAATATCCTAAGCGACAGGGTGAAGCGAAGCCGAGCCACACCAAATCAAATATGCACGACTGGGCGAGGCGAAGCCACATCACACCAAACCAAAAATATATATGGTAAAAAAAATGATGGGTAGTTTTGGTGTCCGCCCGGTGCGTAGCACGGGCACAAAATCTAGTGTTAATAAGACATATATAAGAAGGGGTAGTTGGTTATAGGTGCATTGTGCGGAGATGCACCATTAAGCTTCATAGCTTAGACGGTGAAGCCTATATAATGCGAAAACATCATTATGGCGCGTTGCTTACTCGAAGAGAGCTTCACGATGCTTAGGCATCATCATTATGACGTTGCGAAACTAAGAGTGCACCATGTTAGAGCATTGCTCGGTTGAACTCGCAAGCGTTGCCATCTCAAGCTTGTTTGTCAAGTTTAGTTGATCAAAACTATATACTTGATTTCTAGTCTACTTATAGCTATGTCTCAGATTAAGATAAAATGTGTAGTTGAGCTTTAGACTTCACGGTGTTCACGAATTGAAGACGAAGATCTACTGAGGAGCTTGGAGGAACTTCATCAACAAAAGGTATGTGGAGATTAAAACTTATCTATCACTCATAAGTCTATTCCATTCTATCTTTTAATGATATTAAGTCATACAACTATATAGACTTTTACATTATACACATTTGATATTTCGAGCCGAGTTTATCTCGCTTATTTATTTCTCGAAATATGTGTTGGAAGCTTTTTGATTTAACTATGTTCATCATATCCTTGAAGAGTTTAGTTGGAAACAATATATTTGTTGGAAACTAAATATTAAGTCAAAAAATGATCATGTGAAAATTACCTTGAACATCTTACATGATTTGTGTGAGACAGTCATTTGATGTTAGCTTGGGAAGTTTCGTATTGATCATTCGACCACTTGAAAATTACTTGAAGCTAATGGTATGTGTGAGATTACCATTTTCGTCTTCTAAGGATGTTTCAATGATTGAAATGAGAGTTTAGAACAATTACCCATGTCTGGATACAACACGGTATGCATACCTAGTATGCGAACTGTTTTGTAATGATTCAGGTCCGGAACTCTTGTTTGCCTACCTAGTATGCGAACGGGTTTACCTGAGTTGGATCCGGAACGGTTGTTCGCGAAACCGGTTTGCAAACGGCTTGACTAGGCCAAGGTCCGGAGTTGCTGTTCGCGTACCCGGTTTGCGAACACAGTGGTTAAGTTCTAAAATCGGTAATGTATGATTCTCATACTCGTGAACTAAAACATTTATGATTTAAGGAATGCCAATTAACTTTGCAAACCATGGATTAATGTTTATGAATTAATTCTTGTATAAGTACTTTGAACGATTACAAATCAATCAGATTTTGTTTCAATTTTTTCATATATATAAGCTATGTCACTTCGAAAAAGTCTGGCTAGCTTTGGCTATTACTCAGCCAAGTATATCGTGGTAACCTGGATAAGACTGGAGACAGTCCATGACTCTACTAATTCCTATGAGAAATCAAAACATGTTACATGGGGGAATCATTCATGGGCATTGGTCTGGTGGTTTACAACAACGTGTGGCATGGCAACATCCCATCATAAAGAAGTTACAAGTAGTTGCAATGGTTGAGAGCATTTAAAAGAAGTGGCTAAGTAATGGAACGATGGTTTACGGGTTTCCAGAAACTTTCCTAACATCATGGGCGTAACCACACCGTTATCCCACTATCCCCATCTCTCCACAACCTCCACTATTTACGAGGAAACAGTGAGTGTTCCCTACAACTATAAATAGACTACCTTGTCTATTAAGAAGACAAAACAAGTTTATCATTCCCAAGTTCTTCTTCTTCCATAATTCAATAACCTCACACGCAATAGAATCACCACTGATTTCCTCAACTTTTTTTGCTTTCCCTCCCCTAAGATCAACCCATTTTTTTTCTTTGTAATCGAAGCAAAATGTGAACGGCCAACTTCTTGGTTTAGGCTCGTTTTGTACGATTTTGATTTTCGAACCTAAAGAAAGTACTTTGACAGTACATTGTTTTACCTACGAGCGATTTTTGGGTATTAACAAGCATCTGAGTCAAAGCTTCCTTATACCCTATTAACATTTCCTCTGCCTAGAAGAATTATTTTCTGGGGTACCCTACTATTTTCCCATTGTTGGGTCTTTTTGGCGATGTCATTCAAAAATGTCATCGCCTGGTCAACAGTCTTATTTTCAAACCCACCTGTACACAAAGACTCAACTATAGTTGTTGTTAGGTAATCTAAACCCTCACAAAGGATCTGAACTAACCTTACTTTTTCTAAGCCGTGATGAGGACATTGTGACAGTAAATCATTGAACCTTTCCAAATACCTATATAAAGATTCTCGCTCGTGTTGAGCAAATGTGCAAATCTGCTGCCTAATAGATGATGTTTTATGCCGAGGGAAAAATTTATTGAAAAAGGCATATGTAATTTGTTCATATGTTTCAATTGACTCGGAAGTCAAACTATACGACCAAGATTTGGCTTTATCTTTCAGGGAGAAAGGAAATAACCTAAGTTTTAGTTCTCATCATCTAGGTTTTTAATCCTCAGAGTACTACAAATTTCCACAAAATCCCTAACATGGAAATAGGGGTTTTCATTTTCCTTCTCTAAAAAGATTGGGAGCATATGTAAGGTCACAGGTTTTAGTTCATATGTTGCATCAGTTTTAGCTAACTTAATGCACGAGGGACGAGTGGTCCTAGTAGTATTCAGCAAGGCTTTCAAAGTTGCCATTTCTGGTACTGTTGGAGTACAAGGGATATTTTCCTCAATGTGATAAGAATGTCCAGAAAAGGACTCTCTAAATTAAGGTAATCAAGATTCTTGTTTCCTAAAATAGAACTTCTAGGTTTCTCACGCATAAACCGACCTAGAACTTCTCTCTTACGTTCTGGTATACAATAATTCACCAAAACTACGTGCACATACAAATGGTGGGCTCACTAATTCAGGTAAGCTTGGGTTACCTACAAAAAAATATACCTACAGTCAAAGACTGGTCGAATGTACAAGGCTGAGGTTTGTGGACTTTCAGCTGGTAACTCCCATAAGGCCCAAGGCACGGGTTCAGCTTACTATTCCACGAGTTTTCCTAAACTCGATGTTTCTGACGAAGGTGTAATTGGTGTGTGCACGTGTATTTTTGTATTTTCATAGTCTTAACACAAAAGAAAACCCACTGATATGGGATTCGTGGGTGGATAAAGTTTTACCTCCCGTACCATACGGGCGACGAATCGGTTGTAGTCGACTCAGGACACCGACTCCTATGTCAGTGTACGAACTTGAGGGGCCGAGAAAGTATCGTAATCGTCGTCCTTCCCTGCAGTAGTTTTTATTTAATACTACCCTTCTGTAGGGTTTAAAAATAATAAAGTCCCAAAATAATGTCAAAAAAAAAATACAAAAGAAAAAGAAAAAAAACTAATACAGTTTTCTATAAAAATAAAAATAAAAATCTTTTTCGCTCCTTTTGGATTCCTCTTTTCTTTCCTTCTTCGGCTTTGCTTTCCTTTTCTAGCGCTTTTTCTTTCCTTGTAGCTTGGCTCCAAATCTGAAAGAATCGAAAAATACCAAAGGCGTAAAAGAGAACAACAAAAAAAAATAAATCTAAACAAAATAATTAAAAAATAAATCTAAAACCTAAATACAAGTTCGTGTTGGTGGCACCAAAAATTGATGTTGTTTGTAAAGTGGTAAGAAAAGTATCGTTCACTCAGACTTGTGAAGATTCTTTTTAGATTCAAATTAAACTAGAAAACTCAAGATGAAATTGTTATCAACATAGTTGAGATAACTGAGACTATGGATTCCACCATTTAACCAATTATCAGTGATTGAATCTAATTAATATTCATGCAATTCTTTTCGTTTAAAGTGATTCTAATATGTTGCAAAAGTAGATTTTCAAAGCAACAATTGTAAATCCAAAGCATAGAACATCAAAAACTCTAGGCTAAGCATGCTCTGTCAAATGAATCACAACTGCTTAATTATTAATCCTTAAAACAATTTTAATTCAAGGAAAATAATCATAAAAGAAATTGCAAAATTCATTAAAAATAGAGTTTACCACATAATAATTGGAAAAATGGCTTCCTCCATCGCCTCAACAATGGGGTTTAGCTCCTCATATTAATCACTTGCTTAAAATATTGGTTCATAGCTCAAAAGTTGATTAAAAAGAGGTGAAAAGTGCTAATACAGAGATTCGCAACAGTTATAAGTGTTGCAATCGCATTGTTAAAGGAAACGATAATAGTAAGGTGTTGTAGAATAAACGACTGTTCTAGGGTGTGGTATGTTCTTCGTGTTCTTCCTCTACACCAGCAGAAAAATAATTCCTGCAAATCGATTTTCTCCTCTCTGCGGTCTTCTAAAGTACCCCAAACTTCTTCTAAACTTCCATCCTCCTCTCTGGGATTCGAGCACACCTTTCATACATCACAGGAACCCTCAAAACTCCGAGTAATCCTCTGTTTTTCTTTCCGTGCAAGTCACGGAAATAATTTCTTCCCTTAATTGATTCACGTGTTTCCGAGCTTTCCAACTCCTCACAAACTCTTCCTTAGTTAGATACGTATATTAGGAAAGAAAATCTCGCCTTTAGTCTCCCTGAAATTCTAAAAATAAATCATAAAGTGACCGTATAGACGCATTCTCCTGTTTTGCCTCAACTCAAGTATCTAGCAAAATCTATCTCATAAAAACAACCACAACAACATTATATACCCATATCACATATAGCCCATGAAAATCGGAGATTGAGTCTTCTTAAAACTGGTCCAAATCAACAACGCTAAATCTGCAGTTTAAATCCAATTTTTTCTCGCAAATTTTGAAATTCAAAT
The DNA here is from genome assembly GCA_023531295.1 of Papaver armeniacum. Taxonomy (NCBI): domain Eukaryota; kingdom Viridiplantae; phylum Streptophyta; class Magnoliopsida; order Ranunculales; family Papaveraceae; genus Papaver; species Papaver armeniacum. Next base: position 477,172 of record JAJJWW010003242.1, read on the forward strand.
TTTAGAAGATGACCTCCCATATCCTGTACGGGTCTGCGAATAGTAGTTGCCATGGAAATGGGATGCCCCTTATCCAACCGAGGGGTGCCTTTAGCAATTCCTCTTGGGTGCCTTCAGTGATTTTTTTAGGGTGTAAATATAACTTTTCTGGAATGTCTCCAAAGTATTCCTGGGGTGCCTTTAACACATCTTTTGGGTGCTTTTAGTAATTTTCTCCTGGTGGTCCAAATACCGCTTTTCGAGCCAATTTCTCCGCTAAGGCTTATTTCTCCAAAGACACCTACAAAGACATAAAATAATCAAATAAGTACAAAATTGAGCACTAACAATACACATAATTGAGATCAAAATAGACACATAAATGCGTCTATCATCAATCAATCATTAAAGATAATCAAATAATTGTAAATAGAGTTGTTTAATTGTTCACTATCTCATTGAAATATAGCTTGAAGAGACAACTCGGCTCCAAGGTTATGTGTGACTAATAATGAGTTTGCCATAAGATGGCATTGTAATCAGCTAGCCATTATAGTACATGTAGATAACATAGTGCACCAAGTTAAAAGCTATCTAAGTCATGAAACGGGGCGCGACCTAGTTGATAGCCAGCCAAGTCGGCATGGACATGGGTGCTAGGCTTGTTGCAACGTAGTCGTGGCCATCTGGCTAGGATGGGCCGAGAGGCAAGGAGGTCGTGACTACCATCTAGGCCAGGCTAGACTAGATGGGTGTGTCATGGTCGTGGCTAGGAGACAAGGTGGCCGTGTCTTGGCCATGGCTAGGCCAAGACAAGGAGGCCGTGATCACTGGCTAGGCCATGCCTTGAGATAGGGAGGCCGTGACTACTAGCTTGGCCATGCCGAGAGATAGGGAGGCCGTGACTACTAGCTTGGCTAGGCCAAGAGACTAGGAGGCCGTAGCTAGTTAGGCTAGGGACAAGATGGTCGTGGCCACTGGACATGCCAAGCCAAGGAATATGGAGGTCGTGGCCTGATGGCTAGTCTAGGCCGAAACATGGCTAGGCCGGAAGGAAAGGTGGTCGTGGCCACGAACATGCTAGGCCTGGAGACAAGGAGGTTGTGGTCTGATGGCTAGTCCATGCCGAGACATTGCTAGGCCGGAAGGAAAGATGGCCATAGCCACAGACAGGCTAGGCCTGAAGACAAAGAGGCCGTGGCCTGGCTAGCTAGTTGGCTAGCTAGGGAATTGGTGGCCACGACCTGGCTATCTAGTTGCCTAGATAGGAAATTGGTGGTCGTGGCTAGGTTATGAAACCCAACTAGATTAGTCTGGATATGGAGTGCGGACATGTTGGCGTTGGCACTTCGTTTGTAGCATACAGAACATATTCAAGGAATTCTGCCATGGAAGTTCTGCATCTCGAAGTAATATTCCAAATATTATGCTTCCGGTAATTCAGAATAGTGTAGTAGCTTATTCTGAATATTTATAATTATAACATCAGTGTAGACTGATCAATGCATGAAAATTCATATGGTCGTGCATAAAATAATGAGAGTTCAGCTGAGTGAAGCTCTAAAATCTTGCAGGCATATTGAAGGCCAGTATGGCCATTGGCAGGATAGGCATTCTCAATTCTCTTGCGGAATATGATGTAGAAGTACGAATCTATAATTCTGATATCGGGTCAGGAATTTATACATATTTATAAACACACATATATATATATAGAATATCGAGAGTTCAGCTGGGTGAAGCTTTAGTACATATATAATTATATATATGTCTCTGGTGTAGGCTTAGAGGCGATTTTTACAAGTTTTTCCCTTGTCAAAAAACTACCATCTACAATGCCAAAATTGCAGCGATACCGAAAAGATTAGAAGCCTTAGAATTGGGTCACACTAGTGGTAGAATAGAGCCTTTTTGGGAAGGCCAGATTATGGAAGAGAAATTCAATGCTCTTTACAATAACACTAGATTCGATAACTCTCAGAAGTTTGATCCATATTCAGAAACCTATAACCCTGGTTGGAGAAACCATCCGAACCTTTCATGGTCTAAGGGCCAGAGTCAAGGTCAGTTTGGTAATTCTAATGCTCCCCCAGGTTTTGGGTATAAGAATCCATCAGGTAACACAATTTCAAAACCTTTCCGAGAAGAAGATTACGAGTTTAGAAGAGTCTCTCGCATAGTTTATTCAGAGTACTACAATATTCCAGCAGTCAGTTGCATAAAGTTTAGAAAAGAATAAAAACGTGCCCCATGCTAACTCTCAGGCTATTATCGAATTAAAAGATCAGGTTAGTCAGATAAATGAATCTTTACGTGAAGAAGGTAAGTTCCCTAGTTAACCAGTGCCCAATCCTAGAGGAGTCCACTCAATAACAACCCTTAGGAGTGGTAAAACGGTAGACAATAAGGTAGCCATGCATAATAGTGGACATACTGTAAATCCACCTTCTAGTTCCCATTCTAGTTCCTAAGAGGACCAAGAGTAACCACTAGCTGAAGAGACTGACAAAGTTTCTAGTGATGCCAATACGGTTCCTGATAGGTCTGATTTTGTGCCCAGAGCCCCGTACCCTCAGTTATTAGCTCCAACAGAGAGAGAGTCGACTTTCAACGAGATAATGGAAACATTTAAGCAGGTGAACATTAACATCCCATTATTACAAGCAATTAGGCAAATGCCTACTTATGCCAAGTTCCTTAAGGATCTTTGTACTTGAAAGCGTAAGCTTAATGTCAATAAGAAAGCCTTTTTAGCTGGTCAAGTAAGTTCAATCCTTCTGAACCAAACAAACCCTAAGTATAAAGATCCTGGATGCCACACTATATCTTGTGCAATAGGTAACCACTCAGTTCATAAGGCATTACTTGACTTAGGAGCTAGTGAGAACTTACTCCCGTATCATGTTTACAACTAGCTAGGTCTTGGTAAGTTGAAACCGACTAAAATGACATTGCAATTAGCTGATAGGTCTGTCAAAGTACCTTGTGGTGTCATCGAGGATGTTCTGATTGAGGTTGATAAATTTATTTATCCGATTGTTCTAGATACTCAGCAAGTTCAGAACCCTAGTGCTCAAGTTCCTGTGATTTTAGGTCGCCCTTTTTTAGCCACGGCTAATGCAGTCATCAACTGTAGGACCGGATTTATGAACATATCCTTTGGTAATATGACCATTGAACTAAATGTCTTTAATGTTACTAGAAAATCTTCTGATGAATCAGAGGAAGTGAATATGATTAGCACTTTAGTTCAGGATCTAGTTCAGGATAATTGGGACGACACTTTATTGGATGATTCTTTGGATGAATTTGATGAGATTCTCTTAACTCAGTTATGTGACAAAACTGTTGAACTAGAAGAAGCTCTCGAGTACTTTAAAGACTCTATGGACCCTGAAATTCAAGCCATAGTGCTAGGTCTTATGGAGAGTAGTGTTGACCCTAAGTTTGGGCGTAATGATCTAGAAGAAGCTCTTGAGTATTTGAAAGACTCTGAGGATTCGGAAATTCGAGCAATAGTTAGAGGTTTGTCTGAGAATATTGACTACCTTAAGTTTGGGGGTAATAATGGTGAAATAACCCTTAGCATTTGTATTAGGGGTGCCCTTATCCAAAGTGAATGTCAAGTATCCTTATTAGAAGTTCCTAACTTGGGAATCGAGCCTAGTGTGCCTGAGGTATTACTTGAGTCTCTTCGGACTCCTCAACCTGATCCTCCTGATACTGTCCATGAGGAAATCCAACTATTAGAGACCTATTGTTCGAATGAATCTGTTTGTCAAGACGCTCATATGAAGACCAAGAGGGCGCCACAGATACACCCAGTTGTTTTGCAAGAAATTTTAGATCAGGTTGTGCTCCGTCTGTTCATTTTTCTAATTTGGTGCAGTTGTCTCATAATTGTGGCTATTTTATTTGGTATTGTTAATCCATAGTTGTTTCGACTATTGATATATGATTTGAAAGGTAATTAGCCATATTGTGATATTTGACGTCTGGCTGAAGACTTTAAACTTAACACTACTTGTAACCCATGCTCTTGCAACACGGTAATATCTTTCCTTAACTCTATTGCTTCAAATGGTAATAGTTTCTCCTTGTTCATGATTTTAGTTTTATCTTTAGAATATTGAGGACAATGCTAGATTTAAGTTTGGGGGTATGGGTAAAAAAATTTAGTTGCATTATTAAACTCCAGAGCCTAGAAATTTATGCTTATTAAGGATGACACTAACCAATCTAAGTGGATGGACGCATCTTGGTTGTAGGGGTTGAGGAACCAATCTGAGTAGATGGAAGCATCTAAATAGAGTCTATTCATAAAAGCACAGAGCTCAGGTGTTAGAAATAACATGGTAGTTTCGCCATATATCGTTGAGTCCTTTTCACCTTCTGTTTTTATTTTTATTTTCTGTTTAAAATATGTTTCTCTAAGTGAATTGGTGGGGCACACACATCGAGTTGTTACCACCGCTCGGATGAAGTAGAGTCATTGAGTTGCTTTAAAAAAAATGAAGAAATAAAGAAAAAAATTGAGGCCAGGCCAATCAGAATAAATTCAATAAAATAGACCTATGGTTCCCTTGTATATGCCAGCTGAGTTGATCTAGAATTAAGATTGTCGACCACTGGTTCCCTTGTATATGCCAGTTATGTTGATATAAATCAGACCAGTATCTCAGTCCATTAGGATAGGTTCATCTTGGCAGTGGCCTTCAGACAGATATGGGAAACGCCGTTCACCTTAGTCAACATCTAAAACCATATACATTTTTCTCTATATCCATCTTCTTAATATATCCATGTGATTTGTTGACTTCGGATATTGATGTCCATAGAGCGATTATCTGAGTAGAGATCTGTCACTTATATATGAATTTTAGTATGCTTGAGTGCAAACTCGTGTACAACAATTGGAATTTCGCATCATGGTACTTCCTTCTGTAGTCAATGAGAGTATGCCAACCAAGGAGGTTTCTTTAGTGCTATTCCAAGGTTCTGCATAGATAGCTAGGGTCTGGAGTAAAGGTTTTGTGGGTATATCTCTAGTAAACCCTCCCGAGACTCTAACTCGGCCACTAGGACCACTAGGGGTTTAAAGGCTTGTTGCACACGCTAAGTGCAATCGCGATGCCTGCGACAGTGAGTTAGGATTTTGTTTTGTATAATTGATTTGCTCGGGACTAGCAAATAATAAGTTTGGGGGTATTTGATAGGCGCATTTATGTGTCTATTTTGATCTCAATTATGTGTATTGTTAATGCTCTATTTTGTACTTATTTGATTATTTTATGTCTTTGTAGGTGTTTTTGGAGAAATAAGACTTTTGCGGAGAAATTGGCTCGAAAAGCGGTATTTGGACCCCCAGAAGATGTGTTAAAGGCACCCCGGGAATACGTTGGAGGCATCCCAGAAAAGTTATATTTACACCCTAGAAAAATCACTGAAGGCATCCAAGAGGAATTGCTAAAGGCACCCCTCAGTTGGATAAGGGGTATCCCATTTCCAGGGCAACTACTATTCGCAGACCCGTACAAGATAGGGGGAGGTCATCTTCTAAAATTTGAATTTCAAAATTGGCGAGAAAAAATTGGATTTAAACTGCAGAGTTTAGGGTTGGTGATTTGGACCAGTTTTAAGAAGACTCAATCTCTGATTTTCATCGGCTAGATGTGATATGGGTATATAATGTTGTTGTGGTTATTTTTATGAGCTGGATTTGGATAGATACTCGGGTTGAGGCAAAACAGCGGAATGCGTCTACACAGTCCCTGTATGATTTAGTTTTAGAATTTCAGGGAGACTAAAGGCGAGATATTCTTTCCTAAAATACGTATCTAACTAAGGAAGAGTTGGGAAAGCTCAGAAACGCATGAATCAATTAAGGGAAGAAATTATTACCGTGACTTGCACGGAAAGAAAAACAGAGGATTACTCGTAGTTTTGAGGGTTCCTGTGATGTATGAAAGGTGTTCTTGAATCCCAGAGAGGAGGATGGAAGTTTAGAAGAAGTTTGGGGTACTTTAGAAGACCGAAGAGAGGAGAAAATCGAGTTGCGGGAATTATTTTTCTGCTGGTGTAGAGGAAGAACACGAAGAACATACCACGCCCTAGAGCAGTCGTTTATTCTACAACACCTTACGATTAACGTTTCCTGTAACAGTGCGATTGCAACACTAATAACTGTTGCGAATCTCTGTATTAGCAATTTTCATCTCTTTTTAATCAACTTTTGAGCTATGAACCAATATTTTGAGCAAGTGATTAATACGAGGATCTAAACCCCATTGTTGAGGCGCCGGAGGAAGCCATTTTTCCAATTATTATGTGGTAAACTCTATTTTTAATGATTTTTTGCAATTTCTTTTTTGATTATTTGCATTGAATTAAATTTTTTTTAAGGATTAATAATTGAACAATTGTGATTTCTTTTGATAGAGCATGCTTAGCCTAGATTTTTTGATGTTCTATGCTTCGGATGTATGATTCTCATACTCATAAACTAAAACATATCTGATTTAAGGAATGCAAATTAACTTTGCAAACCATGGCTTAATGTTCACGAATTGATTCTTGTATAAGTACTTTGTATGCTTACGAATCAATCCGATTTTGTTTCAATTTGTTCATTTATATTTCTATGAGATAGTGAACAATTGAACAACTCTATTTGAAACACAATTAGATTCATTTAATTATCTTTCATGATTGATTGATCATCATATTTTATCTAGAAGTGTTAAATGAATATGGTTAAGACAAAAGTGTTCATATATATGGCTAACTTCGGTTAACTGTTATTAAGACAACTCAATATACACGTTTAGGTACGGTTACCCATATCTAAATATAAGTAATTATATCTCGTTTGTGTGTAACAATCTAAGACCATCTAAATGTGGAGATTGATTGCTTAATTTCTGAGAAGACTTAGCTTGAATCTTAAATCAGGAGTTCATCTAACGGTGAATATTGAATGCTTTGTTACTAAGTTATCTTAGCTTTGATTGTAAGCAACCCTGATTTGAAAGGATATATAAGGGAGAACTCTAGCAACTGGAAAACCAAATCCCAGCACTTTCATGTGTCCTAGTTGCAAACTAGATTCGATTCTCCTTTAACCTAGGTTTTTCCAAAACCATATTAGGTTAACGACTTGAAGACTTCATTTTGGGATTCGTGAAGCCAGATATAACTATTTTCTCTGTAGTTGCATATTTTGATCTTACTTGTTCTATCGTATTGAGTTTTATCTTCTCTAAGATTTACTCGAGATTTATCTCCAATAGGTAAGATATAAAAAGTAATCACAACAGTTCTTCGTCTCAGACTCTTTTGATTTCGCAATAACTTTTTCTTTTAACCAGTTGGGTTATTGCGAGGTGATTGATATCTCTAGGCTGCTCTTCGGGAGTATAAGACCGGATTATCAATTGGTTCATGTTCACCTTGATTTATCAAAGACGGAACAAAAACCGAATAAAGAATAGACATATCTGTGGGAGATAGAGTTGTTTATAAGTCTTCGACTTTGGGTCGTCGCAACTCTTAGTTGTGGGTGAGATAAGCTAAGGGAATCAAGTGCGCATAATCCGGCGTGGTTCAAGAGGCGTAAGGAACGTGATTGTACCTTAATCGGTGTGAGACTTGGTTAGGTCACAACTACATTCCAGTCCGAAGTTAACTTGTAGTAGGCTAGTGTCTGTAGAGGCTTGATACAGTGTGGTGTTCAAAGCTGGACTAGGTCCCGTGGGTTTTCTGCATTTCCGATTTCCTCGTTAACAAAACTTCAGGTGTCTGTGTTATTTATTTTCTGCATTATATTTGTTTATATAATTGAAATATCACAGGTTGTGCGTAGTTCAATCAGTTGATAAATCCGACCTTGTTTGTTGGGTATAACTTGATTGACACTTGGGCATTGGTCTTTGGTACCGTCCAAGTTATTTCTCATATCAATCAGGCACACAGATTTCTATCTGTTTGATTTGCTTATTGTATTGAGAAATAGAGATTGAAGCTTTTTTATATATTACTTGATTGAGTCTCACTTTTAAGTTGGTGTTCTCGGAATTATATTGGAGTTTAGTCCATACATATTGTCGAACGAATTATTGGGTGTGGTTGTTATACCCCGCTTTTTCAATTGGTATCAGAGCAGGCAAACACAATAAACACGATAAACCTGATAAGTTTGTGTTTGTTTGATCCTAAAAGTTGTCCTAATGGGAAATCACTTTGGGAAACTTGTTCTGTGCGTCTGTGACGCACGCTAGAAATCCTTAAAGGTTGTTTAGAGTTTATTCTCTACAAGACCTCTGGTCTCATAAGATAATCTCGAGTCAACTAAGATAAAAATCTTAGATGATGGAAAACAATCAAAAGAAAATGCTCCTCTAAGAAAAAGCGCGACAAGAAATGTGTGAACAAAAGCTCAAGGATATGGAATCTCACTAGATTATTACTCAGTCTATTCGAGGAATACTATCATGATGGATCTATCGACAAAGATCTATTTACAGCTTTTGAAGATACGTTTAAATTCTTCGAGCGACTTTATTCGATTAAGGAAAAAGGTTATCCTGGTGTTTGTTCTGATTCTGCCACGTCATGTATTCATGATGCGTAGTCTGGTCAGGTTAACAACTCGTGTAAAATCAATAAAAAGATTTATGTTGAGTGTTGCAAGCTCCAAATATCGGAAAGGTTCACCCCTTAATCATGAGAAGGAGGAGTAAAAAGGATATATTAACCCTGAGTATCATCATTACTATGATTATACTTCTGGTACATATCACAAATATAAACCTGAGATGGTGCATGAGTAGTCTCATGCCCATCTAGCCTCTTGGTAACAAGATTTGTGATAGGTGTCTAAAACACCTAATTTACTATCTAGTAGTTACGCTTTCTTTGCTATTTTTCTTGTGAATTATGTACTTTTACGCGTGTTTTTGAGTTATTAGATACTCTGGAGTCGCACGGAGGAAAAGAAGCGGAAATCACCCAAATTGAGCCAAAGGGCGAAATTGTCATTTCAGGGTCGAACACTAATGGGAGCCCATCCACATGTTAAGGGGTAGCTAGAATTTGGTCATTTCACAGGCGAGCGATATTCGGAGCCCAGTCATAGATAAGGGACAACCTGTTGAAGTATAGTGAAGTTTGTTAAAGGCGCCCATGGGTGTCAATAGCCGTCCCTCACTAAGAGACCGAGTTAGGTCGAACTCATCTATTTTCAGATCAATGCATTTACATTTCTCTTCAGCTGCAGACGAATCAAACAAACCCGTAATGGAGATTGAGAGAAATTGACGAAAGAAATAGGAGCTGAGATGTTTGATTTGTGTTGTTTCTGGTCAATGAAGTCAGAGAACGATGAGTTAAACTCGATTCGAGTTTGAGTATGGCTTTCTTTGTTGTATGAGGGAATAACACTCAGACATGGTGAATTTGATCCAGGAAGTGGTGGAATTTGGGTTTCTACTATGGCTGTGATTGAGAAACAGATGAGAAAGGTCGATGCGGAGTTTGGATGCGAAGAAGAAGAGATTGATGGGTCTGTTAGATTCATCAGGAATTGAAGTTAGGGTTCTCCGGAAATGAATGGAAATTGGGGTATTTGGATCTGAAATTGAAAGAAGGAAGAACATGAATCGATCAAGACCGAGGGTTTTGCATACTTACGATCAAGAACACGAGAGGAAGGAGTACAACTGCTAGACCAAATCTGAGCGATTAAAGGGAATTGTTGCTGTTGGTGGTCCTGAAATTGATTGAAGAAGAAGTTGGAGTTGCTGTTCAACTGAGGCTTGAGATTGAAGAACAAAGATAAGCTGTTTGGTGGACTTGAAAGCAGGCTGGTACTCGAATCTGCAGATAGAGCACCGAGATGGCAATGCTCACCCGGTATGAGTGAACCGAGTTTATCTTTGTGTTGGTAGGATATGTAATTGTTGCAGACACAACAAGAAGAGGTGCAACTGCAATGGGGGATGGAAGCTATGAGCTTGAACTGAAATGGAGCTTGAGAGATGATGGCAGTGCAAGGTGAGCCGCGGATAAGGAGTTATTACAGGATAGTAATGGAGGCCTCAGAGATGATGTTGTTGCCATCAGGTCATGGTAATGGAAGATGCAAGATGAGCTTACAATTGCAGTGATTGAATGAATGCTGAACTGTGTTGCTGCCAAGGTCAAATGTCTTGAACTGTGTTGAATCAGTGCAAAGCGTGCACATTATGGAAGAGGTGATGATTGTCCTGGGACTCGAAATGGTTTGAGAAGTTGCAGGCATAAGCTCAAGAATGGATTTATTTGGTTGGGAGGAAGGTGCTATAAAGCTGAATCAAGTCGCAGGTATGGTTGTGAAAATGGTGTTTGTGCTGAGAAGATATGGATGTGGCAAGCTAGTACTAGTAGAGAAAGAGTACATAATGGAGCCTGGTGGTATACTTGGGCTGCTGGTAGAATTGGAATGGCAGTGAGAAAGAGAAGCAACGGTGAGCTGGTGGTTGCTGGCAAGATGGTGGTACTGTGTTCTGTGGAATGTTTGCGGAAATGAAGTAGAAAGGCATGGTGCATCTGGAGTTGGTGGTGATTGAATTATGACTGGTGAAGTCGCAGAGTTATATTGCAGGCTAGATGAATGAGTTAGGAAAGCAGGGATGCAAGAGTGGTTGGATGTTGGAATTGGTGATAACAATGATTGTGCTCATGGTGGGTGAGACTTTGATTGCAGGGGAGAGCTACGAGATGTGGTGGTGAAATGAATGCTGTTGTGATGAGTGCGCTGTGCGCTGTAATGGGCATTGTTGGCCTGAGCTGGTTGAGCTGCTTTGCCGCAATTGCGAGCAATGGAGCAGCTGGGATTTGAGTCTGCCATGGAATCCGGGAGGATGGAGCTGAGCTACGAGAGAAGATAGATATGGAATTGCAGGGATGTTCCAGGTGGAGCTGGTGCTGGTACTAATGGCTCAGGCTGAGATGAATCTGAGAGTTGCAATGGGAGTTGGTGCTGGTCATGACAAGTTTGCAGTTGATGCTGTGGTACTGTCATTGCAGGGGTGGAACTTGGGATGAATAATGATGCTAGCTGGTTTGCTAGGGCTATAGAGTTGGTGGTTTTGGTAAATGCAAGTGGTGGTTGCAGCTGAAGCAAGAATGGCACTGATGTTTGCACTGATGGCTTGTGACAGAACCTGCAGGTATAGTGTTTTGCAGCTGATATTGAATGAACTTTCTAGCCATCATGGCTGGAATTTCCCAGATGAAGCACAATGATAGTGCATCACAGATGAGGCCTGTGCAATGGCCTGCCAAGCCACTCAGCCCATCCAGCTGAGTAAGATGACTCACCCTGACTCTCCCTGACTCGGTCTGACCGAGTTGAATCGAGCTGACCGAGTTGATTTGACTCGGTCTGACCCGTTGACCGGTGGCCAGGTTTGACTTTGCCGGTCACCTGAGACACTTTCCGGCGACTTTTCCGGCCATAATCCCAATTTTCCGGCGAGCGTTTTTGGGACAAAATTTCTACACGGGTTTCTCTCCATGGTGGGCCGGGTGAATTTCCAACTAATGGACTTGAAGACAAAACCTAATTTTGGAAGGAGTATCCTTTATGGAAATTGAGAAACATATAAAAGAGAGGACTTCTATCTTTTTGATTATGATTATCTCTACCTTGTATTCTAGGGTTTTTCACCATGAAGTCTTTTCTCTTTCTTCTTGTTATGAACTCCTTGAATATGAGTACCTAAGTTTATTATTGGTTATGGAATAGTTGGATTTCACATAATATGATTCTTTGATTCAATATATTAGTTTTGTCTCATAATTATCGTTTGCAATTCTCTGGAAATATTGTTTTATGATTGATTGATTGTTTTGTCAAGTTGCAAATTGGTAGAACTTCTAATCACATCTATTGCTAGTTTAGGGTTTATTATACGTAAAAGTGATATTCCTTGAATACAAGTAGCATAATATGATTATGGTTTGTAGTGATATATTCTTATGATCATATGTGAATCGTAACCTTTGTTAAATTGAATTAGTGCGCTTTCCACGTTCAATTGCTTTGATTGGCCTGATTTCATAGAACTTAACGCATCTAGGGAATTAAACTTGATTAGTGCTTTTACACGTTAGGTTGTTCCTTTAGGTAGAATTCATATTCGCATCTTTTAATGTGTTTGTTGATGACATGAGGAGGTTTGCGGGATATTCTTGCGATCAAGGTATTCTAGGGTCTTTGATAAAAGTTGAGATTAAAAATCAATTCTAGTTATTGTGAAAAGCATGTTAGTGAATGAAAACGAAATCCTTAACCAATATCTCTTTATCTTATTTGTTTGTTTATTTGTTTCTTTGCTTTTATATTTATTTAGTTCATAAAAATCACAAAATCCACCCGGTGTTTTATATAGGAAACCATAACAATTTGACAACCTAGATCTCTCTGTGGGATCGATCCTTTCTTGCCCTTGCTATATTTATATTTTGAGTAGTAAGAAAGTGTAAATTATTTTTGACGCTTACGACATCGATCAAATTTTGGCGCCGCTGCCGGGGAGGCAGCGGTTGTTAATTGTTTTTGGTTTCTTATTTTTGTATTTAGTTTTTGTTTTATTTTTTTTATTTTTTTTATTCTTATTTTTTGGGTTTTAACCTTGTTTTGAGAATCTTATTTCAGGTGCTTATTTCTATGGAAGGAGCATATTGGAACAATGGATACGGGTTTCAACCTCAACAATGTGATAACTACCAATTCCATGGGTATAATCAAAACCAATTCATTGGTTATGACCAATATTCCATGGAACCTTGTGGTTTTCCTCAACAACCTTATGGTGAGTATGTGTGTGAACAACAACAAGGAGGGGGAGGATTCTTATGCTCTTGAACAAAAAGTCTCTAATTTTATAGATCAAGTTTCCACCTTTTTACAAGAGGAATTTCAAAAAGCTAAAGAGACTACGAACGAGCAACTCCAAGAACTTCGTGAAGGTATGACTATCTTGCGAAGAGGTATTGATCAATATAAGGAAGATATGGATAATTCTAATGTGCATATGGTTTGTGATGAATATTTGATTGATGCTAATGTTGAAAAAGGCCAATCCTTGGGCACTTTCGTGGATAATTGTGTGGCTAACTCAACTCTTGATCTTAATAATGATCATTCACCTATTCAAAAGGATGAGTTAGAGATTAGCAACACTAAATTCAGCGAGGAACAATCTTATGTTGACTATGATAGTGACGGTGATTATGATACATTGCTTGAAACAACTCATGGTGACATCTCCGAGGAGTCTTTTTGGGATCAAGATGAATATGAAGAGGAATATGATGACACTTGTGTAGATTACTCAAGCATTGATCTTAATAATGATCAAGAGCCTATTCAAAGGGTGGAGCTTGAGGATGATGCATTTTCGAGTGTTCTAAAAAAGTTTCTTATGATAAAATTTGGATCCACAAAAGAGTATGTGCCTTACAATAAAAAGGAGGAATATGTTGAGAATGAGACCGTTATGACCAATATTGTGGAAAACCCAATTGAACTTGTGCATGATTGTAATGATGATGTTTATGTCGAGACTATGGTTACGGCAGAAACGGATGAAGAATGGTTGCAAGGTTTGATAGAGGACCATGATATAAAAGAGGTGAATAATTCACTTGAGTTTTTCAAGGATGAAGAGGATTCCGTGATACAAGAGATTGTGAAAGGTTTATCTAACCCTTTGCCTATTGATTCTTCTCCTTTACCTCTTATTGGTTTGAATGTATGTGCTTCGAGAATATTGTTGAATGACTTTGTTTCTCGTTTTCCGCCATTAGAGAAACTTGATTCTCATACTATGCAGGTTTTGGACCAAGAAACCGTGGAAGTACTCGACTCCTATATTCTTTATACACTTCCATGTGTGGACAAGAATAAGTGTGGGGGAAGCTTTTATCGGTTCATAGCTTCACTTTTGCTTTATATTACTAATATTTGTGTGAAGCTAGTGTTTGAAAAACAGGTTCTATGGACGGATCCCCAACTTTTCAGATTATTGGTGTATGGGGAATGAATCTTACAAGAAGCTAAGTCGGGCCGTCGACTTTAACACAAGCGCTAAGTGGGAGGCAACCCACCGGTTTTGTATCTCTTATCCTTTAGAATTTTATTTTTGTTTCGTTTATTTATTTTTTTACTGTTTTCATATCATATTTGCATCCCTATGTTTAATTTCATTGAGTCCGTAATCTATCTTAGAAGATAATTATGACGAATACCTTTTTCGTCAGAAAATTTCAGACTGCGCGTAGTTCAGTCCAGAGACCATAACTGTCAGACCGTTTATCAAAACACTGTGAAATTTTGACACTGTGTAGAAAACACGTAGGTGAACAACTTTTGTGAAACGGAGTTTTTCCAAATTCCTTACCAATTTGCACAGTTTTTGCGTTTTATCTGTTGTTACGTCAGAATTCAGAACTTTCGGTTTTACACATTGAGGACAATGTGAAGTTTAAGTGTGGGGGAGCATTTATATGTCTGTATAGTTTGTTTTTGACACCATTAGTGGATGGAACCATTTTGAATGCAGGAGTTGAGGAACTAATTAACTAAAAGGGAAGAATATAGCTCAGAAATCACAAATTATATGATAGTTGTTACCATATCTCGGAATATCACCATATCACATTCTATTTTTATTTTTCCATATTTTTATCTATTGTTCTCTAAGTGCTTTGGTGGGTCACTAAAGATCGACGTGTTATTACTGCTAGGATGAAATAGAGTGATTGAGTTACTAAAAAAAAAAAAAAAAAAAAAAAAAAAAAAAAAAAAAAAAAAATTGAAAAAGAAAAAAAAAAAAGGACCGATCAATTAGACCAAAACGGAATAAAAAGACACTTGGGAATAGCAGGTATGTGTGAAACGTAGTCCCCTGTCTCCGTCGCCTAAACAAGCGTGGAATGCAGGATCCAAGGCAACTATCATGTACTTGCTGACAAGAAGCATGCGCTTGGATCCAAAAGATCTAATCATGCCGTCTTTAAAAAAAAAAAAAAAAAGAGAAATTGGATCCAGTTTGATCCAATCATATAAAAAGAGAGAAGAAATTATTATTGTGTTGAATAAAGTCACTCTTGGTTCCCTTGTATATGCCAATTGAGTTGATGTAGCATTCAAGACCAAGTAGCTCAATCTAATAGGATTGGGTTCATCTTAGCAGTGACCTTCAGACAGATATGGGAAACATCGATCACTTGTGAATATTCGCCAACATCTACATCTTTATCCATCTTCTTTATCTTTTCATTGTGATTGTGGTTTGTTAGTTTCCGAGTATTGTGGCTTGTTCGACTATCTAATTAGAGTTTATTTACTAATATATGAATTGAATTTGCAAGGTACCTCCTCCTGTAGTCAATTTGGATTCGTTCATTGATTTGTCACAATTAGACGGAGTTGGAAATATAGGTTTTGTAGGTATATCTCTAGTAAACCTTCACGAGACTATAACTCGTCCACTAGGGACACTTAGTGGTTTAAAGGCTTGTTATTTATGCTAAAAGTGACCGTAGCCTCGACGACACGGAGTTGTATGTATCCTTTTTGAATTGTTTTGTTTGATTTGCTCGAGGACTAGCAAAGTCTAAGTGTGGGGGAATCTGATAGGTGTCTAAAACACCTAATTTACTATCTAGTAGTTACGCTTTCTTTGCTATTTTTCTTGTGAATTATGTACTTTTACGCGTGTTTTTGAGTTATTAGATACTCTGGAGTCGCACGGAGGAAAAGAAGCGGAAATCACCCAAATTGAGCCAAAGGGCGAAATTGTCATTTCAGGGGCGAACACTAATGGGAGCCCAGCCACATGTTAAGGGGTAGCTAGAATTTGGTCATTTCACAGGCGAGCGATATTCGGAGCCCAGTCATAGATAAGGGACAACCTGTTGAAGTATAGTGAAGTTTGTTAAAGGCGCCCATGGGTGTCAATAGCCGTCCCTCACTAAGAGACCGAGTTAGGTCGAACTCATCTATTTTCAGATCAATGCATTTACATTTCTCTTCAGCTGCAGACGAATCTCCAAACCCGTAATGGAGATTGAGAGAAATTGACGAAAGAATTAGGAGCTGAGATGTTTGATTTGTGTTGTTTCTGGTCAATGAAGTCAGAGAACGATGAGTTAAACTCGATTCGAGTTTGAGTATGGCTGCTGTTGTATGAGGGAATAACACTCAGACATGGTGAATTTGATCCAGGCAGTGGTGGAATTTGGCTTTCTGCTATGGCTGTGATTGAGAAACAGATGAGAAAGGTCGATGCGGAGTTTGGATGCGAAGAAGAAGAGATTGATGGGTCTGTTAGATTCATCAGGAATTGAAGTTAGGGTTCTCCGGAAATGAATGGAAATTGGGGTATTTGGATCTGAAATTGAAAGAAGGAAGAACATGAATCAGATCAAGGCGAGGGTTTTGCATCCGTTACGATCAAGAACACGAGAGGAAGGAGTCTGTTTGCTAGACCAAATCGAGCGATTAAAGGGAATTGTTGCTTGTTGGTGGTCCCGAAATTGATTGAAGAAGAAGTTGGAGTTCTCTGTTCAACTGAGGCTTGAGATTGAAGAACAAAGATAAGTTGGTGGACTTGAAAGCAGGCTGGTACCGAACTGCAGATAGAGCACTGAGATGGCAATGCTCACCCTGGTATGAGTGAACTGAGTTTATGCTGTGTTGGTAGGATATGTAATTGTTGCAGACAACAAGAAGAGGTGCAACTGCAATGGGGGATGGAAGCTATGAGCTTGAACTGAAATGGAGCTTGAGAGATGATGGCAGTGCAAGGTGAGCCGCGGATAAGGAGTTATTACAGGATAGTAATGGAGGCCTCAGAGATGATGTTGCTGCCATCAGGTCATGGTAATGGAAGATGCAAGATGAGCTTACAATTGCAGTGATTGAATGAATGCTGAACTGTGTTGCTGCCAAGGTCAAATGTCTTGAACTGTGTTGAATCAGTGCAACTGTGCACATTATGGAAGAGGTGATGATTGTCTGGGACTGAAATGGTTTGAGAAGTTGCAGGCATAAGCTCAAGAATGGATTTATTTGGCTAGAGGAAGGTGCTATAAAGCTGAACTGAAGCTGCAGTATGGTTGTGAAAATGGTGTTTGTGCTGAGAAGATATGGCTGTGGCAAGCTAGTACTAGTAGAGCAAGAGTACATAATGGAGCCTGGTGGTATACTTGGGCTGCTGGTAGAATTGGAATGGCAGTGAGAAAGAGAAGCAACGGTGAGCTGGTGGTTGCTGGCAAGATGGTGGTACTGTGTTCTGTGGAATGTTTGCGGAAATGAAGTAGAAAGGCATGGTGCATCCGGAGTTGGTGGTGATTGAATTATGACTGGTGAAGTCGCAGAGTTATATTGCAGGCTAGATGAATGAGTTAGGAAAGCAGGGATGCAAGAGTGGTTGGATGTTGGAATTGGTGATAACAATGATTGTGCTCATGGTGGGTGAGACTTTGATTGCAGGGGAGAGCTACGAGATGTGGTGGTGAAATGAATGCTGTTGTGATGAGTGCGATGTGCGCTGTAATGGGCATTGTTGGCCTGAGCTGGTTGAGCTGCTGCTGCAATTGCAGAGCAATGGAGCAGCTGGGATTTGAGTCTGCCATGGAATCCGGGAGGATGGAGCTGAGCTACAGAGAAGATAGATATGGAATTGCAGGGATGTTCCAGGTGGAGCTGGTGCTGGTACTAATGGCTCAGGCTGAGATGAATCTGAGAGTTGCAATGGGAGTTGGTGCTGGTCATGACAAGTTTGCAGTTGATGCTGTGGTGCTGTCATTGCAGGGGTGGAACTTGGGATGAATAATGATGCTAGCTGGTTTGCTAGGGCTATAGAGTTGGTGGTTTTGGTAAATGCAAGTGGTGGTTGCAGCTGAAGCAAGAGAATGGCACTGATGTTTGCACTGATGGCTTGTGACAGAACTGCAGGGTATAGTGTTTTGCAGCTGATATTGAATGAACTTTCTAGCCATCATGGTCGGAATTTCCCAGATGAAGCACAATGATAGTGCATCACGAGATGAGGCCGTGCAATGGCACCTAAGCCACTCACCCATCCAGTGAGTAAGATGACTCACCTGACTCTCCCTGACTCGGTCTGACCGAGTTGAATCGAGCTGACCGAGTTGATTTGACTCGGTCCTGACCCGTTGACCGGTGACCGGGCAGACTTTCCCGGTCACCTGAGACACTTTCCGGCGACTTTTCCGGCCATAATCCCAGTTTTCCGGCGAGCGCTTTTGGGACAAAATTTCTACACGGGTTTCTCTCTTTCGTGGGCCGGGTGAATTTCCAACTAATGGACTTGAAGACAAAACCTAATTTTGGAAGGAGTATCCTTTATGGAAATTGAGAAACATATAAAAGAGAGGACTTCTATCTTTTTGATTATGATTATCTCTACCTTGTATTCTAGGGTTTTTCACCATGAAGTCTTTTCTCTTTCTTCTTGTTATGAACTCCTTGAATATGAGTACCTAAGTTTATTATTGGTTATGGAATAGTTGGATTTCACATAATATGATTCTTTGATTCAATATATTAGTTTTGTCTCATAATTATCGTTTGCAATTCTCTGGAAATATTGTTTTATGATTGATTGATTGTTTTGTCAAGTTGCAAATTGGTAGAACTTCTAATCACATCTATTGCTAGTTTAGGGTTTATTATACGTAAAAGTGATATTCCTTGAATACAAGTAGCATAATATGATTATGGTTTGTAGTGATATATTCTTATGATCATATGTGAATCGTAACCTTTGTTAAATTGAATTAGTGCGCTTTCCACGTTCAATTGCTTTGATTGGCCTGATTTCATAGAACTTAACGCATCTAGGGAATTAAACTTGATTAGTGCTTTTACACGTTAGGTTGTTCCTTTAGGTAGAATTCATATTCGCATCTTTTAATGTGTTTGTTGATGACATGAGGAGGTTTGCGGGATATTCTTGCGATCAAGGTATTCTAGGGTCTTTGATAAAAGTTGAGATTAAAAATCAATTCTAGTTATTGTGAAAAGCATTTTAGTGAATGAAAACGAAATCCTTAACCAATATCTCTTCTATCTTATTTGTTTGCTTATTTGTTTCTTTGCTTTTATATTTGCTTAGTTCATAAAAATCAGAAAATCCACCCGGTGTTTTATATAGGAAACCATAACAATTTGACAACCTAGATCTCTCTGTGGGATCGATCCTTTCTTGCCCTTGCTATATTTATATTTTGAGTAGTAAGAAAGTGTAAATTATTTTTGACGCTTACGACAGCGATCAATTTGGCTCCACCTCGTCTGTATATAACTTGAGATGGGGCGAGTAATGGTTTGATTATCTTTGTGATTTTGTATTATTTTGGGTTAGTTTTTG
Organism: Papaver armeniacum; assembly: GCA_023531295.1. Lineage (NCBI taxonomy): Eukaryota > Viridiplantae > Streptophyta > Magnoliopsida > Ranunculales > Papaveraceae > Papaver > Papaver armeniacum. The sequence continues at coordinate 496,596 of JAJJWW010003242.1, forward strand.
ATTTTATTTTAAAAAAGGGTATAAGTTATTCTTAGTTTACTACTTTGCAGAATATTTCTGACATTTGAATGTATTCAACGTGTTGAGGAAACTCCAATTGTTTCATACCTTCTATGTCAGAGTATTTCTGCCCTCCTGATGATAAATAATGTTATGTAGTTCTCTACTATCTTATTTAGTATACTGTGATATAATAAAAATATCAATTGTTCATGTGCTCTGAATGTTCTTGAACTTTTCATTAAGATAAGAATAGAAGTGATTCTCTTATCACACTGATAAAATTTTCACAGTGTGCGAGCCTCATGGGTCGGGTTTTTCGCCTTGGTTTGTTTTGAACCATCTAGGAATCCTGCTTTTCATGGGCCACGACTCCTGCACGGATTCAAACCCACTAAAGGGGTTATAAAGGTCACGGTACGCGTACCTTTCTTCTTCATCACTTCGTCCACGTACATGAACATGAGATTTTCTAGGGTTCGCGTACCAGCTTCATTAAAGCCTAATTGGAGGTCAAAAAGAGGGTGAAGGAAGAAATCTCTACAAGTAAATTCATCGAGTAAGTCTCCTTTCTTGATTTTTTTCTTCTCTCATTTTTCGTTTGTTGCTATAATGGCAAGGTCTAATGGTGATGATAAGATACCAAGGAAAATTTCTAAAGGTCTTGTTACATCCTCTCTCTCAAGTAAGATTGTCCCAAGAGACCAAGACTCTATTAGAACTATATTCATCAATAATTCTAGTAGTAAGACCTTTGAAAAGATTTCTTCTAGTGGATTCATACTAGAGCAGAAATTGGTAAAGGAAAATGGTCATTAAGAAGACTTGGTGTGTTTTGAGAAATATAATCTTGGTAACATCTTCAATGGTCTTGGTGAAGGATTTGACACTCTCACAAGAATCTTTTATGCTAACATCCATGATGTTAATCTTGATAACTTGGAATCCAAGACTATGATAAATAAGAAAAAGATTCTAGTCGATACAGAGTTGATTTCAAAGATTACCAAAACCCCTTTGGGTAATTTTTGTATACCTAGACCAAAAGGAGAAAGACCATCTTATGAAGCCATTTCGTTAATTTGGTCTTTGCCGCAAGAAGTTTAATTGGATATAAGGGAATTTTTGATATGATTTAAAGTTGTTGTAAAGTGGTAGTAAAAGTTCGTTCACATCGGGCTTGTAAAGGTTTGATTTAAGATTTAAAAATATAAAATACACGGTTGTCACAAAATATCGAGAAACTGAGACTCTGGATTTCACCAATTCTTATATTCATGTGGTTCAACTATTAATTCTAGACAATTATAGCTTATAAGATAACAAATATTGACTCTTTCTTTGCCAAAAGTAGATTTTATAAAGTATTAGATGTAAATCATAAGCATGATGTATCAAAAGTTCTTAGACTAAGCATACACCATCAGACAAAATCAAAAATAATCAAGAAAAATCATAAATCAATTTAAAATAGTGCAAAAGTTATAAAAGAATTAAATAGAATTACCACATGCGTAAAGAATGGCTTCTTCCGCCGTCCCAGTGTTGGGGTTTAGCTCCTCATGTCGAAAACACACCCAAAAGATAGAAACATGGCTCAAAAGGTGTTTTTATTGGAAAATAATATAATGCAGCGAGTTTGTAACAGAGATAATTGTTACACCAACTGTTACGGAACTCACGGTTACAGAGATGTTGCGAACTAGAACTAATTGTTGGAGAAATTGTTACAAAAGATATGGAATTTAAAAGAAAAGGTAACGGTTTCTGCGACTGTCCCTGAGTGTTGTTGTTCTTCTTCTTCTGCGGTACTCGCCTGCAGCTATTGTTCTTGACTCTGCAACTTCCCGTACTTCTCCTAACAACCCCAAAACTCTCGACCTCCCATCTATGACTCCTATATCTCTTATTTATAACCAACAGAGTCAAATCTTGCGAGTATCTTTTCCAAATCTTCTCTGTTTCATTCTTGCCAAGTGATAGACGCATTTATGTGTCTATTTCGATCTCGATTTTCTATATTTTTAGTACCCATTTTTTTTTACTTATATTGGTGTTTTATGTCTTTGTAGGTATTTTTGGAGAAATAAACATGTGTGGAAAAATTGGCTCGAAAAGTGGTATTTGCGCTCGTGGGAGAAAATCACCAAAGACACGCCTAATCTGGATAAGGGACACCTCATTTGATAAGGGGCACTCCACTGTTGTTTGCACCCCAGATATGCTATTTGGACCCCATGGATAAGGGCACACCGGCTGCTGGATATGGGGCTGCCTTTTTCTTCTTCATTTTCTGAGAACAGAATTTGGCGGGAAACCTCGAGTTCAAAATTCAGTGCACCTTCGAAGACCTGGATTGAATCTGGCAAGATGTTCTTGCATATTTCTCGGAGGTTTAGATTGGTATTGGCCTATAACGATTAAACATGGTTGGTAAAAGATTTGGTTGCGAGAAAAATGAGGTTTATCATCACTTTTCGATGAAACAGAGTAAGGGAAAATTTATCGGGTTTTTGGATTAACTTGGAGAATACGTGGACATGTTGGAAGGAGATATACTCTCTGTAGGATTCTGTTTTATCTATTATAGAGTTTGGATGATCACAGAAGACGTGTGAGAAGATTTTCAGGGAGTAGGATTTCACGGGGTTTGCTGACTATCTTGTTATCGACGGCTATTGTTAACAGGGAGTGGTTGCGTCTGTGATCACTTGGTGGACTGGAGGTATTGAGAGTTCGAGTTGGTAGAACTTTAATCGGAGTTTTTCTCTTAAATGAGTTGGTTTTGGCCTGTTTAACCTAAACAGGATAGGTATATGCTCCAGATACGAATCAGAAGACGTTTTCATGTGTATATAGACAAAACAGGGGAAGAGTTTTCTTGGGTCTCTGTTCCTGTTTTATCGTGGAAGTTAGGTCAGGATTGATAAGAGATATTCTCTTAAGATTTTATTCTATCTTTGATAAGCACAGAGAACGCGTATGAAGATAAAAAAAAAAAGGAAATTAAAACCAACTAAGTCCGTAACTTTTGGGGCAAGAGAAGAGGAGATTTTATCTAGATTTTCTAGCATGTGTGTATAAAAGAGGTTGCTGGGACTCATAGAAAGGGGTGTCGAGACTTTAGGGGACCAGCAGAGAAGAACAGAGAGTTGCAGATCTCGATTTATCATCAGCAGGGAAGAAGGGAAGAAGAACAGAGAACATCACATAAACACAGTCGCAGAATCCGTGGCCTTTGCTTTCAAATTCAATTCACTTTGTCACAATTTCTGTAACAATTATTCAAACTTTGTAATGACTCTTCATATTGTTTCTCAGTAATAAGTGGGCTATGTAACAATTATAACTGTTACAAACCCGCTGCTTTATTAGTTTTCTCTTGTTTTTCACCTATTTGAGCTATGAACACCTATTTTGAGCACGTGAATAATATGAGGAGCTAAACCCCAACACTGGGATGACGGAGGAAGCCATATTTCATGCGTGTGGTAATTATATTTAATTCTTTCATGACTTTTTGCATGGATTGTTAATTGTTTTATGGTTTTTATTGAATGGTTGTGATTTCAATTAATGGGTTATAATTAGGTTAAGTCTTTTGATATCCCATGCTTTAGATATACAGTCGTTGCTTTTCAAAAATCTACCTTGGCAAAGAAACAGAGTCAATATTTTATTTGAGCTATAATTGTTTGGAATAAATATATGAATCGCATGAATGAGTTTATGATGGAATCCCGAGTCTCAGTATCTCTCGATACCGTGACAAACTTGTATAAATATTATCTTTTTTTTTAGAGTTTTATATTTTTAAGTCTTAAATCGAGTCTTTACAAGTCTGAGTTGAACGAACTTTTACTACCACTTTCTACAACAATTTAAAATCACATCAATTTTTGGCGCCGCCGACGCGGACTTGTATTTAGATTTGTTTTTGTTTTAGGTTTATTTTTATTATTTTTTTGTTCTCTTTTACGCCTTTGGTATTTTTTTGATTCTTTTCAGATTTGGAGCGAAGCTACAAGGAAAGAACAAGTGCTATAAAAGGAAAGCATCGCCAAAGAAGGAAAGAAAAGAGGAGTCCAAGGAGTGAAGAAGATTTTGTATATATTTATTTTATTTAGACTTTATTTCTTTTTATTTTTAGAAACTGTAAATAGGGTTTCATTGTTGTAACTTTTTATTTTTATTTTTGGACACTTTTTAGACTTTATTTTTCTTTTGGACTTGGACATTATTTTTAAAACCCTTAGGAAGGGTTAAAAAATTAAATATAAATTGTTTGCAGGGAAGGACGACAGTTACGATACGGTCTCGGCCCCTCGGGTTCGTACACTGACATAGGAGTCGGTGGCCCGAGTCGACTTCAACGGTTCATCGCCCGTCTGGTACGGGAGGTAAGACTCTATCCACCCACGAATCCCCTGTCAGTGGGTTTTAATTTTGTGTGACAACTCACACCCCTGCAATAGAATGTCGAACTGGTATTACAATAGCCAATACAACGAATATCCAACTGCGTTTCAAAATGGACGTTACTACTTTGACCATAGTGTGAATAGTGGTTGGGAACATCAGCCTTTTGAAGGTTATGGTCCATATCATGGTGAGCCCAATTACTATCCATACGCCCACCGGTCATACGAGCAAAATTCCTCTCTACTAGAGTCCGCACGTAAGTTAGCTGAGTCAGCACAAAGTTACTTGAGTCGACACGTAGTTCAACTGAGATGAATAACTTAGTTATGGACGAAAGCAATGCAATGTGTGAACCTTCTTTCCTAGATAAAATCAGGAAGTCATGTGAGTCGACTCAGAAAATGTTGTTAGAGGCACAGGAAAGAACTGCTCAAGATAGTCTTAATTTCCAATATAGTGTTTCCAATAGTACCTTTGAAAATGAAGATAGTTATTCACATAATCAAGACGAGGTTACAATTGGTAACATTACTTTTTTAGATGAGGTTCAACCATTTTCATGTTATTGGGCCGACCGAGCGAAGCGAGGGAGGACCTTTATATGACCAATTTTTTGTAAAATCTAAGTGATCAATTACCACAAAAAGATTGGAAATGGTTAGGGCCGAAAAACCAAAAATGTCCCTCCCTTTTAGTCCAATTACTATAACTCCTTATGTATCCTATCTTTTCAGGGGTATAATTGGCAACCAAACTTTAATATAACATATCTAAAAATCCGTGCCTTGGAATTTTACAAATTTTATCTAGTTGGAAAGGTTATAAAAAACTCTACGCAACGAGTACAAACAACAATATTAAATTTAAAGTTTTTGCGAAAAATTCGGAGGTATTTATCATTTTAGGCACAATTTTAGAAAATTAAATATATATCCATTATGCAAACCACCACAAAGGATACATAATACTTTATGTAGCAAAATTTTGGTTTATGCATCAACTAATTTTCCGTTATAATTAATAAAACGATGTACTCCCTCCGTTTCAAGAAAATGATACTTTCATTTTAGGCACAATTCTCGAAAATTGAATGCATAGCCATTATGCAAACCACCACAAAGGATGCATAACACATCATGCAACCATATTTTGATTTATGGATCGACTAATTTTCCGTTTCAGAAAAAGTGATACTTTCATATCCCGTTTCAGGAAAAGTGATACTTTCACTCCGTTTCGGGAAAAGTGATACTTTCGCTCCGTTTCGGAAAAAATGAAACTTTCGTTCCGTTTCAGAAAAAGTATCACTTTTTCTGAAACGGGGCGAAAGTATCACTTTTTCCGAAACGGGATATGAAAGTATCACTTTTTCTGAAACGGGGCGAAAGTATCACTTTTTCTGAAACAGGACGAAAGTAATCGTAGACAAACCCTATCTTCAGATTCTTCTTCGGTCGGCCTTTCCACCGTGGCAACGGTCGTACTAGTTATAATGATTATGGTGAGGATAATGTTGATGAAGAATCGGACACATATAGGCATAGTGATCAGGAATTTGTTACTCCAATTGAGCTTAATAATGATAATGTTTCTAGTTCAAATCCAAATAATTTTAATAATTATTCACCTATTCAAAAGAACGAGGATTTGTCTAGAGATACCCCCGTTTTAGACGATGTAGTATTTCCTTTTGATTACAAAGCCAATAATGGTTTAGAGGAACGAGTTTCTTCTGAGAATATTGTTTTAGAGTCTAGCGATTTAGAAACATTAGTCTTAGACAAAGAAGATGAACTCGTAGAGCTTTCAAATATTATGAGTGAGGATGCACCTTCCGATTATAACTTAGAAGAAGCAATTGACCATTTTCAGGATTCCGATGATCTAGAAATTAGGGAAATTGTAGATAGTCTATCTAGAGACACCCAAAACTCTAAGTTTGGGGGTGATTATCATTATCCCCGTGCTTTACCTTTAGCTTTTGTAGAGATCCCTCACTTGGGACTTGATATATGTGCCTCAACCATTGTGCCAGATTTCCTTCATACTAGTTCTCTAGAACCTAATAATGTCCAGGAAGAAGTTCAGTTGTTTGATGTGGTTTACCCAGGCTATGATACCAAGATTAATTTTGTTTTCCCGCCAAATATTTTTCAACCAATTGTGGGAACATATATGTTTCAGATTGTCAATTATTAAGTTTCGAGACTAAACCTAAGTACTTTAGGAGAATAGAAATGACACATTTGCTTCAGATTGACCACCACTTTCATCGTGGTCAATTGTGTGAGTCAAACCTGATTGACTTTAAGGATCCACAATTATTTAGGTTATTATTATGTGCTTCTAAGTTTTTACTTGAGTATTTCCAGACTCTAATACCTGAACCGGATCTTAGCTTCGAGGAAATGCAACCCATGAAAATATTTTATTTGGACCCAGTTATAGAACCTGAACCTGAACCACAGCTAGATGTAGTTGTCTTAAACAGGAAACTAGACAAGGGTGTGCTTTATTTGTTCATTTTCTTGGCATGTTGCAGAATCCTTTTATTTGTGATAGCTTTATTTGGTTTTGATGACCCACAGAAATTCCGGCTATTACTTTATGATTTTATGAGGTGACTAATCCTTTCTTAGTCTGGCTGAAGACTTTAAACTTGGCACTTCTTGGGAGGTAACCCAATATTTATGTGACACGGTAATATCTTTCCTTAACTATTTTACTTCAAATGGTAACAGTTTCTCCTTGTTCATGTTTTTAATTTTATCTTTGGAACATTGAGGACAATGTTAGATTTAAGTTTGGGGGTATGGGAGAAAATTTTTAGTTGCATTGATAAACTCCAGAGCCTAGAAATTTATGCTTATTAAGGATGGCACTAACCAATCTAAGTGGATGGAAGCATTTTGGTTGTAGGAGTTGAGGAACCAATCTGATTAGATGGAAACATCTAAAGAGTCTATTCATAAAAGCACAGAGCTCAGGTGTTAGAATTAAAGGAAAAACATGGTAGTTTCGCCATATCTCGTTGAATCCTTTTCACTTCTATTTTTATTTTGTTTTCTTTAAAATATGTTTCTCTAAGTGATTAGGTGGGGCTCACGATTCAAGTTTTTACCACTGCTAGAGTGAAATAGAGTGATTGAGATACCAAAAAAAAAAAAAAGTGAAAAAAAAAGAAAGAAAAAAGAATTATTATGAAAAAAAAAAGACAAAAGAAAAAAAAAAATTGAGACCAGACCATCAGACCAACCGTAATAAATTCAATAAAGTCGACCACTGGTACCCTTGTTTATGCCAGCTGAGTTGACCTAGAGTTAGGATTATCGACCACTGGTTCCCTTGTATATGCCAGTGTGTTGATATTAGTCCAGATCAGTATCTCAGTCAATTAGGATAGGTTCGTTTTGGCAGTGGCCTTCAGACAGATATGAGAAACACTGTTCACCTTAGTCAACATCAAAACCATCTACGTTTTTCTCTATATCCATCTCTTAATCTATCCATGTGATTGGTTGACTCCGGTTATGATGTCCAGAAACTATCTGAGTAGAGCTTTGTGACTTAAATATGAATTTTAGTATGCTTGAGTGAAAACTCGTGTACATCAATTGGAATTTCGCATCAGGGTACTTCCTCCTGTAGTCAATAAGTATGCCAACCAAGGAGATTCTTTAGTGCCTTCCAAGGTTCTGCGTAGATAGTTAGGGTCTGGAGTAAAGGTTTTGTGGGTACACCTCTGGTAAACCCTCCCGAGACTATAACTCGGCCACTAGGGCCACCTAGGGGTTTAAAGGCTTATTGCATACGCTAAATGCAATCGACGATGCCTGCGACAGTGAGTTAGGATTTTATTTTGTAGATTAGATTTGCTCGGGACTAGCAAATAATAAGTTTGGGGGTATTTGATAGACGCATTTATGTGTCTATTTCGATCTCGATTTTCTATATTTTTAGTACCCATTTTTGTACTTATTTTGGTGTTTTATGTCTTTGTAGGTATTTTTGGAGAAATAAACATGTATGGAAAAATTGGCTCGAAAAGTGGTATTTGCGCTCGTGGGAGAAAATCACCAAAGACACGCCTCATCTGGATAAGGGACACCTCATTTGATAAGGGGCACTCCACTGGATGTAAATAAAAACGTAGATGGTTTTGATGTTGACTAAGGTGAACGGTGTTTCTCATATTTGTCTGAAGGCCACTGCCAAAATGAACCTATCCTAATGGACTGAGATACTGGTCTGAACTAATATCAACACACTGACATATACAAGGGAACGAACCAGTGGTCGATAATCCTAACTCTAGGTCAACACAACTGGCATATACAAGGGTTCCAGTGGTCGACTTTATTGAATTTATTCCGGTTGGTCTGATGGTCTGGTCTCAATTTCTTTTTCTTTTTTTCTCTTTTTTTCTCTTTTTTTTCCCCGGTATCTCAATCACTCTATTTCACCCTAGGAGTGGTAACAACTTGAATCGTGAGCCCCACCTAATCACTTATAGAAACATATTTTAAAGAAAACAAAATAAAAATAGAAGTGAAAAGGATTCAACGAGATATGGCGAAACTACCATGTTTTTTCTTTAATTCTAACACCTGAGCTCCGTGCTTTTATGAATAGACTCTTTAGATGTTTCCATCTAATCAGATTGGTTCCTCAACTCCTACAACCAAAATGCTTCCATCCACTTAGATTGGTTAGTGCCATCCTTAATAAGCATAAATTTCTAGGCTCTGGAGTTTAATTATTGCAACTAAAAAGTTTCTCCCATACCCCCAAACTTAAATCTAACATTGTCACAAAATATCGAGAAACTGAGACTCAGGATTTCACCAATTCTTATATTCATGTGGTTCAACTATTAATTCTAGACAATTATAGCTTATAAGATAACAAATATTGACTCTTTCTTTGCCAAAAATAGATTTTATAAAGTATTAGATGTAAATCATAAGCATGATGTATCAAAAGTTCTTAGACTAAGCATACACCATCAGACAAAATCACAAATAATCAAGAAAATTCATAAATCAATTTAAAATAGTACAAAAGTCATAAAAGAATTAAATAGAATTACCACATGCGTAAAGAATAGCTTCTTCCGTCGTCCCAGTGTTGGGGTTTAGCTCCTCATGTCGAAAACACACCCAAAAGATAGAAACATGGCTCAAAAGGTGTTTTTATTGGAAAATAATATAATGCAGCGAGTTTGTAACAGAGATAATTGTTACAAAACCAACTGTTACGGAACTCACTGTTACAGAGCTGTTGCGAACTAGAACTAATTGTTGGAGAAATTTTTACAAAAGATATGAAATTTAAAAGAAAAGGTAACGGTTTCTGCGACTGTCCCTGAGTGTTTTTCTTCTTCTTCTTCTTCTCTGGTACTCTCCTGCAGCTATTGTTCTTGACTCTGCAACTTCCCGTACTTCTCCTAACAACCCCAAAACTCTCGACCTCCCATCTGTGACTCCTATATCTCTTATTTATAACCAACATAGTCAAATCTTGCGAGTATCTTTTCTAAATCTTCTCATTTTCATTCTTTCCAAGCACGGGATTTCTTTCCCTCTTTTATCTCTTCTACGCTTCTATATAGCCAAAAACTACCAAGACTAGATAGATGCAAATCGTACAAGAATATCTTCCCTTCTCTGTCACGTAAGTTCCACATATAATTCGAAAAATACCCGAGATATTTTTTTTCTTTCCAAACTCCTTTCTTCACATATCTGCGTTCATCCAATTGCTTCCAAATATATAATTCAATCTAAGCGAGGCAACAATCTTCTCCCAATCTCCAGGGAACTTCCAAAACTAAGAAAAAACTCGTGATACTCTCGGTTCTCTGTTTTGGTGAAACAATTATGGAGACTTCTTTATTTTCGGTTATAACCCAATTATCAACTCTGTTTCAAGGCCACAGGCCCATAGCAATCTTAATCCGTGAAGAAATCCGCTAAAAACTCGCCCAAACCAAATCCAGGGAAGTTCGCGGACGAGCAGCCATTTTTTCCCGCCAATTTTTGTTTTTCAAACTGTTGAAGATGATGGTCGCCCCTATCCTCTGATATGGTGCGAATATCATGTGCCCTGAGGTTGCCCCTTATCAACTGAGTGCCCCTTATCCAAACTGAGACTCTGAATAGTAGGTGTCCTCCGGATACCTTTATCAACTTTTCGAGCCGATTTCGCCGTAAAAGCTCATTTCCCCAAAAACACCTAAAAAACATAAACTAACCAAATAAGAACAAAATCGAGCACTAACAACATACATAATTGAGAACAAAATAGACACATAAATGCGTCTATCGATTTTCCTACCCAAGATCTTAGTATTGCTTCGAGGATCTTCAGAAAACTTGGGATCTCTAATCTTTGTCCCTCCACAATTGAGAATTCTCGGTGGAGTCATGAATTTGCGGAGTTGGTCTATTTCCTTGAAATGGGTGCTCAAGGTCTTGATATTTGTGGATTTATTATTCTTCAAATGGTCAGGATGGCGTCACTCAATAAGAAGTTAGGCTTTCCATGCTTAATTGGGAAAATTTGTAGTGCTCATTCTGTGGCTCCCATAGGCAACTCTATTGGAACTCCCAAACTAGTTCGTCCAAGTATTTTCAAATATATGAAGATGAACTTCTACAAAAGACAAAGATGTGATACTCTTGACGGTTTTTGTGATCGTTTCTTCAAAAAATTCACAAGGGTGTGTGTAAGGTCAATTCCAAGGTAGAATGTGTGCAAGAACAATTTTGTGTGATTGCTACAAAATTTTCCGAAATCAAGGAAGAGATGGATAAAGTTCAAGCCTCTTGGATGGATTCCGATGATGATTTAACTTCTTTATCCTTTGATTTTATGATGTCTAGGAAACTTCTTATGAGAATTTATTCTTGTGTTTAATAAGGATAACTAGGGTTTGGAATAGCAACTGTAGGATCAGAATATCGCAACATCAATACTTCGCGAGAATAATAAACGACAGCACCGCGAAGGAGTCGCAGGGAAGCAAAATAAATGACGTAATGGATGACGATAGCTAAAACACGAGGAAGATGTGAAAATCTGGCGAAGATTGAGAGTGTCGCGAGGACGAACACTTACACACTCGCGACACTTCGCAAGTCATTCCCGAAAATAAAGGACAGCTTAGCTGTTATCCACTATGTAATACCCTATATAAAGGGTTGAGTAAATCTGTTGTGGGAGAGGTCTTTTTGAATTGTTAAGCAAGTCATTAGGAGAGAGAAAATTTAGAGTGATTGTAATTCCTTTAGCTCTGATCTATCTTTCTTTGTAAACATTTCAAGAGAATAATCAATAAAATCTATAACAATTCATATTCAAATGGATTAGTTGAGTAAAATCTAGTGAGGGGTGTAGTGTGGGATTTCCAGCAACTACATATGCGCTAGAAACAGGGATTGATTATAAAAGATTGCAGCTAAAAATTATCCGAATCAAGAAAATGAGAGAGAAAAATGTTAAATTAGATGAAATAGAGAAGTTAAAAAACAAGGAATATGATGAAAACATGGAGTACAATACAATTACAAAAGCAATGATTAATGAATTTCATGAAAACATAAGAGGAAGAATACATAAACGAGATTTTGAAGGGAAGAAGATTATAGATGGAGAGAGGACATCGTCTTTGAAAGAGTGGGAAAAGCAGAGAATAACATTCACAGCAGCAGAGGTACCTAAAGAGGGTTTAAGTCATACATCCCCGTTAGTGATCACAATAAATGCACGCAAAAGTGGAAAAGAATCAGCAAAAGCAGCGGAAGAATGGGCAGTAAATAGAACCTTGGTGGATACATGGAGTTTGGTGAGTATCATGTTTTACCATGCTTATAAAAAATTAGGATATAAAGATGGAGAAATGATTTCCCCGGCGTATTATATCCATGGTTTTGGTGAATCCATAACAAAACCTAAAGGAGAGATAAAATTACAAATTCTGCTCGGAGAAATTGAAACACAGGTGACATTGAGTATAGTGGATATGGAATCACCATATAATGTGTTGTTAGGGAGACCATGGGTACATGCAATTAAAGCTGTAGCGTCAACGTTTCATCAGTGTATTAAATTTCCTACGCCAACTGGAATTGGTGAAATCAGAGGGGATATTGATAAAGGAAGAATATATCATCAAATCGAAGTGAAGTATTATGAAGAACAAGTGAAGAAGCGAAGAGATCGCAAGAAGATGGTAAAAGTAGCTAAGAAAGAAGAAGAGTTTAAAATTTACATGGTAAGAGCAAAAGAAGGAAAAGGGATACCTGGCACAATCTCGCAGGATAAGGAAATGAAAGGACCAACACCTATGGGAGAACCGAAAGCTAGTTATATCGCAACAGAACAAACAAAAGAAGTGAATGTTGGAACTGAAGAAGAACCCAAGATGTTAAAAATTGGGACTAAAATGGAAGTAGATGAAGAAAGAAGAACTATTGATTTCTTTGCGAGATTATAAAGATATTTTCGCGTGGGATATGGATGAAATGCCTGGTATAGATCCATCTGTGGCTTGTCATAAATTGGAAATTGACAGAAATATAAGGCCATTCAAACAAAGAATTAGAAAGATCGCAACAGCATATCATCCTCAAATAGAAGAAGAATTGCAGAAAATGCTAGATGCAGGAATCATAAGACAAGCAAAGTATCCCGAATGGATAGCAAATATGGTTATAGTCCCAAAGAAGAAAAAAGGGATAAGAATTTGTATAGATTTTACCGATCTAAACAAAGCTTGTCCTAAAGATAGTTTCCCGTTACCAGATATTCCACAATTGGTTGAAGCTGCGGCAGGAAATGAAAGGGTATCATCTCTTGATGGATATAAAGGTGACAATCAAATTCCTCTCGCCGAAGAAGATCAAGAACATACTGCTTTCTTTGCTCCGAGAGGATTATACTGTTATACAAAAATGCCGTTTGGTTTGCGAAATGCCGGAGCAACATACCAAAGAATGGTGGAAAAGGTGTTCGCGAGATGGATACACAAAACATTAGAGGTGTATGTAGATGATATGCTAATAAAAAGTAAGAAAGCAGAAGACCACGTACAAGATTTGAAAGAAAATTTTTGAACAAATGAGACATTTCAACATCAAAGTAAATCCAGAAAAATGCACCTTTGGAGTTGCATCGGGAAATTTTTTAGGTTACATCGTGTCAAAAGAGGGGATCCAAATCGACCCAGAAAAAATACAAGCAGTTCGCGATATGCCAACACCTGCGACAGTAAAAGATGTTCAGAAGTTAAATGGGTTACTAGATTCGCTAGGAAGGTTTATCTCGCGATCATCTGATAAATGTAAACACTTTTTTAACATTCTCAAAAAAGGGTCAAAGTTTAGATGGACAGATGAGTGTGAGAAAGCTCTACAAGGAATAAAGGAACATTTAATGGATATATCAATTTTGCAAAAGGCAGAACCAGGAGAAGAATTATTGATCTATCTTGCGACGACCCCGCATGCATTAAGTGCAGTATTGCTGCGAGTGGACGCAGGGGTAGAGAAACCAATCTATTATATCAGCAAAACTTTCAATGCCGCAGAAAGGAATTACTCAAAAATTGAAAAACTAATCTTGGCATTAGTTTACGCAACATTTAAACTTCGCATATACTTTCAAGCACACATTGTTAAGGTAGTGACAAAAATACCAATCGAATCAGTAATGAAAAATTTAAAAAGATCGGGAAGAGTTGAAAGATGGAATGCCCAAATAAGTCATTGCAAACTCAAATATGAAATATTATCTTCACCAAATCGCAAGTGGTCGCAGACTTTCTAGCAGAATTTCCTTTGGAATAGGATGAACCAGTAGAAGAAATGATGGACGTAGAAGAAGAACATGGAGATCCAAAAGAATTATTAACTGAGCCAAATAGATGGGAAATATTAGTAGATGGGTCATCAAATGGAGAAGGCAACGGGATTGGAATTGTTGTGATATCGCCAGAAGGCAATAAAATGGCTTTTTCTTTCAGGTTAGAGTTTGCGTCAACCAATAATGAAACAGAATATGAAGCTATAATACATGCTTTGCAATTCGCAATAGAAATGAAATTGGAAAATGTGAGGATTACCAGTGATTCGCAATTGGCTATTCGCCAAATAAAAGAGGAATATACTACAAATGAATTATCTTTGCAAAAGTACAAGAAACTTGTGACGAGCTGTCGGTGCAGATACCGAAAATAAAATGGAAACATATATCAAGAAGAAACAATAGACTCGCAGATGCTTTTGCCTTTATATCAAGTATGATGACAGATCCGATTGCGAGGAATATAAAAATACAAACACTTTTAATACCATCAATTAATAAAGAAGAAGAACAGGAAACAGATGTGATGCTAATAGAAGATGGAACACAAACACTTTGCGAAGAAGATTGGAGAACAGAACTTCATGCATACCTGATGAAAGGAGAAACACCAAGAAATAGATTAGAGGCACACAAATTAAAAAGTCGTGCAACAAATTATGAATTAAGAGATGGAGTACTATACCGACGATCTTTTAATGGACCTTCATTCAGATGTGTAACAAGGAAGGAAGGAGAAATCATATTGAAGATGTTGCACAGTGGGGATCTTTGGTAATCATAGTGGTGGAAGATCTTTAGCACATAAAGCAAAAGTGCGGGGCTATTCGGCCGTATATGCATGAGGACGCGAAACAAATATCAAGGCGTTGCGAAGATTGCCAAAGACATGGGAAGAAGATACATGCACCGGGAACGCCATTAAATTCTTCAACAAGTGTGTGGCCTTTTGGAAAATGGGGGTTAGATATTGTGGGACCATTCCTACCGGGAACTGGACAGAGAAGATATCTAATTGTCGCTACTGATTATTTCACAAAATGGGCAGAGGTGAAAGTGGTACAACACATTCGCGATAAAGATGTTTTTACTTTCATATTTGAGAACATTATATGCAGATTTGGGATTCCAGCGCAGTTGGTATCTGACAATGGGAAACAGTTTGAAGGACAAAACATAGAATTGCTACTTAATGCATTTCAGATACGATATGGAAAATCAACTCCTCTATACCCGCAGGCTAATGGCCAGGCAGAAGCGACAAATAAAACGATTGAAGACATATTGAAGAAGAAGTTAGAGGGATACAATAAAGGATGGTGCGAACAAGTACCCAATGCAGTATGGGCTTATAATACAACTAGAAGAAAAGCTACAGGCATGTCACCTTTTTGTTTAACATATGGGGTTGAAGTTGTACTCCGATGAAGTTATGATTCCAACAACAAAGAAAGAAGCTTGGGAGAAAAATCTTAGTGCGGGTAACATTTTAATCAAATTAGATGAATTAGAAGAAAATAGAGAGAGAGCACTACAACATATGGAGAATTATCAACGAAGATTGGCCAGAGAATATAACAAACGTGTCAAGATACGTGAATTTCAACCAGGAGATCTGGTGCTGCGAGAGACACCAATATATCAGCGTGAAAGTGGTGGCAAATTGGCAAGAAAATGGGATGGACCTTATATCATTAAGGAAATAGTTGGCACATGGGCATATAGATTAATGGATCCTGAAGGGAGAGATGTAGGATAAAGATTGGATAGACCATGGAATAGGTTGTATCTTAAGAAGTATTATCCATAAAAGATGGATGAAATGAAATGAATTTGGATGAAATGTTCTCGCGATTGAATGATTGCGAGGTTGAATAAAACAAAGAAAGATTGTGCGAATTTCTCGCAAGAAATACATTACAGAAAATGAATGATTGAATGAATTAACAAAAATGAATGAGTGAGTGAATGGGACGAACCTTTATGGCGTACACCTTAGTTCGCGAATGATATTTCGTAAGAGGCAAATGTAAGACCTAAAGTGCGTCATATAAGGGGGTATCTCTTGACATGGCTCAGGGTAAAGGTTACACCGCTCCTGGAACCTGAGTCATGGAGATTTGGGGCCCATGAAAGCCTATCCGGGAGAGATACCTTGGATTTCCAACTATATATATAAGGTTATACCCTGGTTGGACGACCGAGGATCTCTTCCTAGGAGTCAGTGTATGCTCAAGGCGCCGGGGTACACGGTTGAGCCAAGAGTGCCCGGGCATTTGAAGTGTCTCGTCCATTCTTGGCAAGTCTTGGTATATGCTGCACTCGGCCCGAAGAAAACTCCACTTAGGGTGCGAGTCTCGTAACCATAAACCATATAGGTATAAGGGATAAGAGGCTGCGAAAACAACTGGTTGTTGTTAAGACCGGATGGGAGGAGCTAGTCTTGTATGGCCGATGTACGCCTCCTTAAAGGGGCAACCAGGGAGAAGATAAGGGCGGCACCCTCCATTAGGGAGCTGATAAGTGTCAAAAGACGCAAATGTCATGAGGCTTTATTTTCGCAAGGAAATTTAGGCTTGTCATATTTGTGCGATGATCCTGTAGAGGCAATAATACTAACGCAAGGATAAGGCGAGATCAATGGGTTTTTTACATGAAAATGTAAAGACGTCCTGCGATTTCGTCGCGAAGACGGCAATATCACGGGATTTTACATTCGCAAGAGTATTTAAACCTATCATATTGTCGCAAATAAAATATCCTGCAGAGGCAAAAATACTTAAGAAATGATAAGACAAGGTCAATGGGTCATTACATGAAAATGTAAAGATGTCCTGCGATTTTGTCGCAACGAGGGTGGCGAAATAAGACCTTTAATTAGGAAGGCAAAATAAGACCACACAATCAATGATAAGACAAGATCAATAGATTTCTTCACTTGTGAAGATATCCTGCGATCTTGTCGCAATGATAAATTTCAACATAAATAAAGGTAAGTAAACACGCATGCGAGAGTAAAATTGCAAATCTAAAATGAGATAGAAAGAAGAGATAAGGGTTTGTTCATCAAGGGACTTGGTCTTTCAATCAAAAAGAGTACTTCAACGTAAATTGAAAAACATCCCATGCAAAAAGTCATACGAGAAAAAGACTGGAAAATATAAGATTACAAGAGTAGATTAATGTTCTACATCTATATTGGCATTCTCAAGTAGTAGGAGATGATAAACGTTCCTCAACAATCTTATCAGCTTCGCCAGTTGGAGGATTTTCATTAGAAATTTCTTCATTTGGATTCTTGTTGAAGATTTCATCATTAGTGACTTCCTCGCAGCTTTGATAGTCATAATCGCTATCAGGGGAATCAGGAACTTCATCATCACTTATATCCGGAGGTGCGACGGATACAGGATCAAGAGATTTAGAGAGTAAAACATCATTCACAAGAACTTTGACTTTAAGATGAAGTTGGCGAAGGAGCGCTTTCACTTTGGTTTTTACTCTCTATATTTTTAAAATTACACATATAGTCGAATCTTCTTTCTGCCCTATCGCGAGAATGCATAAGGGAAGTAACAAGCATTTTATTCTCCTTGCGAGCTTTTGAGTGGTCGGATTTCAAAGAAGTTATGGAGGAGTGAAGATTTTTCTCAGATTCTACGAAACAAAAAATAAAAAAATAAAAATATTATAATAAACAAAAATATGAAGGCCCGATAAAGGAAGAATAGATGAGGCAGTCAACTTCTATGACTACCTTCCTTTTGCGAGATAAGATGCTGGGTTAAAGCTGAACAACTATTCTCCAGTTGATCCATGGCGTTGTCAAAATTATCTCCAACTAACCCTTTCAGACGAGCTCGCCAATTTTTTCGTTAGAAACAAGTATGGCATTTTCTTTTGCAAGGGAAGAATTGGACTTTTCTAATTGGGAACATTGATCTTTGAGTTGGTTTGCTTTTACACTTAAGGTTATTCTACCCTAAATGAGTTTATCCTTCTCGACAGTAACTTCTGCAAGATGACTCTTCAGCGAGTGAAGGGATTGTTCTTGCTCTTTACATAATTTTTGACAAATATCATATTGCTGCGAGTAAACTGCTACCTTGTTTAATAGAGTTCGCTTCTCTTGAGAAAGAGTTCCATTCTCATCTGATAAAGTTTCCAACTCTAGATTAGCTTTAGTCAAAGAATACGAGAGGCGAGATAAGTCATTACTTAACGAATCGTGTTTCTGAGCTAAATCAGCATTTTCTTTAGAAAGATTATCTATTTGATCAACAACATATGTGTGAAGATTATCTAATTGATTATATTGCTCCATCCAAACATCTTTATCAACTCGAACTTCTTCAACAGTAGATTCCAACTGATATATCTCCATTTTTCGTTTCTGGTTTAAAGCTTAAAGGGCGAACAAGGGTTTAAAAAAAAAAAAAAAAAAAAAGGGGGACAATACAGAGGCAAGAGTATACCTTTTAATTCTTCATTCTTCTTGCGAAGATTGTCGCGATCCAGTGAAATGTTGAGAAGGCTATTTTTCAAGACCTTAATTTCTTGCTCCAGAGATGTTTGCGACAATGTGTCAGAACCAAAATATTTACTCAGGGATTCAAAAACACCGGACCTAATAGGATCAGTGGAGGTTTTCTTCGCATCATTCATGACATCTGATAAAGTTTTGAAAGCTACATCTATCCCTTCTAAATTTTCTTTGGTAAGAGGGATAGACTCAGAGGAGGAGGAGGGAAAAGTTGAATCATTCTTGGTTATAAGAATGCCAGTTGAAGAAACCTGATTAACAGGTGGGGGCGAAACAGAAGTATTAAGAGTAAAAGTAGAGAAAGGTTCATTTTGAAGAATTTCATCGACGGAAAATTCAGGGATTGATTTGTCCTGCGAAGATATCGCAGGAGGAGACAAATTATCTTGAGAAGAAGGGGTTGGCTTGCTCTGCGAAGCAGTCGCTAGAGAAGGGGGATTGTCCTGCGAAGGTACTATAGGAGAAGTAATAAGTTTAAACCCAGGAAAAGAAACAGAAGGTACAACTGGTTTAGAATGGCGAGACCTCTTGGGAGATCTACCACCATTTTTGTCATCCTGCGAATTACAAGTTAAATAAGAAACAGAGGCAACAATATACAGAGGCAACAATATTGTTATTAAAAGAGTAAATGTTTCTTAAATACCTTGCTACTCGCGGGCTGCCTTTTAGAAGCAAAGGATTTTGATTGAGAACCTGAAGAAATGTTAGGGTTCGTAACGGTGATTTTGGTGCTGGGCTTGTTCTTGCTGAAATAAAAATGGTAGGAGAAACATTAAAAGAAGAGTAATGTCCAGATAAAAGATTACAATAAGAGAAATCAATCATGAAATAATCAAAATTAGTAAAATCAACAGACCTTGATGCCATGGAAACAAAAGAGTGAGAAGAATTATAGCGGGAAGACGATGAAGAAGACGATGAAGGAAAACGGCAGAGAAAAGTTGCAGACAATAAAGAAGATGAAGTAAAAGAAGAGAAGAATTTCCAAAGGGTATTCCTCTTTAAATAGATGAGAGAAGAGTAACCGGATGAGCCGGTAAAAAGTAAAATTTTTAGATACGTGTAAACAGCCATTCCTAAATTCACGGAATCGTGTCGGTAAAAGAAGGGATAGAAAACAAATGGTTGCGACATTTCAAAATATTAATCCTCATGACGTAATTATGACTAATAAGACTTCGCAGAGCACCAAAAGAATGACATAGCAGATGATATCAGCATAATTCACGAGGAAAGTATGAAAAACTTGCGAAATTATAGAGTGAACCTACGAGAAGGCGACAAGAGATTGCGAGAATATGAGCTCATAGCATGAGGCAAAGAACATGGAACGAAAGTTTCGCATGATGGATTTGCAATACTTCTTACATTTAGAGGATCAAGTACTTCTCATATTTCTTCAAGAATACTTCATACTTCGTATACTTCGGGATGATACTTTTAAAATTACTTTTCAAAGCTTCAGAACTTCGCAAAAGAATAGAGGCAAGTACGTACTTTTCAAGTCCAATATTCTTTCGCTCGTTCCTTCATCAACAGAAATCAAAGACTACTGCAATAACAGATTTTTTCTTAAAGATCGCTCTTCAAGCAATATTCAAGAAAAAAGAGGCAAGATGTAGGATCAGAATATCGCAACATCAATACTTCGCGAGAATAATAAACGACAGCACCGCGAAGGAGTCGCAGGGAAGCAAACTAAATGACGTAATGGATGACGATAGCTAGAACACGAGGAAGATGTGAAAATCTGGCGAAGATTGAGAGTGTCGCGAGGACGAACACTTACACACTCGCGACACTTCGCAAGTCATTCCCGAAAATAAAGGACAGCTTAGTTGTCATCCACTATGTAATACCCTATATAAAGGGTTGAGTAAATCTGTTGTGGGAGAGGTCTTTTTGAATTGTTAAGCAAGTCATTAGGAGAGAGAAAATTTAGAGTGATTGTAATTCCTTTAGCTCTGATCTATCTTTCTTTGTAAACATTTCAAGAGAATAATCAATAAAATCTATAACAATTCATATTCAAATGGATTAGTTGAGTAAAATCTAGTGAGGGGTGTAGTGTGGGATTTCCTGCAACTACAGCAACTATTATGATTAGACATAGCTATTTCAAAGATTTTCATATTGCAATGTTTTTAGATTTATTTATTTAAATTCTAAGTTATTTGGAAGATGATTTTTTACAGTATTTAATCTTTTTGATTTTATATATTGCAATTGCTTATGAGATGTATGCCTTTACGTTCGTGAACTGTGCTAGTATCTCATAATTGCTCAAAAGTTAAGTCTATTACGTCTTTATGCAAATATTGATAAAATATAGAATGAACTTTTGGAAATTCCGCAGTATTGATATTTCCCTGATCCACTTTTATGTGAAAGTACTATATGGCTCCGTAAGTTTTCTTATGTTGAGCATTTCCGATTAAATTAATCAATAAGGTCTCTTGTGGTTAATTTATTCGAGTTTGCTGGTTACAAATCCATGTGATTTGTTAATGTCCAAAGAAATCCTTCTTTTCTTGTAGAAGTTCTCTTGAGAATGACATCAAATCGGGGAGAGTTCTTAATTGAACTTGTGCTTAATTGCCATATCTTTGTGGGGAGTGCGGCTGTGGAATATTGTTGGAGTTATCTTGTATCTTTATAAACTCCTTGATGAATACACTAAGTTTCGACTATGTGAAAGCATCGAAACAAAATTGATATGTTCTCTTTTAGTCAAGAATTATCTCTTTGAGAATTTCATTATGATCTCGTAGTTTTTGTACCTTTGCCAATTTATATTGACAAAAAGGGGGAGAATTATTTGGTAGTTCACATTACATACATATGGTTTACGGATCATTATGTTAGGGGGTGTAATTTTCATTGTATGATGAAAATATTGACTAAGGGGGAGTGATACATATCACCATAGTATTATTTCAAAGTTGTGATGCAATTGGACTTTGATTCGATATAATAATACTATGATATTGTATAACAATGATTGAGAACATCTGTTTTCTTATTGTTATGGCTACGGATCTTCAACAACAATGATGTTGAGATGAACACGTTCAGAATCGCTGGAGTACTTGGAGCAGTGAAGAATTCAAGGAATGTTGAAGAGCCAAGGAAATCAAGCATGATGGATGAGAAGCTACAAATTTTATTTATTTTGTAATCCATATGTATTGATAGTTTTGTCACTAAAATTGACAAAGGGGGAGATTGTTAGAGCACTCCTCGGTCTAACTCGCAAGCGTTGCTATCTCAAACTTGTTTGTTAAGTTTAGTTGATCAAAACTATATAGTTGAATTCTAGTTTACTTAAGCTATGTCTAGGATTAGGATAGAATGTATAGTTGAGATTTACACTTCGCGGCGTTCACCAATTGAAGACGAAGATCTACTGAGGAGCTTGGAGGAACTTCATCAACAATAGGTATGTGGAGACTAAAACTTATCTATCACTCAGAAGTCTATTTTATTCTATCTTCTAATGAGACTAAGTCGTATAGCTATGTAGACTTTTACATTATACACATTTGATATTTCGAGCCGAGTTTATCTCGCTTATCTATTTCTATGTGTTGGAAGCTTTTGCTTTAAATTTGTTCGTCATATCCTTGATGAGTTTAGTTGGAAACAATCTATTTTTTTGGAAACTAAATATTAAGTCAAAGGATGATCATGTGGAAATTACTTTGAACATCTTACCTGATTTGTATGAGACAGTCATTTGATGTTAGCTTGGGAAGTTTCGTATTGATCATTCGATCACTTAAAAATTACTTGAAGCTAATGGTATGTGTGAGATTACCATTGTCGTCTTCAAAGGATGTTTCAATGATTGAAATGAGTGAAAAATCAGGGGTACAACAACCACACCCAACAATTCGATTAGCAATCTGTATGGACAAACTCCAATATACTTTCTAGAGAATCAACTAGACAGGCAGACTCAATCTAGAGAAAAGTATATCAAATAGTTTATATCTCAATCTCTCGATTTGATCTTTACTCAAGAAGATAGAAATCTGCGAGTCTTTATCAAAGAAAGATAACTTGGATGGTACCAAAGACCAATATCCAAGTCTCAATCAATTTAAATCAGCAACCATAAGGTCGGATATTCTAATTGATTGAACAACGCACAACCTGTGATATTTCAATTATATAAACAAATATAATGCGGAATATAAATAACACAGACACCAGAATTTTGTTAACGAGGAAACCGCAAATGCAGAAAAACCCCGGGACCTAGTCCATATTGAACACACACTGTATTAATCCGCTACAGATACTAGCCTACTCCAAATTAACTTCGGTCTGGACTGTAGTTGAACCTTAACCAATCTCACACTGATCCAAGGTACAGTTATGCTCATATGTCTCTGATCCCAGCAGGATGCTACGTACTTAATTCCTTTAGTTGATCTCACCCACAACTAAGAGTTGCTACGACCCAAAGTCGAAGACTTTAATAAAAAAAATCTGTATCATATAGAAAAGTCTACGGTAATAGATAAATCCGTCTCCCACGAATATACCTACGAGTTTTTATTCCGTCTTTTGATAAATCAAGACTTATATTCCCGAAGAACAGCCTAGTATTATCAATCACCTCACATAAATCTTAATCGACGCAGCGAAAAAAGATATTGCGGAATCATAAACGATGAGACGAAGTGTTTGTGATTTCTTTTTTTATCTTTCCTATCGGAGATATAAATCTCAAGCCAATTATTCCAATTGTACTCGTACGATAGAAACAACAAGATCAGATCACACAACTACAAGAAAAGTAGTATCAGTCTGGCTTCACAATCCCAATGAAGTCTTTAAGTCGTTAACCTGGTTTAGAGAAGAAAACCCAAGGTTAAAGGAGAATCGACTCTAGCTTATGCAACTAGTATCACACGTAAGGTGTGGGGATTAGGTTTCCCAGTTGCTAGAGTTCTCCCTTATATAGTCTTTGAAATCATGGTTTGCAATCAATGTTAGCTTGGTAACAAAGCATTCAATATTCACCGTTAGATGAAAACCTGATTAGATTCAAGCTAATATTTCTCAACCGTTGGATCAAAACCTTATCTTGTTACACCCAAATGAAATGTCCAATTTTGGGTTTATGTAACCGTTCCTAAACATTAACATTTGTTGGTTCAACAATAGTTAACCAAATGGTTAGCCATATGAGCAATTTCATATCAACCATATTTTTCTTTACCATAACTAGTTCAAATGACTCAAATGAACTAGTTAGAGAGTTGTTCAATTGCTAAGATCTTATGTAACTACACAAGACACAATCGAAGCAAAAACGGTTTGATTCACTCGAATCGGTTGATGAACTTTATAGCCATGGTTTGCAAAAGCATTCCTTAGTTTATATAAACATGAGTTCAAGAACAACCGATTTTAGATATAACCTACTCAAGTTCGCAGACTGGGTTTGCGGAATTAAGCTCATGGAAGGAGTTCACATACTCCAGCAGAAATTCTCGGGTCGAGAACTTCCGCCAGTTCGCGGACTGAGTTCGTGGACTTGTCTCACGCCACATTTTGTTTCTCTTGATCAACAAAGTTCGCAAACTTTGGTTCAAGGAATAAGGACTTATACATATATGTGTTTCCACAACAATGCTTATATCCTACCATGGTTATGTAATTTAAACTCTCATTTCAATCATCGAAACATTCTCCGAGGACTTTAAATAGCCGTTATTCACATACCATTTTTCGTCAGAGCAATTTTCAAAGTGATTGAAACATAACATGACATTCGTCACTAGGTAAAGATGAATTTGGCTAAAGAGAAAGCTTACCAACACATATTTCGAGAAATAGATAGGCGAGATAAACTCGGCTCGAAATAGCAAATGTGAATAATGAAAGTCTATATATCAAAATGACTTTTGTCTCAAGAATATGAGATAGAGCAAATAGACTTTTGAGTGACAGATAAGTTCAAGTCTCCACATACCTTTTAGTCGATGAAGTTCCACCAGTTCCTTGAGTAGTCCTTCGTCTTGTATGATGATTGCCATGGAGTCTTGAGCTCAACTACACTTTCTATCCTAGTCTGAGACCTTTAGCTATAATAGGCTAGAAATCAAGACTTATAGTTTTGACCACTAACATTGACAAACATGCTTGAGATAGCAACGCATGCGAGTTCGACCGAGCAATGCTCTAACAATCTCCCCTTTTGTCAATTTTAGTGACAAAACTATCAATACATATGGAATACAAAAAATAAATAATTAACTTTTATAGCTCCTATTCCACATGTCTAATCTTCAATATTACTTGAAATCTTCGTCACTTCCAAGTACTCCAATGATCCCAAAGGTTGTAAGTTTAGCATCATCGTTGTTGAAAATCCATAGCTATAACAACAAGAAAACAACAATTCTCAATCATTGTTATACAATGTCATAGTATCATTACACATCGTAAGTTCAATTGTATCACAACTTTAACAACAATACTATGGTGATATGTATCACTCCCCCTTATTCAATACTCCATCTCACATGGAAACCACTCCCCCTTACATAATGATCTGAAAACCATATGTATTTGTAGTGTGAACTACATATTAATTCTCCCCCTTTTTGTCAATAAAATTGGCAAAGGTACAAGAACGGGATCCTAATGAAATTTCCGAAAAAGACATTTCATGACCAAAAGAAAGAAACACATATCATCTTATTTAGATGCAATCATAAAGCCGAAGCTAAATGCATTCATCAAGGAGTTTAAAGATACAAGACAACCCCTATAATATTCCACATCCGCACTCCCCACAAAGATTTGGCAATTAAGCACAAGTTCAAAAAGAACTCTTCCCCATAATATGTCATTCCCGAAAGAACAACAAGAGCGACCTTAATTTCGATAGAAAAGAATGATTTCTTTGGACATAACAAATCACATACAAGTATGAATTTGAATCCAAAATACTCAATTAAATTAACCACAAGAAGTTTATGATTAATTTAATCGATAATGCTCAACACAAGTGAACTTATGGAGACTCAAAAATACTCAATTAGATTAATCACAAGAGAACCCATAATTAATCTAATCGAAATACACAACCAAACTAATCACAAAAGTAATCAATTTAATTGGACATACTCGACATAAGAGAATCTATGGAGCAATGACTAAGTTAATCAAGAAAATAATCAACCCAGTCAAAAACGCTCAAACATAAGAAGACTTATGGAGTTACAACTAAATAACCAAACAAGATGATTAATTTAGTTCAAAAATGCTCGACATAAAGTACCTTACGGAACAAAAACAAAGCTAATCATAAAATAATCAACTTGGTCGTTTAGTGCTCAACATAAGACACATTATGGAGCCTCACAGTAATACATAAAATATGGATCAGGGAAGATCAATTACTGCGGAATACACAAGGATTCATTCTATTTTCCATCACCATTTGCACAATGACAAACAATAGACATAATCCTTGAAAACAAAAGATTTTAACCTATCTTGCGTCAATAATTGACAGTATAGGCTTAACTTTTGTATTTTTCAAAAGTCCATTCATTCCTTTATCAACATATGTATATCGACTTATGAAAGACTTTACTTTTGACAAGGTATGGAACAATAACAGTTCACGGACGCAAACACACATATCCCATAACAATTTGCAATATATAAAACCATAAAGATTAATACTGCAAAAATTATCTTCTAAACAATTTTAGAATTTAAACAAATAAACCTAAAAACATGAAGATGAAAACGTTGGACATAGCTATGTGTAATCACAATAATGGCTATTCTAAACTCTAGTTTTTCTTCTAAACAAAAACAATAAAAATAGATGATTTACTAGGCAAACCAAAAGAAAATCAGAGTTCGTTGAGAACCTCATATCTTTCAATGAATCCATCAAACAAGGTGTCACTGATTTCCTTTATTCTCTTGACCGTAGACACACCATGTTCGTGAGTTAGTACGCAAAATTTGCGATCAACAACCCGAGCAAGCTGTCTAGCATTGACGCAGTCCATGATGAGCTTTTTTTGATTCCGTATCAGAATATTCTGATTAGCAAGGATCCTGGCCTGACCATCTAAGATTTGGTTTATTTGCAGTTGAAGATTTGCAAACTCGACCTTTGAATCGTTCTGAAAACGAATTGAATCCTTGACAGAATCATCGATCCAGGAGTTGTGATCCTTCATTTCAAGCATCTTCTTTAAGACCAGCTCTTGAATTGACTCACGTTCTTGAGCGTCTTCCTCCGCATCAAGATGCACAATCTCTTGAGCTTTTGCAAAGTTCTCCATATAAATTTTGGTTAGGGATGGAAAATACACAATATAGAGTAATATATATATATATATATATGTGTGTGTATGTAAACAAGAGAAGGAACCTCTTGTTTTTGGAAACCCTAGGAACTCATGAGAGGAAGACACAGACGTTTGTGGACCGGTCAGCACACACACACACACACACACACACAAAAAACGATAAAGATAGTGTACAACATACTTGAGTATTTCTCAATTATTATCCTTGCACCTCTCAAGTTAGAAACAAGGAAAAGAGTACATGAGTTCAGGTGGTAGAGTGAGAGATAATATCACTATGATCATTGAGAAAGGAGTTGTACATATTATCTTTCAGTCTGATTTTTGTGTTCTTCGTCTTCCTTTGGTTGACCTTCATCCCAGAAGAGTAAGACACAGCTTGTTTAGCATATCCGTTAGAAGGATTTCTCTGAGGACTAAATCTAGGACCTCTTGCAATCGGTTCAAGAGGATCAGAATAGATAGGGATCCATTTTCTAGACTTAGATTTACCAGAACCAGTCTTTTAAGCACAAGGAATGCTTTTAGCAGCACAAGAATTTATACCACTAGAATGCACTTGAACCCTGTGATGACTTATAGGAAGAAGATCATATTTATAAGGATTCTGGTATTCTGTGGGCATGCGATTCACTGCATTAGTCGAATGACTATTTATTACATTGACAGTGGAAAGAAGGAAATTGCGAAGTTTAGAAATTTGTTTCCTCCTGGCAAAATAATGGATAGCATAGTGATTCTTTTTCCCACAGAAAGTACAGATTCGTGGAGGAGAAGCAATAAATGGCACCTGTTTTAACTTCATAGCCATATGAGAAGATTGTAAGTTATATGTAAAATTTTCTTGACACAATCTTCTACTGGAGGACTTTTCTTCATGTGCTGCAATTCATGAGAATTAGTTTGTACAGAAGAATTTCTCCTTAAGACAGAGTTTTCCTTTTCCAAGGATGTGTACTGTTCATGGGCTAAAATAAGGGATGCGCTCAGTTTCTCTTTCTCAACACGAAGTTTGTTAAGATCTGATGAATGCGTCTCGATCAAACGTTTTTCTCTATTTGAGTCTTCTTTAACAATATCCTCAAGAATACTAATCTTTTCTCGATGTAGAGTAGTTTCCTGGAGAAGTTTTTCAATATTCTTAGAGAGACTCAATGATGTTATAGAGATCACGTCCTCGATCAAGAGATTTTTCGAATTCATCAATAAGCTGATCATGATCCTGAAAATCAATAATCTCAGCAGAGTTTTTTGAGATTCTGGTGAGCTCCATTTCAGCTTTTGACATAGTGCCCAATGTCCCATCGGAAAGAGATATGTTGACACAAGATGAAACAATCTTCTTACCTCGGGATTTGGAAGAATCAGCTGAGGAGTAATCCGTTGAGGTATTCCCAAGACATTTGGCATAGTTAAAAGCTTTTGAAGACATCTTGGTATACGTAGAAGAGATTTTGTCCTCAGACTCAGATTGCCAAAAACACAGACATGTAAGGTCTTAAACGTGTTTGTCTGCTCTGATACCAATTGAAAAAGTGGGGGTACAACAACCACACCCAATATTTCGCTTAGCAATCTGTATGGACAAACTCCAATATACTTTCTAGAGAATCAACTATACAGTCATACTCAATCTAGAGAAAAGTATATCAAAGAGTTTATATCTCAATCTCTCGATTTGATCTTTACTCAAGCAAATAGAAATCTGCGAGTCTTTATCAAAGAAAGATAACTTGGATGGTACCAAAGACCAATATCCAAGTCTCAATCAATTTAAATCAACAATGTAAAAGGTCGGATATTCTAATTGATTGAACAACGCACAACCTGTGATATTTCAATTATATAAACAAATATAACGCGGAATAGAAATAACACAGACACCAGAATTTTGTTAACGAGGAAACCGAAAATGCAGGACCTAGTCCAGATTGAACACACACTGTATTAAGCCGCTACAGACACTAGCCTACTCCAAATTAACTTCGGTCTGGACTGTAGTTGAACCCAAACCAATCTCACACTGATCCGAGGTACAGTTATGCTCCTATGTCTCTGATCCCAGCAGGATGCTACGTACTTGATTCCCTTAGCTGATCTCACCCACAACTAAGAGTTGCTACGACCCAAAGTTGAAGACTTTAATAAACAAATCTGTATCACACAGAAAAGTCTACGGTAATAGAAATCCGTCTCCCACGAATATACCCACGAGTTTTTGTTCCGTCTTTTGATAAATCAAGGTGAACAGGAACCAATTGTTAACCCGGACTTATATTCCCGAAGAACAGCCTAGTATTATCAATCACCTCACAATAATCTTAATCAACGCAGCGAAAAAAGATATTGCGGAATCACAAACGATGAGACGAAGTATTTGTGATTTCTTTTCTATCTTGCCTATCAGAGATATAAATCTCAAACCAATTATTCCAATTGTACTCATACGATAGAAACATCAAGATCAGATCACACAACTACAAGAAAAGTAGTATCGGTCTGGCTTCACAATCCCAATGAAGTTTTTAAGTCGTTAACCTGGTTTAGAGAAGAAAACCCAAGGTTAAAGGAGAATCTACTCTAGCTTATACAACTAGTATCACACGTAAGGTGTGGGGATTAGGTTTCCCAGTTGCTAGAGTTATCCCTTATATAGTCTTTCAAATCAGGGTTTGCAATCAATGTTAGCTTGGTAACAAAGCATTCAATATTTACCGTTAGATGAAAACCTGATTAGATTCAAGCTAATACCGTTAGATCGAAACCTTAGCTTGTTACACACAAATGAAATATCCAATTTTGGGTTTATATAACCGTTCCCAAACATTAACATTTGTTGGTTCAACAATAGTTAACCAAATGGTTCGCCATATGAGCAATTTCATATCAACCATATTCTTCTTTACCATAACTAGTTCAAATGAACTAGTTAGAGAGTTGTTCAATTGCTTAGATCTTATGTAACTACACAAGACATAATCGAAGCAAAAAGGTTTGATTCACTCGAATCGGTTCATGAACTTTATAGCCACGATTTGCAAAAGCATTCCTTAATTTATATAAATATGAGTTCAAGAACAACTGATTTTAGATATAACCTACTCAAGTTCGCGGACTTAAGCTCATGGAAGGAGTTCACATACTCCAGCAGAAATTCTCGGGTCGAGAACTTCCGCCAGTTCGCGGACTTGGCTCACGCCACATTCCGTTTCTCTTGATCAACAAAGTTCGCAAACTTTGGTTCAAAGAATAAAGACTTATACATATATGTGTTTCCACAACAATGCTTATATCCTACCATGGTTATGTAATATAAAATCTCATTTCAATCATTGAAACATTCTCATAGGACGTTATATAGCCGTTATTCATAGACCATTTTTCGTCAGAGAAATTTTCAAAGTGATTGAAACATAACATGACATTCGTCACTAGGTAAAGATGAATTTGGCTAAAGCGAAAGCTTACCAACACATATTTTAAGAAATAGATAGGCGAGATAAACTCGGCTCGAAATAACAAATGTGTATAGTGCAAGTCTATATATCAAAATGAATTTTGTCTCAAGAATAGGAGATAGAGTAAATAGACTTTTGAGTGACAGATAAGTTGAAGTCTCCACATACCTTTTAGTCGATGAAGTTCCACTAGTTCCTTGAGTAGTCCTTCGTCTTGTATGATGATTTCCATGGAGTCTTGAGCTCAACTACACTTTCTATCCTAGTCCGAGACCTTTAGCTATAATAGGCTAGAAATCAAGACTTATAGTTTTGATCACTAACATTGACAAACATGCTTGCGATAGCAATGCATGCGAGTTCGACCGAGCAATGCTCTAACAATGAGAGTTTAGAACAATTACCCATATCTGGATACAACACGGTATGCATACATAGTATGCAAACTGGTTTGTAATAATTCAGGTCTAGAACTCTTGTTTGAGTACCTAGTATGCGAACGGATTTACCTGAGAAGGTCTGGAACTCTTGTTTACGTACCTAGTATGCGAACGGGTTTACCTGAGTTGGGTCCGGAACGGTTGTTCGCGAACCGAGTTTGCGAACGACTTGACTAGGCCAAGGTAAGGAGATGCTATGCGTACCCAGTTTGCGTACACAATGGTTAAGTTCTAAAATCGGCAATGTATGATTTTCATACTCATGAACTAAAACATTTATGATTTAAGGAATGCAAATTAACTTTGCAAACCATGGCTTAATGTTCATAAATTGATTCTTGTATAAGTACTTTGTACGATTAAGAATCAATCTGATTTTGTTTCAATTTTTTCATATATATTTCTATGAGATAGTGAATAATTGAACAAATCTATTTGAAACACAAATAGATTCAAATATTTCATTATGGATTGATCATCATATTTGATGTAGAAGTGTTAGATGAATATGGTTAATAAAAAAGTGTTCATATGGCTAACTTAGATTAACTGTTATTTAGCCAACTCAATATACACGTTTAGGTACGGTTACCCACATCTAAATATAAGTATATTTCCTTTGTATGTAACAATCTAAGACCATCTAACAGTGGAGATTGATTGCTTAATTTCTAAGCAGACTTAGCTTGAATCTTAAATCAGGAGTTCATCTAACGGTGGATATTGAATGCTTTGTTACTAAGCTATCTTAGCTTTGATTGTAACCAACCCTGATTTGAAGGCTATATAAGGGAGAACTCTAGCAACTGGAAAACCTAATCCCGGCACTTTATTGTGTCCTAGTTGCAAACTAGAGTTGATTCTCCTTTAACCTAGGTTTTCCAAAACCATATTAGGTTAGTGACTTGAAGGCTTCATTTGGAATTCGTGAAGCCAAATCTAGCTATTTTCTATGTAGTTGCGTATTATGATCTTATTTTTTCTATCGTATTGAATTTTATCTTCTCTAAGATTTAATCGATATTTATCTCTGATAAGTAAAATATAAAAAAATAATCACAACAGTTCTTCGTCTTAGACTCTTGTGATTCCGCAATAACTTTTTCTATTAATCAGTTAGGTTATTGTGAGGTGATTGATATTTCTAGGATGTTCCTCGGGAGTATAAGACCGGATTATCAATTGGTTCATGTTCACCTTGATTTATCAAAAGACGAAACAAAAACCGAATAAACAATAGACATATCTGTGGGAAACAGATTTGTTTATAAGTCTTTGACTTTGGGTCGTAGCAACTCTTAGTTGTGGGTGAGATCAGCTAAGGAATCAAGTGCGCAGAATCCGGCGTGGTTCTAGAGGCGTAAGGAACGCGATTGTACCTTAATCGGTGTGAGACTTGGTCAGGGATCAACTATAGTCTGAAGTTAACTTGTAGTAGGATAGTGTCTGTAGCGGCTTAATACAATGTGGTGTTCAAAGTTGGACTAGGTCCCGGGGTTTTCTGTATTTGCGGTTTCCTCGTTAACAAAATTTCTAGTGTCTGTGTTATTTTCTTTTCCGCATTATATTTATTTATATAATTGCATTATCACAGGTTATGCGTAGTTCAATCAGTTGATAAATCCGACCTTGTTTGTTGGGTATAACTTGATTGACACTTGGGCATTGATCTTTGGTACCGTCCAAGTTATTTCTCATATCAATCAGGCTCATAGATTTCTATCTGTTCGATATATTTCTTGATTGAGTCTCACTTTTAAGTTGGTGCTCTCGGAATTATATTGGAGTTTAGTCCATACAGATTGCCGAACGAATTATTGGGTGTGGTTGTTCTACCCCCGCTTTTTCACACCACTATGGTGCAAAATTAAGGAAAGTTCAATGTTGCACATGGCCCTTTGGCCTAAGCGGACTAGATTATGCTTGGATTCGACCTTACTACACGAGTTGGATATTTTTTCTTGTCCCGACGACTGATGAACTACGATAATTTCTTGTTACTTTCAAGGTACGAAGAAGGGTACTTAGGCATCCGAAATGAGTCGCAGCATTAGTGGTCCAGCACCTTATCGCTCAAATCATCTAATTGGGAGGCGATTGCGAAATTTTGGTAACTCATATCATGTGGATCGGCATTGCGATACAAGAGATGATTATTACCATACTTGATGAAGTAGTTTTATTCCTTGTAGGCTCACATTCCTATCAATCCATTCGATGTTGGCTTTCACAAATTGCGAACTGGGCATAGTCAGGAAAGGATTTATGTGTGTAAGTTAACAGATCTTGGATAAGTCACTTGCATCACCAAAGATAATGCAAGGCAAGAATGGCATGTGCCTGGATGGTGCACCCTTAGCACAAGCAAGACCACTGCATACATTCAGCTTAAGGCTGAAGCGAAGTAAAAAAGCGAAAAATAGGCTTACAATGGCATATGTGCAAATCCAAGGCATACCTTATGCCTGGACAGGACTTGGATTGCAGTGATGCATGCAAATTGCATCTACGTTAGCCTTTATGGCCTTGAACCCTTTGCAGAATAAGGTCAAGTTGGAACAATGAGAAGCTGCTTATTGAATAACGTTCAAGGCATCATTCTTGCAAAGGAAAATCGACGTGCATTTTCTTGTTAGAGGTAAAACTTTACATCCCGATCACTAGCATCAGAGTGGCGTAACGGGGTGTCATTGCCTGCGCGGCATCGCTCCATGGGCGTGAGTTTCCAGTCTGTTGCACTAGTAATCAACCCCGTTCTTTTAGCATTCCATAAATTAATGAGAATGTTTCTCAAATTCAACCAAACATGTATTTTCTTCATCTCCTTCATCGGTTGTTCAATAAGTAGATGCCAAGGCCAAATTAAGAACAACCTATTAGACATAAGAATATATATACTCCAAATATATTTGCAGAGATTTTATCTTCCTCAAATCAAACTCGAAAATGAAAAAATTGTGTTTTCATGCAAAGTCAATCGAAATTCTCCTATGAGTTTCCAAACCTTTTTCGTAGCTTCTTTCACAAAGTTGAATGATAATTGACGACCAACTAAGAAGCTAAGAAGAAATTTTTCACATACCTTATTCTCATTTTCCACATCTGAAGCAGAGATAACATGAATCTTCTTACCATTAATTAGTTGTGGTTTGAGGTACGACAACTTGGTTACTTGGTTATCCTCTTTGCAAACCCGGTTATTCGGAAACAGTGATCTCCAATTTTCGAGCCCTTGGGTTTTCAACCCAAACCCCATTCTAAACCCCCAATTCAGCAATATCTCCTCCTGAAACTCCGCCAAGAACTGGTAAATCCTCATAAGAAATAGAAAAAGATATTCGATAAAGAATCAGAAGAAGATTTAAGGGAACAATGCAGAGAAAAATCAAACCCTAGAAAGTCAAGAAAACAATTTCCATGGTCAAAATCGCTCGTCCAAGGTCAAACAAGATTTTTTTTTCAGCATTCCATGCTCAAACAGTGCAATTTAGTTCAACTTATTGTTGTTGAAACTTTTACTTTTCTGGATCAAAATTAGGAACCCATTCTTAGGGTTCTAATAGCCCGATCACCTATGATTATAGGACCTGCACCCCAAACTCTTCTTTTAACATCTTCGTAGTACCAGCATGATTGCAAATAAACCCTTGCTCATCAGTATTATCTGACATCCATCTAGATGCAATTGTCCTTGTAAATCCTTTTTAACGTCATCAAGCTTCACTTTATGTGAATCCGGTCTACCGATCGATGAGATTAGTTCAACACTTCTTCACCATAGATATCATCAGCCAACTCAACCGAATGATATTTATCATATTTCCAGGTTAATTCTGGCATACATATTAACCCTAGTTAATAGAATTTTCTTTTGTTTTATAGCTCCTAATTCTGTATTAGGTAACGATCTACCAACATCCTTAAAACCTTGAATCACCGTTGCCAATGTTGAAAAATTATATGAAAAAAACATGAGAAGCTGAGGGAGATGCGCGAATCCTAAATCACTCGTAAAATACAATATATGAAGTTTATTTGAGATTTGGGTTTTTTTTTTTTTAGATACTGTTAAAATATCAATACATAATAGAAAAATAATTCATAACATGAGTAGTTGCGTGTGTTATATGTTGGTGCATGAGTTAAATCCATGCCAAACTAATTTTCCAAAATGATCATGCAGATTCTTATGGTTAAGAAAATTTCAATTTATGAAAAAATACCTTGGTACTCCAATGTTCATTGTAAGACCCAAAGTGAAATGCTTTGACTTTATTATAACTAGATTCAAAAGCCGACTTCAAAATTGGATGGGCAGACTACTTTCACAGGCAGCTAGGACTGTGGTAGTCAAATCGATTTTGGAATCATTACCCATTTACCAAATTGGTTGTTATATGATTCCCAAATCTATTCTTAACCAACATACTTCCATCCAGCAGGATTTCTGGTGGGGAAGAAGGAAGGTTGTAAAGGCATTTACCTTAGAGCTTGGGATGCTCTAGAGTACCCAATTCACTCGGGAGGATTAGCTTTTAGAGACTTTCACTCAAACAATCTAGCACAACTAGGTAGGTTAGCTACCTTCTTACAAAGCCGGAAGCTCCATGGGCTATCACTCTTAGATCCAATTACTACTCTAAATGTCGGCACCCACTTGCCAGAAACATCACCAAGAATGGTTCTTGGATTTGTAAATGTATTCAAAAAGGATTAGAGCAGATCTGACCTCACTGTATCTGGGAAGTAGGAAACGGAGAAATTATCCATATCTGGGAAGATAGATGGATACCAACCATCCAAACAGTGCCCCCTTCTAGTAATCCACATTTCCACGGGGTCTTGGTTAAGGATTTAATCATTCAAGACTCTGTTGAATAGAACATTCCCCTCCTCAACTCTATCTTTGATCCCCATACTGTCAATGCCATAACCATTATCCACATTAATGGTACATGTAAGGATTCTCCTAAATGGAATCCAAATATATCTGGTGCTTTCAGCACCAAAATTCTCTATTATTCAATCAAGAGATTTGACCATAATGGACCTAGTATATGGGAAAATATATGGAGTATGCATGCTTCCCCTAGAGTTAAATCGTTTGCTTTCAAATGCTTACAATATATGATTCCTACCAATAGAAGACTTTTCCAGTTCATGAATATTCCTAACTCTTGTGCTCTTTGCTCCCAGCATAATGAATCCCTAGAACATATATTCTTTGCCTGCCCGTTTGCTAGGAGTGTGTGGTTTGCTTCAGATAGCAATCCCTTCCCACCAAACTTATT
The DNA here is from genome assembly GCA_023531295.1 of Papaver armeniacum. Taxonomy (NCBI): domain Eukaryota; kingdom Viridiplantae; phylum Streptophyta; class Magnoliopsida; order Ranunculales; family Papaveraceae; genus Papaver; species Papaver armeniacum. The sequence continues at coordinate 532,971 of JAJJWW010003242.1, forward strand.
TCCATTGTCCGTGAAGGATTGGATTCTCCATTGGCATACTAACCCTGTAGGTTGGGACAACTCTCAAGGACAATGGAGTGCTAAATGTGCCACTATCATCTGGTACATTTGGAAGGCCAGATGTGACAAAGTGTTTAGAGGCTTTAACCCAAGCCCGAAAGATGTTTGTACGAGAGCCGAAATGGACTGGAAAGCTCATGCTAGCCTGGAGCGCCCTCTAGACATCGTTAGTTCCATAAATTCTCATAAACCAAAACCCACTTGGATAAGCCCTCCTCCGAGAATCAAGAAAATTAACTTTTCTGGGACTTTTGACAAACATAGACAGGTTGGAAGCATAGCCTTAATACTAAGAAATTCTATTGGTTGGTGCAGGGAAGTAAATAAGCTGGAGTGCAGGGCGTAAAGTCTGGATGAGGTGGAGGTGCAGGCGGCTTTGGAAGCAACAACATGGTCATATCAGTTGGACACCACAGCCGTTGAAATTGAAGGAAGCTGCATCAATACTATCAAAGCTACTAACGGGGAGGATTGCCATATAGATTGGAAAGCTAGATCCAGAATTAGGGACATTCATGAAAAAATTGTCACTTGTAGTTTGAATGTGGAAGGAAAAATCTTAATCTTTTTGTATTGTGGGAAAAAGGAAAACCAGGCTACTGTTGCATTGGCTTCAAGGGTCAATTCAAATGCAACCTGTATCATTGCTTTCCCCACCTAGTTTGTTGTTCGATGTTTTAAATTTGGATAGGCTGAGTTGCCAGGATCCTCAAGGCTCAGATCTCTCAACTATTTTAAACAGCTTATTTGCTTTTATTCTGAGGTTTTATTATCAAAAAAAAAAAAAAAAAAAAAATTCCACGCTATTCGTAGTTTGCTCATGTAAACAGAGCTTCTCGAATCGGGCCCGGGCTTAAAATTTAGCCTTCTCTGCCGACCCCAAAGAATAAAAAAAGACAAAACCTGGCATGTCTGTCAAGTTTGTAAAACCCTCGTTGAAGTAACCTAGCAGAGAGGAATAGGATATTTAGCAGAGAGGAATAGGATATTTACACAAACAAGTTATTGGCGGGATGTTATTTATCCATCCAAATCCCAAACCCTTATTCATTTCCCCCAAATCTTCTTACTTTCTTAAATTAGATTTCTATCATAAATTTTCTTCGAAGTGTTAATTTAATTGATCAATGGATAAAATGGAAGAAAGATCAGAAATAGTATTCTTTGATGTAGAAACAACAATTCCATTTAGAGCAGGTCAAGGTTTTGCATTATTAGAATTTGGTGCTATTTTAGTATGCCCCCAAAAACTAGTTGAGCTTGAAAATTATTCAACTCTTATTAAACCCATTGATCTCTCTGCTGTTTCTGCTAATTCTGTTAAATGTAATGGTATTACTAGAGATGCTGTTTCTGTTGCCCCTACTTTTCTTGATGTTGCCGATCAAATTTATGACATCCTTCATGGTGAAGTTTTCATTTTTTTGGTTATCTCTTTAGGTGTATTATTAGTTTGTTGATTTTTTGCTTCAAAAAAAAAGTTTGTTGATTTTTATTTTAATTTTCATTTGATTTTGTAGGAAGGGTTTGGGCTGGTCATAATATCTTGAGGTTTGATTGTGCTCGAATCCGAGAAGCTTTTGCGGGTATCGGTCGTTCACCACCGGAGCCGAAAGGAACAATTGATTCATTGGTATTGTTAACCCAGAAATTTGGGAGGAGGGCAGGAAATATGAAGGTGAATTTTGATGCTGCTTATCACATGTTTGTTTTATATTCGATTGAAGTTATTGCCTTTTAAGTATGTGGAGAATTTGTGTTATGATGTTAAAGAGGTGTTCAGTTATTGTTTGAAGTCTGAAAGGAAGAATGATAATCAAGTTAGTTTTTAACACTTTGTACATTTGGGTTTGTGTTTTTTTATGCAGATGGCGACCCTTGCGACGTATTTTGGGCTTGGACAACAAACACACAGGTAGCCGTTGTGTTCTCTTTCAGAAATGAGATTTAGGGTTGCTTTCTTTAAGTACGTTGCCAATGTTCTAAATCAGCATTGAGCTCTTGGTGCATGAACTATGCGTTTTTAGGTTGTCAAGTGCACAAATTTAGTATGCTGAACGTAGGTTTATTCTTCACCCATTGTTAATCAATACTGCAAAGAAAGATACAAATGCAAAGCAAAAAGAGATCATGTTATGCGATGAGGCAACCATTGAAAAAACGTTTGATTGATGTTGATAGTGGACCGGAGATATTGAAATTAGCAGCATTTTAGGTTTTAGTTTGTAATTAGAGGAATTTGCAAAATGCATGCTGAACTTTGTTGATGTATCAGGAGCTTGGATGATGTTCGCATGAACCTCGAGGTTCTTAAGTACTGCGCCACAGTCTTATTCTTGGTAATTTTTACTGGTTTTAAATTCTCCGCTAATTCTGTTTTGACAACTAGCTGTGCAGTTGTCTCTTTGGACATCTGGTTTCTGGTCCAGTACTAACTTATATAAATTTTATAGGAATCGAGTTTGCCGGATATACTTGCAAATGGTTTTGTTTCTCCAAGTACAAGAAGCCGCAGTAATGGAAAAGCTTCTCCTGAAGGAAGAACCTTTAATACTAATAGCCCCTCTTCAGTTCTGGTGCCAATGAGTCATACATCCCCTTTGATTGGGAACATTCAGGCTGAGCCTCTCAATCTAGTTGAAAGAAACTTAACCAACCCAGACCCCTTCAACATGAGCCTTCTTATTGATCAAGTCATAGCGGCACCTCTACAACAGGATGCAACTATGGGAGAAAAGTCTGACCTACCAGATCATAAGATGTTTTCTAATGGTATTCCGTCTGAGGGTTGTAGCGGCTATGCAGGGTTTTTAGAACCTGATGAGGTATCATTGGCTTTTATTAAGGCATCTTTTTACCAATTGTATCTAGGGACTCAAAAAATACAACTACTCCACAAAGACATTTTATTAAAGCTGTGCTGTTCAAAGCTGAGAGTCCGATTTGGTATTAGTACGAAGTTCCTGGACAGCGCTGGTCGTCCGCGATTGAACATTGTCGTGGACAGTTCTCCTAGCCTATGTAAAGTTCTTGATGATTGTGACCATCATGCACAAAGGTTGTTTGCGGAATCGGGTAGCAACTCTGAATGGAGACCTGTTGTTATGAGAAAGAATAGCTTCTTGAACTCGCCAACTGTCCGGCTTCAGTAAGTTTTTACATTATGAGCTTGTTTGATTCCGTTTCGTACACTTATTTGATTGTTCTGAATTGCATTTATTGTTTTCTTTGTGCCTGCAGCATACCAACAGTAACAAATGGGGATATTGCCATTTATGCTACCGAGATATACCACAAAGAAGCTGCTGGAAACCCTCAGAGAATTGTGTTTAGCAAATTTGATGCAACAGAGTTAGACTCTTTATTTACTCCAGGAACATTTGTTGATGCATTTTTCTCTTTGGATGTATATGATTATCAGCAGTCTGCAGGTATTCGTCTAGTTGCGAAAAAATTGATCATCCACTTGTAAATAAAAGAAAAGCTTCACTGAAAAAACAGCCCAACTTGTTAATTGGATGTCGGCCAGGTTTCTCTTATTCTTCTGCATCTTTTCTTCACTATTTCATTCCTGTCAATTGACGCTGGTCAATATATAATATTCGTTATCATGTTTTTGCTGCTTGTGTTTTTTATCGCATGATTCTTTGGATGGTGCATCTCGTTATGTTTAGCCCCTCTGGCAGTTAGATGTGAGACTTTGGGATCACTATTTATACTTTTGAATGGTCCATGCATTTCTTTCTAATCCTGGTTTAATTGGGGCCCCAAAAAACAATTTGGGGCCTCACACTACAGGACAAAAAAGGTCACCCAAACCTAAATTTGGTTACCCCATCCAAATTTTTTTTAATGCCTAAACTACTCTAAGTGATTAGTGTTAATAATTAGTTAAGTTTAGTTAATTACTTGGTTAGGTTAAAATCAGATTTAAGAATTAAATTTTGGTGAAAAAAAAGTGGTGTTTTTTGTGCGTTGTGAAGAAGAAGAGGAGTTTTGGGGGGGAAAACTTTGGGTTTTTTGAAATGAGTTATTCAAGTGGAGGAAATGATGTTGGTGAAGGTTCAAATAACAAACATGATTGTGTTGATGGTAAGATTATCTTATATTCTCCTATGGATTGGATATATGATGAAGAGATGTAGTAAAGGAAACCTTGAATAATGGTGCAAATGAAGATCCAATTGCTCAAAATGAAGGAACTAACCCTGAAAATGAAGAACCCGAAGCTCAAATTTTTTAGGTAAACATCTTATACTCTTCGATTTGTCGCTCCAAGTAGTCAAATAATCTACACTATGGAACAACTCAGCGTAAGGGTCGTTATTGTCGGGGGTTTATATAGAGTCGTTATTTTATTAAAACCACCAATGACGACGTAAACCTGCAACTTTTCCAGGTTATGAAAAATCGTCACGTTGGTGTGATAAACATTGACGACTCCAGCTAGCTAGGTTACTTAGCGTCGTTACTCTGTTTTATTTATACCAAGACGACTCTAAAACATAAAACTCTCTGTAAGTGTAACTCTTAGGGTCGTCATTCGTGTAATTGATCGCTGTCGTAGGCGTCAAAAATAAATTACACTTTCTTACTACTCAAAATATATAATGAAGCAAGGGCAAAAAAGGATCGTTCCCACGGAGAGGTCTTGGGTTGTCAATATGTTTCGGTTCTTATATAAACAAAGGGGGTTTTCTGATTTTTATAAACTAAAATAAAATTAAGGCAAAACAATAAAAAGCAAACACGCAAATCAAGGATGTGAAAATATTGGATAAAGGTTTCATCTTCAATTGTAAACAAGTTTTGAATGTATGATTAGAATTTGTATTTAATCTCGCTATCATCAAAAGCCCTAGAATATCTTATTGCAAGAATACTCCATAAATTTCCTAAGTCATCAACACACACATTAGAGCTGCGTATGTGAATTCTACCTAAAGAATAACCTAACGCCTTGCGCTAATTAAGTTCAATTCCTAGGAGCATTAAGTTTCAGAAATAGGCTAATCAATGCAATTGTAATACATTGCGCACACAATTCGAACAAAGGTCAATTTCTACACATGACTACAAGGATGTATCACTACAAATCATAATCATATCATGCTACTCGTATTCAAGGTTATCGCTCGATGATGAACCCTAAATTAGCTATAGATATGGATGTGAGTTCAATCAATTCTAGACTTAACTAAACAAACATTCAATCATATTGCAATACATCAATCATGCAATTATTATAACCCGTAGAAATCAAACGATAATATTGAGAGAAAACTAATTCATAAAATCCATAACTTGTTTTTTAAAATCCAACTACATCTTTGACCAATAAAAATAAATCAACTACTTGGGTTTTTGGAAATCATCACAAAGAGTTTAGAAGAATCTATCATGTGAAACCCTAGAAAACAAGTAGAAGCCTCCCTAATGGAGATATATCTTTTTTTTAGAGAAAGACTTTTCTATTTATATGCTTCTCCCATTCCAAAAGGATACTCTTTCCAAATTTAGGTCTTCTCAAAATCCGTCTCCAAGTGGTCCACCAAGCCCATAAAACCCATATGTGAAAATAACTTATCTGAAAATTCGAGTCAAAACTGGTCGCCGGGTTGCTGACGTCATCACTGGAATCCGGTTGACGGTCGCCGGAATGTCACCGGAAAACTGTCTCTGGCAAGCTAACATACTGGAACTGTCACCGGGCAAATATATACTTCCATCACCTCATTTCTCCATCTCTATGGTTCACCCATTTGAGTGCCTCTTCTTGTACTGTCAGTCCTAGGGAACTGACAAGCTTAACCGTTGATTTTGCTCGTAACCTTCTCATACAACGTCGGAATGACCTCGTTCTTTCGCCATTAACTTCATATTTTCATGCTCTTCAACTTGATGAGAAGGAATCCAAGATTTGGGAGAGTTCCACTTCTTTTTGCTCCAAATGACTCCATTGCACCTATAAACTCAAAACAAACATAATAATACATAATTCACAAGAAAACATAGCAAAGAAAGCATAAACTATAGATAAAAGTAAGGCATTTAAGACACCTATCAAATTCCCCCACACTTAGACTTTGCTAGTACTCGAGCAAATCAAACTAAACAAATACATACAACTCCGTGTCGTCGAGGCTACGGTCACACTTAACACGTATAACAAGCCTTTAACCCCTAGGTGTCCCTAGTGGACGAGTTATAGTCTCGTGAGGGTTTACTAGAGATATACCCACAAAACCTACTTTTCCAACTTAATAGTTCTCCGAAATGATAGCATCCAACGCGCTAAGAAGACATAGAGATTCTGCACACTAGTCATAAGAAGTTAGACACATAAATGAACACAATCTCATCCTTAAAAGTTGAGAGAGAAATAACCATCCCTTATCGAAAGAAATTCGGGTTCGGAGTGATCAAAAGTCTCGACTCTGCCTCACAAGAAAGGGTTTTATGAAGTTGCTCTCAATAATAAACAACTTTTTATGGGTCTCACATGTGTCCAGGTAGGAATGAAGAGAGAATCCTGCGACACGTTGAATGGTAGGAAGGCAAAACCCTCCGAATTTTTTTGAAAACCCACATCTTTTATTCATTTTTGAAAACTCATTTTTCTGACGATCTCTAAGAAAGGAAATCAACCACTTAACGAAGGTGGGAATATGCTTACTTACCTCGTTATCCGTTTGACGTGCAGCTAGCACCACTCTCACAGCATCCATAGAAACGTCTTCGGTCTTCAATCGGTGTCTTCATCTTCGTCTTCGGTCTTCAACTCTTGATGATAAATCTTGAACTTCGTAGAATCTTGACAATGTGATTCTTTCCTCTCATTTCTTATTGCTTGAAACTTCATTGTAGATGTTCCTTCTTCCATTGGCTTTATTGAAAGAACAAAACTAAAAACGAACCAAAATATAATACAAAGAATTTTTCTTGTCTCTTTTTTTTCTTTCTTTTTTTTTTCTTTTTTTTTTCTTCTTTTTTTTTCTTCTCTTTTTTTTATGAGACAAGAAAAATAAAACAAATACAAAATGAAAACAAAACAAAACAATAAAACTAGTAATGAACCTAAAGAAAATTTCTCTTGTTTTTTTTTTTTTTTTAAATAATTTTTTTTCTTTTTTTCAATTTTTTTTTTGAGAGAAAATAAAATACAAATAAAATAAAATAAAATAAAAATGTAAGTACAAAGGCCATGGTGTAAGTACTTTGCCGCTTGATTCTTCACAACTTGTATGTCTCGATATCATAAACTTCTCGAACTCTCATCGTGATAATCTTCGCTCTTGAATCATAAAGTCTTCAACTTGTAAAAATTCTGCTCCTTATCTTGTTGCTTTACTTGAATATGAAATCTGCTCATTTCTGTATTGTTGCTTGTAAACCTTGAACGTCTTCAACTTCCCTTCGAATTTGTGATGCTCCTCTTGTTGATGATGATGGTGTTTCTATGGACCTGTTGGTGTAGAGAGAGATAAAGTGGATGGTGCTAACTGCGAACAAGAATACAAGTGGTATGTAAGTTAGCAATTCAATGTCACCATCATGATTGATAAAAATAGCACTCAAGAGATCAAAATAGTGCTTCTATGATGTGAGGTTGGGCAGCTCACCATTCTGCCCGGAATTTACGTACGGTGACACACACTCTAAAAGCACAAATTTAGACAGGTACAAAGAATTGAAGGTCGGTACCTCACATTATGTAACATGGGTAGTCTCCACTATAGGGGACCACTATTCTAATACCGAATTCAGTCTGCACCTTATTTGCCACTGGCATGGTTAAATCCAACTTTAACTCTCATACAATTAAGAAACCCGATCATGTTCTCTGTCATCTCTAAGTTCAGTCACTCTTATGAGATTCTCGATGTAATCTTAGCGACATGTATACTATGTGGCTCTAAACTAACCACAAGTTGGAGTTTATTATGCACTAATTTACACAAAAGTTGAAAATTTATGAAAAATTTACAATGCAAATACTTAACGACTCCCCCACACTTAAACTTTACATTGTCCTCAATGTAAATTGAATCGTCCAAAGAAAGTCAAGGTGGGAAATCTTATAATGAAATGTGATAAGAAAAAGTAAATACAAGACAAAAAAAAGGGGGATTTTGTGTTTCCCCCTCAAAACAAATAGCTAATTTGCAATACCCCCTTTACAAATTGATAATAGGTAAAACCCCTTTCCGTTATAACCGTCGTGAACACCCAGGTAATCTAGCACGTGCACCGCAAGTGTGTGCAAAATAAAAATGGGATTAAAAAAATTACTACTGAAATCCCATAGATACCCTTCAACATAAAAGACGTCGTCTTCTTCACCTGCGTTATTTTGGAGTGCGTCGATTTCAATAAATAAATAGATGGGTATGCAATAAAAGATTTTTGGAGTTTAACTCTCTACTGATATCCAAAATCGGGTTAAAATTTAGAGAGGAAAATTAGAAGCTATTCAAGAACAAACCCTAGCTTTTGGGTTTTTCTGAAATTGTTCTGTTTAGAACAACAAAATCCGAGTGAAATCAAAATACCCTTTGTTGTTGGAGTACCGGTAAGATGAATTCCCCAGAAAAAAACTAGTGCCGAAGGATGAATTCAAACTATCATTCATATAATTACAGGAACTACCCATGTGTGAAAGTACATGACGAAGTTGCTGGGAGATCTTAACAGTTTAAATGATGCACCAAACAAACCCATATCTTCGTTCTTCAACGCCATTAATTTTAGCTGTGGGGTTTGCGTTGAAATTGCTTAGATCCTACTTTGAACCACGTGCACTAACTGTTGATGATCTTGGTGCTTAGTTACGAAGTGAGTGGCAACTTTGAGAAACTTGTTAACTGATAATCTTTGAAATTCCCGGTATACATAATATCTCTCTCCTTTTGATTTTTCTGTTTTTTTCTTCATCTTAAGTTTCATTTTTTTTAAATTTTTAAACGATTTGGGAAAACTATAAATCAATTGTTGGCTTTGGGTTTGGATTTATGCATACATTCTGTTTAATTCCATGAAATTGGGTCAGATTTGATTACCTATTTTGGTATTAATTAACCAAAAATGATTATCCATACCACCGGCGGATCTGCTTGGTAAAGAAGAAGAGAGTCCTTGGAGAGAAGATGAAATTTAGGGAATGTTTAACTCCAGAATGATTTTTAACCGTTCATTCTTATCGATTGTTTTTGTCCATACGATTAAATGTCTGATCTAACGATATGTGTCCAGATTCCATTTTAGGTCGAAGGGTATTTTGGGATGTTCAAAAATAAATATTTTATTAGAGCACACACGTGTAATTCACATAGAATTTACCCGGATGTTAACCGCCGTTATAACGGAAAGGGGGTTTTACCTATTATCAATTTATAAAGGGGGTAATGCAAATTACCTATTTATTTTGAGGGGGAAACACAAAATCCCCCCAAAAAAAAACAAAAAAGATAAGAGATACAAAACCTATGGGTTGCCTCCCATGTAGCGCTTGGTTTAAAGTCGTCAGCCCGACTATATCCTTGCAAGAGTCATTCCCCATACACCAATAATCGGAAAAGTTGGGGATCCTTCCATAGAACCTGTTTTGCAAACACTAGCTTCACACACATATTAGTAATATAAAACAGAAATGAAGCTATTAACCGATAAAAGCTTCCCCCACACTTATTCTTGTCCACACTTGGAAGTGTATAAAGAATATAGAAGTCGGGTACTTCCACGGTTTCTTGTTCCAAAACCTGCATAGTATGAGAATCAAGTATCTCCAATGGAGGATATCGAGAAACAAAGTCATTCAACAATATTTTCGAAGCACATACATTGAAACCAATAAGAGGTAAAGGAGAAGAAACAATAGGCAACGGGTTAGACAAACCTTGCACAATCTCTTGTATTACGGAATCCTCTTCATCCTTGAAAAACTCAAGTGAATAATTCACCTCATGTATATCATGGTCCTCTATCAAACCTTGCAACCATTCTTCGTCCGTTTCTGCAAGCTCAGTTGGGTCTTCCACAATAGTGGTCATAACGGTCTCATTCTCAACACACTCCTTTTTGTTGTAAGGCACATACTCTTTTGCGGATCCAAATATAATTATAAGAAACTTTTTAAGAACACTCGACAATGCATCATCCTCAATCTCCACCCTTTGAATAGGCTCTTGATCATTATTAAGATAAATGCTTCAGTAATCTACACAAGTGTCGACATATTCCTCTTCGACTTCACCTTGATCGCAAAAAGATTCCATTGTACACTCCTCGGGGATGTCACCATAAATTGTTTCAGGCGATGTATTTTCATAATAATCATCACTATCATAGTCAACATAAGATTGGTCCTCGCTGAATTTAGTGTTGCTAATCTCGAACTCATCCTTTTGAATAGGTGAATGATCATTATTACGATCAAGAGTTGAGTTAACTACACAAATATCAACGAAAGTCCCCAAAGGTTCGCCTTTTTCAACATAATTATTCATTTCCTCTATTTATTCATCAATGCCCTTTCTTACGTCGGAAACACCTCTTTGAAGCTCTTGGAGTGATCCATCCAAATTCTGGATATAGTGTTCCATTTGTTTGTAAAGCTCATTCGACAAGGCAAAAGTAGAATTACTTACTTCAATATTGCTAGGCCAATTATCTTCCCTTTGAATGGGTGAATGATCATAACTACGATCAGAAATTGGGCCAAACAGACTATGAGTACATTCGGTCGATGAAACTGGTTCCATGCTTGGTTGTCTACGAACTGACTCCATGCTGACCATAAATTGTTGCATTTCATCTACCAAACTAGAAGAAATATTAATAGGAGGACAAGTATCATCCCGTCTTTGTGGTTGCTCACTTACATACCCACCGTAAGAAGGTTGGAATGTATGAGAATAACTAAAAGGGTACGTGGAGGATTGATTTTGATTATACTCCCCGTAAGGGTGATAATTGTCATATTGTTGAGGTTGAAAGCTGTATTGATTGCTCTAATATGCTCCGTCCATAGAAATTGGTACCTGAAACGAGATTCTCAAAACTCGGTTAAGAACCAAAGAATAAGAAAAAGTAAAACAAAACTAAAAACAAAAATAAGAAACCAAAAACAAGTGACAACCGTTGCCTCCCCGGCAACGGCGCCAAAATTTGATCGTTGTCGTAGGCGTCAAAAATAAATTACACTTTCTTACTACTCAAAATATATAATGAAGCAAGGGCAAGAAAGGATCGTTCCCACAGAGAGGTCTTGGGTTGTCAATATGTTTCGGCTCTTATATAAACAAAGGGGGTTTTCTGATTTTTATAAACTAAAATAAAATTAAGGCAAAACAATAAAAAGCAAACACGTAAATCAAGGATGTGAAAATATTGGATAAAGGTTTCATCTTCAATTGTAAACAAGTTTTGAATGTATGATTATAATTCATATTTAATCTCACTATCATCAAAAGCCCTAGAATATCTTATTGCAAGAATACTCCATAAATTTCCTAAGTCATCAACACACACATTAGAGCTGCGTATGTGAATTCTACCTAAATAATAACCTAACGCCTTGCGCTAATTAAGTTCAATTCCTAGGAGCATTAAGTTTCAGAAATAGGCTAATCAATGCAATTGTAATACATTGCGCACACAATTCGAACAAAGGTCAATTTCTACATATGACTACAAGGATGTATCACTACAAATCATAATCATATCATGCTACTCGTATTCAAGGTTATCGCTCGATGATGAACCCTAAATTAGCTATAGATATGGATGTGAGTTCAATCAATTCTAGACTTAACTAAACAAACATTCAATCATATTGCAATACATCAATCATGCAATTATTATAACCCGTAGAAATCAAACGATAATATTGAGAGAAAACTAATTCATAAAATCCATAACTTTTTAAAATCCAACTACATCTTTAACCAATAAAAATAAATCAACTACATGGGTTTTTGGAAATCATCACAAAGAGTTTAGAAGAATCTATCATGTGAAACCCTAGAAAACAAGTAGAAGTCTCCCTAATGGAGATATATCTTTTTTTTAGAGAAAGACTTTTCTATTTATATGCTTCTCCCATTCCAAAAGGATACTCTTTCCAAATTTAGGTCTTCTCAAAATCCGTCTCCAAGTGGTCCACCAAGCCATAAAACCCATATGTGAAAATAACTTATCTGGAAATTCGAGTCAAAACTGGTCACCGGGTTGCTGACGTCATCATCGAAATCCGGTTGCCGGTCGCCGGAATGTCACCGGAAAACTGTCTCTGGCAAGCTAACATACTGGAACTGTCACCGGGCAAATATATACTTCCATCACCTCATTTCTCCATCTCTATAGTTCATAGATTCACAAAAACCAACCCAACTTCTTATTTCTTGCGAAAACGCACCCAAAAGCGTGACCCGTAGCTCATATGTCCGGCGGCCAACTCTTGTATCCAACACATACCCCCTTCGTGATTCACTGAAATATTATGATTCATACTTTAACTTCCGAAATCCGACAACCGGAAGTAGCACCACCGGCTCGCCATTTCTTCTCCGTTTTCGCACAGTTTCTGCAGCTTCAAAACACTTCTACAAGCATATCCAGCTCCATACTCAGTTGTATCCTCTTCAATTTCACTTCATAACCTGCAAAACCATTGCATCAGACTTGCACACCTCTATTCACTTCATGCCATAACTAGCAGCAACATCCACTTGAGCTTGATCAAACACCACCATCATCTGCTATTCCACAAAACTCTGTAACTGGAATCCCAACAATTCAAGGCTTATTCATTGCAGCATCGCCTCTTATGCGATATGTCACAACCATTAGAAGCTCCACCAATTCAACCAACAACTACCACGTGGTGTGCTCCACTACCCCTGCGATCACGATCCTAGTGCCACCAATGCTGTCACAGCCACACAACCAATTCCTTCAGCTCTGGCCATTGCAAAATTCTATTCCCCTGCAATGCCATTTCGCAGCCAAATAACTGTATAACTGCACCAGCCATTCTTAACTGCAATGCAATCCACCAGCACCAGCCAACACCATGACTTGACCGCAGCTACATATTTCTTCACCACCTCCCTATAATGCCATCCTAACATACATCTACTTGCAATTCAGACATTCATATGCTTTACCTGCAATTGCGCATCAAGCTCAGCATCAAGCCACCAAAACTGCACAATTTCCTTAACCTTCAGTTCCAGCTCTAGCAAGAACCTTAACTACTGCCATCTCAGGCCACCATTGCAATCGAGACCTGCACTCCAGCTGTAACCATTGCCATACCAGCCATTCTATTCCTTCAGCTGTAACATTTCCTTGAATCTGCAATAGTTCACTTCCTACAGCTGCATTGCCATCAGCGGCATCACTCAGCTAAAACAAATATCTCCATTGTCACCTGCTACCCTTCAGCTCAACAAAACCACCTACAATTCCATGTTCTCGCCATCGACAACAGCTTATCTTCTTGTGCACCACCAGTGCCTTCAGCTATTGCACCTCCAGTTAACAGGCCAAACTTCAGCTGTAGATGTCACTGGCCATCATTGGCAACATTCGAACCTCCATCTCACCTGCAATGCCATTATCCAGAATTGCGGCTTTACCCATTTAACCAGCTTAATAACTGTAGCAGCAACCATCCCTGCATCTAGCCTGCAACACCATTCTCAGCTACCACGTCACTGCCATCACCTGCAATCCACCGTTAGTTGTAGCTCATCTTCAGTTTCATTATCACTTACAGCTTCAACTCATTCTAGTCCTCCAACTGATGGCAACAGGTCAACAACCCACTGCAATCTCAGTTCATTGCAGTAGCATAACAGCAATACTGCATTCTTCTAATATCATGGTCTTGCTGATGGAAAAGCTGGTGCAGTACCTGGTCGTGATTGAAGTTGAATTGATTATTCAGGTCTTTTCACAAACACCGTGTGTGCCAGATACTGGTAACTCCGTTTTAAGCTTGCTGGGTGACTCCTAGGGTCACTGCTCCTTCCCTGCATTGCATTTCACATTTAGAACACACTCATTCATTCAATCAAACACACTCCATCCATTGCCCCTTATCAACAGCAGCACCATTATCTTCTCCCTGGTTCGAGTAGTCTTGAAACTCCACCTCCGACACCATCACTGTCTCCAGCTCTATCGTCTCATTCGTGACTGTCTTCGAGTTCAACAGCACCACTGAGAATCACCCATTGATCGTTCTTCTTTTCTTAATCGATTTCCTCAAACCCTTGTTAGCACAGTGATCATCATCTTCAATCATTCATGGCTCAGATTCAAAATAAAAGAGAGAAATGTCTTCTCTCGATTGAATTATGGTACAAGTAGTGGACGGATAAATACACCCGTAGTCTTAGACAAGGGCCACTGACCGGTTGTCAGCCGACACAAATATAATTACACTTTCTTACTACTCAAAATATAAATATAGCAAGGGCAAGAAAGGATCGATCCCACAGAGAGGTCTAGGTTGTCAAATTGTTTCGGTTCCCTATAAATAACACCGGTAGTTTTGTGATTTTATGTAATAAACTAAATAAAAGCAAATAAAGAAATAAGCAAACAAATCGAATCAAGGATAAGAAGATATTGGTCATGGATTTCGTTTTCATTCACAAACATGGTTTCACCACAATAACTAGAATTGATATTTTAATCTCAACTTTTATCAAAGACCCTAGAATACCTTGATCGCAAGAATATCCCGCAAATCTCCTCATATCATCAACAAACACATTAAAAGATGCGAATATGAATTCTACCTAAAGGAACAACCTAACGTGTAAAAGCACTAATCAAGTTTAATTCCCTAGATGCATTAGGTTCTATGAAATCAGGCCAATCAAAGCAATCGAACGTGGAAAGCGCACTAATTCAATTTAACAAAGGTTACGATTCACATATGATCATAAGAATATATCACTACAAACTATAATCATATTATGCTACTTGTATTCAAGGATTATCACTTTTACGTATAATAAACCCTAAACTAGCAATAGATGTGATTAGAAGTTCTACCAATTTGCAACTTGACAAAACAATCAATCAATCATAAAACAATATTTTCAGAGAATTGCAAACGATAAATATGAGACAAAACTAATATATTGAACAAAGAAACATGCTTTGTGAAATCCAACTATTCCATAACCAATAATAAACTTAGGTACTCATATTCAAGGAGTTCATAACAAGAAGAAAGAGAAAAGACTTCATGGTGTAAACCCTAGAATAAAGTAGAGGCCGAGATAATAATATTCAAAGATAGATGTTTTGAGAAAAGTCTTCTCTTTTATAGCTCCACTCCTTCCAAAATTAGGTTTTGTCTTCAAAGTCCATTAGTTAGAAGTCCACCAAGCCCACAAGTGAGAGAAACCCATGTAGAAAATATGTCCAAAAATACGTCGCCGGAAAACTGGGATTGTGGCCGGAAATCGGCCGGAATAGTCGCCGGAAAGTGTCTCAGGTGACCGGCAAAGTCAAACCGGTCACCTGTTAACGGGGTCAAAACGTTCGGGTCAACGGGTCAGCTCGGGTCAACTCGGGTCAACTCGGTCAGACCGAGTCAAACCGAGTCAGGTGGAATCAGGGTCGACCCAGTCATCTTGCCAGGCTAACCACTGTTGCACAGGCCTAAGTTCTCTTGCAGCACAATCATTGTGTATTACCAACTCATGATCGGCCAAGATGGCCGTGCATTGCTTCTTACAATCCAACAGCCTAACTCACTGCTAAATTGCTCCCTTCAACACCTTTGTAACTCCACAGTCCAACACAAGCCTACCACCAGCAGCCTGTAATTTCAACAGCATCACAGCTGCTCCACAACACCCTGCCAAAAATCATCACTATCACAAACTGGATCATTCTCCATCCACCTGCACCAGCCATAACCTGTAACTCCATATTGAGCCATGCCCTGTAGCTTCTGCGGCATCAGATCCACCAGTCGTCACCATTGCCTCACTTACCACTCAATGCTAGCCACAATTGCTGCCATCAATACCAGCTCAGGCCAACAATGACCCATTCGAGCTCAACTCAGCATACATCCGCATCATCTTGCAACTCCAACAGAACCATCTAAAACTCAAACCTTTTCAGCTCTGCGACACATACCACAAACACCATCTGCACATACACAGCCTTACTCAAGTTCCCTGCTTGCCAGTTCACCTGACCATCTCCAACTACATCTTAACTAGCCTGCACTTAAACTGCCTTCTTAAGTTCCAGCTGCTTGTGATTGCAGCTGCACTCCAACTGCGGCTGAATCTTTGCTTCTCCTGCGACTTCAAATACACAACATAACCAGACTTCCCATCAATCCAGCGAACATGCACATTACCAATTCCTGGCTCAATTTCTTCTTAACCATTACAACTTGAACTGCAACTCTTCACTTCCTTCATATCATTCCCTGTACTCAATATCTCAGTTGACGGAAGCCACCAGAAACCCCTAACACTGAGTTGCACTGCAACAGTACCAATACCCATTTGTACTCCATCATCCGAAAATAGCTTCACAAGCTCAGCCATAACTCCACCTGCAATTGCGCATCAGGCTCAGCATCATTTCCTGTCTCAGAATTCCACGATACCCATCTTGCCATTCTTCTCATCACAGCTGCACTATCATCACAGCCCATTGCCTGTCTGCGGCAGCATCGATCTCTTGCCACTCCTGCAATTGTAAACTCGTCTTGTACCTGCAACTGCATCACCAGCACTGCCTTTACCTGCACCTTGCTCAAATCAGCAGCATCTCCCATAACAGCAGCATCTCACAATCATTCAACATTTCTCACTTGGCAAGAACTAACTTCAGTCATAGCACTTGCAATTTCATCTCAAGCAACCATTTTCTCTTCTCAACCACAGCAACAACCAATTCAGCTCTGCCCATCAGCTTGCATCTGCCATTTCCGATTGTAGCTCAAGCACCTCCTTGTTCATCACCATGAATCTTAACTCCAACCCAAGCAGTCATTAGAGCAACAGCTCTACCAAATCAAATTTGAACTTCTTAATCCTCATTCCTTCCTTAATCTTCTCAGCTCAGCCAGAATCTTCCCTATACTCACATTGATTTCCTTTTAAACCTCATTTAAGACAAACCCACTAATTTGAGATCTCCAATTCATCTATACATCTCAAGCACCAGAAGCCATCAAACCCATCTCAAATTGAGCCATACTCGTAATTTCACAAATCTCGCACCTCATCTTCCAGGGATATGTTCTTCACTGAACCCTAACTGCAGTTTAAGTTCTCGACATCAATGATTCTTCATTCCCTGTGAAATTCGTCTCAGTCATCAATTCGTGATAAACCCATCTCTGCTCTTCAACCAAAAACCCTTGTATCTTCGTTTTCTTCAGTATACTCCCATGAATCGACAACAACCCCAAAATCGAAGAAAGCCCTAATTTCTTCTCCTGATGCTTTCTCTCAACCTCATATTATCCAGCAGCAACAGCCTGTTTCACCATTTCTCGATTTCAATCTGATATCTCTTTCAGACGGCAGCCTGTTCTTCTCTGAATTTGAGGTGAGTGATAAGTTGTCTGAGAAACTCGACCTATCGGTCTGTAAGTTGAATTCCTCTGAATTCCAGGTATTGTGTAGGAATAAGAATTGCTATTGACACCCAACATAGGATAAGGGCCACATAGTACTCCTTTTCTTTGTCGGTCCTTGGGAACCGACAAGCTTAAATGTTGACTTTGCTCGTAACCCTCTCATACGGAACCGGAATGGCCTCGTTCTTTCGCCGATAGCTCCGCCTTTTCGCTCTCTCCAAGATAACGAGAAGAAATCCTGGACTTGAGCGAGTTCCACTTCTTTTTGCCCCAATGACTCCAAAACACCTAACACACTCAAAAGCAAACATAAGATACATAATTTACAAGAAAACTCGCAAAGAAAGCGTAACTACTAGATAGTAAATTAGGTGTTTTAGACACCTATCAGATTCCCCCACACTTAGACTTTGCTAGTCCTCGAGCAAATCAAATAAAACAATTCTAAAAGATACATACAACTCCGTGTCGTCGAGGCTACGGTCACTTTTAGCATAAATAACAAGCCTTTAAACCCCTAGGTGTCCCTAGTGGACGAGTTATAGTCTCGTGAGGGTTTACTAGAGATATACCCACAAAACCTATATTTCCAACTCCGTCTATTTGTGACAAATCAATGAACGAATCCAAAATGACTACAGGAGGAGGTACCTTGCAAATTCAATTCAATTATTAGTAAATAAACTCTAATTAGATAGTCGAACAAGCCACAATACTCGGAAACTAACAAACCACAATCACAATGAAAAGATTAAGAAGATGGATAAAGATGTAGATGTTGGCGAATGTTCACAAGTGTTCGATGTTTCCCATATCTGTCTGAAGGTCACTGCTAAGATGAACCTAATCCTATTGGATTGAGCTACTCGGTGCTGAATGCTACATCAAATCAATTGGCATATACAAGGGAACCAAAAGTGACTTTATTCAACACAATAATAATTTCTTCTCTTTTTTTTTATATGATTGGATCAAACTGGATCCAAATTTTTTTTTTTTTGTTTTTTTAGACGGCATGATTAGATCTTTTGGATCCAAGCGCATGCTTCCTTGTCAACACGTATATGATAGTTGCCTTGGATCCTGCATTCCACGCTTGTTTAGGCGACGGAGACAGGGACTACGTTTCACACATACTGCTATTCCCAAGTGTCTTTTTATTCCGTTTTGGTCTAATTGGTCGGTCTTTTTTTTTTTTTTTTTTTTTTTTTCTTTTCATATATTTTTTCATTTTTTTTTTTCTAGTAACTCAATCACTCTATTTCATCCTAGCAGTAATAACACGTCGATGTTTAGTGACCCACCAAAGCACTTAGAGAACAATAGATAAATATGGAAAAATAAAAATAGAATGTGATATGGTGATATTCCGAGATATGGTAACAACTATCATATAATTTGTGATTTCTGAGCTATGTTCGTCCCTTTTAGTTAATTGGTTCCTCAACTCCTGCATTCAAAATGGTTCCATCCACTAATGGTGTCATCCTAAAGGCACAAGTTTCTAGATTTCGGAGTTCAAAAAGCACAATTTTTTCTTGGTTTTTCTATTTTTCTCATTTTTTTTAAAAGGCATAAATAAACTATACAAACATATAAATGC
Organism: Papaver armeniacum; assembly: GCA_023531295.1. Classification (NCBI taxonomy): domain Eukaryota; kingdom Viridiplantae; phylum Streptophyta; class Magnoliopsida; order Ranunculales; family Papaveraceae; genus Papaver; species Papaver armeniacum. The sequence goes on from JAJJWW010003242.1 coordinate 552,269, forward strand.
TCCCCCACACTTAAACTTCACATTGTCCTCAATGTGTAAAACCGAAAGTTCTGAATTCTGACGTAACAGCAGATAAAACGCAAAAACTGTGCAAATTGGTAAGAAATTTGGAAAAACTCCATTTCACAAAAGTTGTTCACCTACGTGTTTTCTACACAGTGTCAAAATTTCACAGTGTTTTGATAAACGGTCTGACAGTTATGGTCTCTGGACTGAACTACGCGCAGTCTGAAATTTTCTGACGAAAAGGTATTCGTCATAATTCTCTTCTAAGATAGACTACGGACTCAAGGAAATTAAACATGGGGATGCAAATATGATATGAAAACAGTAAAAAATAAATAAACGAAATAAAAATAAAATGCAAAAGGATAAGAGATACAAAACCGGTGGGTTGCCTCCCACTTAGCGCTTGTTTTAAAGTCGACGGCCCGACTTAGCTTCTTGTAAGATTCATTCCCCATACACCAATAATCTGAAAAGTTGGGGATCCGTCCATAGAACCTGTTTTGCAAACACTAGCTTCACACAAATATTAGTAACATAAAGCAAAAGTGAAGCTATGAACCGATAAAAGCTTCCCCCACACTTATTCTTGTCCACACATGGAAGTGTATAAAGAATATAGAAGTCGGGTACTTCCACGGTTTCTTGTTCCATAACCTGCATAGTATGAGAATCAAGTATCTCTAATGGCGGAAAACGAGAAACAAAGTCATTCAACAATGTTTTCGAAGCACATATATTCAAACCAATAAGAGGTAAAGGAGAAGAAATAATAGGCAATGGGTTAGATAAACCTTGCACAATCTCTTGTATTACGGAATCCTCTTCATCCTTGAAAAACTCAAGTGAATAATTCACCTCTTTTATATCATGGTCCTCTATCAAACCTTGCAACCATTCTTCGTCCGTTTCTGCCGTAACCAAAGTCTCAACATAAACATCATCATTACAATCATTTGCAAGCTCAATTGGGTCTTCCACAATAGTGGTCATAACGGTCTCATTCTCAACATATTCCTACTTTTTGTTGTAAGGCACATACTCTTTTGCGGATCCAAATTTTATTATAAGAAACTTATTTAGAACACTCGAAAATGTATCATCCTCAAGCTCCACCCTTTGAATAGGCTCTTGATCATTATTAAGATCAATGCTTGAGTAATCTACACAAGTGTCAACATATTCGTCTTCATCTTCATCTTGATCCCAAAAAGACTCCTCGGAGATGTCACCATGAGTTGTTTCAAGCAATATATCATAATCACCGTCACTATCATAGTCAACATAAGATTGGTCCTCGCTGAATTTGGTGTTGCTAAACTCTAACTCATCCTTTTGAATAGGTGAATGATCATTATTAAGATCAAGAGTTGAGTTAACTACACAATTATCCACGAAAGTGCCCAAGGATTCGCCTTTTTCAACATTAACATCAATCAAATATTCATCACAAACCATATGCACATTAGAATTATCCATATCTTCCTTGTATTGATCAATGCCTCTTCGCAAGCTAGAAATACCTTCGCGAAGTTCTTGGAGTTGCTCGTTTGTAGTCTCTTTAGCTTTTTTAAATTCCTCTTTTAAAAAGTTGGAAACTTGGTCCATAAAGGTAGAGACTTTTTGTTCACGAGCATAAGAATCCTCCCATCCTTGTGGTTGTTCCCCGCCATAAGGTTGTTGAGGAAAACCATAAGGTTCCATGGAATATTGGTCATAACCAATGAATTGGTTTTGATTATACCCATGGAATTGGTAGTTGTCGAATATTGATTGCTCCAATATGCTCCTTCCATAGAAATAAGCACCTGAAATAATTCTCAAACCAAGGTTAAAACCCAGAGAATAAGAAAAAGTAAAACAAAAACTAAATACAAAAATAAGAAACCAAAAACAATTAACAACCGCTGCCTCCCCGGCAGCGGCGCCAAAATTTGACCGGTTGTCAGCCGACACAAATATAATTACACTTTCTTACTACTCAAAATATAAATATAGCAAGGGCAAGAAAGGATCGATCCCACAGAGAGGTCTAGGTTGTCAAATTGTTTTGGTTCCCTATAAATAACACCGGTAGTTTTGTGATTTTATGTAATAAACTAAATAAAAGCAAATAAAGAAATAAGCAAACAAATCGAATCAAGGATAAGAAGATATTGGTCATGGATTTCGTTTTCATTCACAAACATGGTTTCACCACAATAACTAGAATTGATATTTTAATCTCAACTTTTATCAAAGACCCTAGAATACCTTGATCGCAAGAATATCCCGCAAATCTCCTCATATCATCAACAAACACATTAAAAGATGCGAATATGAATTCTACCTAAAGGAACAACCTAACGTGTAAAAGCACTAATCAAGTTTAATTCCCTAGATGCATTAGGTTCTATGAAATCAGGCCAATCAAAGCAATCGAACGTGGAAAGCGCACTAATTCAATTTAACAAAGGTTACGATTCACATATGATCATAAGAATATATCACTACAAACTATAATCATATTATGCTACTTGTATTCAAGGATTATCACTTTTACGTATAATAAACCCTAAACTAGCAATAGATGTGATTAGAAGTTCTACCAATTTGCAACTTGACAAAACAATCAATCAATCATAAAACAATATTTTCAGAGAATTGCAAACGATAAATATGAGACAAAACTAATATATTGAACAAAGAAACATGCTTTGTGAAATCCAACTATTCCATAACCAATAATAAACTTAGGTACTCATATTCAAGGAGTTCATAACAAGAAGAAAGAGAAAAGACTTCATGGTGTAAACCCTAGAATAAAGTAGAGGCCGAGATAATAATATTCAAAGATAGATGTTTTGAGAAAAGTCTTCTCTTTTATAGCTCCACTCCTTCCAAAATTAGGTTTTGTCTTCAAAGTCCATTAGTTAGAAGTCCACCAAGCCCACAAGTGAGAGAAACCCATGTAGAAAATATGTCCAAAAATATGTCGCCGGAAAACTGGGATTGTGGCCGGAAATCAGCCGGAATAGTCGCCGGAAAGTGTCTCAGGTGACCGGCAAAGTCAAACCGCAAACCTAGAATACCTTGATATTTTAATCTCAAGTTTTATCAAAGACCCTAGAATACCTTGATCGCAAGAATATCCCGCAAACCTCCTCATGTCATCAACAAACACATTAAAAGATGCGAATATGAATTTTACCTAAAGGAACAACCTAACGTGTAAAAGCACTAATCAAGTTTAATTCCCTAGATGCATTAGGTTCTATGAAATCAGGCCAATCAAAGCAATCGAACGTGGAAAGCGCACTAATTCAATTTAACAAAGGTTACGATTCACATATGATCATAAGAATATATCACTACAAACTATAATCATATTATGCTACTTGTATTCAAGGATTATCACTTTTACGTATAATAAACCCTAAACTAGCAATAGATGTGATTAGAAGTTCTACCAATTTGCAACTTGACAAAACAATCAATCAATCATAAAACAATATTTTCGAGAGAATTGCAAACGATAAATATGAGACAAAACTAATATATTGAACAAAGAAACATGCTTTGTGAAATCCAACTATTCCATAACCAATAATAAACTTAGGTACTCATATTCATGGAGTTCATAACAAGAAGAAAGAGAAAAGACTTCATGGTGTAAACCCTAGAACAAAGTAGTAGAGATAATAATATTCAAAGATAGATGTTTTGAGAAAAGTCTTCTCTTTTATAGCTCCACTCCTTCCAAAATTAGGTTTTGTCTTCAAAGTCCATTAGTTAGAAGTCCACCAAGTCCACAAGTGAGAGAAACCCATGTAGAAAATATGTCCAAAAAATACGTCGCGGAAAATGGATTGTGACTGGGAAATCGTTAGGAATAGTCGCTAGGAAAGTGTCTCAGGTGACCGGCAAAGTCAAACCGCAAACCTAGAATACCTTGATATTTTAATCTCAAGTTTTATCAAAGACCCTAGAATACCTTGATCGCAAGAATATCCCGCAAACCTCCTCATGTCATCAACAAACACATTAAAAGATGCGAATATGAATTTTACCTAAAGGAACAACCTAACGTGTAAAAGCACTAATCAAGTTTAATTCCCTAGATGCATTAGGTTCTATGAAATCAGGCCAATCAAAGCAATCGAACGTGGAAAGCGCACTAATTCAATTTAACAAAGGTTACGATTCACATATGATCATAAGAATATATCACTACAAACTATAATCATATTATGCTACTTGTATTCAAGGATTATCACTTTTACGTATAATAAACCCTAAACTAGCAATAGATGTGATTAGAAGTTCTACCAATTTGCGACTTGACAAAACAATCAATCAATCATAAAACAATATTTTCAGAGAATTGCAAACGATAAATATGAGACAAAACTAATATATTGAACAAAGAAACATGCTTTGTGAAATCCAACTATTCCATAACCAATAATAAACTTAGGTACTCATATTCAAGGAGTTCATAACAAGAAGAAAGAGAAAAGACTTCATGGTGTAAACCCTAGAATAAAGTAGAGGCCGAGATAATAATATTCAAAGATAGATGTTTTGAGAAAAGTCTTCTCTTTTATAGCTCCACTCCTTCCAAAATTAGGTTTTGTCTTCAAAGTCCATTAGTTAGAAGTCCACCAAGTCCACAAGTGAGAGAAACCCATGTAGAAAATATGTCCAAAAATACGTCATAGGGAAAGCGGGATTGTGGCCTAGGAAATCGGCCGGAATAGTCGCCAGGAAAGTGTCTCGGGTGTGCAAGCAAAGTCAAACCGGTCACTTGTTAACGGGGTCAAAACGTTCGGGTCAACGGGTCAGCTCGGGTCAACTCGGGTCAACTCGGTCAGACCGAGTCAAACCGAGTCAGGTGGAATCAGGGTCGACCCAGTCATCTTGCCCAGGCTAACCAGCATTTGCATGTGCCTAAGTTCTCTTGCAGCACAATCATTGTATATTACCAACTCATGATCGGCCAAGATGGCGTGCATTGCTTCTTACAATCCAATGGCCCTAACTCACTGCTAAATTGCTCCCTTCAACACCTTTGTAACTCCACAGTCCAACACAAGCCTACCACCAGCAGCCTGTAATTTCAACAGCATCACAGCTGCTCCACAACACCTTGCCAAAAATCATCACTATCACAAACTGGATCATTCTCCATCCACCTGCACCAGCCATAACCTGTAACTCCATATTGAGCCATGCCCTGTAGCTTCTGCGGCATCAGATCCACCAGTCGTCACCATTGCCTCACTTACCACTCAATGCTATCCACAATTGTTGCCATCAATACCAGCTCAGGCCAACAATGACCCATTCGAGCTCAACTCAGCATACATCCGCATCATCTTGCAACTCCAACAGAACCATCTAAAACTCAAACCTTTTCAGCTCTGCGACACATACCACAAACACCATCTGCACATACACGCGACCTTACTCAAGTTCCCCGCTTGCCGTTCACCTGACCATCTCCAACTGCATCTTAACTAGCCTGCACTTAAACTGCCTTCTTAAGTTCCAGCTGCTTGTGATTGCAGCTGCACTCCAACTGTGGCTGAATCTTTGCTACTCCTGCGACTTCAAATACACAACATAACCAGACTTCCCATCAATCCAGCGAACACGCACATTACCAATTCCTGGCTCAATTTCTTCTTAACCATTACAACTTGAACTGCAACTCTTCACTTCCTTCATATCATTCCCTGTACTCAATATCTCAGTTGACGGAAGCCACCAGAAACCCCTAACACTGAGTTGCACTGCAACAGTACCAATACCCATTTGTACTCCATCATCCGAAAATAGCTTCACAAGCTCAGCCATAACTCCACCTGCAATTGCGCATCAGGCTCAGCATCATTTCCTGTCTCATAATTCCACGATACCCATCTTGCCATTCTTCTCATCATGCCTGCACTATCATCATGACCCATTGCCTGTCTGCGGCAGCATCGATCTCTTGCCACTCCTGCAATTGTAAACTCGTCTTGCACCTGCAACTGCATCACCAGCACTGCCTTTACCTGCACCTTGCTCAAATCAGCAGCATCTCCCATAACAGCATGTTGGAAACAATGAAGAAATAATGAAATCGGATCTCAAACAGCTGAGTCGCGGACTAGGTCGCTATCTTTAAGGTATTTCGCGACTCTGCCTCTTGATTGTGCTAGCAGTCAAAAAATTGTCGAACACCTATGGGATAAAACAGCTGATAACTCTCTTATTCGATTTCTCTGCACTATGAGAAATCGAACCAACAAAAAAACTCTATCTAACACTTGCTCAGAACTCGAAATAGATGAAAAACTGTATCTCATCTTCTCCAGAAACTTTTCTTATATAACTCGGAAAACATTAATTCGGTTTTCATGAAAATAAATTTCGCAATAAGTGCGCAATGAATTTCCTCCATAACAGTCATAAAACGGCAACATTAAATTTACCAAAAATTAATATAATTAATTAGGAACATTAAGTTGAAAACGTTTTGGAAATCAAGAGTTAAAAACAGTAAAAAATAAGTTTGGATCGCGGACCTCCCAAGACCCCCAAGGCCCCAAGGCCCCGCTCTCCGGATTTTAATAAGTATTATAGATATATAAATATACCTATTCAAATGCATGGGGTGAGACTTGAACCCAAGTCTATAGTGTGGGAGCCCAAAATTATACCACCACACTATTTCTCTAGTTGGGATATAAAATTACAAAACTATGTTTTTAAATATATATCCCAACAATCCCCACTTATATTTTTAAAAACATTGAGCAAGTGTTGTATAGTTGTGCATCTGCAAAGGTGCCTTTCGACTTGAACCTCCGCATAGTGTTAAATTTTCTAAGTACCGGGTGACTAGAGTGACTTGCGTCTTGAACTCTAACTAATATTAGATTATTTAACACACACAACTATATCTAGAGTAAAGTCCTTAAGTTCGCACATTAAGGCCATGTGCTTATCCCTTTTTTAACAAATGATCTAGAGAAATGCCCAATTTCTCATAGAAGGCTGACCATACCTTCACATTCGTATAGGTGAATCTATCAAGAATACTCCTGTGTATCCCACTCTAACTTAAGAGCTATAGAATCATTAAGAGTTAAATACTCAACTTTGTTTCCCACTTCGGGATATCATGCTATGGGAGTGCATGACTCTATCATATCATTTGTAACTTCGTCTAGTCCCTTTGAACCTATCTAGGTTGGGTATCCATTACAAATGACTCAACTTCTCACTGAGCCTAAGTCCCATACTTCTAGAAAATTTCCATACCTTTTCTCTAGCTAACCCTTTCGTCAAAGTGTCACTATATTTCCTTCGAGATCTTACATGATCTATTCTTACAACACCAGTTGTGAGAAATTCTCTAATCGTGTCGTGCTTTCGACGTATATGTCGATTCTTATTGTTATTATAACAATTATCTACTACTCCGATAGCCGCGGTACTATCGCAATAGATCAAAGTGGCGGTATTGGTTTTTCCCATACTTTGGAATGTCGACAACAGACATTTCAGCCATCCCGCCTCTTCACTAGTCAGCTTTCTCTGCTATCAATTCAGCCTCCATTGTAGATTGGGCTATAATTGTCTGTTTCTTTGATCTCCAAGATACAGCGCCCTGACAATAGTAAAAACATATCCTTTGGTGGACTTGGAATCATACGAAAGAATGTTCCAATTAGCATCGCTAAATCCTTCAAGGACCGCGGATACCTTTGATAGTGTAATCCTAGGTTTGTGGTTCTTTTCAGATACCGCATAACCCTCTCAACAGCATCCCAGTGTTTCAAACTAGGATTACTAGTAAACCTGCATAGAACTCCCACTGCATACGCAATGTCTGGTCTAGTACAATCAATTTGCATAACTTGCATTGCCTATTATACTAGCATATTGATTGTCTAACACTTTCTCCAGTGTTCCTTAACAATTTCACAGTAGGATCAAAAGGAGTACAAACAGGTTTATAATCAAAATATTCATACTTCTTTAGGATTTTTTCAATGTAGTGAGATTGATCCAAACAAATACCACTATTAATTCTAGTTATTTTGATTCCCAAGATTACACTAGCTTCACCCAAATCTTTCATGTCAAAATTCGAACTAAGCATGTTTTTAGTTTCATTGACAAAGATAAACCGGAACCAAATATTAGCAAATCATCCACATACAAGCAAACAATCACACATACATCATTCTCAGATTTATAGTAGATGCATTTGTCACCCTCATTTATTCTGAAGTTACTTGAAATCATTAAATTATCAAATTTCTCATGCCATTGTTTAGGTGCTTGTTTCAAACCATAAAGAGATTTTTCTAGCTTACATACTTTATGTTCTTGTCCAGGAATTACAAAACCTTCAGGTTGTTCCATGTAAATTTCCTCTTCTAGTTCACCATTCAAAAAGCAGTTTTAACATCCATTTGATGAATAACAAGATTATGAGTAGCAACAACGGCAATCAAAACACGTATAGATGTTAATCTAGTAACAGGAGAATAAGTATCAAAAAGTCTACGTTCTCTCGCTGCCTATAACCTTTGGCAACCAGTCTAGCCTTATGCTTATCTATTGTTCCATCGGGTTTGAGTTTCCTTTTCAAGACCCATTTACAACCTATTGGCTTACAACCGGGAGGTAAATCTACATAACTCCAAGTTCCATTAGACATGTGAGAATCCCATTCATTATCTCTGACTTCTTGCCGAAACTAGACTCTGCAGAACTAAACGCCTCTTGTAAATTAGAAGGTTCTTCTTCTATAGCGTAAAATTCAAAATCGGGATTTTTATCTTTTGTCTCGAGTCCTAGCTCTTTACTGCATCTAGGTTCAAATTCGGTGATCCTAGTTTCTTCACTTCTAGGTTCTTCTAATCTAGACTCGGAATCAACACTAGGTAAAGTGCTAGGTGTATTACCCCACTAATTCTAGATTTAAAAGGAAATCTATCTTCAAAGAAGTCAACATCATGATTCAATAATAACCTTATTATTAATATCAAAGAACCTATAAGCTTTCTTGTTTTGAGCATAACCAATAAAAACACATTCATAAGCTCTACTTTCTAACTTATGTCTTTTAGGATCAGGTTTCCTAACAAAAGCCAAACAGCCCCAAACTCTAAAATAAGATACATTAGGTTTCCTATTTCTCCAAATTTCATAAGGAGATATCATGGTTTTATTATTGGGAATGCGATTCAAAACATGGCAAACAAATCAACAAACATTCACCCCACCAATGAGAAGCGACACTTAACTAAGCAAACAAGCAACAAAGTAAGTTCATCGAGTGTACGATTCTTTCTTTCAGACTTTTCCATTCATTTGAGGATTATATGGAGCAGTTCTTTCATGTATTATGCCATTAGTTTGATAAATTTCGATAAAAGGAGCGAGAATCATATTCGGTGCCTCTATCACTACGAAACCTCTTAATTTTTCTACCAAATTGATTTTCAATTTCAAAGAATAAAAATTTTAAACTTTTCAATAGCTTCATTCTTATGGCTCAAGCAAATAAACATACGTATAATTAGAACAATCATCAATAAACGTTATTATATATCTCTTCCCATTTCTAGTTAGGATACCTTCATATTCACACAAATCGAATGTATTAAGTCTAGTGGTTGGGATTCTCTTACAATGATTTATGTGAAGTCTTAGTTATTTTTGCTTGACTGCAATATTCACATTTTTCAAATTCATTTTCAGAAAATTCAGGAAGGACACCTAACTTGCTCATGTTATTTACTAACTTTTTACCCACATGACAAAGCCTACCATGCCAAACATTAAAATTGCAAACCATATAAGCAGAAGAATCAATTTTATTCATAGCATCAACATTAAGCTTAAACATTCCATCAGTAGCATAACCCTTTCCTACAAAATTCTTATTCTTAGTTATAGTGTAAACATCAGACCCAATAGTTTGATACAACCCAGCCTTGTTGAGAAGATAGCTCGGAAACAAGGTTCTTTCTCATTTCTGGAGTGTGAAGGACATCTTTCAAAGATAAGTGTCTTCCCAGTAAACTTCAACTCTACCGTACGTAACCTTTCACTACGGTCTTTGTGAGAGTCTCCCAACAACACTTTCTTATCCTTTGTTTCAGCATAAGTCTTAAACATGGACCTATCAAAACAACAATGACGTTGAAGCACCACTGTCTATCCACCACCCATCGATCCACCAACCATGAAGAACTGCGGATCCAGAGACCATGGCAATTATAACGTCACCCACAGCATTAGCTTGTGCGTTATTCTTTTCCTTGTTAAACCTGCAATTCCTAGCCATGTGGTTTGGTTTACCACAGGTATAACAAAGAAACTCAGAATTGGAATTCTGTCCATTTTTCGATGGGTGTTGGTTCTTGTTTTGATTAGGCCTTCCTCCTTTCTTTTGGTTCGGGTTAGGTTTCATATCCCTTTTCTTAGGTTTCAAACTTGGATGAGTCTTATTGTTAGAAACAATGAGAATCTCTTCCTTCTTATCTTGTTTCCGAGCTTCTTCCTCAACCCTGAGCTTAACAATCAAACTTTCAAGAGAAAATTCTTTAGTCTTGTGACGCAAAGTATTACGAAAATCTTTCCAAGCTAGGTGGTAACTTGTCAATCATTACGAAACTTGAAATTGTTCATCGACTTTCATACCTTCGGCCACAATTTCGTGGTAAATTTTTTTGAAGTTCATGAGCCTGTGCAACAACCGACCTATCATCCACCATTTGGTATCTCAAATACCGGCTCACAAAGATACTTCTTTGAGCCAGCTTCTTGGTGTCGTATTTTTCCGTAATGCATCCCACACATCTTTAGCGAGTTTCAAAAGTTGAATAATACTCATATAAATCATCGATAATGCGTTAAGAATGTAATTTTTGCAATCAAAGTCGTCATCGATCCATTTGTCAATGGCCTTTTGTTTCTCCTCGGCAGGTTTGAGAAACAACATCTTTGGCACCATCGGAAGAAGATGGATCGAGAGCAAAAGCAGACACCATCATCAAGATCATCGATCGCAACAGTCTTATCGGCAGTAGAAGTTTTATCGAAGGGTTCCATGGTTCCGGGATGAACACTCGACACAATCATATGCGACTTCATGAGTTTGAGATAAAAGAACATCTTGACTTCCATCTTCAAATGCGACCCTTCAAATTTGAATGGCTTGTTGGTATCATCAACGCGCTTCCTTTCAACCTCCATAGCAAAATCAATTACCTTAAAATTGTTGGAAACAATGAAGAAATAATGAAATCGGATCTCAACAAGTGAGTCGCGGACTAGGTCGCTATCTTTAAGGTATTTCGCGACTACGCCTCTTGATTGTGCTAGCGAGTCAAAAAATTGTCGAACACCTATGGGATAAAACAGCTGATAACTCTCTTATTCGATTTTCTGCAATATGAGAAATCGAACCAACAAAAACTCTATCTAACACTTGCTCTTAACTCGAAATAGATGAAAAAAAACTGTATCTCATCTTCTCCAGAAACTTTTCTTATATAACTCGGAAAACATTAATTCGGTTTTCATGAAAATAAATTTCGCAATAAGTGCGCAATGAATTTCCTCCATAACAGTCATAAAACGGCAACATTAAATTTACCAAAAATTAATATAATTAATTAGGAACATTAAGTTGAAAAACGTTTTGGAAATCAAGAGTTAAAAACAGTAAAAAATAAGTTTCTGGATCAGCAGACCTCCCAAGACCCCCAAGGCCCCAAGGCCCCGCTCTCCCGGATTTTAATAAGTATTATAGATATATAAATATACCTATTCAAATGCATGGGGTGAGACTTGAACCCAAGTCTATAGTGTGGGAGCCCAAAATTATACCACCACACTATTTCTCTAATTGTGATATAAAATTACAAAACTATGTTTTTAAATATATATCCCAACAATCCCCCACTTATATTTTTAAAAACATTGAGCAAGTGTTGTATAGTTGTGCATCTGCAAAGGTGCCTTTCGACTTGAACCTCTGCATAGTGTTAAATTTTCTAAGTACCAGGTGACTAGAGTGACTTGCGTCTTGAACTCTAACTAATATTAGATTATTTAACACACACAACTATATCTAGAGTAAAGTCCTTAAGTTCGCACATTAAGGCCATGTGCTTATCCCTTTTTTAACAAATGATCTAGAGAAATGCCCAATTTCTCATAGAAAGCGACCATACCTTCACATTCGTATAGGTGAATCTATCAAGAATACTCCTGTGTATCCCACTCTAACTTAAGAGCTATAGAATCATTAAGAGTTAAATACTCAACCTTTGTTTCCCACTTCAGGATATCATGCTATGGGAGTGCATGACTCTATCATATCATTTGTAACTTCGTCTAGTCCCTTTGAACCTATCTAGGTTGGGTATCCATTACAAATGACTCAACTTCTCATGAGCCTAAGTCCCATACTTCTAGAAAATTTCCATACCTTTTCTCTAGCTAACCCTTTCGTCAAAGTGTCAGCTATATTTCCTTCAGATCTTACATGATCTATTCTTACAACACCAGTTGTGAGAAATTCTCTAATTGTGTCGTGCTTTCGACGTATATGTCGATTCTTATTGTTATTATAACAATTATCTACTACTCCGATAGCAGCGGTACTATCGCAATAGATCAAAGTGGCCGGTATTGGTTTTCCCATACTGGAATGTCGACAACAGACATTTCAGCCATCCCCGCTCTTCACTAGTCTTCTCTGCGCTATCAATTCAGCCTCCATTGTAGATTGGGCTATAATTGTCCATTTCTTTGATCTCCAAGATACGGCGCTTTCAAAGAATAGTAAAAACATATCCTTTGGTGGACTTGGAATCATCTGAAAGAATGTTCCAATTAGCATCGCTAAATCCTTCAAGGACCGCGGGATACCTTTGATAGTGTAATCCTAGGTTTGTGGTTCTTTTCAGATACCGCATAACCCTCTCAACAACATCCCAGTGTTTCAAACTAGGATTACTAGTAAACCTGCACAGAACTCCCACTGCATACGCAATGTCTGGTCTAGTACAATCAGCTGCATAACGCAGACTGCCTATTATACTAGCATATTCAGATTGTCTAACACTTTCTCCAGTGTTCCTTAACAATTTCACAGTAGGATCAAAAGGAGTACAAACAGGTTTATAATCAAAATATTCATACTTCTTTAGGATTTTTTCAATGTAGTGAGATTGATCCAAACAAATACCACTATTAATTCTAGTTATTTTGATTCCCAAGATTACACTAGCTTCACCCAAATCTTTCATGTCAAAATTCGAACTAAGCATGTTTTTAGTTTCATTGACAACAGATAAACTGGAACCAAATATTAGCAAATCATCCACATACAAGCAAACAATCACACATACATCATTCTCAGATTTATAGTAGATGCATTTGTCACCCTCATTTATTCTGAAGTTACTTGAAATCATTAAATTATCAAATTTCTCATGCCATTGTTTAGGTGCTTGTTTCAAACCATAAAGAGATTTTTCTAGCTTACATACTTTATGTTCTTGTCCAGGAATTACAAAACCTTCAGGTTGTTCCATGTAAATTTCCTCTTCTAGTTCACCATTCAAAAAAGCAGTTTTAACATCCATTTGATGAATAACAAGATTATGAGTAGCAGCAACAGCAATCAAAACACGTATAGATGTTAATCTAGTAACAGGAGAATAAGTATCAAAAAAGTCTACGTTCTCTCGCTGCCTATAACCTTTGGCAACCAGTCTAGCCTTATGCTTATCTATTGTTCCATCAGGTTTGAGTTTCCTTTTCAAGACCCATTTACAACCTATTGGCTTACAACCAGGAGGTAAATCTACATAACTCCAAGTTCCATTAGACATGTGAGAATCCCATTCATTATCTACAGCTTCTTGCCAGAAACTAGACTCTGCAGAACTAAACGCCTCTTGTAAATTAGAAGGTTCTTCTTCTATAGCGTAAAATTCAAAATCAGGATTTTTATCTTTTGTCTCAGTCCTAGCTCTTTTACTGCATCTAGGTTCAAATTCAGTGATCCTAGTTTCTTCACTTCTAGGTTCTTCTAATCTAGACTCAGAATCAACACTAGGTAAAGTGCTAGGTGTATTACCCCCACTAATTCTAGATTTAAAAGGAAATCTATCTTCAAAGAAGTCAACATCAACAGATTCAATAATAACCTTATTATTAATATCAAAGAACCTATAAGCTTTACTGTTTTGAGCATAACCAATAAAAACACATTCATAAGCTCTACTTTCTAACTTATGTCTTTTAGGATCAGGTTTCCTAACAAAAGCCAAACAGCCCCAAACTCTAAAATAAGATACATTAGGTTTCCTATTTCTCCAAATTTCATAAGGAGATATCATGGTTTTATTATTGGGAATGCGATTCAAAACATGGCAAACAGTCAACAAACATTCACCCCACCAATGAGAAGCAGCACCAGAACTAAGCAAACAAGCAACAGTAAGTTCAGTCAGTGTACGATTCTTTCTTTCAGCTTTTCCATTCATTTGAGGATTATATGGAGCAGTTCTTTCATGTATTATGCCATTAGTTTGATAAATTTCAGTAAAAGGAGCAGAATCATATTCAGTGCCTCTATCACTACGAAACCTCTTAATTTTTCTACCAAATTGATTTTCAATTTATTGCAATAAAAATTTTAAACTTTTCAATAGCTTCATTCTTATGGCTCAGCAAATAAACATACGTATAATTAGAACAATCATCAATAAACGTTATTATATATCTCTTCCCATTTCTAGTTAGGATACCTTCATATTCACACAAATCAGAATGTATTAAGTCTAGTGGTTGGGATTCTCTTACAATGATTTATGTGAAGTCTTAGTTATTTTTGCTTGACTGCAATATTCACATTTTTCAAATTCATTTCGAGAAAATTCGGGGAAGGACACCTAACTTGCTCATGTTATTTACTAACTTTTTACCCACATGACAAAGCCTACCATGCCAAACATTAAAATTGCAAACCATATAAGCGGAAGAATCAATTTTATTCATAGCATCAACATTAAGCTTAAACATTCCATCAGTAGCATAACCCTTTCCTACAAAATTCTTATTCTTAGTTATAGTGTAAACATCAGACCCAATAGTTTGATACAACCCAGCCTTGTTGAGAAGATAGCCGGAAACAAGGTTCTTTCTCATTCTGGAGTGTGAAGGACATCTTTCAAAGATAAGTGTCTTCCCAGTAAACTTCAACTCTACCGTACTGAGAACCTTTCACTACGGTCATGGAGAGTCTCCCAACAACACTTTCTTATCCTTTGTTTCAGCATAAGTCTTAAACATGGACCTATCAAAACAACAATGACGCGAAGCACCACTGTCTATCCACCACCCATCAGATCCACCAACCATGAAGAACTCTGGATCAGAGACCATGGCAATTATAACGTCACCCACAGCATTAGCTTGTGCGTTATTCTTTTCCTTGTTAAACCTGCAATTCCTAGCCATGTGGTTTGGTTTACCACAGGTATAACAAAGAAACTCAGAATTGGAATTCTGTCCATTTTTTCGATGGGTGTTGGTTCTTGTTTTGATTAGGCCTTCCTCCTTTCTTTTGGTTCGGGTTAGGTTTCATATCCCTTTTCTTAGGTTTCAAACTTGGATGAGTCTTATTGTTAGAAACAATGAGAATCTCTTCCTTCTTATCTTGTTTCCGAGCTTCTTCCTCAACCCTGAGCTTAACAATCAAACTTTCAAGAGAAAATTCTTTAGTCTTGTGACGCAAAGTATTACGAAAATCTTTCCAGCTAGGTGGTAACTTGTCAATCATTACAGAAACTTGAAATTGTTCATCAGCTTTCATACCTTCGGCCACAATTTCGTGGTAAATTTTTTGAAGTTCATGAGTACGTGTGCAACAACTGACCTATCATCCACCATTTGGTATCTCAAATACCGGCTCACAAAGATACTTCTTTGAGCCGACTTCTTCGGTGTCGTATTTTTTTCGTAATGCATCCCACACATCTTTAGCAGTTTCAAAAGTTGAATAATACTCATATAAATCATCGGATAATGCGTTAAGAATGTAGTTTTTGCAATCAAAGTCGTCATCGATCCATTTGTCAATGGCCTTTTGTTTCTCCTCGCAGTTTGAGAAACAAACATCTTTGGCACCATCGGAAGAAGATGGATCGATAGCAGCAGCACCATCATCATCACATCAGCATCGGCAACAGTCTTATCAGCAGTAGAAGTTTTATCAACAGCAGGTTCCATGGTTCCGGGATGAACACTCGACACAATCATATGCAGCTTCATGAGTTTGAGATAAAAGAACATCTTGACTTCCATCTTCTCAAATGCGGCCCTTCAAATTTGAATGGCTTGTTGGTATCATCAACGCGCTTCCTTTCAACCTCCATAGCAAAATCAATTACCTTAAAATTGTTGGAAACAATGAAGAAATAATGAAATCGGATCTCAAACAGTGAGTCGCGGACTAGGTCGCTATCTTTAAGGTATTTCGCGACTACGCCTCTTGATTGTGCTAGCAGTCAAAAAATTGTCGAACACCTATGGGATAAAACAGCTGATAACTCTCTTATTCGATTTCTCTGCACTATGAGAAATCGAACCAACAAAAAACTCTATCTAACACTTGCTCAGAACTCGAAATAGATGAAAAAACTGTATCTCATCTTCTCCAGAAACTTTTCTTATATAACTCGGAAAACATTAATTCGGTTTTCATGAAAATAAATTTCGCAATAAGTGCGCAATGAATTTCCTCCATAACAGTCATAAAACGGCAACATTAAATTTACCAAAAATTAATATAATTAATTAGGAACATTAAGTTGAAAAACGTTTTGGAAATCAAGAGTTAAAAACAGTAAAAAATAAGTTTCTGGATCAGCAGACCTCCCAAGACCCCCAAGGCCCCAAGGCCCCGCTCTCCCGGATTTTAATAAGTATTATAGATATATAAATATACCTATTCAAATGCATGGGGTGAGACTTGAACCCAAGTCTATAGTGTGGGAGCCCAAAATTATACCACCACACTATTTCTCTAATTGTGATATAAAATTACAAAACTATGTTTTTAAATATATATCCCAACACAGCAGCATCTCACAATCATTCAACATTTCTCACTTGGCAAGAACTAACTTCAGTCATAGCACTTGCAATTTCATCTCAAGCAACCATTTTCTCTTCTCAAGCACAGCAACAACCAATTCAGCTCTGCCCATCAGCTTGCATCTGCCATTTCCGATTGTAGCTCAAGCACCTCCTTGTTCATCACCATGAATCTTAACTCCAACCCAAGCAGCCATTAGAGCAACAGCTCTACCAAATCAAATTTGAACTTCTTAATCCTCATTCCTTCCTTAATCTTCTCAGCTCAGCCAGAATCTTCCCTATACTCACATTGATTTCCTTTTAAACCTCATTTGAGACAAACCCACTAATTTGAGATCTCCAATTCATCTATACATCTCAAGCACCAGAAGCCATCAAACCCATCTCAAATTGAACCATACTCGTAATTTCACAAATCTCGCACCTCATCTTCCAGGGATATGTTCTTCACTGAACCCTAACTGCAGTTTAAGTTCTCGACATCAATGATTCTTCATTCCCTGTGAAATTCGTCTCAGTCATCAATTCGTGATAAACCCATCTCTGCTCTTCAACCAAAAACCCTTGTATCTTCGTTTTCTTCAGTATACTCCCATGAATCGACAACAACCCCAAAATCGAAGAAAGCCCTAATTTCTTCTCCTGATGCTTTCTCTCAACCTCATATTATCCAGCAGCAACAGCCTGTTTCACCTTTTCTCGATTTCAATCTGATATCTCTTTCAGACGGCAGCCTGTTCTTCTTTGAATTTGAGGTGAGTGATAAGTTGTCTGAGAAACTCGACCTATCGGTTTGTAAGTTGAATTCCTCTGAATTCCAGGTATTGTGTAGGAATAAGAATTGCTATTGACACCCAACATAGGATAAGGGCCACATAGTACTCCTTTTGTGCTGTCAGTCCTTGGGAACCGACAAGCTTAAATGTTGACTTTGCTCGTAACCCTCTCATACGGAACCAGAATGGCCTCGTTCTTTCGCCGATAGCTCCGCCTTTTCGCTCTCTGCAAGATGACGAGAAGAAATCCTGGACTTGAGCGAGTTCCACTTATTTTTGCCCCAATGACTCCAAAACACCTAACACACTCAAAAGCAAACATAAGATACATAATTTACAAGAAAACTCGCAAAGAAAGCGTAACTACTAGATAGTAAATTAGGTGTTTTAGACACCTATCAGCCACCCATTTGAGTGCCTATTCTTGTACTGTCAGTCCTAGGGAACTGAAAAGCTTAACCGTTGATTTTGCTCGTAACCTTCTCATACAACGTCGGAATGACCTCGTTATTTCACCATTAACTTCATATTTTCATGCTCTTCAACTTGATGAGAAGGAATCCAAGATTTGGGCGAGTTCCACTTCTTTTTGCTCCAAATGACTCCATTGCACCTATAAACTCAAAACAAACATAATACATAATTCACAAGAAAACATAGCAAAGAAAGCATAAACTATAGATAAAAGTAAGGCATTTAAGACACCTATCAGTAATCATATACAATAACGACACTAACCAACCATTTCATAGATAGCTGAGAGTCGTTATCGTTATATATATATAGGGTTAATGACTCTAGGACTACGATGGAATATTCCAATTTATCAACTTTAGGGTCGTTATTCTGTTAAATATATAGTTGACGACCCTTAAGTTGCCACAATATATAATCTTATCAGCTTCAGAGTCCTTATTCATTCTAGACAACATTTAAACAAAGAACTTCTAAAATCTTAAGAAAGCAAAATAGTTTCAACAAAAGCAAAATAGTTTCAAAAAACCATCCAAACCAAACCCCTAGCATCTAATACACAAAATAGTCGCATCTAAGAAAAGTTAAGAAGCATAAGTTCAAGTCGAAAGTAACATAAAACATAACATCTCCTCACTCAAGACCACCACCTCAACCCCTTTTACCTCCCTGATCGGCTAACTTTCCGGCTTCTATTAGAAGGACCCTGAGTTGCACTGCCCCCAAGGGAACCACCATCTTTTCTACTGCCTTGTTCATCATGATGATGGCTACCTTGTCCTTCTTCAGCACGTTCTTCTCCTAGTTGGCTACGTGTTTTCCTGGTCCTCTTACCTTCCTTAGCCAGCTCAGCAAACATTTTCTTTGCATTGGGATTTTCAACTTGTCTGCAGTAATCAGCTTACCGACGTTGTTTGTCAGGATCGAACACTTCCCCTTTGTCAGCCGAGCAACACAGTGCCTTGGCAAAAAAATTCATTCGTTCCCTCTATTTGCATTCAAATACAAATTCACATTAAAAAACTTATATTTGTATGTATATGACGATGATAATTACAATTACAAAAATAAATACTCACCACAAGCTTAAGAATGGTAGAATCATCCTCTTCATCCTCCTTATCGCCACCACCATTTCCATCATCCTCCTCCTCATCATCATTACGTTCCTCCTCCTCCTCCTCAATCTCCAAATCCTCCTTACCACCACCACCACCATCACCTCGACCAGAACCACCGTTACTATCATGACCATCATCATCATCATCATCATCATCATCATCATCATCACAAACGACCCTTCAACACAAATGACGACTCCAAATTAGACCATAACGATTCTCAAATACATAATGACGACTCTACTGCTTATCAATAACGACCATTCTGATTATTTGGACAGTAAACAAGTTATTTTTAATACATAGTCGTTAGGTTCTAAAAATGGGTCGTCATAAGGAATCGTTAATGGTTTATATATTAAAACTAACGACCCTTTCCTTATTTTGGACAGAGAGGTAGTTTTGTATAATATAGAGTCGTTTAGCAATAAAATAGGTCGTCAACAAGAATCGTCATCGGGATACTTAAAACATCGACGACTCTAATCTAGGGAAAAGTAATGGAAAACCTAATTCTAGGGTCGTTATCTCCCTCAGCATAAACATTAACGATTTTTCATAATATCAACATGCAGATCAAAACTCGTCAAGGAATAAAGACTTCGACTATGACGACCCTAGATCTGTAATTGCTAAAAACCTAATTTTTCAATCAGCATATCAAATTAAACGCAAACCCAAGTTAGATTAGGGGGTTTTAGTTCACATACCTTCTGATTGGAGCCATACCTTGGTCTGATTCCGCCTCTTTTGATTTCTTCCTCTGGGTCATTAATGGAGATGGAGAGAATAGAGAGAAGGAGGGGAGGAGAAGAAGAGACTGATTTTTTTTTAGAGATGAAATGAAATTGGGGGCCTAGGGTTAGGGGTTAATAGGATTTTTAGATTAGTAATTAGAAAAGGGTAAAATGGTACTTTCACCACAATTTTGGAAGCACCCATATTTTCTGGGGTGGGAATAAAACCGGTGAGGCCCCTAATTGTTTTTTGGGGCCCCCAATTAAACCAGGTTTCTAATCCAGGTGTACTCAAGACAAATTTTATTATTTTTCCCTCAGTTTTGTTAGCCTATAAATGAATTGCGATTTAAATTTTGAAGCCCATCACGATAGACTGAAGCCTGAAGGGTTAATATTTGATTTGATTATTGGAACTCATGCCATGTTTCACTTCCGCCAGGCTTTCTTAAATCCAAATCAGGCCTTTTTAATCAACTGGACCAAAATGTATGCTAAAATCTTCTCATATTTATCATATGAATACTTTTACTATTCCTGATAATGTCATCAATAGCATGGAGTCTTCTCAGAGAGACTTTTGGTGGGGTAAGTCAAAAGCTGGGGGCCTATACTTGAGAGGTTGGCCAAGAATTTGTTCCCATAAATATCAAGGTGGTCTAGGTTTTCGCAACCTTAAGCATGTTAATCTTTCTCTGTTAACTAAACTGCCTGGAATATTATACATAACCCTAATGCACTTTGTGTCATCATCCTGAGATGTAAGTATTTTAAACATTGCCATCCCCTTCATAGTCCTAAGAAGGTAGATTGTTTTTGGCCTTTGAGAAGCATTAGTCGTGGTCTTGAAGTCATTAGAAATAACTCCATTTGGGAGGTTAGGAATGGTGATAGTATTTCTGCATTTACTGATAACTGGATTCCAAATGTTGTTGAACCTAAATTTGTTTCTAATCCTAATCCTCAATTTGCTGTCTCTGAATTCATTGATAAGGAAACAAATTCTAGGAATGTAGAGTTATTCAATGCCTATTTTACACAACAGAATGCTAGTAATATACTTGGCATTAGAATCCCTTTATCTGGCTGTGATAGAATCATCTGGCCTCATACTAGGAATGGCTTGTTTACGGTTAAATTTGCCTACAAAATCATCTCTGGCCAAAATGTCTATATAGACAATTCTCAGAGTAGTAATCTTGTTTATAAATCCATGTGGAGTCTTCCTATCTTGCCTAAGGTACAGATTTTTGTCTGGAAATGCCATGAAAACATTCTTCCAGCCAAAACTATTCTTGCTAGATTTAGCAATGGTCATGACACATCTTGTAATATGTGTAACTCTAGTACTTCTGAATCTCCTGAACACATTATTCTGCACTGTGATTTTTCAAAGTCTGTTTGGTCTCTAACCCCTTTTGCAGATGTTATCGAACAAGATAGTATTTCAAATATTAATTTGCAGGAATGGATCACAAAATGGCTCGCAGATGATGCACTAAAAAAGAATGCAGGGGCTGTCTTTTCAATTGCTTGGAGCATTTGGAAAGATAGATGTTCTAATACTTTTGAGGGGGGAAATCTTAATCACCATTCTACTGCTAGACTTTCTCTCAAGCTAGTTAATGACACAGAATTATATCTGAATAGTTTTGACACCCATGCTCTAGTTAGATCAGAACCTACTTTTGATAAAACCATTGATCAAGTCACTTGCTCTACTGTCATATATTTTTAGTGATGCTGCCTATGATAAAGATAATAATCTATCTGGTATTGGTTTGGTTTTGACTGACCTTGCAGGCTCATTCCTAGGATGCAAACTCAAAGCTGGGAATGTGAGGAATGTTGAGGAAGCTGAAAGTCTGGCCTTATTTGAAGCAGTGAAATGGGCTAAAGCTAAAGGCCTGGACAAAGTATGCTTTGTCAGTGATGCTAAAATAGTATAGACTCTCTCAATTCAAGTTATAACCAATTGCATTGGTATAATAAGTCATCTATGCTCATAGATGACTGTAAAATAATTATTCCTTGTTTTAGTTTAGTTAGATTTGAATTCTTAAGAAGGAACCATACTATGCTGACCGATAGAGCAACAAAGTTTAGTAAAAGGTCTAGAACCTCTGGAGAATGGATGAGTTACATCCCTGAATTCCTAAACTCTACTATGTAATCTTTCATCCCTAATATATTCCATTTTTTCTAGAAAAAAAAATCAACTGGACCGGATTTGGCTTATTAAGTGCAGTTTGAGACCTCAATTTGTTAAGCCACCACACGGCGCTCATTAACACCCGGCTGAGCCGGTTAGGATATCAATTCCCACAACGTGTATCGATTAATTTAGGAAATTTCCCATTACCCATCTTCTACTTCTTCTGTTTTTCCTTTTTCTGGGGGAGTCTCTAAATAATTACCTTTCCTTATTCCGGTTTGTATTGGTTTCCTTAGTTAAACTTGAAACTAAATTTTGCACTAGACTCGGCTATAAATACAAAGATGATTTTTAAAGGTTGAATGTGTATTCTTCTCAGTATTCATTCATTCCTTTGTTCTTTGGCTTATTTTCTCTACTTTTTTGAAGTTTCTTTCACAATTTGATCATGGCATTAGTTCACCAGCCAATACCCCCATTTGTTACTTCGAGATACAACAAGAGTAATACTGCCAGTAGCAGTAGCAGCAATGGTGTCAATACACGTATTAGAGAGCTTGATGTTTCTCAATCCACACATCATACTTACATGGTCAGTTTTTACAACGATCGAATCTATACAGTCGTAACCCAGACTGCTTCGGTCGTTCATGAATGGATATCGAAAATCTACAATGACTTCCATGATAAACTTAATAATTTGGTTGTGGGTTTGGATTGCGAGTGGAGGGTAAACTTTGAGAAAGGTGGTACTCGAAACAAGATAGCTGTATTACAACTTTGCGTTGGTCACCAATGTCTTATATTCCAGTTCGCATGTCGTGATTACATTCCTGCGTCACTTCACGAGTTTCTTAATAATGAGAAATTCATATTTGTTGGAGTTGGAGTTGCTGAAGATGCCGATAAACTTTTTGAAGATTATGGATTGGCAGTTGCAAGAACAATTGATCTTCGAACATTGGCGGCAGAAAAACTGGATTTTGAAGACCTTGAGAGGACCGGTTTGAAGGGTTTGGCCTTTACGGTTCTAAGGCGAGATCTACCAAAGCCGAAAAATGTTACATTAAGTAGATGGGATGCGAGTTTATTAACTTATAGACAGATACAATATGCATGCTTAGATGCTTTTGTTTCGTTCAAGTTGGGTATTGTTTTGATGCGTGGGTTTAAGGGAAATCTCACTTGTTTCCGTAATCCGTGTAGTAGGAACCAGAGGTATTATACAGATTAGCTAGAAGGATTTTTAGCAGTTGAAGTTTGATAAATTTTCTATTATATAGATTAGCTGGAAGGATTTTTAATCAGTTGAAGTTTGATAAATTTTCTATGAATTTATTATTCGTTATTTTAATTTTTCTTTTTCTACTTCTTTTTTGTTGATTAAATTTCTCTATCAGTAATGCTAGCTCAGTTGAAAATAACCAAATCATTGCTTTCGGCAAGCTTTGTACCTTTTCCGGCTAAAAATATCACACCTATACTTCCGAATTTACAGGCTAAAAAAAAAAAAAAAAAAAAAAAAAACTGTATAAAAACAATTGGAGATGCAGGGTATCAAGCCCTGTATGGCCGCACATCCTGCATGCCAGAGTGTTCCTCCTAATCTGCTATGCACCAGTCTTAATTATGGTAAGAATACCAATTTAACAGTACAAATGAAAAGGCAAGGCCCTTGTTATATTAACATTGACAAGAGAATGGGAAGTAATTTCTTTAATCAGCTTTATGATAGCAGATCTGCAGTGGAGTTATACTATATACATAAACAATATACATATTATACAGTTATGCTGTGAGCTGTGATCATATCAAGTCCTCTTGATCTTCAAGGGATCGCTTCTTGGCCTTTAAATTGAGTTGAAGGCTCTCCGGTAATGGAGGTGTTCTTCCACGGCGAAAAAGGACTGCAAGGGCTCTCATCTTTTGGCAAATATCAAATACCTGCAGCCACAAAAAAGATGAAGCTGTCATCAGGCATATCCAAAGAGTGAATCAGGTTGGAATCCTTCCACAAGTTTCTATGACTAATACCGAGGATGCATCAATCTCTACAACATCTTCACATCCTTGGCCTCCTCCTTGCAGTAAGTCGCAATACTTTGCAGCATCATTCTCATCTTCAAACACCTGTAGCAACAAATACTTTAGTGAAGAAGAACGAACCGTACAAGAGTCCAGAGGAACAGGAAGGCTCATAAAATGAGCAGAAGTTTTTCAAGTTTCTCTTTATCTGAGTTGCCATCCGAACTGACCAACTTGAGGATTTGGTAGAAGTATTAACTAATTACTGTGTTTAGGATGTCATAACCGTTTACAAAGATATACTGACATACTAAGTATTAAATTAGTGGACGATCATCATAAGCAGAATACATCAGATAGCAGGTCCTAATCACACTGGACACAGTGCGTGTAAACAGCAAGCATAATCGGACAAAATTAATCAGCTAATTTAACTTACAAGTACTCCTTCCCGAACATCCTCAACTACCATGCGGAAATTTGGGCCATTTCTTGACTGCTTTGCTTTATTTTCAGTTCGACTCTTCCCTTTCTTGGAGAACAATAACCCAAGCTCCTTTTCAACTTCGCTGAGAACATAAACATATATTAGTAGCGCCTAAGAGAAATTTGGTTACTGCAAAGGTGAAAATCAAAAAAAAAAAAAAAAAAAAAAAAAAAAAAAAAAATCAAACCTGCGATTTGTTCGAGTTTTCATTGTACACAACTTGTTTTCCCTCTGGGTAAGTACATAAACAGGTTTCGAAGCTCCTCGCCATGGGTTTGCCTCTAATACTGAGGAATGAGAAGAACGTGAGCAGATATACAAAACTAAGCAAATCTGTTAGAGGATACAGCACTTCTCCTCCATACACATTAGAATATCAATACTTTCATGCATTCAAACACAAGAAGATTAAGCAGATAATGTCAAATCCCCAATCAAGGTACTGTAGAGCAAGGACTAAATGAGCAAAAATTCCGCCACATACCAAAAACCGTCCTCCAATTCAGTATGTTAACTTGTGAAACCAAGATAATTGCAATCCTAGTAACAAATTTAAGATAGTCCACCAGAAATTTTATATCAAGTACCAATTCCTAAATTGGAGTAAACAATAAATCAATTTATTATACTTAAAACCCTTTACAAACCCCAGTTCTACCAACTAAACACTAGTAACAACTATGACCCAAATTGACCTAATTTCAGTAACATGTGATTCAACAACCATTAAAATTCCCTAAAATCAAGAGAGAGATAATACCATCGTAACTGCTGGTATCAAAGGTTTGATGAAGATGTCTCCGCATATCATAAGCACGAGAAGAAACCTGCTTTACAAATTCATCAGAAGTACTTGGAATACTTCCATCCAAATTAAGTGCCGTCTCCAAGTCTTTTTCTTCTTCAGATCCTCCACCACTGCCAGATACCGCAAATGAACAAGTATCTCCGGTTCTTCTGGTAGTGAAAAAGTTAGTGTTTTTTCTAGGGAAAGATAATGAGTGAAAGATTCTGGTCTGCCGTTGTCGTTGGAAATGGAATAGTGGATTCTTCGGTTGAATCACGATTGATGTAGAAACGGGCGATAGAGATTCCATATCAGCGTTTCTTTTAATGATTTTGCAATAGACTGATTTCAGTAGAGAGACAGAAGAGAGATTGTATACTGAAGTTTAATGATTGATTGAACTACTTCTTCCAATTTGCAAGGAAAGAAGCAGCAGCCGTGCAAGGAAGTAGAAGAAACCATCTTAACCAAGTACTGTTTGATTTTTCTAGTGTTATATGGACCCTACCTACGAAAATTCTTTGTGCGGGGCGTGCCAAATGAGCATAACGTGCTTGTGTTGCTGTTATCTATGACCTATGTTGCACAGACACGGACACGAGACACAGTTACGACACGACACGGTTACGGGGACACGTCAAATCTCAAAAATATTGGTTACGGGGATACGTTATATGTATTACACACATCATTAAAATGAGATTCTACAACAATCTACACAAGATAATAATTATTTTTATTTTTCAAAATACTTGATTACTAACAAATAAAATTAATAATAATAACATTTTGATCAAGTTTTTCATAAATAATGTTTGGATTTGACTAAAAGACGACTAAATTAGCTTCGCATTTAATTTATTTTGATTTTCCATACCAAAATTAATCATTTATGGTGTGTCCGAAAGTGTTCAAATAGTGTCCGCAAAGTGTCAAATGTCGATTTTTACGCGACACGTGATGTGGCGTGTCCGTGGCGTGTCGTGAAGTGTCGTGCCTGATCATGTGTCCGACACGGTTACGGCATCTTTCTAGGCGTGTCCGTGCAACATAGTCTATGACCTAGAATTGGCTCGAAGATGGAATGTAAATTAGATTCTCGAAGTTGGCTTGAAGATACGCGTAAAAAGCCTGGCTAAATTGGTGCTTATGGTGATTAATTGGGGCCTATGACTAAAAAATAAAAAAGGTCATTAAGAAGTAATCTCTAGAAACCCCTTATCCAACTATTTTAGTCGTGGCTATGTTCCGTTTTTTGAGTCGTGTCCGCGTCCCGCGCGCGTCTCGTTTGGACGCACCGATGACTCGGGTTTAAAGCATTTTTTTTTTCATTTTCATTTAAACTTCTTCCTTTATTTTTACTATTATTAACTAAATGAAGAAAAACAAACATTTAGGTCAATCATTTAAGTCTTTATTAGGGTTTTGAAATTGGAAATGACATCACATATACCGTTGGTTGGGCATGTGTTGTTCTAAGGCCTATTCCTATGCACATGCCAAAAAAATGGTGTTTGGCATACCAGGTGGCATGGCAAACCATTTGCTCCACTATGGGAAAACCAATAAACGACGGACTTTTTAGCGAGCGATATTCACAATATCGCTGGCGATAATGACTTTATCGCCGGAGATAATAATTATATCGCCAGCGCTATTAACTCTAGCGCCAACGGCTAGTTCTTCATCGCTATAAATATGTAACTTTCAAACTCAAAACTTACCCCAAATTTTTTACACAAAAAATTTCTCTTCTTCTCAATCTATTCTCTATTTCTCAATCTAATTTATTTCTTCTATTTTCTCCAAATGGCACAATTAACCCAACTTGATTCGGCAACGCAACTTGATTTTTCTGGAGTAGTGCTTGAAGGTGCCGTTGAGAAGATATGTGATAGATTTAAAGAAATAAGTAATAAGCAAAGAAGTCTCCAAGTTTTGGATATCAAACAAGTCAAAACCGCAACTAAGAGAAGGTAAAGAAAGGTTAAAGGCAAGGAAAATCAAGGCAAAACCAATTTGAAGCCAAAGAAAAAGATAAACAAAGGAGACTCCGTTCATGAGCGCATTGATTGGAAATTTGGTGAAATGAAGAAGATTTACAAGATGAAGAACATTGTCCCCAATTTTTATTTTTAAAGTCTAGTTATGTTTATTTTAGAACTTATATTGTCTAGTTTTTATGTCTTGTAAAAATTACTATTAAGAAATTTGAATTTGAAGTTTGAATTTTGAATTTTGAATTTGAAAATTTGAGTATTGTTGAAAATTAAGCTTAATTCTATTCGTAATCCAATCTTGAACTTTAATTAGAGTTAAAATATTAAAACTTTTAGGACATGATTAAGAAATTTTACAAATAACTTTTACCTCATATAAATTGGACAATATCTGGGCAAGCAACTTAAAATCTCGAAACAACTTCCATATTCGAAGTCATGTTCGTAGATGCGATGATATTCCGCACGACACCTTTGTTTAAGTTCCAAATAGGTTTCACCACTCCTTAGATTTGGACCTTCTTGCTGAAGTAAAACAAGATACTTAGTAACATCACGACTGATTATAGTGAAGCGATTACTCAACCCTTTAACATCACGTTGGTTGGGGGTTCATTGTTTGTTCTTTAAATCTCCTCAAAACCCTATCATAAAAAATAACTTGACGAGATTCTTCTGCGAATAAAGTCTCAATACAATGAACATAACTTATGCAAATACATTCATCTTCCGCAATTGTAAATTTTGGTACTCTTCTCCTAATTTGAACTCTTTGATTTTCCGCGGCATGTTGGTTTGCTATGAAATCAGCCATGCTCTATGAGGAATTAGAAGATCAGAAAAGAATTGGAGATTGAGAAATTCTAGAGAGATTTAGAAATTCTGGTGTGAGTTAAAATGGGATTGAAATCAGGTATTTATAGGGGGGAAATGATAGTCGTTGGATGAAAAGCTGATAAGCGACTATCATAGAAGCGAGCGACGGCTTGACTGTCGCTGTCGATTTAATGACCATCGAGAGATTAATTGACCATCGAGCGCCGAGACTCTATCGCTCGATGGAAACTCTGTCGTGTATGCCTATATGCCAGGAAAAACATATTGGCATATGAGTTTAGCAGTTTGGCATACCCATAGTGGGTGCATATATGCCAAATATCATGTTTTGGCATGTGCATAGGAATAGGCCTAAGAATGCATTTTGATTGTGCCATGTGTTTAATTGTGATTGATTGCTTGACCTTCGGCGTGTATAAACAAACGACCTCTCCTTTTCTTTTGAAATTTATACACATGTGGCATTATTTTCTATTTTTTAGGATCGAAACAATTGACTTTGTTGTATAAATACATGATTGTATATATAAACAATCCAGAATACAAAACAAAACTTGGCTAAGTTGGGATAGATAAAGAGCGGCCGAAATTTTTCTAGGAGGGATAAATCTATGGCCGTGGTTTTTTCAACTAACTATTATAAATACTTTATTAATTAGTATCCTATTAATTGCTCGTGATGAATGATTAATTAAATTTTCATGATAAATGTTCATTTAATGAATCTAATAAATACATATTTTTATTAATAAATAAGTTTATTAAAAATTATATATATATATTGATCGGTAAAGAATTTGGTGCTGCGAGTTTCGAACTCAGGTAACTGGTATCATCACCCAATGACTTTACCACTGTACTACAGTGACCCCGGTTAAAATTATATTAATAATTTTTAATGGTGGTAGTGAAAGAAGTAGGGGTGGTGGAAACAGTGGCGGGTATTTGTGAGTGGTGGAGGTGGTAACATTACTGGTGGTGGAAAAAATAGTGGGCGTGGCTGGTTTTTACGTACGGTGTTGGATGTTAGTGAATAGTAGTGGACAAAATGGGTAACATTTTACTGTGATAAATGTAGTTGGCTGTTTTTAGCACAACTGGTAAGGACAAAACACAAATATTTTGAGGAGGATAATAAATCATATAAGACAATATGATCATGACCGTTGGATCACCCAAATGGGATCCCAGCTATTTATAGTAACCGATCGAACAAATCACGGTTTTTAGTATTAAAATAAAATTGATTACATTTCCAGAATACAAAACAAAGTTTGGACAAGTTAGGCTAGATAAAGAACGATCAAATCTATACTTGCAGAACATAAATCTACCGCTATAAATGATCACGTTTAATTAAAATTTAATAATAAATGTTCAATTGACATTTCATAATAAATGTTTCTTTAATTAAAATTTATTAACCATATCAGTAAGCATTAATGGTGCTTAAACTTTTAATTAAAATTTGATATTAACCATATCAGTAAGCATTAATGGTGGTTGTGATGGTGGGCAGTGGTGGGGATAATGGTGGTGCGTATTGGTGAGACTGGTGGAGTGGTGACGATAATGTGGTGGTGGAAGAAGTAGTGGTAGTAGGGTGAGAAAAGGGGTCCTAAGATAGGTAAATTAAGCACTAATGGTGGTTTTGATAGTGAGTTGTGGTGGTGGATCAGTGGTGGGGATAATGGTGGTGGGTATTGGTGAGACTGGTGGAGCGGTGATGATAATGTGGTGGTGGAAGAAGTAGTGGTAGTAGGGTGAGAAAAGGTGTCCTAAGATAGATAAATTATTTAGTCACCCTTGGTTAAATTTTCTTTGTTTTTTATTTTAATTTGATTTTAGTTTTCAAATTACTTTTTTTATTATTTTTTAAAATTAAAACAATTTTTAAAGGCCAGATTTTTCCAAAAAAGAAGATGTTGTGATTTTAAGATTTGTCGGGTAAGGGGCAGGAATAAAAATGAAACCTATAAAAAAAATTGACCAAACACAAGGCTACACGCCAATTAATTGTAATCGGTTCAGTTTCTCACATCTCTCTTTATTCTCCTTTTTTGTCATGGTTTCTGTTTCTGTCATTATTTCTCCCCTACTTCATGGGATTATGCAAGGCTACGCGTGAATTAATTGTAATCGATTCAGTTTCTCACATCTCTCTTTATTCCCTTTTTTTTGCCATGATTTCTATTTTTGTCATTTCTCCCCAACTTCGTGTAATTATGCATGCTTGAGAAATAGTTCATGATAACAGGTAAAAAGAAAAGAAAATAAATGGATCAAGAATTAAATATTATTATAATTATAAATTTTAGGAAAATGAATAAACACAAATCTATGTAAATTGGGAACCCAACAATTTATATCAAAGAGAAAAATTAAATTCTAATTCTAACAGATTTAGGTCTTTTTAGT
Source organism: Papaver armeniacum (assembly GCA_023531295.1). Taxonomy (NCBI): domain Eukaryota; kingdom Viridiplantae; phylum Streptophyta; class Magnoliopsida; order Ranunculales; family Papaveraceae; genus Papaver; species Papaver armeniacum. The sequence continues at coordinate 583,261 of JAJJWW010003242.1, forward strand.
TTTGTTACAAGTTTGGTGAATGACCTTTGATGATATTTTTTTGAAGTAGTGAACGAAGTAATGTTCTACTGCCCATAGGATTTGCTTTAATGATTAACTATGTTTGTCCCAAAGGGTTGTATGACTCACATACACAATATTAAAATATTCGAGGATAAGGACATGTTTATTAACCAACTCCCCAAAACATTTAGACCAGGATCAATCGGTTCGATTCTTCTCAGACAATTACGACATGTATGAATCGATGGATACATTTGAAACACATATCCTTGCCCGTGCCGTTACGGCACGGGTTGAGACCTAGTATATAAATAAAATATGTATATACGTGTCCGCGTCCTAGTTTTTTGAGAATTTTGTAGTGTCCGCGTCCGCGTCGTGTCGTGTCCGCGTCTGTGCAACCCAGGCTTGAAGATATGCGTAAAAAGCCTGGATAAATTGGGGCCTATGGTGATTAATTGGGGCTATGACTAAAAAATAAAAAGGGTCATTAAGAATTAATCTCTAGAAACCCCTTATCCAACTATTTTAGTTAATGGCTACTTTGCCCTTGATTACTTAGCGTTAATTTAGTTGATTAGTAGTAAGAAAATCGTGTTAGATGTGAAACTAATTTGTGTTAATGAATCATCAAAACATGAAAAAAATTAAAATTTGATTTTTTTTTTTAAAAACACCAACCAAGAATTGGTGTATGTTGACTTTAGTATCAACCGATTATAACTTCAAAAACATACAATTTTTTTTTGGAAATTTGCTTTTACCCAGAATCGGTTTATATAGACATAATAATCAACCGATTATCCAGAATCGGTTTATATGGACATGAACATAACCGATTCTGGTAATTTTCTTTCTTTATGATCGGGAAATTATGTGTTGTTAAACATCAAATACAACTAACATTTATTCTACTCCATACATATACTCGAGTTAAGAATGAGTATGATTTCATACTCATTTTCAAATCGTTTGAGAAGTCATACTCGTTTTCAATTCGAGTATAAAATTATAATCATTTTCAACTCGGGTATAAAATTATACTAGTTTTCAAATTGGGTGCAAAATCATACGCATTTTCACTTGTACTCGAACTGAAATCGAGTATGATTTCATATTCATTTTGTGATCGAGTATTAACTAGAAGAAAAAAATGGGTTAACCAGAATCAGTTTATGTGGTCTTTCACATAATCCAATTCTAGCAAAAAAAACATACAGAAGACTTGATATTCACATAATCGGTTTATATGTGAGGCACATAAAGACCGATTCTTGATTTCTCTACAAATCCAAACTTGGACTCAGAATCGGTTTATGTGTGCATTAGCATAAACCGATTTTGGTTGATGTTCATCACATCAACCCAGAATCGGTTTATGTATGTGTACACCAAAAACCGATTCCTGGTAACATCAACTATAATCGGTTTATTCTAGGGCACGCATAAACCGATTATGGGTTGATTTTTCAGAAAATTAGATGCAGAAATTTCAGAGATTCATGGTTAAATCATTGTTGAGTTTCTCTAAAGGAACGGATTAAAGGGAGTTAACTTAATCACTCGAATTTGTTTGTCGCCGATTTTTTTTTCAAAAACCAAAAAATAGAGAATTGAATTGTTGTTTATGATTAGGTTTTAGTTTTGTATTTTGATGAATTGGGTTTTAATTTTTGATTGAGGATTGTTAATAGAAATGATTTAGATTTTAGAATTTGTTTTAGGAATTATTAAGAATGTATAAGGGTAATCTAGTATTTTAACTCACTTTAGACACCCCTTATCGTTCTCTATTGGGTGGACCAATTAATCACCATAGGCCCCAATTTAGCCAGGGTAAAAAGATACGCGGAATATCTTCAACCTTTAAGGTTGAAGATCTTCCGTGGGAATAAAACAAAAGTGGAGGTTGGCCTGTACTTGTTATGATAACATACGATATGTTTATTGTTATTGGGAAGTTAACTTTGCAGCAGATCACTAGGCTAAGCGAGCATGTTTACTACCTAAGAATGATATACAATTTTTTAAGGGAAGCTCAGACTTCATTCCGACCGTGGAATGGCTTGACGGAGTCTATTTTCGCTTCACATAAACTGTGAAAGTTTTTGGAGGCACTTTGTTTTCTTTTCTTTCATAGTATTTTCTTTGTAATTATTTTGCTTTTTTATCCAATTTTATTAATCGAGTGGAGAAAAAAAGTGTCTCTTGTGCCATGTGACAAGATGCCTTTGGGTCAATTGTGAGTTGAATGAGAAGCCTATTGTAGGGGCTACAAGGAATTGGTTATGAGGCACTTACGGATTTAAATGTCCCACATATAGATAGCGGGATCCTAGTCTATAACGAAAATATAAAAATACCTTTTATCCTTTAATAACTAACCTAAATCTAAATAAAAACCAAAATCTAAATCTATAGAGAAACAAATTGGGTTTTCTTCTTCCTTCTTCTCCTCCATAGCCTCTTCTTCATCTACTTTCTTCTTCAACGATGATTAATCGCCCATTTTCTTCTAATAATGATTTCAATTAGGTAAGAATCGAAAATTCCACACATGCCACCATCAAAGTCTAGAACGTATAAATATAGTTTGATTACTTTGACCTGACTCCGCACAACAGGTTCACAAAGGGCCCCATCCTCATCATGAACCTAGAATTTATTCTAAAAGTACGATCATGGTAACCCATTCATACTACTAAGATTTAACAATCAAGCACGATATGCTCCACAAATTAATTCACACAATAAATTAATTAGAACTAATATTGTTAAGGATTGTTGAACATCTTTGCTTAGAATCATATTTCGAGATTTTTAACAAGACAAGCTTGACTCGAAACTTCTTTTTTGTAGATCTACTAGAAGTCATACGACATCGCCTCAGAAAGATAGAGTGGTAAGATAGTGAGTAAAATATAATGGTTCAGCCTTCACATACCTGATACATAAGTTCTCTAAATGTCTACTTTGATCTTTCAGTCTTCGAGGGTGATGTATGATATTCAATTATCAAATTATAACCTAGTCCGATACTTGACTTAGTAGACTAGAAATCAAGATATAGTTTTGATCATCTAACATTGACAACAAGCTTGAGATAGCAAAACTTGTAGGTTCTACCGATCATTGCTCTAACAATCTCCCCCTTTGTAATTTTAGTGACAAAACTATTCAATACATATGGATTCAAAATAAAACTTTTCAGCTCACTCCACTATGTTTGATTTCCTTGGTTCTTCAACAAACTTCTTGAATTTGTACTTCAAGTTCTTATATGGTTCTACATGTGTTCGTTTAGCACTTGTGTTGTTGAAGATCCCTAGCGGTAATAACTTATGAGAATACTCAAAAGGAGCTTTGTTAGAATGAGGTTATCACACTCTACTCATCGGTAGTTATACAGAAAATAGTATTGTTGCCTTCCTCAAAGTTCAATTGCACCACAACTTCGAAGCAATACTACAGTGATATGTTCTCCCCTTTAGTCAATACTTACTCATTTTGCAAAATAAGTAAAACATATAGATAAAAATCCACTCCTCCTCACATGATGCTTTGAAAATCCATATGTAAAGTAGTAAGATACTACTTAATAATTCTCCCCCTTTTTTGTCAACAAAATTGGCAAAGGTGAAAAATCGGGATCAAGATGAATTAATCAAAATAGTATTCAAGACTAGAGAACACATACCAACATTTAGTTTAGACGATTTCACCAAGTAAACTTGGTTCAAATCAAGTAAAACGCAGGGGTACCAAGTACACCACCAACTTTTTTGTTCAGCAACCTGTATGGACAAAACCTAAAACAATTACAAGTAAACCAACTGAATGATCCTTAACAATGTCTATATAGAGTTTATATCTCTAACCTCTTCTCAATCAATATGTATATAAATAAGAGTCGTGAACCTGATTGTTAAGAAGATTACTTGGAAGTTCTCAAAAATTAATATCCAAGATCAATCTAGTCATCTCCAAATAATTTAATCGGGATTCTTCCAAGTAATTAAACTTGTTATCTATCTTTCAAGATACGAATTCTACAAGAAATGAGTCTCTTAATCGATCACAATTAGATGGACGTATCTACTAAGATTGAATACGTACAACTTGTGTCAATCCAAGTTGACGCTAAAATTTTTGTTAACGAAGAAACTACAATATCAGAAAAACCCAGGGATCTCGTCCAGATTTAAACACCAAACTGTATTAAGATGTTGCAGACACTAACCTACTATCAGACTTCGGACTGGAATGTAGTTGACACCGAATCCACCCTACAAGCAATTCAATTATAGTCGCACTCCTTACGTCTCTTAAACCTCGCAAGGCTCTACGCAATTGATTCCCTTAGCTGAAGTCCTTTACGGCCTAAGATACCAATCTGCCTCTAACAGATAAGCCTATTTAACTTCCATTTAGATCAAAGATCAAGGTGAGGAAATCTGTTTGCAATAGACAAGGTAGCAAACCTCCAAAATCCGAAACTTACGACTCCTGAATACCAACCTATTTTCTTAACCACCTCTCGAGAACAATCTTCAAAATATCAATTTTCAGATATCTATCTTGAGGAATCACAAAGTGTGAGACGAAGAGAACTTTGTGATTACTATGTATCTTGCCTGAAAGAGATTACGAAAACCTCGATAACAGAAAAGCAGGATCAGGATACACGAATTATCAAGGTAAAGATAGTTGGACCTAGCTTCACGAATCCCCAAAACAAAGTATTTTAGTCGTAGACCTAATAATGTTTCTCAAAGGAAACTTAGGTCTATAGAGGATGACTCCGGAATCAACTGGGACACAAAGTATCAGATATTGAATTTCCCAGTTGAAAGAACATCTCTATTTATAAATTTCAAAGACCAGGGGTTGCTTAGAATTCAAAGACCGGGGGTTGCTTAGAATTCAAGCTAAGATAACTTGAGAATCAAGCAGACACTTTTAGGTCTAGAAAATACAATAGAAGAATATACACTAGGAACCGGTTCTGGAACCGTGTATAATGATTGTTTGATTTGGCAAGTATGCCAAAGAACTAAAGCAAATTTGATGTTCATTTAAATACCTAAGAATTCAATCATGATGCACACACATAAGTGTTTGAGTGATCAATGAAGTCTTAGAAGTGTTTGAGACCGTTCTAACAATGCTAAATATATTCAAAAATAAGTCTTTGAGCATCTGCTGAAATCTACAGGGACGGTTGTGAAAACACTGGGGTACCAAAAGACACCACCAATTTTTTCGTAGGCAATTTGTATGGACAAACTCAACACAACTTCGAGAGTAAAAACTCAATCAAGGAAAATGTCTAGAGTTATATCTCTATCTCTCTTGTGATTAGAACGTTTACATAATTGAATCCGTGAACCTAATCTCAAAGAGAGTTCTTGGACGGTACCAAAGACCAATATCCAAGGATCAATCTAGTTGTATCCAACAAACTAGGTCGGACATATCTACTATGATTGATCAACGCACAACGTGTGATATTTCAATTATAAAGATAAACAATATTATTCGGAAAAATAAATAACACAAACACCAGAAATTTTGCTAAAAAGGAAACCGCAAATGCAGAAAACCCCCGAGATCAAGTCTAGATTGAACACCAAACTGTATTAAGCCGCTACAGACACTGACCTACTATAAATTAACTTCGGTCTGGAATGTAGCCCTAAAAGGAAATCCATTGATTAAGTTACAGTCACGCTCCTTACGCCTCTTGAAACCCAGCATGACTCTGGGCAATTGATTCCCTTAGATAACGTCACACCAACTAAGAGTTGCTTCAACTCAATTGAAGACTTTAAACCAAATCTTCCTCCCAACAGATTAAGCCTAAATTGATTTCCTGATTTATGATCGAAACGGATGATCATACCAAACGTAGGATCAAGGTGATGGAAATCGATAGTAATTTGAGTAAAGTCTATTTATCCTCATAATCCGGACTTATGCAACCCGAAGTGCAGCCTAGATTATTATTCACCTCACAAGTATAAAACGTGCGGAATCACACAGTTTGAGACGAAGAGAACTTTGTGATTTCTATCCATCTTTTTCAAGTGATAAATCAACAATCGAACAAGATCAGGATACTCAAATTATAAATATAAAAGATAACTGGACATGGCTTCACGAATCCCAATGAAGTCTTTGATAGTCGCTAAATCCTAAAAGGGTTTCTAGAGAGGACGACTCTAAATACAACTAAGACACACCAAAAAATAGTGTCAGGATTCAAAGATCCCAGTTGCCAAGAGTTCCCCTTATATAGACATTCAAAGCATATGTTGCTTTAGGTTTAAGCTAAGATAACTTTGCAACCAAGGAAACAATATTCACCGTTAGATGAAAACTTTGAATCTTATTCACATAAACAAGATATACACTCTGGTTAGGTAAACCGTAACCGAACTGTGTACAAAGACTATGTCCAACATGGTTATCCGAAACTAGCCGGTTTGAAATTAAAAGCTTAACTCTCATTTTCATGAACACAAAGACATTGATCTTGAGTCACAATCATGTGATTAAATAAGTTTAGTGTATTTATAGAGAATTGATCAAATGCAAATTATCTCATATAAATAATTTAATCGCAATTGAATCATGATCGACATATTTGGTAAATGCACAAAGTACAAATACTTGAGTCGTTCGTGAATCAGCTGAGTCATGGTACGCAGACCGGTTTGCAAACTTATAAGCAAATCCGAGTTCCGGAGTTGATAGAACTTTTTCAGTTCACGTACCGGTTGCAAACTTAGGTGCAACACTAAGTTCCGGAATTGACAAAACCTTTTAAGTTCACGTACCGGTTTGCAAACTTAAGACTTTTATCGGTTCCGGAGTTTACAAAACCTTTTTAGTTTGCGTACCGGTTTGGGTACTAAACTGGTTCTAGAACATAGAACTGTATTAGTTCGCATACCGGTTTGAATACTTTAACCCGGTTCCCTTACCACAGTTCCAAAATGGTTTGAATATGCATACCTATCTGGATCACGAAACAAACAGATTTTACCATGATGTGCATACGAATATGCGTATCACACAGATCTGAAAGTCGATATATAGTTACTCTGCTATGTGTACAAGTACATGTACTATGACTTTAGACATATAATAGTTTTCTCAGTTTGTAAGAATGATAACACTGTCTTGTATTCCGAATATAGTAGTTCTATATTTCTCTAAATCAATTCGAAACATTCCCGAATAACATCAATGACACATATCACTGTTTCGGGCTATTTTCGAATGATAAACTTGAATCATGATTTGGTTCCGAATAATAAATTGTTCTCCAACGAAATTGATCAAGTATGAACAAATGGTCATTAAGCTTAGTCATTATATTTCGAAAAATTCGTAAACTAAATAATTAGTTCTCGACTCGAAATTCTTGTCTATGCAAGCTAGTTTAATTAGTTACAAACGTCTCAAGGATAGAAAAGTGAATATAACTTGAGAAGTATGTGGTTTAGTCTTCACTTACTTTTTGTTGATGAAGTTATATAAAAGCTTCGGTTGATCTTCGCCTTCAAACAGTAGAAAGCAAATGATGACTGTTTGGTTTATCAACTACCACTATCCTAGACCGAGACTTAACTAATTGTAGTTTAGAAATCAAGATATAGTTTTGACAATAAGTTTGAGATAGCAACACTTGTGAGTTCGACCGAGCAATCCTCTAACAGGTTGGTACTATGGTTCGTGAACCGTTAGGATTGTTCACGAGTCAGGGTGCAACGGTTCGTGAACCGGATTCGCCAACCTTACAAGACTACCAAACTCATTTGACCACGGTTGGCGAACCAGGTTCATCAACTGCTAGCCTATAATACCAACTTTTAAAATTAAATTCACAACGGTTCGTGGACTGCCCCCATCTGAACTTGCGGTTTGCAAACTGGTTCGCTAACCCTCCTGTATTTCTGAAAATCATATATCTATGGTTCGCCAACCTACCCTGAGCAGAAATATCAGATAGTTTAATATTTCTCTCTTGTGATGTTTGAAACATTCCCGCGTGATAAATCATTTGCCCGGGAAATTTTTAATTGGTCCATAAATTAATTCACACAAAAAATATTTAGAACTAATATTGTTAAGGATCATTGAACATCTTTTCTTAGAATCATATTTCGAGATTTTTAACAAGACAAGCTTGACTCGAAACTTCTTCTTTGTAAGTCTACTAGAAGTCATATGACATCATCTCAAAAAGATTGAATGGTAAGATAGTAAGTAAAATCGAATGGTATAGTTTTCACATACCTGATACAAAAGTTCTTCAAATGTCTTCGTCGATCTTCAGTCTTCGAGGGCGATATGTATAATCAACTATCAAATTCTAACCTAGTCCGAGACTTGACTCAGTAGACTAAAAGTCAAAATATAATTTTGATCATCTTAGGATGACAACAAGCTTGAGATAGCAAAACTTGTGGGTTCAACCGAGCGTTGCTCTAACATTATGAAATTTTTATTAGGAACTCATGTAAGCATGTGAAACTACGCCTTGAAATTACACGAAAGAATATGTATCATGGTCCAGGGTTTTGGAACCATATGCACAATGATAGTCCATAGCGGAAAGTATGCCTCTAAACTTATAAATGCTAGCAGTGTTCAACAATTAACACTCAAGACTAAACAATAATCTACAAGCCCAAAGTGATTTTGTGAATAAAGTTGTTTTACAAGTGTCTATGAGAGTTGTAGCAAAAGCGCACATAGTTCTATACAATAGTTCGTGAACTTCTGCTAACATTGAAACTGCATGGGTTTGAAAATCGTTAGAAATTCACGAAGTCAAGACCTAAGGGTTTGTAAACCTTGGCAATTCGTGAAGTCAGATTCAAGGGAGATCGCTAACTGGATTTGCAAACCTACCCCCATTCCGCAACTCGGATGTAAAGGGTTTGCAAACATGGTTTGTAAACCTTTACAGTCTGCAGAATTTAGACTGACTTTAATCATACATACAAGTATGTGTACCTTGATCCAAGCAGTTTTTATCCACATATTTAAATTTGAAACATTTTCAATAGCCATAGACAGTATGCATTATTGCTTGGGCAATTTCCAAATGATCAACTTGAAACCAAAATAGTTTGTGAAAAATAAATTGTTCTAACTAAGATTGCTAAGGATCTATGAACATCCATTGCTTGAGTCATATTTCCAGAGTTTAACCAAGACAAGCATGAACTCTAATTTTCTTCTTTGCAATATTAAATCTACTAAAGTCATACGACATAGTCTCATAAGATAGAATGGTTAATAAGATAAGTCTGTCTTTACATACCTCCTTGTTGATGAAGTTCTCGCAAATGTGTTTGTTTGTTCTTTAGTCTTCAATCTTCAAGGTTTATTTAGTGATGTCTGATATTTAACTACCATACTCTAATCCTAGAGTGAGACTTGAATTTAGTAGACTAGAATTCAAGATATGGTTTTGTTCATCTAACATTGACAATAAGCTTGACATAACAAAACTTGCGAGTTCAAATGACCAATGTTCTAACAATAATTAATGGCAAATTATAATTGCGTATTATGCCTAAGTACTTCAATTCTCTTTGTTTAATATTTTCAATGTAATTTGAGTTCCTTCAAAAAATCATATGGAAGGTCACATTCGATATTCAAACTTAAAACTAGTCGTTAGTTTAAAGAATCTTTCGTTCAAAAGTCCCTTACTTCATTACCTACTTACTCAAAAACAAAAACAAACAACAATAACATAACCAACCAAATTTCACGAACGACCTTTAGCAGACCATTTAATAATGGGTTGGCTCTCTTATACAACATCTTCATTTTTTCTGAAATGCCTCATTCATAGCCCTCAATTGTTTGATCAGCTTCTAAACCTTCGTGGATTGCTTCTCCGGTGTTTTCTTTCCCTTCATGATTGTGCTTGAACATGGTATTATATTGCCAAACATAAAATTACGAATCCACTTTGATAACACCGAGAATTTATGGATCCAACCCATGTTGAACTAAAATGACTTAGCGGATGGTACACCCTCATATTTTTGAATCATCAAGATGGTAACCTTGTCTGATGTCTTTTGTTTATCCCTTATATCTTTGGTAGCAAAGTGGCCATGATAGTCACAAGATCCAGAGAACAATCCCTCACTAGCTTTGTAGTAGCGAAGTAGCCGTACTTTCTCAATATTTTTCATATAACGAAGCATATCTCTTGGAAACAAGGAAGCTTCCGATGGTCTGGTAATCGAGAGATAAATATTTCAAGCGCAAAAGGAGGGTGAGGAGGGATATTCATCAGTGGCAATCCCAAGATCGGCATTTACAAGATCCATTAAGTAGTTAGCATGTGTGACATCATCACTAGGAGGTGGAATATTGATATCAACGGCTAGCACAGGTTCATAGATAAGAGACTAAACACACCCCTGAATTCCCTTCTCTTGAATGTGTCCATATCGGTGTTGGTAACCCGTGTCTTCAACACATATCAAAATATTTAGATAAATATTTCATATTCTTCTGATCTAAGTAACTCATAAAGAATAAGAATAAAATTAGAAACCCATTGATCAACCCTATGAAATCGATCGGGCGGTTCATGTGACATCTGGAAGTGTATCACTAGTTATTGCCATCTTAACCTGCAGATTGCTTGGGTTCAACAACTGCATGACTCTGCCAATCTATAGTGTTTTTTTTTATCAGTTCTCATGATCAGCATATATAAAAGATTATTGTTACATGGAAGCCAAAAGTTCTATGGGGAAAGATGACTTTGGTATATGCAAATTGACTCGTAGTCAAAATAAGGGCGGAAATAGAAAAAATATCTCGCCATTCCTTTAACAAAATTCAACCTTAAAAAATCCCTCGTACATAATTAGAATTAGTTTGAAACACTTATCTCCGTTTGCTGATTCAGAATAAAAATAAACCAAAAAGAAAATCTCAAGCCTACCAATCAAAAAAATGAAGAAAAGAAATCTTAAGTCTGCAGTTTGATTTAACATTCCAACCAATAACTCAACTTATGCTCCAAAATAAAAACAAAAAAACTTGATTTGAAACGAATGGATTAAAAAAAATCAAATAAAAATCATCGGCTTCTTGTTCAGCGAGTCAATAAACACCAGGAAACATATAGATTCCTTCAAGTTATCCTCCTAATCCACTAATTCCTTTTGGTTTTGTGTTTAATCCCCTAGATAATTCAAAAGCATCTCTTATATCAAATCTTATTATTCTGAATAGTTTTCGTAAACTAAATTATCACACATTGGATGTATTTGTTTTACCAAATCAATTTTTCGTCAATAAATTGTTGATAATTATAAGTTATCATCAAATTTTATTACGTTAAAGTTGTCAATCAGATTCTTTGGGGACCTATTTCATTATCCGGAGAGAAGAAGTTAGGTGTTCAACGGGTGATTTGGATGGAAAGCGCAGGGAAAACAAGAATAAGTGGAGGACGGATCTATTTGATAGGAAAACAGTACAATTTTAAGTTTTCGTGCTTCCGCCCAAAGTCAAAACTTTGAGACCAAATTATTGTCAGCTTTCCCCGTTAAATTTTGGCTTTCCCTATAACAAAAATCATATAAAAGACACTAGATATTTTGAGACTTGCGCTTGACAAAATATCGTTCTTGAGTTGCAGATAAATCACTCTTAAATTGTGTTTATTTTGGGTAGGAATATAGAACACTAAAGAGAAACATATCGCCAAAAAATTGGTTTCAAAACCATTATTGTCTGGATTTTATAAGAAAAAATTTGCCGACATTGTGAGATAGCATGAGAATAACTATGTAACTGGATACTTCGCCTTCAAACAATCAAAGGATTTATAGGGCAATTACAAAATGGTCATACTTGTTAATTGGTGTTTACGAAATGATCATATTTTTAAATTTGGTTTAAGAAATGACCTTTTTCCAACCAACTAAACTATTTTGAAGAAGAAAAAAACGGTATGAGTTTTGTCCAGAATAGCCTCATCATTCAACTAAAATGGTTGAGATGGTGGTGGTGGATCGGTGGTGGAAGCTTTGCTAAACCTAGACTGGAATCGATAAACCCTTTGAGAAAATGCTACGTAGCCATCTTGAAATACGCTAAAATTCTGGTAATCACGGGAAAGGAGGTATTGAACCCTGAATGTCATATAATCATCATGAACCCGATCTGAGGAGGTTATTTTGCTTACCCATTTAACTCGAGTAGTGGGACCTATAAAACTAAATTCCAAAATTAACACCAAGATGACCATTATGCAAATGGTTTACAGCAGTATGCCCATTTGAAGATTAGGCGGAAACCCTTTTAACTTAAGACAAAAATCTCGGATATATATTGCATAATATTTAGAATCCCAATACTAAAGTCATTGAAAGTTGCCTAGGGTTCTCTCGTAGTGAGTTAGCAAAACCCTAGGTGCTAGTGTGGCCATATTTTAAAGAAAAAAGTCATACAATCCAATTCTCGGGATATATTTCATGATGAACAAAAAGCTTCAGAAATTCGTAGAAACACCACCGGGGATTGTTTTTAAGAGCGTACACTTTACGTTTCAATTCGTACGAGTTCCTTCAGATTTTATCAAAACGCTCTGAATCGTGCCTATGAAGCGATTTACCCATGAATCAGACGCTTCATTTCTAAAACGTAGATCCGCTTCAAATTTTACAATTAACGATTCAAACATCCCTTCTTCTTATGTCCTAATTTAGAATCGTGGGAGGCATCTAAAGATTCTAAACCCCCAAATTTCCTATAGGGTTTATAAAAAATTAACAACACTTTTTATTAAAAAATTTCATCGTTAATTCATTATTATATCAAGGATTCAAGGTCAACAATAAAACTCATCAAGCCATCAATGATTTCAAGCTACTAGAATAATTTATAAAGGATTAAGGGATCAAAAATTTGAATTCGTGTAAGTCGTCACTCATCAGACTCATTACTTCATTTATTTTGGATTGATATTCTTTTAATTTTTGGCTTGTTGTATTGTTCAGAAGGTGCTTTTAGAATTAAAAATCTTCTTGAAAAAGCGGGGGTACAACAACCACACCCAACAATTCGATTAGCAATCTGTATGGACAAACTCCAATATACTTTCTAGAGAATCAACTAGACAGTCAGACTCAATCTAGATAAAAACTATATCAAAGAGTTTATATCTCAATCTCTCGATTTGATCTTTACTCAAGTAAATATAAATCTGCGAGTCTTTATAAAGAGAGATAACTTGGATGGTACCAAAGACCAATATCCAAGTGTCAATCAATTTAAATCAACAACTAAAAGGTCGGATATTCTAATTGATTGAACAACGCACAACCTGTGATATTTCAATTATATAAACAAATATAATGCAGAATAGAAATAACACGGACACCAGAATTTTGTTAACGAGGAAACCGCAAATGCAGAAAAACCCCAGGACCTAGTCCAGATTGAACACACACTGTATTAAGCCGCTACAGACACTATCCTACTCCAAACTAACTTCGGTCTGGACTGTAGTTGAACCCCAATCAATCTCACACTGATCCAAGGTACAGTTATGCTCATACGCCTCTGATCCCAGCAGGATGCTACGTACTTGATTCCCTTAGATGATCTCACCCACAACTAAGAGTTGCTACGACCCAAAGTCGGAGACTTTAATAAACAAATCTGTATCATACAAAAAAGTCTACGGTAATAGATAAATCCGTCTCCCACGAATATACCTACGAGTTTTTGTTCCATCTTTTGATAAGTCAAGGTGAACAAGAACCAATTGATAACCCGGACTTATATTCCCGAAGAACAGCCTAGTATTATCAATCACCTCACAATAATCTTAATCGACGTGGCGAAAAAAGATATTGTGGAATCACAAACGATGAGACGAAGTGTTTGTGATTTCTTTTTTATCTTGCCTATCGGAGATATAAATCTCAAGCCAATTATTCCAATTGTACTCGTACGATAGAAACAACAAGATCAAATCACACAACTACAAGAAAAGTAGTATCGGTCTGGCTTCACAATCCCAATGAAGCCTTTAAGTCGTTAACCTGGTCTAGAGAAGAAAACCCAAGGTTAAAGGAGAATCGACTCTAGCTTATGCAACTAGTATCACACGTAAGGTATGGGGATTAGGTTTCCCAGTTGCTAGAGTTCTCCCTTATATAATCTTTCAAATCAGGGTTTGCAATCAATATTAGCTTGGTAACAAAGCATCCAATATTCACCGTTAGATGAAAACCTGATTAGATTCAAGCTAATATTTCTCAACCGTTAGATCAAAAACTTAGCTTGTTATACACACATGAAATGCACGTTTCTAGGCTTGTGTAACCGTAACCAAACATGTCATTTGTTGGTTCAACAATAGTTAACCAAATGGTTATCCATATGAGCAATTTCATATCAACCATATTCTTAGTCACCATAACTAGTTCAAATGACTCAAATGAACTAGTTAGAGAGTTGTTCAATTGCTTAGATCTTATGTAACTACACAAGACACAATCGAAGTAAAAACGGTTTGATTCACTCGAATCGGTTCATGAACTTTTTAGCCACAGTTTGAAAAAGCATTCCTTAGTTTATATAAACATGAGTTCAAGAACAACCGATTTTAGATATAACCTACTCAAGTTCGCGGACTGGGTTCGCGGACTTAAGCTCACGGAAGGAGTTCACAAACTCCAGTAGAAATTCTAGGGTCGAGAACTTCGCGGAATGAGTTCGCGGACTTGGCTCACGCCACATTCCGTTTCTCTTGATCAACAAAGTTCGCAAACTTTGGTTCAAGGAATAAGGACTTATACATATATGTGTTTCCATAACAATGCTTATATCCTACCAATGGTTATGTAATCTAAACTCTCATTTCAACCATTGAAACATTCTCAGAGGACGTTATATAGCCGTTATTCACAAACCATTTTTCGTCAGAGCAATTTTCAAAGTGATTGAAACATAACATGACATTCTTCACTAGGTAAAGATGAATTTGGCTAAAGCGAAAGCTTACCAACACATAGTTTGAGAAATAGATAGGCGAGATAAACTCGGCTCGAAATAGCAAATGTGTATAATGAAAGTCTATATATCAAAACGACTTTTGTCTCAAGAATAGGAGATAGAGTAAATAGACTTTTGAGTGACAGATAAGTTCAAGTCTCCACATACCTTTTAGTCGATGAAGTTCCACCAGTTCCTTGAGTAGTCCTTCGTCTTGTATGATGATTGCCATGGAGTCTTGAGCTCAACTACACTTTATATCCTAGTCCGAGACCTTTAGCTATAATAGGCTAGAAATCAAGACTTATAGTTTTGATCACTAACATTGACAAACATGCTTGAGATAGCAACATGCGAGTTCGACCAAGCAATGCTCTAACACTTCTTGCACATACTAGGAAAGATGCAGGTATTTTTAGAAAATTATGAATGTGATTTGAGAGTTTGGAAGAGTGTTGAAGCGTCCGTCCATGCATGAAGTCAGAGTCACAAACTTGAAAAACAAGGTTGAATATGTGCAAGACACGTTATGTGATACCCCGATATTCGGCAGTGGTTGGCTGAATTGAATATAAGTAATAATTTGTCCTTTCCTAACACCGAGGCCTTTTCAGCACAATTGGCTCCAGAGTTGGCAGAAAACTCTGTAGTTAAGCGTGCTCGAGCGGGAGTAATCCAGGGACGGTTGACCATCCGAGAAGTTTCTGTCGGATTACCGCAGCGATGCCCGTTGAAAACCCCACGCTGTCGGATATCCGCAGTGGCTAAGTGGGGACAATATCGGTGGAAGGGATGGGTTATTACAAATGGTATCAGAGCCGACGACGGGTCACCTGCCGAGGATGGGATGATACACTAGACGGGGTTGGTCCAGGTGCTTCTCATGAGGGGCAGGGAACATCGGAGATCTGGGCTTGTACATATTCAGGAGCCGAGGACGGCTCCAATTTAAGGTGGTGGTATTGTGATACCCCGATATTCGGCAGTGGTTGGCCAAATTGAATATAAGTAATAATTTGTCCTTTCCTAACATCGAGGCCTTTTCAGCACAATTGGCTCCAGAGTTGGCAGAAAACTCTGCAGTTAAGCGTGCTCGGGCGGGAGTAATCCAGGGATGGGTGACCATCCGGGAAGTTTCTGCTGGATTACCGCAGCGATGCCCGTTGAAAACCCCACACTGCCGGATATCCGCAGTGGCTAAGTGGGGACAATATCGGTGGAAGGGATGGGTTATTACACGTTAGCAGAATACAAGGAAGGGCGTGGAAGAAAAGCGGTTGTACTTTGATATCCGATTGATGGAAGGATAAGAAACCACGATCTATTACAAACTTTTTGGTGAATAGTCCTCGCGGCAAGGGTTTTCTTAAATCTACCGATACATCTGACATACAACATAATGCACCAAATTTATTTGAATTGCTTGATGTTATAGTTGATGATCTTGGAGAGGAAAATTTTGTCTAAGTGATTACTGATGGTGCATTGGCTTATGTCAAAGCGGGCAAATTGTTGATGAGGAATAGGAAACTTATATTGATCTTCGTGTGCGACGTTGATGCATGTCGTAAGTGTAACAAATTATTCAAGATATTTCCCACTAATTAACTAGTAATATAGCGGTAGTAAGGATCGTTCCCACATAGAGCTGTACAATTGATTGGTTATTTGATCAGCAAAACTATAATAAAAAGAAAACACAAAAGGGGGATTGTTTGACTAAAGTAAAATAAAAATTCACATAAGAAAAGGAAGATGATTAAGAATTCCTTCGTTATTACCAAGCATTAATTTAATCAGTATACTTATTTATCTTTGTTAGAACCATTCATTACCAACCGTAGGATAATAGGTACGCTTAGCCATCCCGAAAACTCCTTGTATCACCGGATAACAAGTTTGCTTAGCCATCAGATTTTATCCAATTGAGCTGACTTGAGTTATGTTTACAAGGTGTAACTCGATCAAATGCTTTAGGCTTTGTGAATTTAGGTTTGATCCCATCAGTTAAACTCTGTACGCTCGGTTCACTTATTGGTGTTGTGTTCACACACGATTGCTTCACAGAATCCATCTGTAAGGTCTCACATTCTCTACTTGCGTAGGAGATGTGTTAGAGCATTGCTCGGTCGAACTCACAAGTGTTGCTATATCAAGCTTGTTTTCAAATTTATTTGTCAAAACTATATCTTGATTTTTAGTCTACAATTAGTTAAGTCTCGGTCTAGGATAGTGGAGTTGGGAAATGAGTCGGTCATCATTTGCTTTCTACCGTTTGAAGGCGAAGATCAACCGAAGCTTTTGGAGAACTTCATCAACAAAAGGTAAGTGAATACTGAACCACCTATTTCTCAAGTTATATTCACTTTTCTATCTTGAGATGGTTGTTCCATAACTAATTAGACTAGCTTGCATAGACAAGAATTTCGAGTCGAGAACTAATCATTTAGTTTACGATTTCTCGAAATATAATGACTAAACTTAATGAACATTTGTTCATACTTGATCAAATTCGGTGGAGAACAATTTATTGTTCGGAACCAAATCATGATTCAAGTTCATCATTCGAAAATAGCATGGAACAGTGATAAGTGTCATTATTTCGAATTGATTTAGAGAAATATAGAACTACTATCTTCGGAATACAAGACAGTGTTATCAGTTTTACAAACTGAGAAAACTGTTATATGTCTGAAGCCGTATTACATGTATTTGTACACGTAGCGGAGTAGTTATATATCGACTTTCAGATTTGTGTGACATGCATATTTGTATGTACATCAAAGGAAAATTTGTTTGTTTTGTGATCCGGATAGGTATGTATATTCATATACAAACAATAGTGGAACTGTGGTAAGGGAACTGGGTTAAAATAATCAAACCGGTATGCAAACCAAAACCAGTTTTATGTTCTAGAACCAGTTTAGTACCTAAACCGGTACGCAAACTGACTGTTCCGTGAAATCCGAAACCGGCAAAGGTCTAAGAGTTTGCAAACCATTACATGAACTAAAAAGTTCTGTAGACTCCGGAACTTTGAGTTGGGTCAAAGTTTGCAAACCGGTACATGAACTGAAAATTTTTGTAGACTCCGGAACTTGGTAATTGCATAAGTGTACAAACCGGTTTATGAACTGAAAAGTTATGTTGACTCCTGAACTCGGTAATTTCACATGAGTTTGCAAACCGGTCCGCGGACTGTGACTCAGCCGATTCACGAACGGTTCAAGTAATTATACCTTGTACATTTACAAACTATGTCAATCATGATTCAATTGTGATTAAATTATTTCTATGAAGTAATTTGCATTTGATCTTTTCTCTAATTAACACTAGGCTCAATTGATCACATGATTGTGACTCAATTTGAATGTCTTAGTGAAGATGAAATTGAGTGTTAAGCTTTTAAGTTCAAATCGGCTAGTTTTGGCTTACCATGTTGAATATAGTCTTTATACGGTTCGGTTATGGTTTACCTAACCATAGTGTATATCTTGTATATGTGATTAAGATTCAAAGCTTTCATCTAACGGTGGACATTGTTTGCTTGGTTCCAAAGCTATCTTAGCTTAAACCTAAAGCAACCTAGGCTTTGAAGTCTATATAAGGGGAACTCTTGGCAACTTGGATCTTTGTATCCCGACACTACTTTTTGGTGTGTCCTAGTTGTATCTAGAGTTGTCATCTCTAGAAACCCTTTTAGGGTTTAGCGACTATAAAGACTTCATAGAGATTCGTGAAGCCAGGTACAAATATCTTTTATCTTGATAACTTGAGTATCCCGATCTTGATTGTTTGTAGAGCTTGCTCCAACGATCAAGATAGATAGTAATCAACAAAGTCTCTTCCTCCCATATACTTTGTTGATTCCACAAGTTTTATACTTGTGAGGTGAATAATAATCTAGGTTGCACTTCGGGTTACATAAGTCCGAATTTTGAGGATAGACAGACTTTTGTCTAAGTTGCTATGGATTTCCATCACATGGATTTATCGTTTGATCTGATCATCCATTTAGATCGTAAATCAGGAAATCAATTATAGGCTTAATCTGTGGGAGGAAGATTTGGTTTAAAGTCTTCAATTGAGGTTGAAGCAACTCTTAGTTGTGGGTGACATCAGCTGAGGGAATCAATTACGCAGAGTCGTGCGAGATTCAAGAGGCGTAAGGAGCACGACTATACCTTAATCGGTGGATTTCCTTTTATGGATCAACTACATTCCATATCGAATTTAATTGGTAGTAGTCTAGTGTCTGTAGCGGTTTAATACAGTGTGATGTTCAATCTGGACTAGGTCCCGGGGTTTTTTTGCATTTGCGGTTTCTTCGTTAACAAAACTTCTGGTGTTTGTGTTATTTGTTTTTCCCCATTATATTGATAATTGAAATATGACAGGTTGTGCGTTGATCAATCACAATAGCTAGGTCCAACCTTGTTACTTGAAAAAGACTTGATTGATCCTTGGACATTGGTATTTGAAACCGTCCAAGAACTCACTTTCTAGTTAAGTTCACAGATTCAATGTTGTAAATGTTCTAACAACAAGAGAGAGAGAGAGAGAAAGAGAGAGAGATAACTCCAGGCACTTTCCTTGATTGAGTTTTTACTCTCGAAATTGTGTTGAGCTTGCCATACAGATTGCCTAAGAAAAAGTTGGTGGTGTATCTTGGTACTCCCTGCGTTTTCAAGTTGCACAACAATTACGGATCGGTCAACTCTCTACTAGCATTAGAATGATCAATATATTAATCTATCTTTGCACTCCAAACAATAAAAATCCTAAATATAGTGAAAACAAACGACAAGATGATAAAAACTCTGGAAAACTTGTATTACTAATCAAGCTTCACGCTTAGAACATTGAATTCATCCTTAATCAAAGAAGGTTTAGCTACTCATAATTACAAAGATTTAGATGTATAATTGTAGTATGAGAAGTAGAGATTATCTTTCGGAAATTTTTAGATGTCTTCTTTTATAACTCTCAATGTTTGGCCTTCAAGTCTCCTTTCTTTATAGGGTTTAGAATCCTTACCTAACCATGTTTCCTTGCTTTAGAAGTCAAAATACGTCAAAAGGGACCCAATATGTTTGTCTCAGTCGGCATAGCCGCATAGGTGATTTCCAATAAGCAATATCGACTCTAGAGCTCAAAATAACTCAACTCTATGCCCCGAAACTTTCTCTTTTCAACACTGTAGAATTCTTATGAGCAATACCGGCAGTGGGAGTCAAAAATATACTAGTGTTACAGTCGTTATTACTTATAGCAATGCCGACTATGGTGCTGTAGAGCACCATTTCTTCGTCTCGACTATTTTTCCGTAACTTCTTCGTCCGAACTCGGAATGACCTTATTCTTTTTGCGTGCACTTCATATTCTCATTATATTCAAGATGGTATTAAGATTTCTTGGATTTGAATGAGTTGAATTTGTTCTTTGACCCTTCTTCATCAATAGTACTTCATTTCATTGCCCATTTAAGCACTTTGTAGCTCCTTTTTGGATGATTCACCTATTATGACACATAAACTAGAAAGTAATCATAATAACAAGTAATATGAAAGAATTATAGCTAAAACAATTATGCATTTGACATCTAAACATGTAAATTAAGCATTTATCAGGGGCATTGCATCAATCTCATTCCTGAGGAAATTGGAAATCTTCTTATGCACCATGATGCTGTTGAGAAGGCTAGATTAGTGTCAACTTATATTTATAAGGTCTTAAATCTAATGAGAAAATACAATAATGAAAGGGATCTTATTAAGGCAGGGTCGACACGATTTGCTACAAACTACTTGAATATGAAAAGCTTTCGTGTTATTAAAGTCGCACTTAGAAAGATGTTTGCTTCAGAGGCTTGGACAAAAAGCAAATATGCCAAAAAACAACTAGGAATAAAGGTACATGGAATTATATTGAGTGATGATAAATTTTGTCCATCCATTATTAGTTGCTTGAAAAATGTTATTCCATTGGTGAAAGTGTTGAGACTTGTTGATGGATGGGATACATGTATACGGCTAATGACAAGGCAAAAGAACAAATTCAAATAAATTCAAGAATGTGAAAAGTAGGTAAGACGTTTACATGGATATTATTGAACTGAGATGAAACACACAACTTCATGGACCTCTTCATGCGACTGGATATTTTCTTAATCCCCGGTAAATAATTGTTATGTTATGTTATGCATTAGTTCTTTTTCTGAAACATTATTTAGTATTGATTTTGTAGAGTGTATGCACTTGATAATTTATGTTACTTCTATGTAGATACTATTATTCTCCTGACTTTGCTGCCAATATTGATATAAAAATGAGGTTTTATGATGTTGTTAGAAAAATGTTCTCGTTGGCAGCGGAAAGGGTAGAGATTCATAAACAAGTAGAGTTGTTTACTAATGTATGGGGGATGCTTGGTCATGATATGGTTAAGGATACTAAAGATAAATAACACCCTGGTACTTTACTGAATTGTAATGTTAGATTAGCACTTACTTTTTCTGTACTTCCATGTTAATGTGTTATACTTAACTTTATGGAGATTCAGCCACATGTAGTGTTACGGGATGCGAGAGAAATTAGAGTATATTTGAGCAGATACATACAAATACAAGGAACCGATTGTTGCAAAAAAGATTGAATGCACTTGTCAATGTCAAGTATAATCTCCAACTAAATGAAAGGTTTGTTAGAGCACTGCTCGGTCGAACTTGCAAGCGTTGTTATCTCAAGCTTGTTTGTCAAGTTTAGGTGATTAAAACTATAAGTCTTGGTTTCTAGTCTACTTATAGCTATGTCTCGGATTAGTTGAGCTTTATACTTCACGGAGTCCATCGATTGAAGACGAAGATCTACTGAGGAGAGCTTGGAGGAAATTCATCAACAAAAGGTATGTGGAGACTAAAACTTATCTATCACTCAGAAGTCTATTCTATTCTATCTCCTAATGAGACTAAGTCGTATAACTATATATACTTTTATATTATAAACACTTGATATTTCGAGACGAGTTTATCTCGCTTATCTATTTCTAGAAATATGTGTTTGAATATTTTTTCTTTAGCTACGTTCATCATTATTCTTGACGAGTTTAGTTGGAAATAATTTATTTGTTGGAAACTAAATAATAAGTCAAAAGATGATCATGTAAAAATTTCCTTGAAACATCTTACATGATTTGTGTGAGAGAATCATTTGATGTCGACTCGGAATGTTTCGTATTGATCATTCGATTACTTGAAAATTATTTATTAGCTAATGGTATGTGTGAGACAGCCATTATCGTCTTCTAAGGATGTTTCAATGATTGAAATGGGAGTTTAGAACAATTAATCACTGTCTGGATATAACATAGTATGCATGCCAATATGCAAACTATTGTGGTATGATTCAGGTCCGGAAACCTTGTTTTCATACCAGTATGCGAACTTTTTAACTGTTAAAGTCTGGGAACCATGTTTGCATACCAGTATTGAACGGTTCTACCTGAATCAGGTCCGGGACGGCAGTATGCATACCGGTTTGCAAACTGCTGGAAAAGACCAAAGTCCGGAACTATAGTTTGTGTACCCGTTTGCAAACTTAATTGGTTAAGTGATCGCTGTCGTAAGCGTCAAAAATAAATTACACTTTCTTACTACTCAAAATATAAATATAGCAAGGGCAAGAAAGGATCGATCCCACGAGAGAGGTCTAGGTTGTCAAGTTGTTATGGTTTCCTATATAAAACACCGGAAGAATTTCGATTGTGTAAATAAAAATAAACAAAAAGCAAATAAAGTACGCAAATCAAGGATGTGAAATATTGGATAAAGGTTTCATCTTCAATTGTAAACAAGTTTATGAATATATGAATAGAATTCGTATTTAATCTCTATTTATCATCAAAAGCCATAGAATACCTTATTGCAAGAATACTCCGTAATTTCCAAAGTTATCAACACACACATTAGAGCTGCGTATGTGAAATCTACCTAAAGAATAACCTAACGCCTTGCGCTAATCAAGTTCAATTCCTAGGAGCATTAAGTTTCAGAAATAGGCTAATCAATGCAATTGAAATACATTGCGCAAACAATTCGAACAAAGGTCAATTTCTACATATGAATACAAGGATGTATCACTACAACCTAGAATCATATCACGCTACTAGTATTCAAGGTTATCGCTCGATGAAAACCCTAAAATAGCTATAGATATGGATGTGAGTTCAATCAATTCTAGACTCGACTAAACAAACATTCAATCATATTGCAATCCATCAATCATGCAATTATTATAACCCGTAGAAGTCAAACGATAATATTGAGAGAAAACTAATTCATAAAAATCATAACTTGGTTGCAAAATCCAACTACATCTTCAACCAATAATAAAAACTTAGTTACTTGTGTTTTTGGAAATCATCATAGAAAGCATAGAAGAAAACTATCATGTGAAACCCTAGAACAAAAGTAGAAGTCTCCCTAATGGAGATATATCTAGGTTTGAGAAAGACTTTTCTATTTATATGCTTTTCTCCCCATAAGGATACTTTCCCAAAATTAGGTTAATTCTTCTCAAAACCCGTCTCCAAGTTGGTCCACCAAGCCCAGGAGTGAAAAATATGTCTCTGGAATTTTGGGTCCAAAAGCGTCGTCGGAATTGCTGATGTCATCGCCGGAATCCGGTCACCGTCGCCGGAATCCGGTCGTCGGAAAATCATCTCCAGCTACCTGAACTTGCCTCCGGCTACTGACGCTGTCACAAGACATTTTACACTTCCAGTATCTCAACTCTGCTTCTCTGCAATTCATACATTCACAAAAACCATCAAACCCAACTTCTCATTCCTTGCAAAACGTACCCAAAAGCGTGGTCCGTAGCTCATATGTCCGGCCATTAATTCTTGCATCCGACTCATACCCCCCTCGCGATTCATTGAAACATTGCCATGCCCACTTCCGGTTCCAAAATCCGATAACCGGAACTATGCTCACCGGCTTACCAATTTCGCTCCGTTTTCGCACTGCGGCTGCAGCTTCAAAACCATTCCCTGGCCTGCCATACCAGCACCAAAACCTTGTAGTTCTCCAGCTCTGCAACACAAGCAAACTCCATCTGAGCTACAATTGCATATGACGGCTGACTCCCTTGGGCACCACCACCACTCAGCCCTTAGTAACACACATGACCACCACAGTTCGATTTTCGGCCTTTTGCATCACAGTGCGACACACCAAACTTGATCCATTCTTTCCACTCGAACCAACTACCATAACCAACAACAAGCTTCATCGGGCAAACTTCACCCATTCTTGGTCGAACCTGTTCTTGCATAGCTCAAATGTGCTCAAGCCATGTGCTCGACCGCAAATCCTTTCTCACCAAAGCCACCCGACATCCACCGACCAACAAAGATAACCACCGACTCCACTCGCAATTCAACTCGAATTCTAACTCCGTGTCCTTGCCATTGACACTTACAACACCAGCTCACTCCATTTTCGGGGAGCTTCCAATAGCAGACTCCACCAGGCCCGTAACTATGTCACGCTGCATGCTCCTCACTCCAAAGATCTCCATAATCCATCATGTACCGCAACACTCAACTCGCAGCCTTTCTCGACCAACACCAAAACTGTTCTTTCCTTATGCATCTCTCGCCATCATTCCCTACCAAGTACAACACTAAACTGCAGCTACGATGTAATACCACCAACACACATCTGCTGCTGGCAACAGCCACATGAAATCTGTAACTTCGACTACATAATTCAGCTGCAGTAACCCACAGTCATTACCTGCACTTCCCTGGCGCAATCTCCTTCCTGTAGTTCTACAGCCATCACCACCACCTGACACCATCATTGCCTCAACAGCATTGGCAGCCTTATACAAGTCACCTAACCTGTACTGCATCACCTTAAGCCATTCGCAGCAGTCCATTTCAAGCCATTTGCTCCTTCAACTTCACTGGCTTGATTTCATATCACGAGTCACTACCAGACTTTTTGTCCTTCTTTCTCGTTATGAGAATCACCGGCACCATTAACCACCAATCCATTCTCTGTCAGGTCATATTCAACACTGAACTGCAAAGTTTCCTCTCCTTCTTCATTCTCGAGTTTTAATTAACTCTCTGCCATTAAATCCCTTTCCACTTTCTCCCGTGATTAGCCACAACAGAAGACCGACAAAGTGAGAACCGGTTCGAGGCATTGTATCAATCCTAGCTCTTCTTGAGTTTGTCACGCAACACCCTATCCATCACCGCCATTATCGATCACGAGGCATTTTCTCAAACATCTTGTCTGCGCGAGATCAGTGATACACATTGCACTTGTTGTTCATTCTTAGACCATTCCATTTCCTTCCCCGACAAACATTTTCACATTCAACACAAGACCCATTCATTTATAATCATTCATCATCTCTAAACCTTCTTTATTCGTCACTATCATCAATGGCGAAACTCCAGTCTTCTCCTCGGATTTCTTGGTTGAACTAAACCCGAACTTCCACAATTTCACCGATTTCACCACTCTCAATTTCTCAATCAAATCAAACCCATCTTGAACAAAGAAATTCCCATTTCAACCGCTTCTCCAGTTCATCGGATAACAATGAAGCAAAGAATTTCGTGGCTTTAAATTTCAGGGAAGTATGAATGAGAGACATACCTCTCAATTTTAGGGTTATGGGATGGGTTGGATTGAGACACCCAACATAAGAACCACCCCAGATGGGTACCCTTTAGCTTCTTCTTTGGTGCTTTTAGTACTTTTCTTTAACCACAAACCTGACTATCCCTTAACATGGGCTGGCCTGTCTTTAGTACCTCCAAAGAGAATTTCCTCTTAAACTTGACTGGATTCCAGATAGTGTTTGCCATGAAATGACAAGTTTGCCCTTTTTGCTCAAAAGACACGGATTCTTCTTCTTTTGCTCCAAACGACTCCAAAGCACCTAATAACTCAAATTCACACATAAGATACATAATTCACATGAAAAATAACAAAGAAAGCGTAACTACTAGATAGTAAATTAGGTGTTTTAGACACCTATCATTAAGTTCTAAAATCGGTTAAGTATGTTTTCATACTCATGAACAAATACATTAATAAATTATGGAATGCAATCTTTGCAAACCATGGCTTAATGTTCATGAATTGATTTTTATGAATCAATCCGATTTTGCTTTAATTGTTTCTTATATACTTCTATGAGATATATACAATTGAACAACTCTATGATTAACACAATTAGATTCATTTGATTTCTTTCATGTTTGATTGATCATCATATTTGATCTAGAAGTGTTAGATGAATGTGGTTAATACAAAAGTGTTCATATGGCTAACTTCGGTAAACTATTGTTGAGCCAACTCGATATCCACATTTAGGTACGGTTACCCATTTCTAAATGAAGGTATATTTCATTTGTGTGTAACAAGCTAACACCATCTAACGGTGGGAGATATTGCTTTGGTTTTAAGCAAACTTAGCTTGAATCTTAAATCAGGTTTTCATCTAAAGGTGAATATTGAATGCTTTGTTTCTTAGCTAACCTAGCTTTGATTGTAAGCAACCCTGATTTGAAAGACTATATAAGGGAGAACTCTAGCAACTGGAAAACCTAATCCCGACACTTTCATGTGTCCTAGTTGCGACTAGAGTCCATTCTTCTTTAACCTAGATTTTTCTAAAACCATTATAGGTTAACGACTTGAAGACTTCATTTGGGATTCGTGAAGACATTCCCAACTATTTTTTCTGTAGTTGTGTGTTCTGATCTTACTTGTTATATCGTATTGAGTATTATCTTATCTAAGGTTTTCTCAAGATTTATCTCCGAAAGGTAAGATATTAAAAGTAATCACAAACCTCTTCGTCTCATTCTTTGTGATTCCACAATAACTTCTTCTACTACCATATAATTAAGTTATTGTGAGGTAATTGATATTTCTAGGCTGTTCTTCAGGAATATAAGACCGGATTATCAATTGGTTCCTGTTCACCTTGATATATCAAAAGACGGAACTAAAACTTCATAGGTACTTCTGTGGGAGACAGATTTATCTATCAGAATAGACTTTTCAGTGGGAGACAGATTTGTTTATAAGTCTTCGACTTTGGGTCGTAGCAACTCTTAGTTGTGGGTGAGATTCAGAGGCGTAAAGAACGCGATTCAGAGGCGTAAAGAACGCGATTGTACCTTAATCGGGAATCAAGTGCGTAGCAACTCTTTGTTGTGGGTCGTAGCAACTCTTTGTTTATAAGTTTTCGACTAAGGGAATCAAGTGCGTAGAGTCCGGCTGGGATTCAGAGGCGTAAAGAACGCGATTGTACCTTAATCGGTGTGAGACTTGGTTAGGGATCAACTTCATTCCAGTCCTAAGTTAACTTGTAGTAGGATAGTGTCTGTAGCGGCTTAATACAGTGTGGTGTTCAAATCTGGACCAGGTCCCGGGGTTTTTCTGCATTTGCGGTTTCCTCGTTAACAAAACTTCTGGTGTTTGTGTTATTTCTTTTCCGCATTATATTTGTTTATATAATTGAAATATCACAGGTTGTGCGTAGTTCAATCAATTGGTAAATCCAACCTTTGGTTGTTGATATAAATTGATTGACATTGAACATATACTTTGGAACCGTTCAAGTTATTCTCATACCAATCAATTCACGGATTTCATCCTATTGATTTGCTGATATATTTGAGAAAGAGGTATAACTCTTGGATATCTTTCCTTGATTGAGTCTGACTGTCTAGTTGATTCTCGTGGAATTATATTGGAGTTAGTACACATATATTGCCAAACAAAATATTGGGTGTGGTTGTTAGACCCCCACTTTTTCAATTGGTATCAGAGCAGGCAAACACTATAAGTCTGTGTTTGTAGCAATCTGACTTTTGTGGATAAAAGTTTATCTCTCTAGACGCACGTTGAGATGTCCTCCAAAGTTTTCGATTATGCCAAATGTCTGGGGCTTACCTCAAAGGTTAACTCCTTAGTTGATTCTTTCGAATCCCATGGTATAAAAATTTTGCTATCACATTCCCTCTGAAGTGACAGTTGACACTATGTCAGAGTCTGAAATGGAACTCACCAGAACCTTAAAAAAATCCGCTGAGATTATTGATGTTCAAGTTTGTAAAATTAGTTTTCTTGAAGACAAATATGCTCAGCTCATTGATGAACTTGAGAAATCTCTTAATAGAGAACGGAAACTCTACAGTATCATTGAGTCATTCTCTAACAATATCGAAAACCTTGTTCAAGAAACTACTCTACAGCGTGAAAAGATTATTGTTTTTAAAGATACTGTTAAAGAAGATTCAATTAGAGAAAAACGTTTGATCGAGACTCATTCATCAGATCTGAACAACCTTCGTGTTGAAAAAGAGAAACTGGCTGCATCTTTTCTACTAGCCCAGGAACAGTGCAAATCCTTAAAAAAGGAAAACTCTGTTTTAATGAGTAAGTCATCTTCTGTGCCTATCTCTAATACTCATAAGGTATTACCTAGCATGAAGAAAGTTACTTCAAAGGAAGTGGCTGCTAAGAAATGTTTACATAATGTAGGATCATAATATCGCAATGCATAGGGCTCGCGAGATCAATAAACGACAGTACCGCGAGGGAGTCGCAGGAAACTAAAATAGACGACGCAACGGGAAACGACACACAAAACAACTGAAAGACATGGAACCTGGCGAGGGTTAAGAAGTGTCATGAGATTGAATAGTTGTACACTGGCGACACTTCGCGAGACATTCCCGAAAATAAAGGATAGCTTAGCTGTCATCCACTATGTATTACCCTATATAAAGGGTCGAGTGAGTCTGTTGTAAGAGAGATCTTTTTGGAATTGTGGTGCAAGTCATTAGGAGAGAGAAAGTTTAAGAGTGTTTTATTTTGCTAAGTGTAATTCCATTTTCCCTGTGTAGATAACTCATGAAATCAATCAATAAACATTCTTTATTATGCATCTTTCAATGGACTAATTAACCAAAATATAGTGAGGGGTGTAGTGTGGGAAAACCTGCTACTACATATGCGCTAGAAACAGGGACCTAATCTTGTTGGTTTAGGAAAGAAAATCGCAATTAAAGTTGTTTAGATCAAGAAAATGAGAAAGAAAACTCTTAGATCGGATGAAGCAGGAGAAAAAGATATGGCATACAGCACAGGTATGAGAGTAATGGTTAACGAATTTCACGAGAATATCAGAGGAAGGATACACAAACGAGATTTTGAAGGAAAGAAGATTACAGATCGAGAAATAACGTCACCTTTGAAAAATTGGGAAAAGCAAGAGATAACATTCACGGCGGAGGAAATATCAAAAGAAAACTTGGATCACATGTCTCCACTAGTGATTGCAATAAACGTGTATAAGGAAGGAGAGAAATCGGAGAATACGATGGAAACATGGGTGATGAATGGAGTTTTAATCGATACAGGGAGTCTGGTAAACATCATGTTCTATCACGCTTACAAAAAGATGGGATATAAAGATGAAGATATGAATTTCGCGGCATACAATATTCAAGGTTTTGGTAAATCCATAACAAAAGTTAAAGGGGAGATAAAAATACGTATTCCGTTAGGAGGAATTGAAACACAAGTGACATTGAGTGTGGTGGATATGGAATCACCATATAACATGTTGCTAGGAAGACCATGGGTACATGCAATAAAAGCTGTGGCGTCGACGCTTCATCAACGTATCAAATTCCCTACACCAACTGGAATCAGCGAGATCAGAGGGGACGCCGCCAAAGGAAGAATATATTATCAAAATGAAGTAAAATGTTGCGAGGAACAAATAAACAAGCGAAAGGACATATCAAAATACCGCAAAAAGATGGTGAGAGAGGCTAAGAAAGAAGAAGAGTTCAAAGTTTACATGATCAAAGCGAAGGAAGGAAAAGGCATACCCAGCGAGATCTCGGGAGAAGAAAATAATCCCGCGAAGGAACCAAAAGGACCAACCCCTATGGGAGAACCGAAGGCCGTTACGTCGCAGAGAGCAAACCAAAGAAGTGAATATTGGAACTAAGGAAGAACCCAAGATGTCAAGATTGGAACTAACATGGAAGCGGATGAAGAAGAGAGAATCGTTGGTCTGTTATGAGATTATAAAGATATCTTCGCGTGGGATATGGATGAAATGCACGGTATAGATCCATCGGTAGCCTGTCACAAGTTGGAAATTGATAAAAATGTAAAGCCATTCAAACAAAGAATTAGAAAGATAGCAACAAACATATCACCCTCGAGATAGAAGAAGAGTTGCGGAAGATGTTGGACGCGGGAATCATTAGACAAGCAAAATATCCCGAATGGATAGCTTAATATGGTTATAGTTCCAAAGAAGAACAAAGGAATAAGGATTTGCATTGATTTCACTGATTTAAATAAAGCCCGCCTAAAAGACAGCTTTTCCATTGCCAGATATTCCCACTGGTCGAATCGGTGGCAGGGAATGAAAGGGTATCCTCGCGGATGGATACAAAGGTTACAACCAGATCCCACTCGCCAAGAAGATCAAGAGCATACCGCTTTCTTCGCTCCAAGAGGATTATCTTTGCTATACTAAAATGCCATTCGGTTTGCGAAATGCTTTGGAGCGACATATCAAAGGATGGTAGAAGAGGTATTCGCAGAATGGATACATAAAACACCGGAAGTCTATGTAGATGATATGCTAGTAAAAAGTAAGAAGGCAGAAGATCACGTGCGAGACCTGAAAGAAATTTTTGAGCAAATGAGACGTTTCAACATCAAAGTCAACCCGGAAAAATGTACCTTCGGAGTTGCATCGTGGAAATTCTTGGGTTACATTGTATCAAAGGAAGGAATACACGTTGACCGGAGAAAGTAAAAGAAGATTCGCGACATGCCGACGGCGACAAGAAAAGATGTTCAAAAGCTAAATGGATTGTTAGCATCACTAGGAAGGTTCATCTCGCGATCGTCGATAAATGTAAACATTTCTTGGTGTTCTAAAAAAGGATCGAAATTCGAATGGACGGACGAATGTGAAAAGGCTTTACAAGGAATTAAGGAGCATTTAATGGATATATCCATTATGCAAAAGGCAGAACCTGGAGAGGAATTATTAATATATCTCGCGACGACTTCGCACGCCTTAAGCGCAGTTTTATTGCGAACAGACGCTGGAGTGGAAAAACCAATCTATTATATCAAGAAACTTTTAATGCCGCAGAAAGAAATTATTCAAAGATTGAAAAACTAATCCTAGCGTTAGTCTATGCGTCATTTAAACTTCGCGATATATTTTCGTGCACATCTTGTTAGGGTGGTAACAAAGGTACCAATTGAGTCAGTAATGAAAAATTCAAAAAGATCAGGAAGAGTCGAAAGATGGAATGCTCAAATAAGTCATTGCAAACTCAAATATGAAATATTATCTTCAACCAAGTCACAGGTCGTCGCAGACTTTCTGGCAGAATTTCCCTTGGAGGAAGATGAAGCAGTGGATGAAATGATGGATGTAGAGGAAGAACATGGAGACCCAAAAGATTTGTTAACTGAGCCGAACCGGTGGGAAATATTAGTGGATGGATCATCAAATGGAGAAGGTAAAGGAGTGGGAATTGTTGTAATTTCACCAGAAGGCAATAAATTAGCTTTTGCTTTTAGATTGGAATTTGAGTCTACTAATAATGAAACGGAGTATGAAGCTATAATACATGCTTTACGATTTGCAATAGAAATGAAACTGGAGAGTGTAAGAATAACCAGCGACTCGCAATTGGCAATTCGTCAGATAACAGAAAAGTATGCTACAAATGATCCATCCCTACAGAAATATAGGAAGCTTGTAGAAGTGTTGTCAGCACAGATACCGAAAATAAAATGGAGGCACATATCAAGGAGAGATAACAGACTCGCAGACGCTTTTGCATTTATATCAAGCATGATGACAGACCCAACTGCGAGGAATATCAAAATACAGACGCTATTGGCGCCATCAATTAATAAAGAAGAGGAACTAGAAGCAGATATAATGATGGTGGTAGATGAGATGCAAGGCCGCGAGGAAGATTGGAGAATAGAACTTCACGCGTATTTAATGAAAGGCGAGATACCAAGAAATAGATTGGAAGCACACAAGTTAAAGAGTCGAGCAACAAATTATGAATTGCGAGATGGCGTGCTTTATCGGCGTTCTTTTGATGGACCTTCGCTTCGATGCCTGACAAGGAAAGAGGGAGAAACCATATTGAAGATGCTGCATAGTGGGGATGCAGGAAATCATAGCGGCGGAAGATCTTTGGCATACAAGGCAAAGACGCAAGGATATTATTGGCCATATATGCATGAGGATGCGAGAGCAATAGCCAGACGCTGCGAAGATTGTCAAAGACACGGGAAAAAGATACATGCACCAGAGCACGCTTAAATTCTTCAAAAAGTGTGTGGCCTTTTGGAAAATGGGGTTTAGATATTGTGGGACCATTTTTACCAGGAACTGGACAAAGGAGATACTTAATTGTCGCAACGGACTATTTCACAAAATGGGCAGAGGTGAAAGCGGTCCAGCACATTCGTGATAAGGATGTTTTTACTTTCATATTCGAAAATATCATATGCAGATTTGGGATCCCCGCGCAATTGGTATCTGATAATGGGAAGCAGTTTGAAGGGCAAAATATAGAGTTCTTCGCTCAATGCATTTCAGATAAAATGTGGAAAATCGACTCCATTATATCCACAAGCTAATGGCCAAGCGGAGGCAACAAACAAAACAATTGCCGATATATTGAAGAAAAAGTTGGAAGGACACAACAAAGGATGGTGCGAACAAGTACCCAATGCAGTATGGGCCTATAATACAACTAGAAGAGAAGCCACAGGAATGTCCCCTTTTTGCCTAACTTATGGAGTTGAAGCAGTACTCCCAACAGAGGTCGTGATTCCGACAACCAAAAGAGAGGTCTGGGAGAAAAATCTTAGCGCAGGTAATATTCTAGTCAAGTTGGATGAATTGGAAGAAAAACGAGAAAAAGCCTTGCGACACATGGAGAATTACCAGCGAAGACTGGCTAGAGAATATAACAAGCGTGTAAAAATACGTGAGTTCCAACCGGGCGACTTGGTGTTGCGAGAAACTCCAGTATATCAACGTGAAAACGGAGGCAAACTGGCGAGAAAATGGGATGGACCTTATATCGTCAAAGAGGTAGTTGGTACAGGGGCATATAGATTGATGGACCCCGAAGGAAGAGATGTGGGACAAAAATTGGATAGACCATGGAATAGGTTATATCTAAAGAAATATTACCCGTAATAACGAAAGATAACAAAAAGAATCAAGATGAAGTACTTCTTCGCCAGATATTTGCGACATTCAATAAAATGCAGAGAGAATCCGCGAAGAGATCGCGATAAGAATAACAAAAAAGTCATGCATGGCTTAACAAAACAACAAGAGATAAGGAATGATTAAATGAATGAATCGGCGAATATCTCGCAGACAAAATAGCAAATGATGAAGAATGATTGAATAAAAAGAATGAGTGAATGGGACGAACCTTTATGGCGTACACCCTAGTTCGCGAATTATATTTCGTAAGAGGCAAATGTAAGACCTAAAGTGCGTCATATAAGGGGGTATCTCTTAACATGGCTCAGGTGGAAGGTTACACCGCTCCTGAAGCCTGAGCCATGAAAATTTGGGGCCCATGAAAGCCTATCCGGAAGAGGTACCTTGGATTCCCAACTATATATGTAGGTTATACCTGGTTGGGCGACCGAGGGTCTCTTCTTAGGAGTCGATGTATGCACAAGGCGCCGAGGTACACGGTTGAGCGCAGTGCCGGGATGGATGAACCTACCCTGGCCATTCTTGGCAAGTCTTGGCATGCGTTGCACTCGCCCGAAGAAAACTCCACTTAGGTGCAGTCTCGTAACCATAAACCCTATAGGTATAAGGGATAAGAGGCTGCGAAAACAACCGGTTGTTGTTAAGACCGGATGGGAGGAGCTAGTCTTGTATGGCCGATGTTTCGCCTCCTTGAAGGGGCAACCGGGAGATGATAAGGGCGGTACTCTCCATAGGGGGAGTGCCAAAACAGACGCAAATGTCATGAGGCTTTGTTTTCGCAAGGAGACTTAGGCTTGTCATATTTGTGCAATGATCTGCAGAGGCAATAATACTAACGCGAGGGTAAGGCGAGATCAATGGGTCTTTGCATGAAAGTGTACGGACGTCCTGCGATTTCGCCGCACGACGGCAATGTCATGGGACTTTATGTCCGCAAGGATATCTAGGCCTGTCATATTGTCGCAACTAAAACATCCGCAGAGGCAAAAATACTTGGAAAATGATAAGACAAGATCAATGGGTCTTTACATGCAAGTGTAATGACGTCCCGCGATTTTGTCGCCGAAAAGATGATGGGGAGGAGGACCTCTAATTAGGGAGGTCTAACTCGGAAGACCATACAAAATTGATAAGGCAAGGTCAATGAGCCATTGCATGAAAATGTAAAGGCGGTCTGCGACTTTGTCGCCACAAGAAGAGATAAAATAAAGACTACCGAAAGAAAAGTAGGTTTCTTCACTCACGAAGATACCTGCGACCTCGCATGCATGATACAAAATTCGACATCAATGAAGAGTACAATACAAAGATGAAGATGACTGAGTAAAGATCATTTCATAATGAAGATACAAAATGCAAGCGAACAAGCTTGCGAGATTATAGTCATACTTAAGAAGAAGAAAATAAGAGGATTATCCAACAAGAGATTTAATCTTTCAAAACAAACAAACGATTTGTAGCAAGAGTTATCAAACAAGTTAATTCTCTACATCAATTTTATCGTCTTCACCAATTACTTTTCGCCTTCACCTTCGCGGTAAATGGATGTTCATCAAGTATTTTCAAAGCAACTTCATTCTCTTGATTGATGGATTTTCATCAGCAGTTTTTTCAGCTAGATCTTTGTTGACAACTTCAATATTAGCGATATCTTCGCCACTTTCATAGTCATAATCACTATCAGGAGAACCGGGGACTTCATCATCACTTACTTCCAAAGGATTGACATGAATAGGATTAAGAGACTTCGACAGCAAAATATCATTCACAAGGACTTCCGCTTTAAGATGGAATTGACGAAGCAGCGCCTTTTGACGATTTTTACTATCTATATCCTTACAATCAGACATATAATCAAACCTTCGCTCTGCACGGTCGCGAGAACGAGCAAGATGTGCGGTGAGTATCCCGTTTTCCTTGCGAATTTTAGCATAATCAGACTTGAGGATGGAGATAGTGGAGCGAAGCTTTCTCTCAGAGTCTGCGTAATAGATACACAAAGTTAAAGAAAATTTTATCGAATATTATTGGCAATCTCAGGATGATAAAGCATTCATGGGAGAAATAAAAGTATTGAGATAGTCAAATAATTTGACTACCTTCCTTTTGAGAAGAAAGATGTTGAATTAAAGCTGCGAAATTATTCCCCAGGCGGTCCATGACATCATCAAATGAATCTCCCACTAAGCCTTTCAGTCGAGATCGCAAATTCTTTTCATTGGAAATAAGTATGGAGTTTTCGTTCGCCAGAGTAGAGTTGGATTTTTCTAAATTGACACATTGTTCTTGGAATTGCTTCGCTTTTACACTCAAAGTTATTCTACCTTGAATAAGTTTATCTCTATCATCGATAATTTCTTCAAGTTGGTTTTTCAAAGAATGATTGGCTTGCTCTTGTTCTTCAAATAATTTTTGGCAAACATCATACTTCTGCGAGTAGCTCGCCACCTTATTCAACAGAGAACGTTTCTCTTGAGAAAGAGTTCGATTCTCATCTGATAAAGTTTCCAACTCCAAATTAGTTTTAGTCAAAGCATAAGAGAGGCGAGATAAGTCATTACTTAATGAGTCTTGCTTTTGCGATAAATCAAAATTCTCTTTCGATAAGTTATTTATTTGATGGTGCATAGGTATGAAGATTATCTAAGAGATTATACTGCTCCATCCAAGAATCTCTTTCGACTCGAACTTCTTCCATGATAGACTCCGTCTGATATATCTCCATTATTCGTTTCTGGTTTAATACTTTGAAGACGGGCAAGGATTTGAGTTCTCAAAAAAAAAAAAAAAAAAAAATATGGGGGGACGGCGAGAGCATACCTTTTAATTCTTCATTCTTCTTGCGAAGGTTATCATGATCAAGGTGGAGACTATTGCACTTCGCGGTCATAACCTGGAGATCATCCTTGACTTGCTAATTTCTTGAACCAAAGATGCTTGCGAGACCTTATCAGAACCAAGGTGCTTACTTAAAATCTCGCAGACGTTGGATTTGATAGGATCAGCGGAATTCCTCTTGGCATCATTCACGAGACCTGAAAGAACCTTAAAGGCCACATCTATACCCTCCAAATTTTCCGCCGTTAGAGGAATTTGCTCTACTAAAAAAGATGAATCATTCTTTGTCAAAGGAACCTCCTGAGGAGAGGAAGTTTCAGGGAGAGAAGTGATTGGAAAAATAGTAGGGACTTTGATAGCAGAGGGTGGTATAACATCGTTGGTAGGAAGACAGTTATAAGGAATTTGATCTATGAGGAGTTGAGGCATAGAAGTATTGTCATTAGTAGTAGTACCAGAGGAAGGGGGCACAAAGTTATCTTGCGAAGTTTTCGCAGGAGGAGATGAAGGTGTGAATGAAGGAAATGGAACGTCGGGAGTAACAGGTTTGGAATAGCGAGGCTTTTTGGGAGCATGACCAGTAGTTTTATCATCCTGTGAATGACAAATTAAGTAAAAAGCAGAGGCAATAATGTATTGTTGATAAAAAATAAAAGTTTCGTAAATACCTTGTCGCTCGCGGACTGTCTTTTTGAAGCCATAGATTTTGGTCGCGAAGTGGACTTTGGTTGTGCAACGGGTTCTTGTTGCGAGGTAGATTTCGATGGCGAGCCCAAAGAACGAAGAGGGTCCTTCACGATAAATCTAGTTCTGGGATGGTTCTTGCTAAACAACAATGGCAGAAAAAGAATTACAAAGTTAATTATACCGGTATGATTTCAACAAAGAAAGCTAATTTCAAATCTGATCAACAACAAAATCAGCCAAATATGGCAAAATTAACAAACCTGGACGTCATAACAACTGGTAGAAAATAGTTAAAGTGATGAAGAAGAAGAACACTTGCAGAATGATGAAGAAGAAGAACACTTGCAGACGATGAAGAAGATGAAAAGGAAAAGAAAAATTCTTCACAGGGGAGCTCCTATAAATAGATGAGAAAAATATTATGACCGGATAACATTAAATGCACCGGTAAAAGAGGTAAAAGATAGACACGTGTAAACGGTCACCACCTGAATCCAAGGAAGCTTGGCGAAAAGAACTTTAGCAGAATTCAAATATATAGCATATTTCCTAATAGGCGAGAAGGGATTGCGAACTCGATTATTCTCTGTAACACATGAGGCAAGAAATGCCACTTCGAATATAGGAGCTTCGGAATTTCGCAAAAGAATAGAGGCAAGTACGTACTTTTCAAGAACAGTATTCTTCTGCTCATTCCCTCATCAACGAAAACCAAAGATCACTACAACAACGATTTTTCCTTTAAGATCGCTCTTCAAGCAATATTCAAGGAAAAAGAGGCAAGATGTAGGATCATAATATCGCAATGCATAGGGCTCGCGAGATCAATAAACGACACAGTACCGCGAGGGAGTCGCAGGAAACTAAAATAGACGACGCAACGGGAAACGACACACAAAACAATGAAAGACATGGAACCCGGCGAGGGTTAAGAAGTGTCATGAGATTGAATAGTTGTACATCGGCGACACTTCGCGAGACATTCCCAGAAAATAAAGGATAGCTTAGCTGTCATCCACTATGTATTACCCTATATAAAGGGTCGAGTGAGTCTGTTGTAAGAGAGATCTTTTTGGAATTGTGGTGCAAGTCATTAGGAGAGAGAAAGTTTAAGAGTGTTTTATTTTGCTAAGTGTAATTCCATTTTCCCTGTGTAGATAACTCATGAAATCAATCAATAAACATTCTTTATTATGCATCTTTCAATGGACTAATTAACCAAAATATAGTGAGGGGTGTAGTGTGGGAAAACCTGCTACTACACATAACTTGCATCTTTCCAAAAGGGCTATGAGTCGAAAACAGATTCCTTCCGATGTCTCTCATCCACGAACCTGTTCTGCGGGAAAAGGAATCATAATATTCTACATTGTTTTACTAGAAAGAAATAAATTTCTGATCTTCGAAATCTATTTATTTTTACCGACGACATCTACAATGGATTTCGTTCCTGTAGAATACCATAATTCTCATAAAAGAGGTTTCCATGGTCACTCATCTAGAAATCTCTACATGAATCGTGTTCCTTTTAATGGTGCAAATTCTTATGCTACAAATGAACACATTCCCTGTGTTTATGAGAATAAGTATGGTAGATCGAAGTCTGGGTGATGGAATTCTCATAATTCTTATCCTTTGGAACCAATTTCAAGAGGTCCTAGACTTAATCCTCAGAAAAATCCCTCTGATGGATATTCAAAAAGGTTTATGTCTAATTCTTTTGGAATAAGATTAATCGAAGGAAGGTAAGGAATACATGGCTCAAACACCCAGAAGGTATTTAAAACTATTTCCCCAATCTTCGTAGTGGGATTACGTCTCACTCTGTTACCTAGTTCTAGGTATATTCATCCTTGAAACTAACTTGAGGGTTGCAAGGATGAATTTTTGTGGGATATACTCAAGTTCGTTTCTGATTTTGTGTTTGTTCTCATTGAAATAAAGTTGTTTTCCTTATAATGAGATATATCTTGTTGATTGTTTTCTGTGCTATATTCTTAGGATATCTTCTAATTATCGAGCTATGAAAACATGTGAGTATATGAAAACAGAGTGTATTTCCTTATTTTGGATCTTTTTTGACCCGTTAACTTTCTGAAACCGGTCCACGAAGGTCTGTGTCTTCTTCTTAAGAGTTTATAAGGGTTTCCTTCTCTTGCTCACGAACATATATTTTATATATTGTTTTCCATCCCTATTAATAAAAAATTATATGGAAAACTCTTCAAGATCTCAGGAAGTGATCAATCTTGATATGGAAGAAGACATCAAGGGATGCGGTTCGGTTCAAGAACTGGTTTTGAAGAAGATGATTGTAAGAAAAGAGTATAACTATTGGATTGCTGAATCAGTCAAGGATTTAATTCATTTTCTGAATGACTCAAAGGTCGAGTTTGCAAACCTTCAACTGCAAATAAATCATGGGTACATTATTTATATGTCCCTACTTTTGACACCCAATAAATATATCCTTATACAACAATAAATATATCCCTACTTTTCAATAACCTTATCCATTTAAAATTAGATTACCCTAATACCCTCACCCATATAATATTTTTCTTTATTTCAAAATGGAACAAATTTCCTCCTCTACCACTTCACCACCACCACTAACACCACCACCACCAACATTCAACTACCATTCCACCACCACCGTTCAACGACCACCACTTACCAACCTCCACCACCACTCCTTCGCCACCACCATTACACCACCACCAGTCATCCACCACCACTAGTTCGTCACCGCCATCACCACTAGTCCGTCGCCGCCACCACCACCGCCATCGTCGCCGCCGCCACCACTAGTTTAGATATTTTTGTATCAACAACAGTAGTTGATCCAAATAAAAATAGAACCAACAGTATAAGTTGATCCAATTTAGGGGATCAACAATGGTAGTTGATCCAAAAAAAAAAGATCAACAGTAGAAGTTTATCCAATTTAGGGGATCAACAATGTTAGTTGATCCCCTAAATTGGATCAACAATGAAAGTTGATCCATGTAAATGGAGTGAACTTGGCGTGAGTCGAACTTGCATCATATGGCATTGAGTCAGTCATGCTACCATTGCACCACAAGTTCAACTTTGGAAGAAATTTACATGATTTAAACTACAAGCATGATTATACTTATCCAAGGAAATATTGTCAATAATAGGAGTTGAAAGGATCAACAACAGTAGTTGATCCCATAAAAAATTGGGTCAACAACAGGAGTTGATCCCGTAAATGGGGTCAACAACAACAATTGATCCCGTAAAAACATATAAACAACAACAATTGATCATCACATGTAGCTTCATTAACAGAAACAACTTCAAAACCAAGCTCTCCATCTGAAGCTAAACACAAATCTGACTCTAACCCCTCTGTAATCTTCTCAGCTCCTATAGCAACCATCAAAACCCATCTATAATCAGTCAACATCATCTTCTCAGCTTCTAATCTAGTACCTCCACCAATAGCAGCACCCATTCCTGCAATTCCTCCACCAATAGCAACACCCATCCTTGTTGTTCTGTCAAGTTGATTGGTATTAAAGATTACATCTACCTATTTTCAAAATCGATTTTCAAACCATCTCATTTATTTTCTAGATCTGAAAATTGAAAACATAATCATAAATCTGAATCTTCAACTCGAAAAGATGAAATCGAAAACCAAAAAAATAAATCGATCTCCGAATCTGGTTTCGAAAATCAATTTTTACCATACGAAGATGAAAAACAATTATAACAAGTTAAAAATCAGTTGATACAAAATATATTGATAATAGATCTGTTGATAGTGGTGGCGGAGGTAACAGAGGTGTTGGTGCTGGTTGTGGTGGAGGCAGTCGAGATGAAGATAGTGGTGGGGGTGATGCAGATGGTGGTGGGAGGAAAGATGAAGTGTTTTGCTGTTTTGTAAGTTTTGTAAATTAAAGATGAAGGAACGATGATGGAAGGGTAAAAGAGGAGTCATAGTATTTATGTTTGTTTTTTTAATTTCAATTTTTCCATCAGGGATATTTGTGAAGTCTGTTAGGGATATTTGTGAAGGCCCATCAGAAGGAGGGACAATAATTCAATTTCCACATAAATCATCTCATTGATGGTCAGACCAAAATCCTTGAAAATCAAAAGGTCCTGATACGGAACCAGAAGAAGCTCATCTCGGATTGCATTAAGGCTAGACAATTTGCCCGTATTGTTGATCGAAAGGTGAATGTTCTAACTCATTAACATGGAGTTTCTACGGTCAAAAGGATCAAGGATATCGATAATACCTTTTATGATGGTGTCATGGAGAGGTATGAAGTTATCAAAGAAGTTTGAACTTCTTATTTTGTCTAGGAAACTTCTTATGAGAATTTATTCTTGTGTTTTAAGAAGGATAACTAGGGTTTGGAATAGCAAATATTGTGATTACACATAGCTATTGCCAACGATTTTCATCTTGCGATGTTTTAGATTTATTTATTTAAATTCCAAGTTGTTTGGAAGATGGTTTTGCAGTATTAATCTTTATTGGTTTTATATATTCCAAAAATTCACGAACATATATTTTATATATTGTTTTCCATCCCTATTAATAAAAATTATATGGAAAACTCTTCAAGATCTCAGGAAGTGATCAATCTTGATATGGAAGAAGACACCAAAGGATGCAGTTCGGTTCAAGAACTGGTTTTGAAGAAGATGATTCTAAGAAAAGAGTATAACTGTTGGATTGCTGAATCAGTCAAGGATTTAATTCATTTTCAGAATGACTCAAAGGTTTAGTTTGAAAATCTTCAACTGCAAATAAATCATCTATTGATGGTCAGACCAAAATCCTTGAAAATCAAAAGGTCCTGATACGGAACCAGAAGAAGCTCATCTCGGATTCCATTAAGGCTAGGCAATTTTCCCGTATTGTTGATCGAAAGTGAAGGTTCTAACTCATGAACATGGGGTTTCTACGGTCAAAAGGATCAAGGATATAGATAATACCTTTTATGATGGTGTCATGGAGAGGTATGAAGTTATCAAAGAATTCTGAACTTCTTATTTTGTCTAGGAAACTTCTTATGAGAATTTATTCTTGTGTTTTAAGAAGGATAACTAGGGTTTGGAATAGCAAATATTGTGATTACACATAGCTATTGCCAACTATTTTCATCTTTCGATATTTTTGTAGATGGTGGATTTTCAACAAAGGCTATACTTATATGTATTCCTGATCCAGCAATCAGATGAATATTGAGACTCCTGTCTCTTATCGAAAGCATGAAAGATCATGCTATGAGAATCTCTGACTGAGAATACTGTCTCTCAGAGTATATATAGATATGTAGTCTCTCAGCTGAGGCAATGGCATATCTCATGAATACTGAGCAATTTCAGTAATTACTTCTATATAGAATCGAAAGATTAGACGGCTCCTAGACAGCTTGCCTGCTAGTATAGAGCAATAACGTCTTCAGGATGTAACAATGTTTTCCATGACTATATGAAAGAAGTATGACGCCTCAACAAGCTCATATCACTCAATTCCTGAATAACTAACGCTCCTAGACGATTGTACTAGTATAGAGCCATTAATTAATTATTTTCAAGGATCAGTGGATTCAAATCCCTGGAAAATATTCGATATTTTCATAATATTTCGTTACTTCAATTTATGGTTCTTCCCAGCAGAATTCCATGGGTTAGTAATAAATATTCAACACGCGGGCATCTGAGTTACCTTCGAGTAAGCCCCAACCAAATGGTGTAAATGTATTCGACAAATAATGCATTAACAAACACCTGAATGAACAAAAAAGCATTTCAAAATACGACGAGACGATGAACCTATGCAAATAGGAAAGAAAATAATAAAATAATAGTCAAGGCGCTAGGGGACTGGCTTACCGACCGGCCAGTCATGCCGTGATCAGTCCCACGCCCAAATTCTATATTTTATCATATTTTATTATTTTCCTTGATCTCATGAAAATCCTTTCATTTGAACAAATATCCTTCGTTTTGAGAAACTCCTCAGTTTCATGGTTTTCCTTCACACTGGGAAATAATATAAAATTAGGGAAAATATTGTAGGGCCGTGATTATTGGCCAACCGGCCATGCCTTGATCCCGGCCGGCCCCACACCTCATGGTTCCTCATTATTTTATTATTATTTCCCTAATCTTATGAAAACTCCTTAATCTCATGATATTTCCTTGACCCATGAAAAATAATATAAAATTAGGGAAACCCGTGGGACCGGGCCATAGCCGGCCGGTCATGCCCTAGCTGGCCCACACGCCCTATTTTATTATTATTATATTTTTGTGTTTCCTTAATCCCATGAAATTCCTTGATTTCATGATGTTTCCTTCAAATTATGGGAAAATACTCAAAAATACATAAAATTAAGGAAACTTGTGGGACCGGGCCCAAGCTGGCCGGTC
This sequence comes from Papaver armeniacum, assembly GCA_023531295.1. Classification (NCBI taxonomy): domain Eukaryota; kingdom Viridiplantae; phylum Streptophyta; class Magnoliopsida; order Ranunculales; family Papaveraceae; genus Papaver; species Papaver armeniacum. The sequence continues at coordinate 626,625 of JAJJWW010003242.1, forward strand.
ATACCCTAGCCGGTCCCACAAACCCTTTATTCTATTATTATTTTTTTTATTTCCTTGATTTTATGAAATTCCTTGATTTCATAATATTTCCTTCAAATTATGAAAATTCTTTCAAATTATGAAAACTCCTTCAAATCATGAAATAATACATAAAATAAGGAAAAACTCACGTGACCGGGCCCTAGCCGGTCCCACACGCCCTTATTTTATTATTATTAATATTTTTGTTTCCTTCATCTCATGGAAACTCTTTGATTTCAACAAAAAACTCATTGGTTTTAACAAATTCCTTGGTTTTATCATATTTCCTTAAAATCATGAAAATATTATAAAAATTGGAAAAAATGTGTGGGACCAAGCTCCTTGGCCGACCGGCCATGCCTTGGCCATGACCGGTCCCACACCTCATGATTCCTTCACCCTTTTATTATTTTTCCTTCATCTCGTGAAGTTTTGACGGTTTCATCAAAAACCCTGATTTCTTCATATTTTCTCAAATGATTGCTCAAATGCACATCTGAAGATATTAAAATTCTCAGAACTGAGATACGAACACTTTAGTGACATGAGCATGTTACCTTGACCGACCAAGGTTGGCTTTTGGCTCGCAAGGAACCTGTCCCGCGTATTTACACCATTTGACCTAATTTGCGCAATTGCACGTATTAGGTCCAAAACTCTTCCAAATAATTCTGGGTTTTCATAGAATGATCGTCAGTTGATCCCGCGACCACCTAGGGACGATTTCATGACCCCTTGGTCGGTCCCTCACCTCTTCATAATTAATTAGGTTTTATTACCTAAGGTTCAGACGAGCATTATTTTAAAAATGATTAAGCCAGCATTTAATCATTCTTTCATTAAATCAACTGGTTTTCAGGAGACCTTGATATTTGCTCACGTGAGCATATGGGCGCTACATGGTTGATCCATAATCCCATGTAGCCGGTCGCTCCTCAGCTCCGTGGTTAACTTTCAATAAACCATCAGTTAATCATCAATTGATCAAATTAGGGGTTTGAGTCCAGGGTTCATAATTCCAGATTCAAACGCTAATAATTTTACGTTGATCCCGTGATCAGCATTTTATTTATCATACTCGGTTGAATTACCATTATCTTATTTGGTCATACTACCAATAATTCATCGAATGAGCAACATTTGCTCAGATGAGCAATATTTGCTCAAACCAAGGAATATTGGTTCAACTATCAATATTCAACAATTCATCGAATGAGAAATATTTGCTCATGTCAACTTATTCACACATCATATCTCTGTCTCAACAGACATGTTCAATTCACGAGTCTCAGAACATTTCCAAATCACGTTCGACTCAACAAAACAAGGACTCATCATCCCATGAAGTCATGAAGTCAGCAACTGACTAACTAAATACACGTCTGCCTTGCAGACTCCACAATCACACGAGACATCAATCGTGTTACATGGGGGATATTAACTAGGGTTTTGGTCTGGCGGTCTACAACACGTGTGTTCAAACACATGATGGAATGTGAGCAAGTCGTGCAATCAGTTGAAGGAGTTAACAAAGTAGTGGATGGAAAATCGACCAAGTCTACGCACGATGAGCAACTGGTTTCAAACACGATTTCCATTTCCCCACTCCTTGACTCCATCAAACTGTCACACTTCATGGGATCATGGTGTCTACAATTTCAGCAATATAAATAAGTCCCTGAATCATGATTGAAAGAACAACGAGAATCTCACGTCTTACAGACAACACGAGCTCAACAACTCATCAATTGAGTAACTTCAATCTTTCAGAACTTATCATATTCAGAATTCACAACACACCTACAATATTCGATTACCATTGATTCCACACATTTCTCAGCTTCCCTCCTACAGATCGACCCATCCTCTCCCCGTGACCGAATTTACTCGGAACGGCCATTGTCTTGGTTTAGGCCGGAGAACTACATATTGATCTCTCGAATTCAAAGCACTCCCTTCTTGCAGTGCATCTGTGTGAGGTTGAACATTTCGCTCGGTTCAAGGAGTCTCCTCCGTACGGTCATCTCCTCAATTCCATAAAAACCAGCAAATCGTTTTGCCCCATCTACAGATTGGCGACCACAGTGGGAGATCATTCTCTCGGTTGCAAATTCACTTATCACAAAGATGGTCGGTCTTAGGTCCGGTTCAGTTACTAACTCGGATTCAACACCCGGTTCTAATATTGCAAGCTCTAACGGTATTGCTAACACCGCTCCTCCGGTACAACCTGCCACTACCACTCTTCTGGTGCAACCTGTCACTACTACTCCTCCAAGCACTGGTGCTCCAGTGATCACCCCTGCAAGCGACAACGCCGACGCCATCAATAATCCACTCTTCGGCCGGTCTCCCGAAGAAGTCAGAAAAAATCCACCTACCATAGGTGATCTCATGAAGGTATAAGAAACTCTTGCCAAAAATCAGACTGACATGGCTGCTACTCAGAAGGAACTATTCAACTATCTCAAGACTCTTACAGACACGATGTCAGAGAAAACTCAAGAGAAAGGAAAAGCTAAAGAAAAACCTTCAGACGCTGATCCCGAAGTCACTCCAATCCATGTAGTAGATGATGAGGAAGTTCCCAAAGCTACAGATGATCCACCAGCGAAAGAACCATCCAATTTCATCACTCGTGAGGACCTGGAGCGCCTCTTGGAGGATCATGGAAAAGACAAAATGCCTTCTGAGCATCGTCACCAACCTCCATATCCTGCTACTACGCAAAGAATTACTCTGCCAAAAGGTTACACCTCTCCCACCTTCACGCTTTATGATGGAACATGCAACGCTCGAGAACATGTTTCTCGATTTCTGGAAGCACTGGGTGAACATGAGCACAACCATACTGTCCGTCTGAAGGAATTTTCAAAATGTCTGAAGGGTAGAGCATATACAGTACAACAACATCGCACTGGGAAGTATCAAAAGTTGGGGAGAAATGGTTAATGCTTTCTACAGGAAATACTTCTTCGTTTCAGAACAAATCACCCTCTCTGATCTCGGAAGGATGTTTCAAAGGAGCAACGAACACCCTAACGATTATGTGAAAAGGTTCAGGGTTCACGCCTTGGATTGTCATGATCCGAATGTCACAGAGCAACAACTCGTGAACTTGTGCATCAACGGAATGATCCCAGTCTATATGGCTTTATTGGAAAATCTCAGGTTCCAGACTTTCTCAGAACTCCATGAAGCAGCCAAGAGATCAAGAACTCACGCACTTGCTCTATTGGAGAGAGCTAAGACCACAAAAGCTGAAGAGCCACGGGAGACCCGAGGTAGCAGACGTTTAATCAACAAACAATACAACCTCCAACCTTCCACAAATTCTGTTGAAGGGAGTAAACGAAAAACCGAGCCACAGCGCAAACATACTTCTCAACCCCTTCAAAGGCACAAAGGAAGGATGATGTGCAAGTCCCTGCTCATAACACGGAAGCTGATCCAGAGGCACCTGACTTCCCATGTTCCATTGAGGAAGTTATTGAACTTCTAGACGTCTGGGTTCAAGACGGCGCGATCAAGATCCCATATGTCAAGAAAGAACCAACTGAAGAAGCCATGGAAAATCCTCGTTACTGCCGCTTTCATAGGTTTGTCAACCATCCCACAAGTGATTATAGAACTTTGAAGCGTATATTCAAAGAAAAGGTCGAATCAGGAGAAATCAACCTGGGTACTGAAGGGGTACACAGAGATCCTCTCCTTGTCAGAACCTTCACTCATTCTGAACCACCTGTCAAAGAAGAAGTTCAATCCTTAATTGAACATATCTGCAAATTGCTATACTTATCAAAAGCCCAGAGGGGAGACATGTTCACTGCACTGAACCACATTGTGTCAGGAAAGCGTTTGTTGATTCAAGAAACACTTCCTGAGCCGCCCTCAACAACAGGTGAAGAAATGTACGACTGGGGACTCCTCACCACAGTCCATCTCAAGGGAAACGAGTTCAAACGAGCGTTGATCGATATCGACACCGTTGATAATATTATCCCTCTGAAAACTCTCAGAGCTGCTGGTATCACACGACAAGAAACCATTCATGCTCCAGTAACAATCACAGATCATGAAGGAACACCCAGAGATGCTTATGGCCACATCACCCTCAAGATGAACATAAACTCGGCACAGACGAAACAAAATTCTTCATAATTCGAGAAGATCCAGGATATGATATGATTCTTGGACGAACATGGTTTCACACTGGAAAGGTAACACCAGCACCTTCAGTTGCACATTTCTCTATTGAAGAAACCTCCGATTCGGAAGAAGAAGAAGAAGATACTTCACCATTCAAGTATTTGAAGGAGGTCATAACCCTAGCAGAGCTAACACAAAAACTTGAAGAAGATGCAAATGCTTTCATCAAAAGGTTTCGCACTCAGGCAAGTCTTATATCAAAAACTTGAAAGTCTTATCATCAGTTTTCAAATATGCTTATTTGGTCCGAGGACTTTACTCCACCAACAACTTAGCAATTGCAAAATGCTATGAATGGATAACCTCGCCCCAACAATATTTCACCAAATGGTTAAGTTCAGAGCATCTTCAAACTGAGCATATCATCAAAAAGTTTATTGCTGAAGACATAGCCAAGCATGATAAACAGTACCTCAAATATTCTCCTCTGCATGAGTGTCCATACATACCACAGTCGTGGAAATCCACTACACGAAGAATTCCAAACCAGCAGAAAATATTCAGGGCACGAATGATTAAGCCTAACAAATTCCAGGAAGGAGATTTGGTTCTCAAAGCAACTAAGCGTAACTCACATTCTGCAAAGAATTCGAACTGGGAAGGACCCTACATGGTCTCTAAGTCTGTCGCTGGTGGATACTACAAGCTGATCAACATGGATAACTAGGAAAGTGTGGCCGTAATACATGCGAATTGACTTAAGGCCTTTGATGTCTAAGGTTTTGGATATTCGAGGTATTGGATGTTCATGGCACGAACACCTAAAATATTTGGCATTTAGAGTTTTCTTTCATTGTATTTCAATTCCTCCAAAATGTTTGCAATACTTGCATTCAGTAATTTAAATCCAGCAATTTATCAAAATTCAGTTTGCTTAAAGAAAATCTCTATCAAACCCAAAGAAATCCTCAATCATTTACCGATCCAAAGCCAATCAAAATCAAAACCAAAAATAAAACCTCACATCTCTCAGAAGTTCAGAAATTCAAGAGATTATGAAAAGAAATCAAAGGAAATCAGCAAAGAAAGAGTTTTGCTCCTCTGCGTCCTTCAAGACTTGCAAAGCCGCCTTCTCCATGTTCAGCTCTTCAGTCAGTCTGGCAATTTTGTCTTCCTTTTCCATCACAACATCATTGGGAAAGGGTATGTTATTCTCACATGAGTCCTTAATAGCATTCATCTTCTTACGGAGCCATTTCACATTGAAGCCAAGTCTCTCAGAATTCTCCAAGTTGAACTCCCAATCAAAGAGTACATCTGGAGTCACAGTATTTTTAGATCTAGTGCATATATCGCTTACAACATGCAAGATAACACTTACTTGCATGGTTAAGGAATAAGCACGCATTGGATCTCTAGTAACGACGATGTGACCAAATTTCTTCCATATTTTCTCGTACAAGTTGGCATATCCAATGGGAACGCCGAATCCACCAACTAGTTTGTGGTACGGGAGTGAAGCATCAAAGGGAGGATCAAAAACAACTCCTGCACTTGGATACTCATGCAACACTATACGGTTCTCAATTACTGTGGCAGCTTCTATAATCGGGGTAACAATTTCTTCAGTATTCTCTACTGGTGTTTCGGTTTCTTCTATCACTGAAGCAACAACAATCTGGGTTTGCATAACTTCAGTGACAACCTTCTCATGTCCTTGAAGTTCAGGTATGGTTGTCTCTTCATCAACAACCCTAAGGCGATCCGGATTATCCTCATTGGTTTCAACATCCTCAACTTCCGTATTTAACACCTAATACGAAGATTACATGAGGTTAGAGTCGTTTAAAGCATGAAACCAAGTGAGATTATAAAATACAACATACAATCAATACCACATCATTAAAGTTCATCATTATACACTCAAAGCACGAGCAAATGGCATGAAAGTCACAAAAATACGTTTTATGGTGATCTCGTCTAAAAAACTATACTCTACTCTGTATTAAAAGACGAACTGGGAGCAACCTACAAGAAATATGAGGATGGATCATATACCATTCTCTTCATATGGATGTCCTCTACCACATGACAAAATTTCATGACAATCCGATGAACAAGCAAAAAGATGTGGTCGAAACATCGGACAACATGCAATCTGAAAAAATTCTGGAAGTCTCCTGGAAGTTTACTGTTTCGCCTTTTTCAGGTCCTAAACCCGCTCGGAATCCAAAAATCTTCTTCAAAATAAAGCTCGGAAATTCTCTGGGCTTGAAGATACATATGCGGATCACGAAAATCTGACATCGGACGAAGATTCTATGGCACTTATGCTAAGAGGCTGAGTTCTGAATTTTTCCGGTGACGTGTTTTCGGCAAAGCTTTTCATATATTCACATGGATTCTCATTCATTCACTCATAAATCAGAGATTTCATGCTCCTAGGAAGAGGTTATAAGATATATGCTTACTTGGGGGGTTCTCGAAGTGTTCAAGGAGTTGGGATTGCCCGTGTCAACATCAAGAGGTTCATCATCTTCATTCGGTTTCGAATATTTAGGACTTCCTTCGCCTCTATTCTCGGGAGATGACCGAGTATTAGCACTCTCTACCTCCACGGAAACATCCTCCTGGACACATTCTCAAATAATTAGCATTTTCTCATGAGGCGTTCATGATTGGCTATGAGGGAGAAGACTCACTATATTTTCTTCTTCAACGCTCAAGTTAGAGACCGTCTGCCTAGCAGCAGAGAACTGAAGACCGTCAATGTTTGATGGAGTGAAATCCTGCAACGGAATAGCAAAAATTATTTTCAAGATCCCAATCACACGAATGAGAAGAAGTCATGACGAAAGAGATATCGATAAACTCACCAAACAAATCACTGGGGACTTTATGGTGTTAGGTATCATCTTATAATTCTTATTCCTGCCTTCTCCACCATGAACAGTCGCTTCAGCTTCTGAGAGGTTTAAATCAATTCGCGGCCTTACATTACGACCGCCCTGTGGAAAACAAAATTTTGATACAATAGTCAAAATATAATCATCATAATCTTATGAAGACTTTATAAAATACTTACTTGTAAACATCCTGGAAATGTTTTCTGTTTGTCACTACCAGGGAAATGCTTCAATCTTGGTCGAGTAGCAATCATCTCAGAAGAAGGAGGCTCCTTCACTAAGGGTTGATTAACTCTTACAAAATCAGATAAGCGCTTGAGCTGTTGATCCCAAAAATCTATGTAACCTGGAGTTACATATGAAACTCTTCCAGAGCTAGGAAACCAGAATTTGCTTCCTTCCACATGTGTGCGGTCCAGACGGGTCATAAGCTGATCAACTGAGAGTTTTCTTCTTCGAAAAGTTGGAACACACTGATCCATACCCATTTGCCGAGCCTCCCTATCAATATTGTATTCTTCCACTGAGAATTCGCCATGCATTATGGATATTAGATAACTGGGAGTACAACTTAGCATAAAAGCTCTCTCGCCGTCATCCAAATCAGCGCCGGATTCCAAAGTCGTGCTCTCTTCATCATTAAAAGTTCTCAGCTGAGAGATATAAAGGGGAACTGACACCCATGGGCGGAAGTTGAATTCAGATTTACAATCCTGGACATCAACAAAGCGAGTCTTCGGTCGAGGTTGTTTTGTAGACCAGCGCATGATCCTGGCATTAACTTTCTCAGAGAAAACATGACGAGCATCAGTATTCAATCCTTGCAAAATGGTACGAGGAATAGGTGCATAATTCTTGAAATGCTCCCACATCAAAGCTTGAAGAAACATTGTGTTAGCGTAACATTCAATCTTCATAAAACTATTCGAGACACTAGAGTCCATGATCAAGGAGTCCAAGTTAGAATACAAAGAACCCAGGAACAAGCTACCTATTGGGAGTTGCTCACCCTGAGCCATCTTAATCGTAAAAGGAATCACGAACGGATTCAACAAGTTTCCAGCATCTTCAAATACGTCTCTGGACAGCCATAAACACAAGAAAGCAGCAATAGATAACGTACCGTCGACATGCCATTCCAGAGGAGTATCTCTCGACCACCAGTATATTAACCAATGAGCATAACAACCTTTGCTGCCAGATGCTTTGTTAATCTCATCCATTGTGGTTGTCAAGATGTTAGAGATTGCAACTTCCTCTGGTGAAGAAAGATTTTCAAGAAGATTGCCCGTGATCGGAAAATGCAACAAAGCAACTACATCTTCTAAAGTAATGGTAAACTCTCCCCATCTGCATATGAAAGAGTGAGTTGGAATACACCCTCGAGCAAGTAAAGCTACAATACCTCTCGCATCATGAATAAATGAACAAGTCCCCAGAAGCTTGAATAGCTCGTATTACTCGTGCGTCATACAACTTAGCTCGAACACGAGGAAAACCCAACATGTACCTCACCCATCCAGAAAATTTTTCCAAGGGCCGTCGCGAAAGCTTGAATTCAATGATTGATGCAGAAAAATATCCTCGTTCGAGACAGAACCGAATAGCTTCCTGAGGAGTTACCAGTTTTTTCTGAGCAACCTCTCTGGGATTTATCAGAAGACGAAATGCTTATGAGACGCTTTTCAGGCCCTTGATCTATGATGAATGCATCCTCTATGTTCGGAATGTTCTTGATTCCAGGAGTTTCATCTTCACCAATGGAGGTCTCATCCATGCATGAATCATCCCTGGAGGCATCATTATCAATATGTGAGTCTTTCATGGAAGCATCATTGTCCACACACATATCATCTCTGGAAGCATCATTAACTTGAGAATCAGACATTCTTGCAAAGTAGCTGTAATGTGCACACAATACTTCGCTTCAGTATACCATTCATACAAGATGCAAACGTCTACAAAATGGTAATTCTCAACTCTTACCTTTTTACGATTCCACTAGTAATGCAAGAGTTAAAACTTCAAAACTTGCTCGCTTCTTCAAACCTACAAAAGACGAGCATAAACTTAAATTTTCATAAAATCATGAATAATTCTACTGCGTAAGCATTAACCATGGAATTATGAAAACTAAAACATTATTTCATCATAAATAATTGTTTATTTCTAAGTAATATTACACAAAACTCAAGTTCTGACTTTAAAGAAAATAATATATATTTACATTTATATATATATATATATCTATATTATAAAAAGAAGTGTTGTTTGTGTAGACTGGTAAATCCGACCATCGATTTCGTTATCCAGCGGCACGGATCGAGAGTTGGGCGAGGGATATTTTCGTGCGTCTGATGCCCTGATTTCCTGATTTTGTTAGGGTCCCTTTAAGTTTTCTTAGTATAGCACTGTTCCGGAAACAGATAGGTGTCCAACTTCGGGCATCATGTGAAGAGGGGCATCAAATCTATTGTTTACACTTGACTTTCCTTATCACATACACTCTCTAACATGGTTTTTGTCGTGATTTTTAATAATTAAAAGGGAAACATAATAGAACTATAGAAGTTTAAAGCCAAATGACTAGCTCTAACGTGTGTTCTCGGGAAAAATCAGATTCTACTCACTGCCCCTATTCTTTGTTAATTATTACAATCATGCTCCACCAAAAGTAAATTAATACATATGGTTACGATCGTAAAATGACTACCAAGTGAACTATTAAAAAAATAACAAACACCCATAACTTCCTGTCGTTTTCCCCTCTTTTTATTTGCATGTAATATGCTACTAACTATCGCCTATTGTCAACATTCGTTGACTTAGTCAAATGGCCGCAAATCAACGTTATATGGGGCAATATTTCAGAAATTTTCTTTGGGCATCATCGACCTCAGGGCCGGCCCTGCGTTTCCTCATATAATTGTGCTTTTTAATTACATACGTATCTTAATATATGTAAGATACCATCTCCGAGTACATAGAGTTTTCCATGAGGATCCTCCAATCCAATAGCTAATTCCGGAAAATACTGCTTCTGTTTAGCTAATTAAGATACAAGTAACATGATGGAACTGGAGAGTGTGATAAATATATATGGTACTCATCACACTACACTTACAGGGCTATGGCCATCTTATCTGTACGATGAGTTTAAATTCATAGAAAAAATTCCACAATACTGTAAAGAATTATCGGGGAACCACGGGTGATTTCATTAGAATTATTCATTAATTGATGCATAGTCTACAAGTTTGTATTTTTTTTTTGTATAGAATTATGGCGCTGAAACCTTCTTATTTATATGGCTATAGCTTGCATTCGATGATACTTACGGGTGTGGGACTGTCAGGGTTGTAGGCCCCAGATAATTTAAACCGACCAAAAAAATACGGTAATTTACGAAGGGACCATGACCAGGCTGTAGACCCCTGCTAATTTGACCCGACTAAAAAAATACGGAAATTTGGGTAAGGAAGCCCCGACTAATTTTACCCAACCAACAAAAAACAGGAATTTTCTCAAGGGACCACAGCCGGAGCTGTAGGCCCCGGCTTATTGGACGCGACCAATAAAATACTAAAATTTGCATAGGAGACCAGGGCCGGGGCCTATGGCCCCGGCTTATTGGACCCGACCAATAAAATACTAAAATTTGCATAAGGGACCACGGCCGGGGCCATAAGCCCTGACTGATCTACAAGCTCAACAAAACATTAGGGCATGCTTAAGAGGCCACGGCCGGTTAATGATTAAAATTTTGTGGGAGAATACTGACCAGCCGACCAAACAACAACAAAAAATCGAAAAAAGGTTGAGCCCCGGCCGTAGGCCGGGGTGATACCTAGTATATATATAAGAAAACGTGATTCAATCACGTAAATAAATACATATATATATATTGACGTGAGCAAGGCTCCCGAAAATAAATTTGTGGACACTTCACGGTTTTATAAAAAAAAAAAAAAATCTTTTCCTTCGTATTGTCATACGTCTTTGAAACGAAGGTTTATTTCAATTTTGTGAAAACTCACACATTATAAGATAAAGTTTTGATTTACATGAAAGCTCATAAACAATATCACTGGACACAAGTTCACACATAAAAAAAAAACTCTTTCTTCGTATCATCGTCATTCTTTGAAACGAGGGTTTATTTTGGTTTTGTGAAAATTCACCTTTTCATGATAAACTTTGGTTCACATGAAAGCTCATAAAAACTTAGTTTTATCACTAAACCTAAAACTTCATATGTAAAGAAAAAATCTCTACTAGGTCAGGGATTATTAGTGGGTTCTCAAACTAACGATGAAACGAACATACGTTTTCTAAAATAAGGGTTTTTCAACAAAACTCACATTCATATATACACACATATATAATTTCAACATGATCAAAGCATGAACAACTCATGAACTCAGCAAACTACTGTAAAAAAAAAAAAAAAAATCCCGGACCTGGTCGGCGCCGGCCGAAAACTGGCCGGGTGATGATCGGACGGCGACGGCAGATGGTGGTGCTCCGGCAATTTTTTTTTTATTTCCTCCTCCCTGGCGTGAAGGTGATGAAGGGATCAAAGCATGGTCGTGGAAAAATAATAAAAAAAAGGGGGGGGATTAATTCCTTTTATATCAAATTTTATTTCCAAAACCTAATTTTCTAAGGATTTCCTTATTGGGCCCGGCCCGTGAATCCTAAACGACCAAGGTCCCGTCGTCCAAATCAGCGGTTCAACACCAATTTATGACCACCAAACGACACTCTATCATGCTACTGGGATATTCATTTAAGTCATGGTATGCTCTTACTATTGAAATCCGGTAACATCTTAACTTACGACTAAGTTCAATTACTAATATTGTTTATGACCGGAAAATCACCATTCAATGCTGACTGAGGAACATGGCTTTCCTCACTAAGCAGGGGACTTAATGTAGATGGTGGATTTTCAACAAAGGCTAAAATCGTAAACCCATACTTATATGTATTCCTGATCCAGCAATCAGATGAATATTGAGACTCGTGTCTCTTATCGAAAGCATGAAAGATCATGCTATGAGAATCTCTGACTGAGAATATTGTCTCTCAGAGTATATATAGATATGTAGTCTCTTAGCTGAGGCAACGGCATATCTCATGAATACTGAGCAATTTCAGTAATTACTTCTATATAGAATCGAAAGATTAGACGACTCTGAACGACTTGCACCTGCTAGTATAGAGCAATAACGTCTTCAGGATGTAACAATGTTTTCCCTGACTATATGAAAGAAGTATGACGCTTCAACAAGCTCATATCACTCAATTCCTGAATAATTAACGCTCCTAGACGATTGTCCTGGTATAGAGCCATTAATTAATTATTTTCAAGGATCAATGGATTCAAATCCCTGGAAAATATTCGATATTTTTCATAATATTTCGTTACTTCAATTTATGGTTCTTCCCAGCAGAATTCCATGGGTTAGTAATAAATATTCAACACGCGGGCATCTGAGTTACCTTCGAGTAAGCCCCAACCAAATGGTGTAAATATATTCGACAAATAATGCATTAACAAACACCTGAATGAACAAAAAAGCATTTCAAAATACGACGAGACGATGAACCTATGCAAATAGGAAAGAAAATAATAAAATAATAGTCAAGGCGCTAGGGGACTGGCTTAACGACCGGCCATTCATGCCATGATCAGTCCCATGCCCAAATTCTATATTTTATTATTTTCCTTGATCTCATGAAAATCCTTTCATTTGAACAAATATCCTTCGTTTTGAGGAAACTCCTCAGTTTCATGGTTTTCCTTCATACTGGGAAATAATATAAAATTAGGGAAAATATTGTGGGGCCGTGATTATTGGCCAACCGGCCATGCCTTGATCCTGGCCGGCCCCACACCTCATGGTTCCTCATTATTTTATTATTATTTCCCTAATCTTATGAAAACTCCTTAATCTCATGATATTTCCTTGATCCCATGAAAAATAATATAAAATTAGGGAAACCCGTGGGACCGGGCCATAGCCGGCCGGTCATTCCCTAGCTAGCCCACACGCCCTATTTTGTTATTATTATATTTTCATGTTTTCTTAATCCCATGAAATTCCTTGATTTCATGATGTTTCCTTCAAATTATGGGAAAATACACAAAAATACATAAAATTAAGGAAACTTGTGGGACCGGGCCCAAGCTGGCCGGTCATACCCTAGCCGGTCCCACAAACCCTTTATTCTATTATTATTATTTTTATTTCCTTGATTTTATGAAATTCCTTGATTTCATAATATTTCCTTCAAATTATGAAAATTCTTTCAAATTATGAAAACTCCTTCAAATCATGAAATAATACATAAAATAAGGGAAAACTCATGGGACCGAGCCCTAGCCGGCCAACCATGCTCAAGCCGGTCCCACACGCCCTTATTTTATTATTATTAATATTTTTGTTTCCTTCATCTCATGGAAACTCTTTGATTTCAACAAAAAACTCCTTGGTTTTAACAAATTCCTTGGTTTTATCATATTTCCTTAAAATCATGAAAATATTATATAAATTGGAAAAAACGCATGGGACCAAGCTCCTTTGCCGACCGGCCATGCCTTGGCCATGACCAGTCCCACACCTCATGATTCCTTCACCCTTTTATTATTTTTCCTTCATCTCGTGAAGTTTTGACGGTTTCATCAAAAACCCTGATTTCTTCATATTTTCTCAAATGATTGCTCAAATGCACATCTGAAAATATCAAAATTCTAAGAACTGAGATACGAACACTTTAGTGACATGAGCATGTTACCTTGACCGACCAAGGTTGGCTTTTGGCTCGCAAGGAACCTGTCCCGCGTATTTACACCATTTGACCTAATTTGCGCAATTGCACGTATTAGGTCCAAAACTCTTCCAAATAATTCTGGGTTTTCATAGAATGATCGTCAGTTGATCCCGTGACCACCTAGGGCCGATTTCATGACCCCTTGGTCGGTCCCTCACCTCTTCATAATTAATTAGGTTTTATTACCTAAGGTTCAGACGAGCATTATTTTAAAAATGATTAAGCCAGCATTTAATCATTCTTTCATTAAATCAACTGGTCTTCAGGAGACCTTGATATTTGCTCATGTGAGCATCTGGGCGCTACATGGTTGATCCATAATCCCATGTAGCCGGTCCCTCCTCAGCTCCGTGGTTAACTTTCAATAAACCATCAGTTAATCATCAATTTATCAAATTAGGGTTTTGAGTCGAGGGTTCATAATTCCAGATTCAAACGCTAATAATTTTACGTTGATCCCGTGATCAGCATTTTATTTATCATACTCGGTTCAATTACCAGTATCTTATTTGGTCATACTACCAATAATTCATCGAATAAGCAACATTTGCTCAGATGAGCAATATTTGCTCAAACCAAGGAATATTGGTTCAACTATCAATATTCAACAATTCATCGAATGAGCAATATTTGCTCATGTCAACTTATTCACACATCATATCTCTGTCTCAACAGACATGTTCAATTCACGAGTCTCAAAACATTTCCAAATCACGTTCGACTCAACAAAACAAGGACTCATCGTCCCATGAAGTCATGAAGTCAGCAACTGACTAACTAAATACACGTCTGCCTTGCAGACTCCACAATCACACGAGACATCAATCGTGTTACATGGGGGATATTAACTAGGGTTTTGGTCTGGCGGTCTACGGCACGTGTGTTCAAACACACGATGGAATGTGAGCAAGTCGTGCAATCAGTTGAAGGAGTTAACAAAGTAGTGGATGGAAAATCGACCAAGTCTCCGCACGATGAGCAACTGGTTTCAAACACGATTTACATTTCCCCACTCCTTGACTCCATCAACTGTCACACTTCATGGGATCATGGTGTCTACAATTTCATCAATATAAATAAGTCCCTGAATCATGATTGAAAGAACAATGAGAATCTCACGTCTTACAGACAACACGAGCTCAACAACTCATCAATTGAGTAACTTCAATCTTTCAGAACTTATCATATTCAGAATTCACAACACACCTACAATATTCGATTACCATTGATTCCACACATTTCTCAGCTTCCCTCCTACGGATCGACCCATCCTCTCCTGTGACCGAATTTACTCGGAACGGCCATTGTCTTGGTTTAGGCCGGAGTACTACAGATTGATCTCTCGAATTCAAAGCACTCCCTTCTTGCAGTGCATCTGTGTGAGGTTGAACATTTCGCTCGGTTCAAGGAGTCTCCTCCGTACGGTCGTCTCCTCAATTCCATAAAAACCAGCAAATCGTTTTGCCCCATCTACAGTTTTAAATTTATTTATTTAAATTCTAAGTTATTTGGAAGATGATTTTGCAGTATTAATCTTTATTGGTTTTATATATTGCAAAAATATTTTATGGGATATGTGTGTTTACGTCCGTGAACTATGATTATCTCATATATGTCAGAAGTTAGGTCTATTGTATCATTATGCAAATATTGATAAAATATAGAATGAACTTTTGAATATTCCGCAGTATTAATCTTTCCCTGATCCACTTCTATGTGAATATACTGTATGGCTCCGTAAGTTTATGTTGAGCATTTCCGGTTAAATTAATCATTAAGGTCTTCTTGTGGTTAATTTATTCGAGTTTTCTGGATACAAATTCAAGTTTCATGTAATTTGTTTATGTCCAAAGAAATCCTTCTTTTCTTGTAAAAGTAAGGTCGCTCTTGTTGTTCTTTCGGTTATGACATTTTATGGTGGAGATTTCTTAATTGAACTTGTGCTTAATTGCCAAATCTTTATGGGGAGTGCTGCTATGGAATATTGTAGGAGTTATCGTGTATCTTTATAAACTCCTTGATAAACACATTAAGTTTCGACTACGTTAAATCATCAAAACAAAGTTGATATGTTCTCTTTTAGTAATGAATAATCTCTTTGAGAATTTCATTATGATCTCGTTAGTTTTCTTACCTTTGCCAATTTATATTGACAAAAATGGGGATAATTATTTTGTAATTCACACTACATACATATGGCTTACGGATCATTATGTAAGGGGGAGTGGTTTTCATTGTGAGATGTATTGACTAAGGGGGAGTGATACATATCACCGTAGTATTATTGTCAAAGTTTTGATACAATTGAACTTTGATGTTGTTGTTGATGGTGGTTTTTAGTTCAAGACCAAAGTTGTAAAACCCTGTATTTAATGCGCCATTATTCTGCAGAGAAGATTGAGCCATTTAAAAGTGATGAGTGCCCAAGCCTCTTTACTTACATATGTATTGAGCAATTCAATATATTTGGATATATAAAATTCACTCAGAATGGTGCATATAGCAATGATCCCAAATATTCTATGAATTTTATTCTCCACTGGCATTATTCACTAATGCATGACCTGCCTAGTATTTTCCTATGCTATGTTCCCAGCCGAACTCTCAATATTGGCATGACATGACGGTTAATGTTCACTCACAGCGGAGTAGCATGAATCTCCCGAAGTGTCAGTATTGAGACTTGCATGAAAACGCTCACGTAGGCTACGCCACTCTCTGACAAAGAGATCAGCGTGTTTACACACTTTTTAATTAAAAATTAGCGCGATCGAACGCGTTTAAATTCCTTAAGGAAAATCTAGACTGTACGTATCAGTCTTAAAAAACAATCACAACCACACGATTTGGCCACGCGATTTAATAAGCCTAGCCTACTCCTAGCGGAGCTAGGCGATCATCATGACGACCACCGGTGGGCCCACTAACATCCCAGCCGGTCGGAATCCATTTAGTTAAACCGCAACACCCTCAAATGTTATCCAAAACATGGGTGACTGCGCTTTTGAAAAATGAGCTCAAACGAGCTAAGACCGACAAAACCGGTCTCAAATTCATCACATCCGCCTAACTTAGCTAGCCTAGTTAAACGGTTTAGATCTTCCTTCGAACGATCAAAGAAGTGCTGGTGTATTCATCGTCGACCCAACTTCATCCCTAGTTGATCGACTTGCCCATGGCAAGCCAAGAGCACGTCAAACCGATTGCTTAAAGGGTGAACACGTTTTTGTTATATTAGCTCAAACGTGCTAAGACCGATTATAACGGTCTCAAAACTACTGTAACCGTCCAAATTAGCCAGCCAAGTTGGACGGCTTAGATCGTGTTTTGGACGATCAAAACGGCGCCAGTGGGTTCACCGGAAACTCACCTCCATCCTTAGCCGGTCGAACCTCACACGGCAATCCATAGGCGCATCGAAACGATTGCCCAAAGTAGGGTGATCGCGCGTGTTTTAAAAAAAACCTAAATTGAATAAATGGCGTTATGCAACTACCAAAAATCAATCGCGCTCGTCCATCTTCGCTAGCTTAGTCGAACGACTTAGATCGGATTCTAGGTGACACTGTGATCACCAGTCACCCCTCTTCCGTGAGGAGCGATCGGCCAAGCCGCGACTTGCTCATGTGGCCTCTGAATGATCACCCAAAAGAAGTTGTCCACGCTGTTTTCATAATCCAATGACAGCCATCAACTGTCGCAAATCATCTCAGCCACTCAACTCGGCTAGCCAATTTAGTCGGCATAGATCTTACCTGGGCCGACCGATAGGGTGTTAGAATGGATACCAGCCTCCACTCTCTCATAGGGACCGATCGGCCAATCCTTGGGATGTGCGCATAGCTCATACTAACTCCCCGAAAATGGTCGGTCACGCTCCTTTTAAGACGTTCAACTCGCGACTAATTTGGACGAACTCTAAAACAACGATGCTTCATGCACATCGAATGTTTTTCAGCAGTTTGTTTAAAAGCGATGTTTCGTCTGCATCAATCATACACGATGCTTTAAAAATATTTGACCTAAAAGCACTATGTACTGCTTTTAGCGGCGAGTCTCATGACTTGACCTATTTACTCGAGACATCAAACACGTCACAAACTGGGGGATGCTCACTGGGGTATTGGTCTGGCGGTTTACATCGTGCGACGTGCAACGCTCTCATTACGAGAAATTGTCAGGAAAAGGCAGACGGTTAACATCAATAAGAGAGTAGTGGGTGAAAGGGTGATCGGTCTTCCCTCATAATGGAAACGTGATGATCACCACCTTTCTCACAACCCCACTTCTCCACTACTTAACTGCCTCCACTTCCTATGAGATCAGGGTGCGCTCAATGACTTGTACAAATAGGTTTTCAACCTATTTCAAAAACAGAACACAAGTGTTATCAACACAAGTATTCAGAAACCATATTCTGATACAAGTCATAAAACAACCACACCTTCATAATTCAACATTCTGATCTCAAATACCTTCTTCGCTTCCCTCCCTAAGATCAACCCTTCTCCTTCATTTTGTGACCGAATTGAATCTGGAACGACCATTTCTTGGTTTAGGCCAGAGTCTTACAGATTGATCTCTTGAATCTAAAAGTACTCCCGTGCAGTGCATTTGTTTAGGTTTTGAATTCGTTTCTCATCAACACATCCAAATTTACCAAAAACAGCAGAATCAGTTTTTACCCCAAAACAACTGGCGACCGGTGGGAGATTAATCTCTCGATTGCAAGATCAATTTTCAATTTTATTTCAATTTTCTCAAATTCAAGATGATGGATCTTAGATCTGGATCAGCGAAAAATCCCGATGTTACTGGCGCTGACAACACCCCTGGTGTCAGCGTTCCTCCCGGTGACACCACTGTACCGCCTACCAGCACGATCAACGCATCTCGTGGTACTACATATTCAACCACCAACACTAGCGGTGCAGGAAACATTCCCTTAGGCGTGACACCTCCAATAACCAGAGCCAGAGCCGCTGCCGCCACTCCCAATGTTTCTTCGAGCGAACGCCCCCAATTGTTACCAGAACTACTGCCACTCATCCATCAGAACGAGAGGCTGGAGGAACCATAGGAATCCAATACCCTATTACCATTATTGATTTGATGGAAAGACAAGAAGTTCTCGCCAAGGCTCAGATAGACGTGTCTACGACTCAGAAAAAGGTACTTACTCTCCTCAAGACACTAACGGAGCGGCTACCGCAAGAGCCGCGTCAGCCCATGGAACCAATAAGGAGTACTTTCAATACTCTTGGCGCAAGCACTTCAGCAGGACACGCCTTTATAGATGAAGAAGCTCGTGTTGCTCCTGAACGCCTATTGGAAAGGAATCAGTAATCCAATTTCATCACACGTGAGGATATTGAACGACTTCTCCGAAATCGAGGCAAAGAAAACCCAGCAAACATGCACCAGCATCAACCTCCTTATCCTCCTGATGTGCAAAGAATTATACTTCCAAGATGATATTATTCTCCCCAGTTCTCCCTTTGTGACTATACTGGGCGTACACATGGTACAACAACATTGCACCAAATAACATATCCAATTGGATTCAAGCACTATGATCCAAATGTGACTGAACATCAATTATTGGAGTTGTGCATTAATAACATGGTACCTGTCTATCGCGCTTTATTGGAGAGCCTGCGCTTCCAGATATTCTCTGAACTTTATGAAGCTGCTAACCGGTTGGCTACAACAGCACCAGCCTTGCTGAAAGGAATCAGGCCCGCCAGGAATGAAGATACACGTGAGACTCGAGGAAACATACGTCTCATCAACAAACAATACAACACTCAACCCTTTGTAAGCGTGGTGAGTGTAGGAGGAAAGAAAAACTCCAGTTGCAGAATCACAACCCAAACATGCGGCACCAGCATAGCAGACAGCTCGAAAATTCGTGACTAAGACTCTTGTTCAGCAACAAAGACAGGAGAGGCTCTCCAAACTTGAGGTAATCGAAGTCCTAGAAGCATTGATTCAAGATGATGCTATCAAGCTACCCCCTCTCAGACGTCCATCAACCGAGGGAGAAATGGCAAATATCAAATATTTCCATAACCATAGGTTCGTCAATCACCCAACCAAAGGATCGCAACAAATTCCAAGGAGAAGGAGGATGCAAGAGAAATTAAATTAGGCACTGAAGGAGTGCACATAGATCCTCTTCCGATCATGAGTTGCATGATTTCTGGGGATTTCGTCCACAAAACCGTACATACCATGATGAAGTATTTATGCAAGCAATAATAAGCGAGTTTCCGTACACAGGGAATCAAGGAGGATCTGCTTCACCAAAAATAAAGAATGAAGAGTAAACTCACATACGTGATTTATCAAAGCCCGCCAATGTTCACGGTCGTGGCCGACCTAGGTTTGTGCTCGTAGATGTCGCCCATTCCTTTCAAGATCCAGGGTCGTAGCCACCACTCGTCACTTTCAAGATCCATGGTCGTAGCCACCACTCGTCACTGCCAAGATTTGTGCCTGTAGTCATTACTCGTCCCTATCAAGGATCATGATTGTAGCCATCCAATCTCCAGCCAACATGTTTTGTACATAGTCATTAGCATGGATGCAAGAGGGTGATACCCTCATCATGGTCAACCCATCGACCATACAGGATAGAGCCACGTAAACCACACTTGGGGACTGAAGCTCAGCATGAAATTCCTTCGCCTTCAGTCAAGGACCTCTTCAACACAAGAGAGACGATCAATCAAGAAGCATGTAATTTTCAAGGGAAAATCAAATTGAAGGTTGGTCGAATCCTTAACCATTATTGTTATTTCCCCTATTTCGAATCACCGTTGCCAGCGTTGCATGGTTGAGATGTTGCAGTAGAAACGATATTCTTTCCCATGATGAGAAAACACGACTTTCCGACCAACACTATTTGTGTGCCGTCTTCCCATCTGCCATATCGTATCGCCTCAGAAGAACCCATTTTTCGAAATCAAGGGTTAAGGGCGCCCTCACCGGAGGTCTCTCCTAAAGTCGCTTCAACGCCCTCTCCAGAATCCGCTTCAACGCTCTCACCAGATGCCACTTCAACGCTCTCTCCCGAAGCCGCTTCAACGCCTCAGCAAGCCAAACAGACTAACTGCATCATGTCTACCACATCGCCGACAAAATAAGAATCGGTGTTTCTAGATTTCCAATTTCCTATGGAAGGGGTGCATGAGCTTCCAAAAGTCTGGATACAATACAAATCTATCAAACACGACTCAGATCAATAAGTGACGAATCCAAAAGATTGCCGCCTTCATCAATTCGTCAACCACCTTACCAGCAAATATAATGGAAGTACATCTTTCAGGAGAAAATATGCTCAGGATAATTACACCTGGGGACTGCCAGCACATGATGCCTTCACGTCCCTCAACCATGTTATTTCTGATATCAGCATCATCACTGTCAAAGCTTTACGAGCCGCAGGAATTTCTCAACATGAAGACGTACACGGCATCAAAGACTCCAAAAGTACGCCGCAGAGATATTTTCACATGTCCGACCACGCCATCGGATCTGAAGTGTAACCGGGGACTGCTCATCACATCCCATTCCATACAACAATCCAAGATTGAGAAAATGGTTCAAAGGATGTTGTTTGGAACAAA
Organism: Papaver armeniacum; assembly: GCA_023531295.1. NCBI lineage: Eukaryota > Viridiplantae > Streptophyta > Magnoliopsida > Ranunculales > Papaveraceae > Papaver > Papaver armeniacum. The sequence continues at coordinate 648,169 of JAJJWW010003242.1, forward strand.
GTCCTTGAAGACTTGATAGCGGCGCGTCGACAACGAAACGCCTCTCAGCTCGTCTACTTCACTTAACGATTCTGGAAGATTGTGCCCATACAAGCATCCCCAGCATATCATCATCGTAATTAGAAAGAGCAAGATGACCAAAAGAAATCATCAAGCAGCCAGTACATGCTTCTTAGGGCAGGCGTCCTTCATACACTGAAGTGCAGCCTACTTCAATGACAAAACAACCTCTTAATCACCATCTCATTGTGCCTAGATCCCGGAAAGAAGTTTCGCCATCTGTAATTTTCATATTTTGGAAAATCCCTTAACGGAATCAGGAAGGAGCGAGCTAGTGCACGTGGTACTCCCAGATTGCAACTACTTCTTCAGACATGTCCAATCACGTCACACGCGCTATTAATTGGAGATAGAGCCTCCACACCTAACAAATGCAGATCTTGGATCTCCTGTTCACGGAAGCACAACACACGTGATATAACAAATGGAAGTTACAGGTTCGTGGCCGAATCCTCAATTTTCATCATTGCATCCCCTGCTTTAAGCTGTTGTTATTAGGGTTACATATAACAAGTATCATCGTGGAAGCGGTATCCGGTCACATGAAAGGAAAATACATCACCACTTATGTGTGTTGCCTTCACATCGCTCACATCACCTAGATAGAATAAGGTGATTCTATTGTAACCCTACCGGAGAGTGCTACATCTAGAGTTTAAAGATACCACAATCTTTCCAAGAATTTGGATTTCTCAGTCCGGATATTTCATTCATTCACCCAATTGGAAACATAAAATTGTCAAGAACAAAGGATTATTATTCGATGAAGCCCTGGCTCCAACCGCGTAAATAGAAACCCCTGAATATCAAAATCATCTACACGTTACGAAAAGATGCTTATCTACGAAAGGGAATAACAAAGTGGGAAATCTAGTTATCAACATCAATGCGCGGGTTAATGGCGCCCTCAATGGAGTTCTCTTTAGAAGCCGCTTCAACATTCTCTCCAGAAGCCGCTTCAACGTTCTCTCCAGAAGCAGAAGCCCCTTCAACGTTCAACGTTCTCTCCAGAAGAAGAAGGAACTTCAACGTTCTCTCCAGAAACCGCTTCAACGTTCTCTCCAGAAGCAGAAGCCGCTTGAACGTCCTCTCCAAAAGCCACATCAACATCTTTTTTAGAGGCCGCTCCTATGCACTCTTCGGAAGCTGCTCCGACATCCTTTTCAGAAATTTCTCCAACAGCCTTTTGAGGATGCTCCGGTTCGTCCACACCAGAGTTGAGAATTATGACACCATTATGGATAGGCAAGTTAACAATATCCAAGAAAAGAAGGACTCTCTACCTGTCGTGTATAAAGTCCTCAGAGGCAATATATCAACCGATTAGATGCTTATCTACCTGGAGACAATTGACGTATGCTAGGAGGATGATCATTGCGTGCTTTGATACTTTGTTAAACGCGTCTTGCTCAAAGACCGAGCCGGCCTCTATCCTGGTAACATCTATCTACCTTGCCTCATAAGTTTTATCTTTACTTGTCACCATCTAGTGCATACCCCGAAACAATGTCATTGTTACGTACTAAGCAGGGGACTTAATGTTGATGGTGGTTTTTAGTTCAGGGCCAAAGTTGTAAAACCCTATATTTAATGCGCCATTATTCTGCAAAGAAGATTGAGCCATTTAAAAGTGATGAGTGCCCAAGCCTCTTTACTTACATATGTATTGACCAATTCAATATATTTGGATATGTAAAATTCACTCAGAATGGTGCATATAGCAATGATCCCAAATATTCTATAAATTTTATTCTCCACTAGCATTATTCACCAATGCATGACCTGCCTAGTATTTTCCTATGCTATGTTCCCAGCCGAACTCTCAATATTGGCATGCCATGACGGTTAATATTCACTCGCAGCGGAGTAGCATGAATCTCCCGAAGTGTCAGTATTGAGACTTGCATGAAAACACTCACGTAGGCTACACCATTCTCTGACAAAGAGATCAGCGTGTTTACACACTTTTTAATAAAAAATTAGCGCGATCGAACGCGTTTAAATTCCTTAAGGAAAATCTAGACTGTCCGTATCAGTCTTAAAAAACGATCACGGCCACACGATTTGGCCACGCGATTCAATAAGCCTAGCCTACTCCTAGCGGAGCTAGGAGATCATCATGACGACCATCGACGAGCCCACTAACATCCAAGCCGGTCGGAATCCATTTAGTTCAACCGCAACACCCTCAAATATTAGCCGAACATGGGTGATCGCACTGTTGAAAAATGAGCTTAAACGAGCTAAGACCGGCAAAACCGGTCTCAAATTCATCACATCCGCCCAACTTAGCTAGCCTAGTTGGACGGTTTAGATCTTCCTTCGAACGATCAAAGAAGTGCTGATGTATTCACCGCCGACCCAAATTCATCCCTAGTTGATCGACCTGCCCATGGCAAGCCAAGAGCACGTCAAACCGATTGCTCAAAGAAGGGTGAACGCGTTGTTGTTACATTAGCTCAAGCGTGCTAAGACCGATTATAACGGTCTCAAAACTACCGCAACCGTCCAACTTAGCCAGCCAAATTGGACGGCTTAGATCGTGTTTTGGACGATCAAAAAGGCGCCAGTGTGTTCACCAGCAACTCACCTTCATCCTTAGCCGGTCGAACCTCACACGGCAATCCATAGGTGCATCGAAACGATTGCCCAAAGTAGGGTGATCACGCGTGTTTTAAAAAAAACAACTAAATTGAATAAATGCCGTTATGCAACTGCCGCAAATCAATCGCGCTCTTCCATCTTCGCCAGCTTAGTCGAACGACTTAGATCGGATTCTAGGTGACGATGTGATCACCGGACACCCCTCTTCCGTGAGGAGCGATCGGCCAAGCTGCGACTTGCTCATGTGGCTTCTTAACGATCACCCAAAAAAGTTGGTCGCGCTGTTTGCATTATCCAACGACAGCCATCAACTGCCGCAAATCATCTCAGCCACTCAACTCGGCTAGCCAATTTAATCGGTCTAGATCTTACCTGGGCTGACTGATAGGGTGTTAGAATGGCTACCAGCCTCCACTCTCTCATAGGGACCGACCGGCCAATCCTTGGGATGTGCGCATAGCTCCTACCAACTCCCTGAAAATGGTCGGTCGCGCTCTTTTTAAGACGTTCAACTCGCGACTAATTTGGACGAACTCTAAAACAACGATGTTTCCTGCACATCGAATATTTTTCAGCAGTTTGTTTAAAAGCGATGTTTCGTCTGCATCAATCATAAACGATGTTTTAAAAATATTTGACCTAAAAGCACTATGTGCTGCTTTTAGCGACGAGTCTCATGACTTGACCTATTTACTCGAGACATCAAACACGTCACAAACTCGGGGATTCTCACTAGGGTATTGGTCTGGCGGTTTACAGCGTGCGGCGTGCAACACGCCTATTACGAGAAAGTGTCAGAAAAAGGCCGACGGTTAACAGCAATAAGAGAGTAGTGGGTGAAAGGGTGATCGGTCTTCCCTCATAATGGAAACGTGATGATCACCACCTTTCGCACAACCCCACTTCTCCACTACTTAACTGCCTCCACTTCCTACGAGATCATGGTGCGTTCAATGACTTGTATAAATAGGTTTTCAACCTATTTCAACAACAGAACACAAGTGTTATCAACACAAGTATCCAGAAACCATATTCTGATACAAGTCATAAAATAGCCACACCTTCATAAATTAACATTCTGATATCAAACACCTTCTTCGCTTCCCTCCCTAAGATCAACCCTTCTCCTTTACTTTGTGACCGAATTGAATCTGGAACGACCATTTCTTGGTTTAGGCCAGAGTCTTACAGATTGATCTCTCTAATCTAAAAGTACTCCCGTGCAGTGCATTTGTTTAGGGTTTGAATTCGTTTCTCATCAACACACCCAAATTTACCAAAAATAGCAGAATCAGTTTTTACCCCAAAACAGTTGTGTAATAATACTATGACATTATATAACAATAATTGAGAACATCTGTTTTCTTGTTGTTATGGCTATGGATCTTCAACAACTATGATGCTGAGTTGAACACGTTCATAATCACTGAAGTACTTGGAGTGACTAATAATTCAAGGAATGTTGAAGAACCAAGGAAATCCAGCATGTTGGATGAGAAGCTACAAATTTTATTTATTTTGTAATCCATATGTATTGATAGTTTTGTCACTAAAATTGACAAAGGGGAAGATTGTTAGAGTACTGCTCGGTCGAACTCGCAAGCGTTGCTATCTCATGCTTGTTTGTCAAGTTTAGGTGATCAAAACTATAAATCTTGATTTCTAGTCTACTTATAGCTATGTCTCGTATTAGGATAGAATGTGTAGTTGAGCTTTAGACTTCACGGCGTTCATCGATTGAAGACGGAGATCTACTGAGGAGAGCTTGGAGGAACTTCATCAACAAAAGGTATGTGGAGACTAAAACTTATCTATCACTCAGAAGTCAATTTTATTCTATTTCATAATGAGACTAAGTTGTATAGCTATATAGGGTTTTATATTATACACATTTGATATTTCGAGCCGAGTTTATCTCGCTTATCTATTTCTCGAAATATGTATTTGAATATTTTTGCTTTAGCTACGTTCATCATTATTCTTGACGAGTTTAGTTGGAAACAATTTATTTGTTGGAAACTAAATAATAAGTCAAAAGATGATCATGTGAAAATTGCCTTGAAACATCTTACATGATTTGTGTGAGAGAATCATTTGATGTCGACTCGGAATATTTTGTATTGATCATTCGATTACTTGAGAATTTCTTATAATCTAATGGTATGTGTGAGACAGCCATTGTCGTCTTCTAAGGATGTTTCAATGATTTAAATGGGAGTTTAGAACAATTAAGCATTGTCTGGATATAACACAATATGCATACCAGTATGCAAACTGTTGTGGTATGATTCAGGTCCGGAAACCTTGTTTGCATACCAGTATGCGAACGGTTTTAACTGTTAAAGTCCGGGAACCAAGTTTGCATACCAGTATGCGAACGGTTCTACCTGAGTTAGGTCCGGAACGGTAGTATGCATACCGGTTTGCAAACTGCTGGATAAGACCAAAGTCCGGAACTATAGTTTGCGTACCCGTTTGCAAACTTAGTTGGTTAAGTTCTAAAATCGGTTAAGTATGTTTTCATACTCATGAACAAATACATTAATAGATTAAGCAATGCAATCTTTGCAAATCGTGGCTTAATGTTCATGAATTGATTCTTAAGAATCAATCCGGTTTCGCTTCAATTGTTTCTTATATACTTCTATGAGATATATACAATTGAAAAACTATATGAGTAACACAATTATATTCATTTGATTATATTTCATGTTTGATTGATCATCATATTTGATCTAGAATTGTTAGATGAATGTGGTTAATACAAAAGTGTTCATATGGCTAACTTCGGTTAACTATTGTTGAGCCAACTCTATATACACGTTTAGGTACGGTTACTCATATCTAAATGAAGGTATATTTCATTTGTGTGTAACAAGCTAAGACCATATAACGGTGGAGAGATATTGCTTTGGTTTTAAGCAAACTTAGCTTGAATCTTAAATCAGGTTATTATCTAATGGTGAATATTGAATGCTTTGTTTGTAAGCTAACCTAATTTTGATTGTTAGCAACCTTGATTTGAAAGACTATATAAGGGAGAACTCTAGCAACTGGAAAACCCAATCCCGACACTTTCTTGTGTCCTAGTTGCGACTATAGTTGATTCTCCTTTAACCTAGGTTTTTCCAAAACCATTATAGGTTAACGACTTAAAGAATTCATTTTGGATTCGTGAAGCCAGACCCAACTATTTTCTCTGTAGTTGCGTGTTCTGATCTTACTTGTTCTATCGTATTGAGTACTATCTTCTCTAAGATTTGCTCGAGATTTATCTTCGATAGGTAAGATATAAAAAGTAATCACAAAGCTCTTCGTCTCATTCTTTGTGACTCCACAATAAATTCTTCTACTACCATATATTTAAGTTACTGTGAGGTGATTGATATTTCTAGGCCGTTCTTTGGGAATATAAGACCGGATTATCAATTGGTTCATGTTCACATTGATTTATCAAAAGGCGGAACAAAAACCTCATAGGTACTTCTGTGCGAGACATATTTATCTATCAGAATATACTTTTTTGTGGGAGACAAATTTGTTTATAAGTCTTCGACTTTGGGTCTTAGCAACGATCTTAGTTGTGGGTGAGATCATCTAAGGGAATCAAGTGCGTAGAGTCCTGTTGGGATTCAGAGGAGAAAGGAACGTGACTGTACCTTAATCGGTGTGAGACTTGGTTAGGGCTCAACTACATTCCAGTCTGAAGCTAACTTGTAGTAGGCTAGTGTCTGTAGCGGCGTAATACAGTGTTGTAGGATCAGAATATCGCGACATCAATACTTCGCGAGATCAATAAACGACAGCATTGCGAAAGTGTCGCAAACGAATAGTATGAATGACGCAATGAATGACGACAGCTAAAACACGAGAAAGATGTGAAGACTCAGCGAGATTTAGAAGAGTTGCGAGATTATATATTTGTATACTTGCGATATTTCGCAAGTCATTCCCGAAAATAAAGGACAGCTTAGCTGTCATCCATTGTGTACTACCCTATATAAAGAGTCGAGCAAGTCTGTTGTGGGGGATCTTTTTTCGAGTGTTAGGCAAGTCATTAGGAGAGAGAAAGTTTGTGGTGATTGTAATTTCTTTAGCTCTTTTTCATTATATCTTGTAAACATTCAAAGAATTAATCAATAAAAATCATAATTGTTCATCTTCAAATGTCTTAGTTGTGTGAATTCTAGTGAGGGGTGTAGTGTAGGATTTCCTGCAACTACATATTGGCGCTAGAAACAGGGAGAGAGTAAGGACTGACATCGTGATTCGAAAGAATTTGGAGTAGCAGGGAAGTAATTTCATATAATTTTTAACAGTTTACCAAAATTAAGAAATGGCTAGAAGGAGAAATGCATCCGAGCAACCAACAACTGTTAGAAGGAGTAGGAGACTTGCCGGAGAAGAGAGAAATGAAATGGGAGAAACCTCAAGAAGGAACATAAGGAATAATGAAGAAAATCAAATTCAATCACCAATTCAACCAGAAGCGGATAGAACTGTGGATTATGATAGAGTAAGTGTGCATACTTGGAGATCAGACTCTGTGGACGAAAGGGGAGAAGAACAACAATTGGAAAACAATGGACAAGAGGAGAGAGACCGAGAAGGGATTGGAGAAATATTTCATGGAAATGAAGAGATCGCAGCATTAAAAGCATTGAGACAAACAATACATGAAGAGAGACGATTAGAGGCAGAGGAACGTGCAAATTTGACAAGACAGAATCATGAGCTGAGGATGGAAAACATCATATTACAAAACAGAAGGTCGAGAAGCACTACAAGGTCAAGTTCAAGATCAGTTAGAGAGGAAAGAAGGAGAATTTTACCTACAGAAAATGCTGATGAAGAAAACCAAGAAGAAACACAAAATCCAGGCACAGAACATTGCGAGAGAAGAGAAATGATGGAAGATCGTTATGTTTCACGTCCCGAGACTTTTCAAAATGGGCAGAATGATGGAAATCGAGGAAATAGGCAGCGTCAGAGGCAGAATAATCCAATTGATGAAGAAAATCAAGAAGAAGGAAGAAGAATATTGCATGGGAGAGAAGCACAGAGGAAGCAAAAAGAGATTGAGGATGAAATTGAAAGATATTATGTTGAACAAGCACGTCTAGCTCGCGAGAGAGAAAGATTGAGAACAGAAATGGAAGAACGGGGAGTTAGAAGAGGCAATTCGCCAGAATAATCATGATAATCGAGAAAGAAGGCGAGAACAAAATCTCAACAATGATAATATTAATGAAGAATATGAAAGAGCACAAAGGAGAGCTGATAGGCAACAAAGAAGAGAAATTGATAGATATAACGGTGTGCGAATTCGTGAAAGAAGTGAAGGAGAAGATCGCGAGATAAAGACAAGAAGAGAATGATGAAAGTCAAAGCGAGACATGAACGCAGGAGAAGAGAAGCGGAACTAAAAAGACCAATAGATTCAAATTCGATGTAAATGAACAAATTTTAAGAGAATTGGCAGCGATGAGAGGAATGATGAACAGTAAAAAGGGAGGAGGAAAGAGACAGTTGGATGAAGCCATAGAAGAAGCTGCGAAAACTCCGTTCACACAAGAGATACAATTAGGAGGAATACCACCGAAGTGCAACTTACCAACATTAACCAGCATTTTCGATGGAACAACTTGCGCGATACAGCATATCAAAGCTTATATGAGATGTATGCTACAATGGGAGAATCATGATGTTATATTTTGCAAATATTTTGCATCAAGTCTGACAGGAGAAGCTTTGAAATGGTTTGAAGGGCTACCGAATAATACAATAACATCTTTCAATCACTTGCAGGCTATATTTTTAGGGGCATATATAAGTAATAATTCCTCGTGACCAGTGTATTGAAGATGTATTTGGGTTAAAACAAAGGGTTGGTGAAAGTTTGAAGCATCTAACTGTGAGATGGAAGACAATGTGTAGTGAAATGGTGGCCGTGTGGAGGAGAGATATCTCATCTTATCATTCATTAATGCTATGTTCGCGACAAATCTGTTATATATTCAAATTTTTAGAGTCAAGAATACAATCACAATGACTGAGTTGCGAGAGCTTCAGGAGGAGTATATTGCTCTAGAGGAAAAGCAAAATGAGATGGAATCATACCCTGTCGCGAATACATGTTCAGGAGCTGCGAATGCAAGTTTGTTACCCAAATTGATAAACACTGTGGCGAGTACCTCGCAAGGTCAACAAGGAATGAGGATACCAGTTGATGGTCAGCTAAAGTTGGTAGCCATGGGAAGTCGCGATCAGGAAGAATTTGAAAGAGAAAGAAATTTCTACAACCGTGGCGGAAATAATAAAATTCAAAGGCTTGATCAGCCACAAGAAAGCTATGGAGGTCAGAGGCATAACTATCATAGAGGGCAGCGAGGTCATAGGGTAGTTTGGGAAGAAATCAAGATGCCTCCATTAAACGCTAGCGTGGAGAAAATATGGGAAGCTATAATCTTGATGGAAAACATACCTGCACCATGGAACATGGGGAATGAACCGCCTCCAGGTGTGAAGTCATGAATTTTGTTCCTATCACCATTTTCATGGACACCTAACAAATGATTGTAGGAATATAAAAAGAATCATCCTCAGAATGATAGACCAAGGGAAGCTAAACCAATTCTTAAAATGTGAAGAGAAGACTCAACCATTACCAACACCTCCAGAAATTCAAAGAGTAAATACAACAAAAGGGAAAGAAATATTTGTAGTAGAAGTTGGAGCGAAGGCCAAAAACTTGTTCTGCAATTGTATCGTACATTCGTACAGGACAATCGAAGATTTTCATGATAGTGTTCTCAGTAGGGTTTTCGCAAGAGATGCTGACAATAGAGAAGTAATGAACATCGCGAAGACATCACCACTAAAAGATTTGCAAACGCAGATTATTTCTTTTACCGCAGAAGAGGTACCTGAGGGTGGCGAGATGCATGACATTCCATTAGTGGTAAGATTGGAAATTAACCCAAAACCTGTTGATGATGAAGATGATGGGGCAGAAAATTCATGGGCTATAAATAGAATCTTAATTGATACTGGAAGCTCTGTAAACATCCTTTTTTACCACACTTACAAGACTATGGGAGGGAAAGACGAAGACTTGATACCTTCAACCTATAAGATTTATGGTTTTAATGGTACTGCAAATAAACCTAAAGGAGAAATTCGTATGCGAATACCGCTAAAAGGATTACCAACTGAAATCTTGTTCTGCATAGTCGATGTGGAATCACCCTATAATGCATTAATTGGGCGACCTTGGTTACATGAGATCTTGGGTGTAGCTTCAACTTACCACCAGTGCATCAAATTTCCTCATCCCAGTGGTGTTGGAGTTATAAAAGGAGATTGGGATGAGGGACAAAAGTGCTATGAAGTTGATGTGGAGTCTTGCGAGGAAAGGGCTGCTCAAAAGAAGAATTGGAAGCGGAATATCAAAGAACAACAAAGAAGAGAAAGACTGATGGTGGACACAATAAGAGATGAAGATATATTGCGAAACCAATGCTTGAAAAAAATTAGAAATTGCGACAATCTCGCAAAAGGGAAGGAAATATCAGGGAATTTGAATGAAGAAACAGAGAGCAACAGGAGTAAGAAGTGTAAAAAATAAATAATTGATTTTAGAGTTGTGTAAAAAAAAAAAAATGTGTGACAAAAACATGACAAAAGTACAAAGAATGTGATGATCGAAGAGGGAGTACGCGAAAGTCTCGCGATTCATGAATATAACGAAAGTTTAGTTAAATAATTACAGCGAGATCACAACAAATGAAGCAAGATTATGTGATAATTTCACAAAGAAGATGAGAAGAAATAATCAAAAATCAATGAATGATTGCAAGAATTGACAGAAATGAAAGAATGAGTGAATGGGACGAACCTTTATGGCGTACACCCTAGTTCGCGAATGATATTTCGCAAGAGGCAAATGTAAGACCTAAAGTGCGTCATATAAGGGGGTATCTCTTGACATGGCTCAGGGAAAAGGTTACACTGCCCCTGGAACCTGAGTCATGAAAATTTGGGGTCAATAAAACCCATCTAGGGGAGATACCTTGGATTTCCAACTATATATATAAGGTTATACCATGGTTGGACGACCGACGGTCTCTTCCAAGGAGTCAGTGTATGACCAAGGCGCCGAGGTACACGGTTGAGCCAAGAGTGCCTGGGGCATTTGAAGTGTCTCGGTCATTCTTGGCAAGTCTTGGCACATGCTGCACTCGGCCCAAGAAAACTCCACTTAGGGTGCAGTCTCGTAACCATAAGCCCTATAGGTATAAGGGATAAGAGGTCTGCGAAAACAAGCGGTTGTTGTTAAGACCGGATGGGAGGATCTAGTCTTGTATGGCCGATGTACGCCTCCTTGAAGGGGCAACCAGGGAGATGATAAGGGCGGCACCCTCCATTAGGGAGCTGATAAGTGTCTTAAGACGCAAATGTCATGAGGCTCTATTTTCGCAAGAAAATTTAGGCTTGTCATATTTGTGCGATGATCCTGAAGAGGCAATAATACTAACGCGAGGGTAAGACGAGATCAATGGGTATTTACATGAAAATGTAAAGACGTCCTGCGATTTCGTCGCAAAGACGGCAATGTCATGGGGCTTTACGTTCGCAAGAACATTTAGGCATGTCATATTGTCACAAGAAAAATATCCTGCAGGGGCAAAAATACTAAAGAAATGATAAGACAAGATCAATGGGTCGTTACATGAAAGTGTAAAGACGTCCTGCGATTTTGTCGCAAGACGGCAATGTCATGGGACTTTATGTTCGTAAGAATGTTTAGGCCTGTCATATTGAAGCAAAAATGAGGGGTGGCAAAATAAGACCTTTAACTAGGAAGGCAAAATAAGACCACACAAGAGCAATGATAAGGCAAGATCAATGGATCATTACATGAAAATGTAAAGACGTCCTGCGATCTTGTCGCAATAATGAATTTCAACATAAATGAAGATAAGACAACACAAGAAATTGAGTAAGCAAATAAGCTTGCGAAAACGGCTATATTTCTTCATTTATTTGTGAAATTCATTATTGCGACAATTATACGTATTATTACTTAAAGATTATCGATATAATCTCTCATGTGAAAATAAATAACAGAGGCAAGTATGGGAATCATTAGAGTAAAAACTTGTTATTTATTTTCATATGAGAGATTTCTGATAAGTGATTACAAAAATGGAAGGCTAGAAGGATAAATGTACAAATATCACAAGAAGAGAAAAAGGAAAATGGAGCTATCTCTCAGTTCATTCTTCTTTTTCATCAGACTCTTTGTCAGACTCCTCTTCTTCGCATGCATCACTATCAGAGACGTCTAAGGAAGGCATATTTTCAGGAACTTCATCAAGAAGACAAGGATATGAAGAAAGAGGAATACTATGGTCATCGCAAACTGTTGTAATAATTTGATTGCGAAAACGGACAACATCATTATTGAAATAAGCTACAGTAGTTTGTAGTTGCTTCTTCAGCTTAGAATATTTGTCATTGCGAAGAGAGAAGTCTTTTGCAAGTTGTGCCTTCTCAGATTCAAGTTGCTTGATTCTAGTTTGAAACCTCTTCTCAGATTCTGTGAACAAATGACAATGAGTCAGCAATTTAATAACAGTTTCACAAAAAAGAGGTGGTAAAGTAATGAAGAACAGTAAACAACCTTCTCTGTCAGAAATCATATCTTTAACCAAGGCAGTATGCTCAGCATGAAGGCTGACGTTAACACCTAAGTTATTTCTAGCATTATCTAGAAGTTTCGCGGCCCAAGCGAATTCATCATCACTATTTATGACAAGAAGTGAACGAATTTGATTTTCTCGCTCATTAAGTACGGCATTTTGGCGAAGAGATTCATCTCATTCAATTTGGACTTCAAGAAGAGTTTTTTGGAATTTCGCTAATGCATGTGCACCTTGATTAGCAATGCGATCCTTGTCATCTATAAGGCTACTAATTTTCTTCCTTAGAATATTATTTTTCTCATGGGAACTAAGATATAGACGCTTAAATCGGTTGGCTAAACCTAAAATAGATCTATGCTCAATTTCTAAGAGATGAAATTTGGTTCGAAGTTCATTTAATGAGAGAGAGTTAATTTTGTTTGACGAACTACTTAAAGATTCGTTGAGATGAGCGAGAAGGGCATCATCATCCATAGGCTCAGGAAATGAATGGAGAAGGATGGCTTCGTCAGAAAGATTATAAATGTCTGCGAAAATGATAAGTCAGGCAAAGAAAAATAAATGACAAAGTAGAAACGAAGAAAAGAAAAGAGTTTTATACCATAAAGTTGTTGATTAGCACTTTGAAGGGTAGATATTTTATTCTTCTGGGTAGAAGACTCAGCTTCCAACTGTTGAATTCTATCGCGAAGAGCGGCAGTATCATTTTCATTCTTCTTGCGAGATGTCGCAACTTCAACCTCTAATTCTTTGTTCTTCTCTTTAAGTTGAAGGTTTTTCTTTTCAAGATTGTTGCGCCTTTTCTCGAGATCTGAGGCAACAACAAAGGAAGCTCTCCCAGACTATAAAGGAAAGGCAAGATAAGGTTTATAATCGAAATCACAAAGAAATAAATAAATATGAACATCCCAAGGCACTAAGTGCATTTAAGAAACTGGGAGTCATTGTCCTAGAAACTCCACGAAAAGAATCATTATCCGTTAGCAAGGGGGCATCGCAGATATTTGCGAGAGCTTCGCAAGTAGCAGAAAACCGATCATCTCCCATTCCTTGCATAGAATCAGAGAAAACACTAGACAGTTGCGACATCAATACTTCGTGAGATCAATAAACGACAACATTGCGAAAGTGTCGCAAACGAATAATATGAATGACGCAATGAATGACGACAACTAAAACACGAGAAAGATGTGAAGACTCAGTGAGATTTAGAAGAGTTGCGAGATTATATATTTGTATACTTGCGATATTTCGCAAGTCATTCCCGAAAATAAAGGACAGCTTAGCTGTCATCCATTGTGTACTACCCTATATAAAGAGTCGAGCAAGTCTGTTGTGGGGGATCTTTTTTCGAGTGTTAGGCAAGTCATTAGGAGAGAGAAAGTTTGTGGTGATTGTAATTTCTTTAGCTCTTTTTCATTATATCTTGTAAACATTCAAAGAATTAATCAATAAAAATCATAATTGTTCATCTTCAAATGTCTTAGTTGTGTGAATTCTAGTGAGGGGTGTAGTGTAGGATTTCCTGCAACTACAAGTGTGGTGTTCAAATCTGGACTAGGTCCTGGGGTTTTTCTGCATTTGCGGTTTCCTCGTTAACAAAACTTCCGGTGTCTGTGTTATTTCTTTTCCGCATTATATTTGTTTATATAATTGAAATATCACAGGTTGTGCGTAGTTCAATCAATTGGTAAATCCAACTTTTGGTTGTTGATATAAATTGATTGACCCTTGAACATTGGTCTTTGGTACCATTCAAGTTATTCTCATACCAATCAGTCCACAGATTTCATTCTGTTGATTTGCTGATTGATTTGTGAAAAAGATATAACTCTTGGATATCTTTCCTTGATTGAATCTGACTGTCTAGTTGATCCTCTTGGAATTATATTGGAGTTAGTCCATACAGATTGCCAAACAAAATATTGGGTGTGGTTGTTAGACCCCCGCTTTTCAAGGTTTACAAAAAGGCAAGAACAAGGAGATTCTTATGATCCAATATGTTTGTTTGACATGGAGTCCGATGATGAATGGATCACCGAGAAAGAGGATTCTACTTTAGAAAGAGATCCATCATGGATGGATGTGCATGAATATTATCAAATTACGAAAGTCGAAGCAAATAAAAAGAAAAGGGAAAGAGGTATGAAAATGCATAGTAATATATATCATTTGGTTTTGGTTTTATACATTAGAATAAAGTTTCTGCGATACATCTTTGTTACTTTACTAGACAGTATCAACTTAAGTTTGTCTTGGTAACTATTTTACAAAGCTGGACAGTTTCCAATTTTTTTTGCCATTAAATACTTGTATTTTAATTGCTATACATCTTTGTTGTAACTTGTAGGACCGGGAAACTTAAGTACAATGAAACTTGCACAAGGTAAAGGGAATACCAAAGAGAAGAAAATAAGACTTGTGGATGTCGATGAGATAGAAGAAGTTGAAGAGGATGATATAGAAGGAGAGAACCATATGGAAGAAATAAAAGTTTATGAGAGAAGTGAAACTCAAGTACAAGCAAAAAGTGACAACGAATGGATTTCTGATGATGGTTACGACTGGGGAGATTGGTGACCGATTATATGAACATATTTTGTTGGGTAGTAGTAGTCGGCATATAAGTAGTTATCTGATCGCCTTATTGGCATATATATTTTGCGTATGTTCCTGTTCTAACTTCATATTCTGGACATTTTAACGTGAAAGCATGAAGCATACTTTTAGGGATAATTAACCTGGCATTTTTAGGGGCGACCCCAAAAGAATTAGGGGCGACTTTTTTTAATCCCAACTCATAGACAAGGTTATGGGATGTCCAAATTTGCGGAGATTACCATAGTATCCTTATACAATCGGTAGCTAAGGTAGTGGTATTATATACCGATTATGAGTATTCTCAATGTTATGGTCGTTAGCAATCGGTAGATAGGTGAAGTTCATAAATAACTTCTTAACCTACCGATTATTCTAATTCCCAAATTCGAAAAAATTGAAATTTCGACAAAAACTCATTTTGGGGCAACCTATAATCAGAAGGTTATAAGTAATCAGTCCTACCGATTATGGTAGATTTGAAAATTCATTACATGAAGGATTTTAGAAAAAACTCATTTTGGGGCAACCTATAATCGAAAGGTTGTGTAATCTATTTATCTTCCGATTATGGCTACATCCAAAACACGAACCAGATGGTTATGGCTACAATCGGGAGTGTGTTATCTCACAATAATACACAAACATAATCGGATAATACTTCCGATTATGGTTTTGGCTACCGATTAGCCGAAATATCCACACATTAATCGGTAACTACTGAGTCTATAGTTGCTACCGATTATTTTTTAACTACCGATTGGGGAGTTGGTTACCGATTATAATAGGGCATATTAGCCGAAATATGTACACATTAATCGATAACCAACAAGGTATATATATACTACCGATTATTGATTAACTACCGATTATTATGTTTGCTACCGATTATAAAAGGGCATATTAGCCATTTCGAAAAATCGGGGATAAGGGGTAGCTTAGATTTACGCTTGGGTGACCTTTTTTGTCCTTTTGTGTTGCCCCTAATTCTGTTGGGGTCGCCCCTAAAAATGCCAGGATATTTAAACGTCAGAAACCATATTTTGTAAAGTGAAAATTGACTGCTACATCATGTATAGCGAGTCCGTGAGAGTGACACCTGATTATCAATTAATGAAGTTTATATTTTGGGTATTGTATTATATGTTCTCTTTTTTTACATACATGCACATATATGTGAAAATTATTCTTTATACGTATAAAAAAAGATAATTGTGAATCACCGCTCCACAATTCAACATACGATTCTCTTCTTAAAAACAAAATGTGAGTCACGCTTCGCTTCACGCTTTAAAAACCTTGTCAACAGGACACTGATTTTTAAAAGAAAACTCTAGAACTCGGACAATTAACATGGACCAGATATAGGACAATCAATCCAGACCTTTGATCATTCCCATCTTCACCCCACTACCAATCCCAATGCTAAAGTCATTCCCCTCTTCACCTTTAAAATTGTGACACGTCATGTCCCAAAGCTGAACAAGCCCTGTTGTCCCGGCTGTAGCAAGGTCCATTTCTAAAGGATCACATAAGAAGCTAATGCCTAAGGCCTATTCCTATGCACATGCCAAAAAAATGGTGTTTGGCATGCCAGGTGGCATGGCAAACCATTTGCTCCACTATGGGAAAACCAATAAGCGACGGACTTTCTAATGAGCGATATTCACAATATCGCTGGCGATAATGACTTTATCGCTACCGATATTGTTAAAATCACTCGCGTTAAATAATAACGCTGGAGATACAATGGTTATCGCCCAGTAGTTATTCTGCAACGGCTATTTCCCCTTATGGTTCCTATATATACGCCCTTTTACCACTCTAGATAACTCACAGCTGCTTCTACATATATTTCACCTATATTCTCAATTTAAGTTTCATTAATCATCTCAATGTCGAGATCCAATGAAGCAAGGGATATTATTATGAATCGGTTCAGGTTACATCAAGAAAGGTATCATATGAGGCTGCAACAAATTGATGAAGAGGAAGCTGAGGATAATAAACTAATCGAAGTTTTGATGCTTGTACATACGGGTCAAATACCAAGAGTTCCAGAGCCCAAAGAAGTATTATCAAGAAGATATACGTATCGAGGGAGGGAATTTTACCATCAGAAGCTCATGCATGATTATTTTCTTCCCAATTGCGTGTACTCTGATCGAGATTTCCAAGGTCGCTTCCGCATGCCTCGTCATCTGGTGAAAAAATTATTGAAGAGCTTTGTCGAGTGGAACCTCAATTCAATTATCAGTTTGATGCACTGAATATTAGAGGTCATAGTCCTGAACAAAAAGTTACTTCGGCTTTAAGGATTCTAGGTTATGGCACTCCAGCGGATGCGAATGATGAGTACCTTCGTATGGGTAAAACAACTTCTTACACTTACCTTTCATTGTTCTGTGAAGTAATGATTAATCATTTTGGTCCAACATATTTACGAAAACCAACCGACGAAGATGTTAGACAAATATTAAGGGAGAATGAGGAAAAGGGATTCCCAGGAATGCTAGGTAGTCTCGATTTTATGCATTGGGTATGGCATGGATGCCTATATCGCTCGCTGGAAACTCTGTCGTGTATGCCTATATGCCAGGAAAAACATATTGACATATGAGTTTGGCAGTTTGGCATACCTATAGTGGGTGCATATATGCCAAATATCAATGTTTTGAAGGTTAAACTCGGTTCCCAATTCAACTCAACTGGGTCTTTCTTTGGTCGGCTTTCAGATAGAGATAGACTTCTCCAAAACCAATCAAGTACAGCTACGTGTCTCTCTCTTAATCACATAAGTAAACCCAATCACCAATCCATCCTAAAAGCACGTCGCAGCACTCCAACGACGCCACTCACATAGTTTTCAAATGTAACCTACTCAACCTTTCTTCTGTCTGCGGACACCTGTGCTGACATTTGATGTCGTGATCACAGCATCTTAAAAATATCTTTGCTTATTAAGACTGCACTTTTAAATCCACGTGTACAAATCAACCACTTTTTCTACTTAAAACAAAAATATCTTCTATCATGCATCAACCAATATCAGCCCTAGGATATTCATGAAAAACCACTTTCTCACCCGATCTCAATTTATCGGGTACCAAAAAAAAACGTAACAACGAAATATCAGGTTTAAATACCAGAAAGAAAATTGAAAATGGAATGACGAAGAAGAGAAGTAGAAGATAACCTAACTTTCAGATTCTCTCACTATATTTTTCCAGTGGTTCTTCACTATTCTGGATCTAGAGTATGTAAATTGAGTTAATTTTAATGAAAGATATGAAGTTTTTGTTTTGGTTGATGGATTATGATAGGATCCTTTCATAAGACTAATTATGAATTGGGATATTGATGAGAGGTTTGGATTTTGAGGTTTGATGATGGATTACAGAGATGAAACTGAAAATAATCAAGTTCTTGATCGTAGTAAAGTTAGGATTCTTTTATGTGATAACGATTCAAAGAGTTGTGATGAAGTTTTCTCACTTCTATGTAAATGTTCATACCAAGGTATTTATTTTGGTTTCTTCTTGGTGTTTGTATTTGTAATTGATTTTTTGGATGATGTTTTTAACTGGTTTTGTTTTGCAGTAACTTCAGCCAGGAGTGCTAGACAATTGATTGATGCACTGAATGCAGAAGGGCCTAATATTGACATCATACTTTCTGAAGTTGACCTTCCAATTTCCAAAGGCTTCAAAATGTTAAAGTACATTATGCGGCAGAAGGAATCGCAGCGCATTCCTGTTATCAGTAAAGCTACCTCGTTTCACAAATTTGATTTCTTGTGTTTCTATTGGTGGTGTAATTTTATTGATTGAATCTTTTGTATTTGTTTGTTGCAGTGATGTCTGTGCAAGACGAGGTTTCTGTTGTAGTTAAGTGCTTAAAGTTGGGAGCAGTTGATTATCTTGTGAAACCGTTACGCACGAATGAGCTATTGAACTTATGGACTCATGTGTGGAGAAGAAGGAAGACGGTTCGTATCTCTTCATCTGAGTGAGTTGTTCTTTTATTTCGTGTCACATAGAAATTTTGAAGATAATTGCCTCTCTAATGTTCATTTCAAATCGTACCCTGTCACACAGTTGAAGTGTTTTTAGTGATGTGTTAATATAGGGTGTCATCGCTTTCTTGCTCTAGTTTAACAGTAAATAGACTTTATACATAACTTGTCTTCAATACACAAATGGCGATCAAGTATGTGCCAGAAGTTGCTGTTGGCCGAGCAACATCGCAGCTATACTGCATCTGTATGTGTCATATCGTACATCTTGCTTTTGTCAAGAAAAATATGTATGCATTGCAGGGCTGCTGAGTGGCTTTATTCTCAAGCCGCTCGGGAAGCTTGTTTATTCAAAAATGAGCTGATCCTAGAGCTGAGTAGATAGTTTATTCCTGAGTCCTGATGGTGCATCATA
This sequence comes from Papaver armeniacum, assembly GCA_023531295.1. Classification (NCBI taxonomy): domain Eukaryota; kingdom Viridiplantae; phylum Streptophyta; class Magnoliopsida; order Ranunculales; family Papaveraceae; genus Papaver; species Papaver armeniacum. The sequence continues at coordinate 667,568 of JAJJWW010003242.1, forward strand.
GTAGTGAGAGTACCAATCATTGTAGTTTATTTCTTCTCTTTTCAAAAGGATCCCCTTAAAAGAAGAAGAATTCTATTTCCTTAGGGAGTGTCACGCCGTCTGTTACCTTTTTGGAGTTGCTGTACTGGCTTAAGTGTCTAGCATGTTATTCAATCAATTGTGGTCTTGGATTTGGTTCTGTTCCCTGCCCAACTTCAGCTTTAGCAATAGCAACACTTCTTAAAATTAGAGGGTAAATTTGGTGTGTTTATTTCATTGACAGCTTGGATTAGTAGAGAAGAACATCTTCAGTTGTGATCTGCTAGGCTCAGACCCTAGCGATGCAAATACAAACAGCACAGCAATTTTTTCAGATGACACAGATGACAAATCTTACTGGAATCCGTTGCCTGACATGAATGTGTCAACTTACCGCGATGCAAATACAAACAGCACAGCAATTTTTTCAGATGACACAGATGACAAATCTTACTGGAATCCATTGCCTGACATGAATGTGTCAACTTACCGAGAAGGAGAGGTATGGATTATCATCCAGCAGTGAATTTAAGAAATATAGAGTAGAATTCATTTAGAATTTTATATCATGGACAATGCATTTTCTTTTTCAGTCCAGTGCTGGTACCTCACTAAACGCTTCTGTTCAAAACTCCTGGGACCGTAATGTGCCAAATGCTACTGATCAGCGTGTTGGTGAGTAATCTGTGGGTTTGGACCTTTTTGCTTCTCGGTGATCCAGACTTCAATAAACAATACAAATTTTAAGTGAGAATAACTCAAGAACATTGAAGAAGTAACAGTAATTGGCAATGTTTTACAGGGACAATACTGTCGCATCCGAAAAAAAGTGAACTGAAGATTGGCGAATCTTCAGCATTCTTTACGTATGCGAAATCAAGTATTCCCATTGGTAACCTTCAAACGGTTGTCAGCATGGATGGATCTGTAACTAAATCAGAACAACCAGGCAGAGGGGATAAACTGCTTATGTATTCCAAATCAAGTTTGGTTGCTATCAATCATCAAAGTGTGGTCAATGTGGATGAAGCTATAACTCAGTCAGGAAAACGAAGCAAAGAAACTGCACTGCTTCCATCATGGGGAGAACAAGTAGGTAATCATTTGAACAGACATGTACATGGGAAAGGCTCAGAAATTTACTCGTACCAAGTTGATGTGGGAACAAGCAGTACATCCTTTGAGTGCCTGCAGCGAAGGAATTCCAAGGAGAAGGAAAAGAAGTTCTCTGCAACAGTATTGTCGCATCGAAGCAGCAGTCCGTCTGAGTTCCCACGTAGAAGCTCCCAGGAGAAGGAGGAGCAGTTCTCCACAACAGTATTGTTGCATCAAGGCAACGGTCCATCTGAGTTTCCTTGTAGAAGAAACTCTGAGGAGAAGGACGAGCAGTTCTCCACAACAGTGCTGTTGCACCAGAGCAATGGTCCATCTTTTGAGTTTCCACAAAGAAGAAGTTCCAAGGATGAGGAAGAGCAGGTTTCCGCGACAGTGTTGTCTCAGCAGAGCAACAGGTCCCAACTTGAGGTTTCAGCTGTTCCGACGTTCCCTCCTTTTCCCTATTATTTTCCAGGGATGATGAATCAAGCAATGATACCTCCTCCTTCATCCACACAACTCTATCAAGGGACATACCCGCATGATTTGGCAAGACATCCTCCATCATCCATGTTCCCTCACTACAGCCCATTATCTCAATGCCATCCTCCTTACCCTTCCATGATGTCATCATTTCTTGCATATTATCCAATTCAATTAAACATGCAGCAAGGTCAGATGCCTGCAATCCATGTTTGGCCGCCACCAATGTCAAATTCACCTTCTGCAGAAGTAAAGCAATCTCCAGTGGATAAAAGAGAAGCAGCATTAATCAAGTTTAGACAGAAGAAGAAAGACAGATGTTTTGACAAGAAGATTAGGTACGTCAATCGGAAGACACTTGCTGAAAGGCGTGCCCGTGTGCGGGGCCAGTTTGTGAGACAAGTGAATGGTGTAGATGTAAATCTTAGCAGTCAGCCCGCGACTCCTGTTGATGATTCTTATGACTACGTAGAAGATGATGAAGATGATGAGGAGTGAATATCTTGGGAAAGGTTACAGTCTTGGTCATTGAGGAAAGGTTATGCCCCAGCTTGTTCTCAATTTTTGAAACCACATCATATTTATTTATGTGGAATCTTTTAAGTTCTTAGATACATTTCGCTTGCACTTGCCTGTGGTGCGTCGCGGAAATGATCAAAGGTGGATGTTACTGTGGCTGCCCCATAAATGAGTCATATTGAAGTTGTTGAAAATCTCATCTCTGTAACGATTGACCCTCCAAAAGGAAATCATGTTGAACACTATGATTCCAATTTGGTAGGTCTTCATGGAAACCACTATCCTATTAGTACGTGGTTGTCATGTTAAAAGATGTTCTCAAGAATCTAGAGAGTTGACCATTTCTATGCTTGGTTACAATCATTTTATAACTAACTTTTCTCTGTCGTTATATCTTTCCTACCACAAAAACAAACCGTTTTATTTCTCTTTCCCGCGTTTTTTTCATCATCCCCAAACCTCACGATTTCTCTCTCTGAATCTTTGTCTCAGAGGAGGAGTTTTGACCTAATTATTAGGTAATGGTTGGAAAACAGAAAGCTTATGATGATGCATTGGGATGGATTAGGTGAAGAAGACGAATTTTTCGAATCAACTAATCGATTTTCATCTGCGGTTTCAATCAATCTAGCTCATTCCTCTGATTCCGATGAAAATTTTGATGATAGTCGAATCTCCTTTGCATCTGCAGTTTCTGGTCCTCATCATGAAGAATATCGAAGTTATGCTGCTTTGGCGTTGGCTGCGTCAACTTCCATGCCTGATGATTATGACATTTGGATGGCTGAACCAGGTTCTATTAAAGAACGGCGCAAACGACTTCTTCAAGGTATGGGTCTTGCAAGCGATAAGAATTTTCTCAGGCTTGCTAGTGCTGAACTCAAAAAAGCTGCTTCGAAACGAGTAGTTGTCATTTCAGCTCCAGAAAATTTGAAAAAGAAAGCAGGAAATGTAACTCCTGGTGTACTTGTTAGATCGAGATCAGAAGGATTAATTGAAACATCATTTGATGCTTCTATACAAAGAAAGGATTATTTTCTTGGTAATGATTTCTCACCACGTCATTTAATGCGATCATCTTCTGCTCCGTCTTCTTTATGCGATAGAAATGCACGTATTCATACTAAATCAATTAAAGGGAATCGAAGGATAGCTGGTATTGGGTCATTGAGTAGAATTGGAAATCGTTTTCTATCATTCAAGAAGAAGAAAAAAGGTGGCTCATTTTTTCTCATAAAGAATTTGGATACTGGTAAAGAATTTATTGTTAATGAGTTCGATGAAGATGGAATGTGGAATAGGCTTAGAGATGTTCAAACAGGTAAGCAACTTACAATGGAGGAATTCGAAAAGAGTGTCGGATATTCGCCTATTGTTAAGGAACTAATGCGTAGAGAAAATGTGGTTAGGATTTCTGATGTTGGTGGTCGAAGTATCATTGATAGAAAACTCAGTTTAAATGTTTCTCTTAGTAAGAGTTTCAGATTTAGCAAGAAAAGGGGAGCTGCCTTGTTGAAAAACTTAAAAGATGTTGCGCATTCATTTAACGGATTATCCCACAGATATCAAGAGACTCCATCCTTGGTCTATCAAAAGTCAAGAAAGAGTTCTGAGGCTACAGGATGGACAAAAGTTCGTCAAAATGGGAAATCTCACAAGGAACTTACTGGCCTTTACATGTGCCAGGAATTTCAGGCTCATGAGGGATCAATTTGGACCATCAAATTCAGTTTTGATGGTCGATATCTAGCTAGTGCAGGAGAAGATCGGATAATTCACATTTGGGAAGTTGTTGAAATGGACTCAGTATTATTGAGACCGGTGGAAGAAGCAAATTTTACCCCACTTCATCCTATGATGAGCAGTTCCAGTTCCTATGATAATAGACCTCCTCTTGGGGAAGCTCCAATATTTGCGTCGGAGAGGAAGAGAAGAGGAAGGGTTCCGTCAGTTAATAGAAAAAGCAGTTCTATCTCTGACCGTGTTGTCTTGCCAGAGATGGTTTTCTCGCTCTCGGAAAAACCGGTCTGTTCGTTTCAAGGTCATCTGGATGATGTTTTGGACCTCTCCTGGTCTAAATCTCAGGTCAGGCTCATTAGTTTCATAGTAATAAAATTTCTTGCTCCTGAAATAACTTAGTTTGTGTTTCTTACTTTTCTGGCTCTAGATTTGATAATTTTAGTTAAAACTGCTCAGTACTCTTCTGACAATTCTAAAGAAAACTCCATTTTATATGAAGAAAATGGCCTTGGCGAGATGAATATCAGTTGATATGATATTAGATTTTCTGCAGGCCACTCTAGTAATTAGTTTCTCTGGATTTGCAGCAACTATTATCGTCTTCAATGGACAAAACTGTTAGGCTATGGGACATGGATACGAAGAGCTGTTTAAAGTTATTTGCTCACAATGATTACGGTGAGTAGCCTCGAATGCTGTTGCATTGTCCTCAACTCGGCTTTGACTTGATAAAACGCTTAGCTTGCTTATTAGTATACAGAACGGTCTTAATCTTTCTTTGTTAAATCTGATTGTTGTTTGCTTTTGCGGGTTTGATTTGGCAGTAACATGTATACAGTTCAACCCAAACGATGATAGATACTTCATTAGTGGCTCACTCGATGCAAAAGTTCGAATTTGGAGTATACCAGACAGGCAAGTTGTGGACTGGACTGATCTTCCTGAAATGGTTACTGCTGCTTGCTACACCCCTGATGGACAGGTTTAACTCTGTTCATTCTGTCTTTCCTGCTCCTTTATTGTGTTTAATAGGTTTTACAAGAGCCCACGGATTTATCTAGCACAAGTCGATCTAGCTGAAAAACACTTGTATAGATTTTGTTTTCCTAATGTTTTTTTTTTTTTTTGGGGTTTATTAAAGGATGCGTTGATTGGCACACATAAAGGGACTTGCCGTTTGTACAGCACAACTGGTACCGGAATTCTCTTAAATATTCAAATCATGTTCATTATAATTCTAGCATTATCTAACAGCTTTTCTTGCAAAATATTTGATTTGATCTTGTGCAGATTGTAAGCTACAAGAAAAGGCTCGCATAGATATTCAGAACAAAAAGAAAACCCATAAAAAGGTTACTGGCTTTCAGGTAGAAAATCCTTGTCTTTTTAACACAAGCACCACTTCATTTACTGAATCCCATTGAGACTAAAGTGTTGTCACCCCACAGTTTGTCCCAGGGAATACATCTGAGGTGTTGATTACCTCCGCTGACTCTCGGATAAGGATTTTTGATGGCTCTGATGTCATTCATAAGTTTAGAGGTATACAAATAAAATGTTTCTTACAGTATCTGGACATAGATGAATATTTTCACCAACCCTGAATTTTAAATCTTAATGCTTCAATTATATTTGGGAGTTGTCTGTGTAGATCTAATGTTTGGGTGATATATTTACAGGATTCAGAAACACCAGTAGCCAAATATCAGCATCTTTTACACCAGACGGAAAATATGTTGTTTGTGCAAGTGAAGATTCTCAGGTTTATGTATGGAAACGTGATGAGGTTGGAAAAAACAAAGGTCTAATCACAACAAGATCACATGAACATTTCCAATGTAAAGACGTATCAGTTGCAATTCCATGGCCTGGTAGTATAAAGTATGAACCACCACTTTTGGTACAGTCAAAGAGACACTCAAAACGTTCAACTTCGCAACCACCAGCGTACCCCGGAATGAGTTATGCCCTAGATGATTCCTTCACGAGCAACAGCAGCAGTATGAGGAATCTCCCACCACTCCCAAGGAAGACTGGCCTATCCGAAAAGACACTAGAAGAGGAGCTAGCTAATGCATCCTGTTCCGACTCGGGTATCAATAGTAGAGGCTCATTCTCTTCAATTTCAGGTCAATCTCCTAGTAGAGGTTCATTTTCTTCAATTTCAGGCAGCTCTTCAACTTCCAATAAGTATGGAGATTCACCTTCTATTATGGTTTCAAACAATTCTTCCCAATCTTTATCTTGGAGGTGGCTTGATGCTCTCAATAGCAGTAGTCCTCAAAGTGTCCATGCAACGGCATGGGGTATGGTGATTGTGACAGCAAGCTTGGGAGGTGAAATAAGAGCATATCAAAATCTAGGGCTTCCACTACGACTTAGTCGTCAAACAAATCTTTTTAGGGAGCAGGCGTAGAAGTCCAGATGAGGGTTTCATAGTCGACTCAGGGTTCTCACTTCCCAGTGTTCGTCTTTAACATTGGAAATGCAATTTCAAAGCATATATATAGAGTTGACAATGGTGTTATTGAAATTTACAAAGTCATTTCAACTCGCAAGAATCATTTCCAAAACAATGGTGTTACTTTCTTAGAGTTGGACATTTACATCTAAATTTTGTTGTTTTATAATTCTTCAACAACAATGATTGATAGCAAGGACCAAAATTTAGTGCGTTAGCAAGGACAACTGATTGAAGATTGGCCACTTAATCTCATTATTTTCTTTTGATTCTCATTTTCTTTCTTGACTACATAGCAATTGTCTCAAAGAAAACCTAGCTCGTATTCTTTTGGGTACAAAATTACAGATACAAAAACACACAGTATTCCTATCATGACATGGTTATGATGGAGTAGGGTCTAGCAATCTCTGAATGTGCCTCTCCACCTTTTTCTGAAGTGAATCACAAGGCAAACGTGACATCACCTCAGTTCCAAAGGCAAAAATTAAGGACTTTCTTGCTGTCGCTAAGTCGATGCCACGAGTAAGTAAGTAGAATAGCTGATCATCATCGACATCACAGACTGTAGCTCCATGAGAGCAGCTGACATCATTTGCAATTATTTGTAGATTTGGCATCATATTCACGGTTGCACTATCCTCAAGTAGGAGGGTTCTTGAGAGCTGGGCAGCATCTGTCTGTTGCGCAAGTCTGTGTAACAAGAGAATTAGTTTAACCAGGCAATAACTACAGAACACTATTGAGGTTGACAAGAATCGAGAAAAAATCAAAAAGGAAATCTTCTACATCATCCTGTGGCTGTAATGTTTGCTTGACTTTTGGCACAATCCTAACTTAAAACAGCTGTTCCACAAATACATTCATAAATGAACATATGAGATGAAGAACCGAAGGATGAGTAGAGAAGCAGCGAATTTAGAAATAAGCACGTAACTGGAAGTTAGTATATGATAGAAAATTTTGATGTTCAGGACACAATGATGTGACAACACTAGTGACAAAGGAAGTTGGGTTTATGATAAAGTTCTAAGTTGAGTATGAATAGAGAAGGAAACAAATTAAGAAAACAATATGACGAGAGTAATAGTCTCTGAGCAAAAATTTGCACACATATGAGAAAGTATTGATAACTGATAAGTATGTGGGCCAAATAACTGAGCAGGTATTAGTTTGGCATGCTGCCGTGCCGGAAGGCGCTACTATGCTAGAGCCTAGAAGTTTCAAAATAAGCTCAATTAAGCATTCTCTGTGCCAAAGTGTGGCTTGGTCACATTTGCCGTCACCAACATGTTAGGTTTAGAGTCTCATAAGAAGAGGTGAAATTTATTTAATTTGAAGTTAGAGAGTGCAATGCCCTTTTGGTCTTAAGGAAATGGATCAAGATGTCTTCTATAAGTGTACAAGACTAATAGTCGGTTTCCTTGTTTACAACAAATTTTACTGCGAGATTTGGTACAACTGTGAGGGTGCCCATGAGACTAGGGAGTGTAGGAGGAAATTTTTAAATTGATATTCTTTGAGATGGTCACCCCTGTCCTGTGTATGTCACTATACAGTAGATATATGCATTATGCAACTTAAACTACAACACAAACTGAATGGAACTATGACCTATTCAAGTTATCGAACTATGGGCGTATGTAAATGAATGTTGTAAAACCACGATTGAACCAGTTGCAGTATGAGAAGGATAATAAACAAGAAAAGTGAAGAAGGAATGAAGCAGTACCTGTTCACTTTAATGTTACCATCAAACACAACTTGACTTCGTGGATGAGCCGCAATGCATTTATGACGTTGTTCAGCAACACCTCTTGGATGGTCCAGAATTAATTTGCTATGAAGATCTTGTGTTTGATCACGTACACATATGTGAAAGGTGCTCAATTCTGTTACTGTATCGGGGCCTACTTGTTGAATTTGAAGATTATGCCTACTCAATTTCCCACCAGAACTTACCTCTACAAGCTTGTATGTACTAGACGATTCCTGTAAGAACATATCATGGCATTACAACACTTTCACCTCAATAAGTTGCTGCATTTGAATTAAGTCACAAAACCTAACTTATATGGCTGCATTTACACAAGTGCTAAAGCAGTGTAGACCTCCAAAGCTTAACGCAACAAAATTTTACGCACAGTAAAAGAAAGAGGAAGGAGTATGTTACCTGGCGAACCGAAGTCCACTTGAAATGGGCAGCACTTGGAGCTTGTTGCTGTACATAAGTATGTGAAACCTTCCCACCTTCACCAATCAAAACTTCCATTACTGAATTAACCCAGTAACACTTATCTTCAGCCCCACCCAAATACTCCTCCACAATCCCAACTTCACCTCCTTTCTCTACCAACACCAAAACCCTAGGATTGGACATGGGCAAATTACTGGAACCAATTTCACTTGTTTCATGTGAATAAAACCTACAGTGCAATGGTTTTTCAACAACACAATCAGATGGAACATATACAATAGTAACATCAGGTGCTCCAATTCCATTCAAAGACCAAAACAAATCTTTATCTTCAAAATTTGACACAAATTTCATAACTTTTTCCCTAATTTCATCCGAATCAATACCCAAAACACTCCCAACGTAGACATTATCAGGTAATTCATCAAGTTTAGACAGAGAACTGACAATTTGACCATCAACTATGACGATATTTGGGGTTTGAGTATCATCACCCCCATCTGATTCAAAATCGACGAGACTTGATTCCGGGTCCGGTGAAATCGAAGAAATCTGAGAGTTCTTAATGAAAGAAGTATCAGTGAATCGAAAAGGCTCGTCTTTACGAGTAGGCCAAGATAGAGATAAAATAGATTCAGAAGAAGATTCTCTTAGCTTTTGAAGAATTGGGGATTGTTTTAAAGATGAGGATGAATTTGAATCTTCAAGGGTCTCAGCTATTTGAAGGACGAATGGGTCAGAAAGAGATGCTTTTGGTGAAATTGATAGAGGTCGGATTGAGAATCTGGTGGTTCGAGATTTGGGTTTAAAAAGAGAAGAAAGGGATTTAGTATGGTTTTGATGAAGCTGAGGAAGGTGGTGACAAGGTGGTGGAAATGTTGAAGAAGAAGCAGCAGCAGCCATTTAATATCTGAGCTAAAGAGAGAGAGAGAATTGGAGAAACCAGAAGAAGTCTCAAGGGATTAGATACAGAGCGTATTATGTCCACACTCCAAGTCTCCAGTATGTCGCATTGCATTCATGAGATGACAATATCTTTTTAGTTTTTGAAACTCAATGAAATATTTCATATTTTGCATCTTGTGCCTTCTTTTACTGGGTTATCGTGGTAACTTTCATTTTATTGATATTATCATCCAAGGGAAATATATTGTTGTGTGAGATTTTGAGAAACATGGGATGAGACAAGGTTTTGCTAGGAACAACAGAATGGTGCTAAAGATAATGGGAATCTAAGAATTTGCTTCACAGTGAAAAAGGAAGACCGAGGAATAATGAGTATGCATTTATGTTATCGACATTCATAACAAAGCTTTTAATCACACACACTCGCATAATCTTGTCGTAACATTCACACCAATTATGCAACAACCACAGGATGCCTCCTAACAGCATCAATTCAAAATAACTGATGTAAAACAATAACAGCTAGTGAGCAAGCTTGAAGTAAAGGATTATGAGGATTGCCAAGACCAAAGCTGCAACAAGACTGCTGATGATCCATTTGTTCCTGCTCATCCTTCTTGTCATGGCTGTCAGGATTTTCTTACTCTTGCCGATGTTGTCATCCACCCCACCAAGCTGCATGAAGGAAATGTCATCAGAAAAAAAGAAAGAAAAAGAAACTAGCCTGTTTTTAGGTCATCCATGGAAATTTTGCTAAGCGAAATGGATGACTAGCAATAATAGCAGGTCTCCATTAGGTTTGATCTGTTGAAGTGAACTCTGCATGAGGTTATGTGACTCACGCATAAGGATAGTCAAACACAAGTATTAGCATTTTCACACCCTGACCATTCTAAAGTTAGTAAGAAGCACAATTGTATTCATTTTTCTAGGCCACGTAGTTCAAAAACCTAGACAATACAAGCTCATGAAAAAACTACAACAAACACAACCTAGACAAATTTGGCAGCAAAAACACAACGTTGAAGTTCTGTATATATCAGTTGGCTATTCTGCATTAGATTCTTGAAAATACTAGACCAATATCTATTAGATAATTGCACGACTATGTTTCAGTACAAGAGGTCCATCTTATGTCACGAGGGCTGAAGGACAGCGAAAGAGTAAATCAACCAACTTTTTGACAGCAAGAAAATAGAACACACAATCGAAGGGTCAAACATTCATGGAAGCATAAGCAAAGGCAGAAGCAGCTAGTTGTCTATAGACAACAAGACAACACAAAACGCAATGTCAAATAAAAAGAATCGGTAGTATGCATTTCAACAACACCATACCGTGGTATTTGCGTGGAGGAGAGACTGGCGCTGTTGATGTAAATCCTGAAGGATAGAGACACCAAGCTCTTCTGTCTCCAGCATGGTTCTTCTACTTTCCTTAATTCTATCACTTGATTGATTCAATCTCTCAGTGGACATCATCAACCTTCCTCTTTGATCGGCAGACACCTGAACCACCACCAATCAGTTAATAAGAATGTTTAGACATTAAACCAAATTCTCCTAACATTCAGAGAAATCTAAATTCTATATGGAACATTTCTACAATTTATGACCCATAACAATAGTTGAAAGTTCTTGCTACAAATACTAAATGCAGAACTCCTTCAGATCAATACTATGGAACTTTGAACCAGTGCAACAATAACTTGAAACTCGCTTTCAGACTTTCACGGATTACAAGTGTCATAACTCATTGGAATATAAACATGAAACAAAAACAGCAACACGGCTACACTGGCCTAACTGTACCAGCTTTGTATCTGCCATTCCCGACTCCAACAAGTCATCCCTTGCGGCTGCATTAAGACTAGCTGATGTGATCCTTTTTACATCAGTTTTCAAATTATTGAGATCAGATTTGTATTCCCTTAGCTTAGCGAGGAGCATAGCCTTTATACTTGGCTGCAAACTTCTAGCTTCGAGGTCCATTTTTCTGATCTGCAGAGATTCACGCAAGGATCAATCAAAAAAGAAGGACATTCTCAACAAAAGTAGAAAACACAAAAAGTGGGTCTTTGCAGTACCAAAGCCTCGGCATCTTCCAAACCAGCTTTTACATCAGAAACCTTTTGCTTCTTTTGCTCTGCGAGATGCAAGTCAGGTAGAATAATCACGACCCGAGAAAATGACCTAATAACTCTCATGTACAATATACAGCACTAAACTTTAATTTTTGCATTATTATCCTACTATCCAGTCTCCTCAAAACAATTTAGATAGATAAGGCAATTGACTCTTGAGAAATGAGTAAGGGTAACAACTATTTTTTTAACACCCCAAGGTCCACAACTACTGATATCATTATATCTGTGATCAGATAAAGAAGTTAAATCCTACCTCCACAACAATTCAAAGAAACTAAATCCCCTATTTTTTATGTTTGCCAACTACAAAATTTCATGTTTGATATACAAAATAAAGAAGTAAGGAATGAATGGAAAATCTCTGCCTGTCTCTTACCTCCATCAAGAAGACCAGCAGCAGCACATTTCTTGGCTATATTAGCAGAGAGCTCACAGTATTGTCTTTCATAACCTTCAAATACCTCACTCATCCTGCCCAACCTGTAAGATTTCATCAATTCATTCAAATCAATCAAATTGGGGTTTTCTTATCCAAATAAAATTGGAATTGAAATTAACTTCATTCACCAGATTACCAAATCAACGATATTTTCTACCTTTAAGCAAACTACAAATTACAAAACCCTAGTTGATTAACCGATCAAAACTACCAAATTCAGGTCAAAACAGCATAAAATTGCAGAAAAACAAATCAGGGCAATTCGAAATATACCTGAATAAAGTTAGGAATTACGAAATTAGGGTTTCGATGGTATTGAAAACTGAAACCAAATCGTGTGTTGTAAAGGGTGATCTTTTGCTTCTTCGGAGGAGGATCTGGAAGAAACGAGAGATGTTTTTTTTTTTCCTTTTCGCTGGCTTTTTTTTGGTTGAAATATGACTCGGCTTTGGTAAGTTTATATCCAACTCGGAGAGAGAAATTTTAAGCCCTTGATATCTTTGAGAAATTACTACCAATACCCCTCACCCGATTGTTGAACACCTGTGGTCTTCGACTTCAACACTGTTTTATGTTACTTGGCTAAGGCTAGCTGTCTAGGGTTTTGTGTATGCAATTACGGTGATTGATTAAAAGAAAGATCTGTTTTTGGAAATATTATTTGCGGACATTCAGAAAGAAAACTGAGCAATTGAGACTGGAACTTTTAGTATTGGACTTGTTTCGGAAAGTTTTGCCGTAGGACTATTCAGAACTACTATGAAAGATGTCTTTGTTCATGATCATCATGGAATAGTTTAATCTTCAATGTTTTAGGCGACATAATTCTCAAAATCCAGTCCCACGACAAGAGAAGGAATCTATATGTTTGACATCTCGAGCAATATATAATGGGGTAGGATCTGATTATATTGACATTATCCGTTGACATACTGATCATCATGGAATACTCTCATTTTTAGTATGATTATATTGACATTATCCGTTGACATACTGATCATCATGGAATACTCTCATTTTTGGTAGGAATGTAGAGTTTTATATGAGGAATGGCACTAAAATGTGAAGATTATGTCAATATAATCATGTGAAGATAATGAGACAACTATCGACCAAATTCTCACGCAACAAACCAGTAAAACCCAAGGACATGCTACTTTTTTCCAAGTCATATATGATAACAGCGACATCACTTGCAATTATCATACTCAAAATCCAAGTGCGGAATATAAGTTATGAAAGACTAGAACGACTAGAACTAACACCTTGCCAGCAAACAGAAACAAAAGCATGACTGGGCAAAAGCATGTGTTTAACCCATCTCTTCTCTTTCTATCTATACTCATCTCTATATGAAACATGAGAAGAGACTTGACAAAAGAACTGCACAAAGAGAGCAGCAACTAGCCAAACCTACCTTTATGCCATAATCTTAGCAGACCTAGTGTAGAGACTATCTACGACCTTGCCGATGTTAGAGATTGTTTCCAAAGTTGCTGGGAATATTGCATCTTGCTTGGCATCATCGAAGATGATCAGGCACCCCGCTCCTTGATCCAAAGTCCCTGCAAACTTCTTATCTAGAATCATCTGAGACAGCTTCTTCTCCACGTGACTAACAGGCAATTCAATAAGATAAGCAATATGCGCAATCTCAACATTTGAGAAAGGCTCAATCAATTTGCAGAGATTCTGCTCCAAGAGTGTGTCATACAAGGAAGACAGATGCCTGTGAACAATCGGGTCTTCTTCTAACTGAGCCTTATAATCTCGAAGGGCAGCCTCAAAACTCTTCAAGGATCGCTTTGAATGAGCATCGGCAACAGCTTTCATGGCATCCAATTCAGGTCCCCCATACTGCAGGCCTGCTTTTGAAGAAATTATTCCTGCAACATCATCAGCCTGGCTGACCATGATCTTGCACAACAACATGTACTTAAGACAGAAGATAGCACGATCATCCTCAAGAGCTTTGAAGGCTTCAAATGCTTCAAAGAAATAACTGTAACCAGTCTTGTAATCCTTTTCTTCTGCATGGAGAATCCCACTTTGCAAGTCTATGGTCCCTTGCTGTGCTGGAGGAACATAGATAGCATTTGCAGCTGTTCTTGCGGCTGTGAGTGCAGCTTTAGCCTTGGGTAGGTTTCGCAGCGAGAAATGGAGCTTACTTTCAAGTAAATCTATGTCGACGAGAAGAAGTTTGTCGTCTAATCTCCTGACCTCCTTGATTAACCCAGAAATAAGGCTGAAAGCTTCAGAGTATTCCTTGCTTTCCATCAAAAGTGCCGCAAGCCTAGCCTGAACGCGCTGCCTCAGAAATGTACGCTTTTCAATACGGGTCCACTCCACCATCTCTTTGCAAAGAGATATCTGAAGATCAGTGGTTCCAGGAATCTTAGCCACTGTATCGATGATCCCTCGCACAATCTTTGCAGTTTTAGCTTTTGGGATTAAGGCAAAGAAAGGTCTCAATAGGGTGAGAAGGCTTCGGAGATCCTCAGCCCTCTTCTCTAGTCTGAGAAGGTCACAAAGATTCGAAATGGCATGTTCCTTAACACGCAGTGCTTCTGACGGACATGATGGATTCTCAAGTATGCGGTAATAAAGAGGGATTGACTCAGATGGATCTTTCGCTTCTAGAGCCTTATCAATGGAATCCATTGTTGCTGGAAGGTACCCTGAAGACATGACTGGCAACTCGATACCTACAAACAAAAGATTTCATCAAGAAAAATTGAAAGAGATATATGTGTCTTAAGCATACAACTGATCTCACTATTCGCATGCTACCAAAACTCACGAATATCAGACTAGTGAAAATTCAGATTTTGATGACAGACTAATAATATTCAGGTATCTCAATTTAGACAAGCGAAATTCCTACTGATAAACAATGTGAAACTTAATGATGATATGCAATACTTCACAACTGCAATATTCAATGTACAACAACTCTCCAATGAAAAGTGCCTCCAGTGTCACATTTCGCATGATCCACTCGACGAAATCCCTTCTGCTGTCCCAAAGATAACTATTCTAAAAACTGCTGAACGTCTGGTTAAATCAGCCTAAAATAAGAACCAAACACCCCAAACTCATAACAATGTTCAGTTGTTCACCGCATTCAGGGATATATGAACTGCTTATATTCTTATTTCTTAATCCTCTCAACTAACAAAACCTAATTTAAAAAAAAAAAAAAAATCAAAACAACCAAGGAGTCGGACCATTAAATTACCACTCAGAAAATCAAATTTCTCCAGCAAAGCAAAGACTACCCAAACTTAAACCCCCCCCAAAATAAACCCATTAGAAAAAAAAAAAAAAAAAAAAAAAACCGTATAACCAACCCAAACAGGATACATGAATTTCAATATTACAAATAGAACAAAGAAGAAACACTGAACCCTAATTATAACTCTAAAAATAAAAAATTGAAATACAAAACCCTAACTACCAGAAACATGTACAACCACAAGTTGAAAGATCACTTACAGAGAGTGAAGGATTTCGACCGAAACCCTAGCTTTGGGTCTCAAATTTCGGGGGTTTAGAAGAGCACAGCACACCAGGAGAAGGCCAAAAAGAGAAAGGCGAGAGAAATACTTCTTTTACGCTTTGGATTCTGGAAGTTTTACGTCTTATCTTTTTGAAATTTTATGATTCTGGGAGGTGGTTTCTGTCTTTTCGTGTGAGAGTTAGGAAGGTTCAACAAGTTGATGTCTTATCTTTTACCACCGTCGAAATTTTATGATCTAAGCTCACGTGGCATTCAGAGGTGGTTTCTGTCTTTTCGTGTGAGACTTGCGCCTTCTAAAAGGGTTTTTCTTTGTTGTTCCTGGAATATACATTAACACTGGGATAAAAAGATATCACTCCCTCCGTCCCAAATTAAAGGGTCCGATGAGTTAGTAACGGATAAAAAGATGCCACTCCCTCCGTCCCAAATTAAAGGGTCTGATGAGTTAGACAAGACTATTATATGTTTTTACCAATTCTAACATACATTATCTAAGTTTGGAGCATACTTGCAAAAAAGAGAATATCAAAGGGGGTGAATTGGACTTTTGATGATAAAAATACTAAGTTTTTCATGATAAAATCAAACTTAGGAAATGAAGAACACAAATAGAGTGTTTGCAAAATAGAATGGACTATGGACATTTGGTTAACAAATAGGAGCATGATTGCTAGGGAACCTAGAGATCACTTTCGTAAGATAAGTAGAACCACAAATCCCCCTAGAAACAATGAATTTCTTAAGGTCTTAGCTCCCTGTATTTCTGAAGAGGAAAATAATTTCCTTATTAGTATCCCTACTGATGAGGAGATTAAGAATACTCTTTGGCACATGCAGTCTTGGACTTCCCCTGGTCAAGATGGTTGCCCATCTGGTTTCTACCAGCAGATGTGGGATGTAGTTGGAGAAGACACAATAGCTATGGTTAAGAGTTTCTTTAACTCAGGGTATATGCTTAAGCAGTTAAACCACAACTTTGTGTCTTTAATTCTTAAAACTGATTGTCCTAAATCTGCTGTAGATTATAGACCTATAAGTCTGAGCAATGTGAGTTATAAGATTATATCTAAACTCGTAGCTAGCAGACTAAAAATTGTTATGGATAAATTTATCAGCCCTTATCAAGCTACCTTCCTTTCTTGTAGGCAAATAACTGACAACATTGTGATTGTGCATGAAATGGTTGATACCATGAATAAAAATAGAACTAAATCTGGTCTCATGGCAGTTAAGTTAGACATGTCCAAGGCTTTTAACATAATTGAGTGGCATTTTGTTCTTGATATTTTGAAACAGCTAGGTTTTCATGATCACTGGTGCAGGTTGATTGAACAATTCATAACTACAGTTTCTACATCTATCCTTCTAAATGGATCTCCAGGTGAAGTTTATTATCCTACAAGGGGTCTTAGACAGGGAGACCCCTTGTCACCATATCTGTTTATAATCTGTATAGATGTTTTATCTAAAATGCTTATTAATGCTGAAAACAAGAATGAGATTCAGGGAATTAGAGTAACTAAAGAGGCCCCTTCTGTGAGTCACCTGTTTTTTGCAGACGACCTATTACTTTTTACTAAGGCTAGTGTAAAAGGAGCTAGGAATCTTGAAAATATGTTAAGCATGTTTAGTAAGTACTCAGGTCAGGCAATTAATTTCGAAAAATCTGGATTAGCTTTTAGTCCGAAAACAGACCCTAGAACCAAGATGCAGATCGAGAACATTTTGAATATAAAGAGGTTAGGACTTCAAGATAAATACTTAGGAGTTCCTCTCTTAATTCATAGGAATAAAATGGAAACCTTCAGCCACATAAATGATAGCTTTGACAGAAGACTAGCTTCATGGAAAAGAAAACATTTAAATCAACCAGGAAGAATCGTTCTCATACAATCTACTTTAGGTACACTAGCTTCTCACCATCTTGTTGTTTTTCCAAAGCCTAAAAGAATGACATATAAACTTGATGCTATTCAAAGAAGAATTTTTTGGAACAAAAAAATGAGGATAATGGGAACTTTAGGAATTGGGACAATGTAGCTAAGCTTATAGCTTAAGGAGGCCTAAGCATAAAGAAAACTGAACACATGAATACAACCTTATTAGATAAGCTTGCTTGGAGGCTCTTGATTGAACCTGGTGCTCTGTGGGTTCAGATTTTATCTCATAAATACTTTCCTAGTAGTAATCCTCTTCATGCTGTGAATTAAGGGTGTGTGTCTTGGATTTGGAGAGGTATTTGTAGAGGTCTACAGATGGTTGGGAAATACCATTGTTGGGAGGTTGGAGATGGATTTAAAATTGAAATTTGGAAGTATAAGTGGGTACCTAATAGAAATGGTTATTTAGACTCTACATATGTTTCTACTAATATGTGAACTGTGAATCAACTAATGTTGCAGGGGGGAAGAATGGAATGTTGAGCTTCTAAACAGTCTTTTTGATCATGATACGGTTAGAGATATTTGCTCTATAAGAATTCCACAATGTGGAAAGGATAATCTAAGGTGGAAACCATCTTATAATGGCTCTTTTAGTGTTAAATCTGCTTACAGGTGTATCATGGATGAGATTTATGGAAATGAAATTATTACTTTCCCTTGGAAACAATTTTGGAAAATTGATTTGCCGTAAAAAATCAAATATTTTCCGTGGAAATGTGTGCATGATTGTTTAGCTGTTGAGCATAAGTTAGCTAGGTTTGTCACAGATATTGATGGATCTTGTCCTTTCTGTCAGAATGCTAATGAAACTGTGAACCGTTTATTCTCTGATTGTTCTGTTTCTAAGAGTCTACTAACTGCAATAGACCCCAATTTTGCAAGTATAAATGATGGAATACAGGTTAAAGATTGGATTGCTTCTTGGTTCTCTAGAAATAGTAGTCAAAACCATATGAAGTTTATCAGGAAAATTAGATTTGCACTGTGGCACATATGGAAACTTAGATGTGCAATAGTTTTTGAGAAAGTTTCTGTTAATGTCATAAGTCTCACTAGAATAATGACCAAGGAAGTTGCTAATTGGGAGACAAATATTCTTAAGCAAGAAAGCCTAACAAGAAGGAATAGTCATTTGAGGGTGCAAACAAATTGGACTTTACCAGAAAATGGATATCCAAAAATTAATTTTGATGTATCATTTATCAAAGATAATAATACTATGGGCATTGGACTAATAGTTTTTTCTCATGCGGGGACATGTGGGGGTGCAGTTACAAAATCAGGGCTAGCACGAGATGAGGAGCAGGCAGAAGCGCTTGCAGCTTTCGAGGCGATTAAAATGGCAAGGAGTGCTGCAGTTCAAAGCCTGCACATAGAAGGAGATTGTCATAATGTTGTGGATGCAATAAATGGGAAAGTTGGGTCTGTCAGATGGACAAACAACAATATTATAAGTGATTGTAGAGTCATTTAATCGAGTTTTAAGTCTTGGAAATGCACTTTTGTGCATAGAGAGTCTAATGAAGTTGCTAACTGTTTAGCAAAGAGAGCTAGATCGTCTAGTTTAAGTGAGTCTTGGTTTTTGTTTTTCCCATTATGGATAAAATCTTTCATTAGAGAGGAACTTAATATGTTGATTTAATTGATCAACTAATAAAAATCTCTCTTTTTTTTTTTTTTTTTTTTTTAAAAGTTAGCTGTAGGTTGCACAATTCTTAAGGCAAGGAGGAAAGGGGAGTATTTTAAGTATTTTTTCCAATTATAACCTTATGGATAATAACTAGTAAAATTTAGAAATGATTTATCTCTTAAAACATACTTCGTTTTGTACATGATCGATCATAAGTGAAATCAAGTTTTATGTACAGGAGGAACAATTGAAGATTTGAAGAAAAAAAGATTTTTCTGATTGATTTTCGTATCTCGTGATATTACTTTATGCACACATTTGATCAGCTGGGATCCGACTAGATCTTGTTTATCTTTGATAGACTTGTGATTATCTAGTTGTATAGATCGAAATTTCTTTATATTTCTCTTTTGAGATCTATTATCTAAACCAGACAAATGAGTGTACTTGTTAAATGGAAGAGCCTTTGGCATACTCAATATATCTTGAATTTATTCAAAGATTGATAGAGTAGTTACCAAACAACTTCTTACCTTTATTGTTTGGAAGATATTCAAAAGGAGTTGAGTGGTGAAGACTTTACATAGGTAAAGTAACTCAAGATAGTGATTTCTGTCTTAAAATTCACGTGCGTTGGCTAGATGGTTGTAGGGATATGAATAACGAGGGAACTAATTAAGTATATAGGGGTAGATTACTTGGTCTCAACTATACAAAGTTGGCTTTGTTCTTTGTATAGCGGCTTAACTCTGAGAGTATTCATATCCCTGGGGTAGGTCCCGGGGTTTTTCTGCATTTGTGGTTTCCTCATTAACAAAATCTTGTTGTGTATTTACTTTTACTTTCCGTAATTATAATTAAAAATAAGTACACTTGAACGTTAATCCAGTTTATTTAATATTGATCGTATAATATATTAGTCTTGTACTATAACTATTGTCAAGTGATTACCTTATTGTTGTATTGTCTCGACTATTTCCATAGACGGTGACACAAGGTACTGGACTTATAGGTTGATGTCGAAATTTTTTGGTTTACTTAGGTACCCTCGTTATTTCAATTGTTTCCATAAAAAATTAGTGCAAAAGGAACTTCTAACTTCACATATGTCGGAAATTTAATATATGTGGATACATGTGTCGGAAATTGTATCATATATGTGGTCTCACCTAGTTTGTATATGCATGTTTCATATATGTGGATACATGTGATTCCAAGTAAGAAATTTAACGAACGAAAATTCTAGAATAAGAAAGGATCATTCAAATACAATTACAAGATATATTTTGAAATGCAAAAGTATCATATAAAGCACATATATTTTATGTTTTTAAACATATAAAAGTATCAACATAGAAAATCGGGCGAAACTGAGTTAACTCAGTTTGAAATTTGTTCCTCTGATTCTTTTGATTCTTCTGCTTCTTATCATGTTTTTTCAATCATCAGTCTAGTTTATTGTTTTTCATTTTGTTAGAACATAGCTCGGTTGAACCCACCAAGCGTTGGTATGTCAAGTTTGGTTGTCATATTTTAGTGAATCAAAACTCATGTTAAGAGTCGCTTGATTATGTACTAGAGTCAACTTCGTATAGGTTAGGTTGAAAGTATTAGGATAATGAGACTTTAAAAGTATTACGAAGACTTGAAGATGTGAAGAAGCAATGAGCTACAACGACAACAATCATCCTTCCACTTGAGAAAGTGATATTTGACTTGAACTGTTTCATTCCCTAACGTATCTTTCAAGTCGTGCATATTGAAAACAAAATTGCGAAGCATATTTGAACTCTAGATAGACATAGTATTAAGGAATACAATACGAGGTTTATTGCTTAACCATTAAACTTTGTAGATAAGAAATTGCCATAATTAATTGAATGCTATTGTGATTATGTATGGGTATGAGGTGAGGCTTTCATCCTAGGGAACAATGTTTTACATGTGTTCTAAGGAAGTAAGTTCATAAACTTGTTTGTGAATCGAAAAGAAAATCGCCAGGCGTTATTGGGATTGTTATTCATTGCATATCTTGTGAACATCCAATATGTGTGATTTAGTATAACCGTTCATGACTTGTTGTGTTCTTGGTAACACTATTCACAAAGGCCTGACTTATGTATTGGTATGACTTTTATTAGTGAAACCGATCTTAAGTAATCACCTGAGATGGTATGATCGGGTTTGTGATTTTATGTCTGACCAAATATGGGAAAGGGGAACCGATCCTAGTAAGAGGTGCAGTACATCACAAAGGGGAACCGATCCTTGTATGAGGTGCATCAAGGTTTATAGCAGAAAGGGGAACCGATCCTATGGACATGTGCAACACATATAAGTTAGATACCATACATATGTGGGGAACCGATCCTAATACCTAGTCAAACGAATTTTGGAAAGCTAGTGTGACTATACACAGTTATCACATGGAAGGTAGAACCGTTACACCCATGATTTGTGATTGAATGTTATTTGATCAATCACATAGTTCTTGAAAGTCAGATGAACCAATTCTAAACTTGTTTGGAAGTGTGGCAAATCAGTTTCAAGGTTGTAAGTGTGAAAGAGAACTTACGAAGTTAAGATGTCGACATACTTTGAACACGTGCCGTGAATGTTTATTATTTAATTGTTCAAAGTTATTCCTTAATAGCTAAGGGAAGAGAATCCCAGGATCGAAACATAAATAAGTTAAGAATCTATTATTTAAGGTTATTAACTTCATTTTTAGGAAAATAAGAATTAGTATTGCGCATTTACTAATTAGAGATTTTCTGAGAGATTTCAATCATTATTTTTGGACAGAGCATTTTCAGGAATTATAGAAACCAAATTTGTGCTTTAATGAATATGTTGAGAATATTTTCGGTTTTGTAAATTCCTTGGTGTCCAAACTTCCTTGTCTATAAATACTTGAAGTTTGCCTTTCTAGCAAACCAATCCTTCGTAACAGCAAACTACCTCTTGTTGTTCTGCTACTGGTGAAGCCTTATTCGGAGAGGAGAGTAACCTAATTAGGCGAAATATCTTACGACCGCTTTGTTTAAAGTCTTATTTGGGATTGAGAAGCTCTATTAGTACCGTTGGTGGGAAACTATATAATTGCGGTTTATCTTTTGTTTTCATTGATTTGATTGACTAACGGTGGTTGAACTTTGATTGCACCTAGTTTGTTTATACTTGAGAATCTTCTCTTTTGATATAAGATTCACTCAAACTAGTTCAGAGTTTCGACATGGATCTTTAGACTGTTGTTAGTTCTAAAGACGATCTTGTGATAATCCATTGTTAACAGACTCCATTATGTGCGTGATTGATCACAAGAGATTCAAGTGATTGTGTGCAGGAAGGTATTTATTGAAGATCTAAGAAGATTTGAAGACGAATAAGATATTAAAGATTTCTGATTTGTAGGTTCATAATCTTTGGTGTGCACAATACTTGTTTCGGTAAAAAGAGGATCCAATTAATAATCGGTTTATCCTTGTGATAGATTGGATTGATTAATTTAGTAGATAGGCATCAACACCATTCTTTGGATTAAGAGTGTTGTTGGCTTAATCTTAAACGATTACTTCGATAATTAAACATAAGATAGATCTAATGACCTGACGAAGGAGTTTATGCTAAGATAAACAGAAGAGCCTTTGTCCAACTCACATCACTTGGTTGAAGAGAGTTGATACCAAATAGATTTGTTGTTCCTTTACTGTTTGGAATACGAACCAAAGGAATTGTTCCAAGTACGTGGCTTATTCATAGGTCGGAGGCGTGGGAATACAGACGGAACTATGTGAACTATAGGTTTAGTTGCTTGGTCTCAACTATACGAAGTTAGGTGTAATTTTGTGTAGCGGCTTAATCCTGAGAGTATTCAATTTTGGACAAGGTCCAGGGGTTTTTCTGTATTTACGGTTTCCTCGTTAACAAAATCTTGTTGTGTCATTTGTTATATATTTCCGCATTATAATTGTTTTATTATAATTAAAGTAAATCACACAAACGTTAATTCCTATTTACTTGATAAGTGAATCCTATTGTGTTTGGTTAAGTCCGAACCTTTTTATCAAGTAACATAATTCGTTGTTGTATTGTCTCGATCTCGTATCCATAGACGATCACACGAAGTGTGAACCGATTAGTTGTATTGTCTCGACTCAGTCCATAGACAATCACTTTCGGAGAAAGGACTTATAGGTAGGAAATTTTTTAGCTTGGGTTTTATTTGGGTACCCTCGCCTTTTTAATTAGTATCATAGCAGGCAACCACGAAAAGATCTAACAATCTGTGTTTGGTGCGATCCAACCTATAAGAATTGAATCTAATGTCTGATTCAGTTAACGTTATGAAAGAGTATGAATACTCAAAAGTTGAAGATGTTACTACTTCGTTGACTCACTATCCAGTAGTTACGAAAACATCTATGTCTATCCCTGATGAAAGAGAAGATGCTGATAAAGAGTTGGTAAAACTCTTAAAGCCTATACAATCTTTGTCCTCTAAAGTACTAATTTTAAAGACAGAGTCAAATCTTCTTAAACAGGAGATCAACGAAAAAGACATTCAACTGAATTGTCTAGCCAAAGAGAAAATGGATCTCACTGTCAAACTAGAGGCTCTTGGTAAATCTCTTACAGATAAAGAGACACGTCCTATGATTCTAACTAATGATGTTGTTGTGATTTCTTCTGATGAGGAAACTAAAAGTCCATGCTCGACTTTTACAGACTGTGATAAAACCGGTTTAATCACATCTGAAACAGATCAAGATGATGGTAGTTTGCCTAACTACATCAAGTTAGAAGAGGATGAGAAACCAGCTTCTAGATCTACTGATGATCAAACGAAATCTTGTCCAAAGGAAACTTTGAACCGATTCTGTGGTGATGGTAAGGAATACAATTTTTCAGTCACTTGACAGGAAACTTATACTTCTTCAACATACGGTGGTAAAATTTTTGAAGGAAGTTTCTTGTCTTAAAAAACTGAAATATCATTCCTCAGTAGAAAGACAGATTATAACACATCTCGATAAGATCAACTCAAAAGAGTCAGAGGAAAGAGTTGATAATCGCTTTTGGAAAAAGGTTCCTCCGCACCCATATCGAAACAGTTCTGGTTTTGATAAGGAACGACTTCAGGAGGAATGGAAAGACAGAATCTCTGCCAAAAGAAACAATCAGGAATTTTTTATAGTTGTTTCAGATGATCATACTAATGTGAATCATAAGGAAGTCCTTAGAATGAGAAAATCTTATGAAAATCTCATTGAAAGAATTAAGAGAGATTTATCTATCTCTGAGAATTCTCACATTAGTACATTTTGTCTACATGATCATATCTTTATAGTTAGAAAAAATCATCATCTTGGGAGAAAATATTTTGGGCAGAAATTCCCAAAGAGAAACATGAACTATGTTTCTGATATTCATTGTAAGCTGGAAAAAGCTTACTCCGATGCAACTTAGTTGTATCAAAATTGTGCATTCTCATCTTTTTCGTGCTCATAAACTTGGATGGGAAAGGCACAATAAAACAAGAGCACATTTGTTTTGTGTAGTTGTTTATCAGAAAAATTTTGTGACACTGTATGGATAGCTGTGAATCCATGGTTGTCAGAAAAATGTTCATGTTTAACATGATCTTCCAAAAAGAGGTTTTATTTAGAATTTTCGAATTTTAATAAACCTTCCAGCTTGAGAAATTCGGACTAAGGAAACGAAATATATTCTTTAATATTTTCGGATTCTCCAGAGGTCTTTTGGTCCGAAAGTTGTCTCTTTTAAAAGGAGAAACTTTCTCTTGCATGTATTCGGAAACCCTGATCAATCCATTTATATTTATTTATTCATAACCGAGAATGCCTCCAATAAATCGCAGAGTCTCAAAGGCTAATAAAGAGGAAGCTCAAAAGGTTAAGGATTGTCAAGGAATCAATACAGAAAGGAAGAAGAAGAACATATCAAATATCATGTCTGATTATGATTCTGATAGTTTAGTTGGATCACAAGATGAGTCATGTCTGTTGACTTACACCAAACAAGATCCAACCAAAACCCAATGGATTCGTTCTGATAGTATGTCTCAATATATCCAAGGTTTTGATGAACTGGAAACCAATCTTGCTATGACTATTCGACATCAAGATTGGGTAAAAGAAAAGTATGAAGGAACAAGAGGAATTATTGTTGAGCTCAAAGTTCTAATTGAGGAACTTGAAAAACAAGAAGTGGTTGCGGACAAGTCTCTTGAGACATGCTTTAAGAGTTTGAACACCGAAGAGACCTCAGTGAACAACAAAAGCACCACTAGAGATTAAGTTATTTGCTGTATTACTTAATCTAGAAAAATAGACATCAATTTTTGATTTCTTTCATTGATTGTATTAGTCTATTATGAATAAAATTATTTGATTTATAATTTTTCTTGTGATAGTTTTCGGTTTACATAGCCCGTGCTTGAATGCTTTTATATTATTGCTATGTATGTTTATGGGATGTTTGATTTCGGTTTTACTACCTTAATATTCGATCTCATATGTTGTGAACCCTTGTGGTTTGGGTGACTTTTTGATTTAGCAGGATTAAGTTCTAGCCCATGTTGGTAGGCTTTATCAAAGAATCATGAGGGGTTCTGGTATAAACAATATGTGAAAAAGTCACAATATGTTGAATCGGTTTTGGTTTAGCATAAAAGCATATGTGTTTCGACGATTTTCAACTTTTGCTTGCAATTGTTAAAACCGATTTTCAAACTTTCTCTGGTAAAGGTTGGTTGTTGTTATTCTTTTGTTTTTGCATAAGGATGACAACATGGTGATATTTCGATATCAATTCTCCCTGGACGAAGATGTAATCATATTGGAGAAGTGGATGCGAAATTTGAGGTAACAATCTTGTTAGTTAATTGTTTTCCTGTTTAAGAAAAGCTCGAGTTTATCATATATATTTATTGCTTTTGCTTAACAAAATACAATTGATGTTTATTCCATTATGTGTGTATGGATATATGTGTGATTCAATTGGTTCCGGTTAAGAAAAACTATTGTTATCTTGCTTTATTGTGTGGTATCAATTGTTTAGGCTTACAAAATTTCGCTGCAATTGCGGTGCTTTTAATGTCTATGTTGTTTCAATTGCTTCCGGTTGTGGTGAATAATTATGCAAGTTGCTTTATTTGGTTTGTATGAATTATTTATGTCTTAACGAAATAAAAGGTTTACGGGATGAGTTGTTTAGTCCAATTCGATTCCGGATAAGAGAAACTAAGTTAATTATGATCTTAGTTAGACTTATCGAAGTGAGGTTTCGGTTATTCAAGTCTAATCGAATGCCTTAACAAGAAATGCTAGTTAACTAACCTAGTACTTGTCTTGTTTAAAATTGAAAGGTCTAAGTTTATGGATAATTAGAACCTGATGAGAAAAATAGAGTTATCTTTATTTTGGTCTTATCGAATTAAGCGATTGTTTTTGTACAATCGGTTTAGCAAAGGGACTAAGGTGCTTAGTTTATTTTTGGTTTGCTAAAATAAAATGGAAAAATTGTTTTGGACAATTGTTTCCTTGGTAACATATCAAAATAAAACTACTTGTAGTTTTGGTTTTTGATATTGGTTATCAGAACATGGTGTGTGTAACCCTCGTGCCTAACTCCACAGGTTGCAAGTCTATTTTGAGATTTGTAAGATTCTTTTCGTGTTGTCCTTTATTTTTTTCGTTTCTTTGTCATTTTGTGACAAAAAAGGGGAGAAATATATGGAGTAAACAAGTGATATTGGCATTGATTTTATATTGATTGGTATCGCCAAGGAAAAGAACATTGGTGCTTAAACGTTTTATCTAAACGAAAGAGTGAAAGCACATACTAAGGGGGAGTAACATATCATATGAATTGGAATAACAAAGATGTGCGGATTGAATATCTACCTATCTTCCCTAGGGGGAGTATTAGCTTTGTTATTATAATGTCAACAACGACATTTTCAAGGATTAAATGTAAGCAGTTTACTGTGTTGTTGAATTCGAGAATCAAGCGTATGTGTAATGAATTCTTGTAATTTGTTTATCTATATGATGTAAGAGTTTTGTCACTAAAATTGACAAAGGGGGAGATTGTTAGAGCATAGCTCGGTTGAACCCACCAAGCGTTGGTATGTCAAGTTTGGTTATCATATTTTAGTGAATCAAAACTCATGTTAAGAGTCGCTTGATTATGCACTAGAGTCAACTTCGTATAGGTTAGCTTGAAAGTATTAGGATAATGAGACTTTACAAGTATTACGAAGACTTGAATATGTGAAGAAGCAAGGAGCTACAACGACAACAATCATCCTTCCACTTGAGGTTAGTGATATTTGACTTGAACTGTTTCATTCCCTAACGTATATTTCAAGTCGTGCATATTGAAAACAAAACTGCGAAGCATATTTGAACTCTAGATAGACATAGTATTAAGGAATACAATACGAGGTTTATTGCTTAACCATTAAACTTTGTAGATAAGACATCACCATAATCATTTGAATGCTATTGTAATTATGTATGTGTATGAGGTGAGGATTTCATCCTAGGGAACAATGCTTTACATGTGTTCTAAGGAAGTAAGTTCATAAACTTGATGTGAATCGAAAAGGAAATCGCCAGACGTTATTGGGATTGTTATTCATTTCATATCATGTGAACATCCAATATGTGTGATTTAGTATAATCGTTCATGACTTGTTGTGTTCTTGGTAAAACTATTCACAAAGGCCTGACTTATGTATTGGTATGACTTTTATTAGTGAAACCGATCTTAAGTAATCACCTGAGATAATATGATCGGGTTTGTGATTTTATGTCTGACCAAATATGGGAAAGGGGAACCGATCCTAGTAAGAGGTGCAGTACATCACAAAGGGGAACCGATCCTTGTATGAGGTGCATCAAGGTTTATAGCAGAAAGGGGAATCGATCCTATGGA
Organism: Papaver armeniacum; assembly: GCA_023531295.1. Taxonomy (NCBI): domain Eukaryota; kingdom Viridiplantae; phylum Streptophyta; class Magnoliopsida; order Ranunculales; family Papaveraceae; genus Papaver; species Papaver armeniacum. The sequence goes on from JAJJWW010003242.1 coordinate 695,629, forward strand.
CATGTGCAACACATATAAGTTAGATACCATATATATGTGGGGAACCGATCCTAGTACCTAGTCAACCGAATTTTTGAAAGCTATTGTGACTATGCACAATACTCACATGGAAGGTAGAACCGAAACTTGTTTTAGTAGAACTGTTAAACCCATGATTTGTGATTGAATGTTATTGACCAATCACATAGTTCTTGAAAGTCATATGAACCAATTCTAAACTTGCTTGGAAGTGTGGCAAATCGGTTTCAAGGTTGTAAGTGTGAAAGAGAACTTACGAAGTTAAGATGTCGACATACTTTGAACACGTGTCGTGAATGTTTATTATTTAATTGTTCAATTCTGGTGAAGCCGCCTATTCGGAGAGGAGAGTAACCTAATTAGGCGAAATCTCTTACGGCCGCTCAGTTTAAAGTCTTCTTTGGGATTGAGAAGCTCTATTTGTACCGTTGGTGGGAAACTAGATAATTGCGGTTTATGTTTTGTTTTCATTGATTTGATTGACTAACGGTGGTTGAACTTTGATTGCACCTAGTTTGTTTATGCTTGAGAATCTTCTATTCTGATATAAGATTCACTCAAACTAGTTCAGAGTTTCAACAGGGATCTTTAGACTGTTGTTAGTTCTAAAGACGATCTTGTGATAATCCATTGTTAACGAGACTCCGTTAAATGCGTTATTGATCACAAGAGATTTAAGTGATTGTGTGCAGGTATTTATTGAAGATCTAAGAAGATTTGAAGATTTGAAGATATTGAAGATTTCTGATTTATGGGTTCATAATCTTTGGTGTTGTTGATGGTGGTTTTTAGCTTAGGGTTGAAATCGTAAAACCTTACATCTGATGTGACGTCACTCTGTAAGGAAACGGTGCCGTGAGTGCTAACTTCTCCACCGGCATATTTATTGATCCGTTCAATATACTTACATGAAATTTATCCAGACTGGCGAATGTAGCAACCATCCCAGATGTTCTGTAAATTTCGGCGCCTCGCCTATATTCACTTAATATAAGTTCCTTTGAATGCCTTCTATGCTATGTTCTCCGGATGAACCCTTAATGTTGATATGGCATGACGATTTGTGTTCACTCGCAGCAGAGTAGAACGAATTTCCATGTATCAAGGATAAGGTCTTTGCATAAGGTATTCAATCAGAAAAAAGCATGCTGCTCTCTGGCAATGAACTTAAAAGAACTCTATGTCAACATATAGAATTCAATCAATTGACCTGACTAACTTGCAGAAGTTAGGGTTTTGCGCCTCGCGTAGTATATCAGACCTTGCTTGTTGAAATTAAGCCTAGGCGAACTAGGTAATCAATCCGCCATGGATTAGCAGGTGCAAAACCTTGCTCAGAATCAGAAAACATGGAGCCGCGACAGCAAAGGGAGGCGTGGCCATGCCTTAGGACAACTGGCGCCACTTACCATTGGCCACGCCCCATCCTAAACCGGCCCTATTTCTCTCGACCAATCCTGTCGCCTCAAATTATCCACGCGCACATAAGTTGTGGTTGCACCCATACTTGTCGGCCCCACTTATCATCGACCAATCAGGTCGCTCTAAAGCTGCCACACTCTCACCAGAAGTGTAGCCACGCCCATGCTTGGCCGACCCTCTTTTAATCGACCAATCAGGTAACTCTAAAGCCGCCACACTTTTACCAGAAGGGTAGCCGCGCCTTATGTTTGGCCAGCCCCTTTCCTCGGCCAATCAAGTCGCTCTAAACTTGCCACCATACATTAAAGGCCAAACGCACCCTGCCACGCCACCATACTAACTGGCAAGCCAAACGCGACTTACCACAACAACATCTTGATCGGCATGCCAACATGCTACCCTGCCGCGGTAGCATGCCACCTAGCCTTGGCCACGCCGCCAAGCCCTAATTCTTACCACGGCGCCAAATCCTAGCCTTGGCCACGCCGCCAAGCCTAATTCTTACCACGGCGCCAAAACCTAGCCTTGGCCATGCCGCCAAGGCCTAATTCTTACCACGACGCCAAAACCTAGCCTTGGCCACGTCGCCAAGCCCTAATTCTTACCACGGCGCCAAATCCTAGCCTTGGCCACGCCGCCAAGCCCTAATTTTGGCCACGGAGCCAAACCTTAGCTTTGGCCATGCTACAACGCCACGGGCGTGGCCATGCCACAACGCCACTGGCATTCCGCCATGCCACGGCTACTAGCATGCCGCCATGCCATGGCTCCACCAGACACTACTATGCCAATGGCGCCACTTTGCTATACAACAAGATGCAACCATAATCAATGACCACTCTTCCTCATGAGATGCAATCTTAGCCATCCAAGTTCGCCACTGAACTGACGGACTTGCGGTAAGTCCCAGGAAACCCGCTACGACAGGCGCCACTATGCTAATGGTGCCACTTTGTTACACAACAAAGATGTGGCCATAATCAACGGCTACCCTTCCTCATGAGATGTAATCTCAGCCATTCAAGTTCTCCACCAAACTGACGGACTTGTGGCAAGTTTTAGGCGGCCGACCAAGGCAAGCCTAATAGCATCACATGCAATTTTCCTATGGCAAAGTCTCTTGACTTTGACTTGCCACACATAGCAACCTTCTACACATTTTCCACGAAAACACTCGAGACATCAAACATGTCACAAACTGGGAGATACTCATCAGGGTATTGGTCTGGCGGTTTACAGCGTGCGACGTGCAATGCGCCCGTTACAAGAAAGTGTCATGAAGTAGGACAATTAGTAGTGGTGAAAAGTAACGGTGTAAACAATTCATTTCCTTCATCACGGAAGCGTAATGACTGACGGTTACACGAATTCACTTCCCTCATCATGGAAGCATAACGTCTGACGATTACACGTTACTCTATTCTTCCACCACTCAATCGTTTCCACTTCCTACGAGACTAGGGTACGTTTCAATATGACTTGTATAAATAGGATTCACCTATTTTCACCAAACAACAAGTTTTGGTCGGCAACAATACAATATCTAGAAATCACCTGGTAGTTTTCCATTTTGCTAACCAGTTCTACTTCCAATACAAGTCATAAAACAAACCACACCTTCAGAATCAACGATTCTGGTCTCAACACTCTCTTCGCTTCCTTCCCTAAGACCAACCCTTCTCCTTCACTTGTGGCCGAAGCAAGCCTGGAACGGCCATTTCTTGGTTTAGGCCAGGATTATACAGATTGATCTCTCGAATCAAAAGTACTCCCGTGCAGTGCATTGTTTAGGGTTTAGATTCGTTTCTCACCCCCACACCCGAAATTACCAAAATCAGCAGAAACAATTTTCGCCCACAAACAATTGGCGACCACAGTGGGAGATTAATCTTTCGGTTGCAATATCAATTTCCAATTTCAAATTTCATTTTTCAATCCCGATATCAAGATGGTAGAACTCAGGTCCAGAGCAGCAACAAACCCTGAAAATACTAGCGCTGAAATAATACCCGGTATTAACGTTCCTTCCAGTGGCATTAATACGCCACCTATAAACACCGGTGGCACGGAAAATGTTACTTTAGGCGTTACACCTCCGATCACCAGATCCTGAGCCGCTGCCACCACCCCCAACGTTTCTTCAAGTGTGACACTCCCAGTCGTCACCAGAGCTGTTGTCACTCCACCATCAGGATGAGAGACCGGAGGAGCCCGAGGAAGCCAACCTCTTATTACCATTGCTGATTTGATGGAAATACAAGAAGTTTTTGCTAAGGCTCAGACATACATGGCTACAACTCAGAAAGACATGCCTATTTTCCTTAAGACACTAACAGAGCGGCTACCACAAGAGTCACTTCAACCCCAGATGGAGCTGACAAGGAATACTTTTAACATCCGACGCAAGCACTTCAGCAGGACGCACCTTTATAGATGAAGAGGCCCGTTTTGCTCTTAAACGTCCGTTGGAGAGGAATCAACAATCCAATTTCATCACACGTGAGGATCAGGAACGACTTTTCCAAAATCGAGGCAAAGAAAATCAGCAATCCTCCTGAGTTCACAGAGACCCTCTTCCCGTCAGGAGATGCATGATTTCTGGGGACTCCGTCCATAAAATTGAAAGTAGCTGTTTCCATCCTGGGAAGCCGTTCCCAAACCCCAACCTCTCCTGGAAAGCACGATTGATAGATAGAACTGGGGACTCCTAACCACTGCTCACTCGAAGGATGTCGAGTTTGATAACACACTGATTGACGCGGTCTCCGACTTCAACATTGTAACCGTCAAGACTCTGAGAGTTGCAAGGGAAAATCAAACAGAAGAAACGTATTCTTTCCCATGAAGAGGAAACACGACTTTCCGACCAGCACTATTTGAACCGCTTCAACATTCCCTCCAGGAGCCGCTTCAACGTTCGCTCCAGAAGCCTCTTCAATGTTCGCTCAAGCAGCCGTTTCAACGTTCGCTCCAGCAGCCGCTTCAACCTTCATTTCAGAAGACGTTTCAACATCCACTTCAGCAGCCGCTTCAATGTTATCTCCAGGAGCCGCTTCAACTTTTCGCTCCAGAAGCTGCTCCGCTTCAACGTCCTCCCCAGAAGCCACTCCGCTTCAACGTCTCACCTCCAGAAGCCGCGCCGCTTCAACGTTATCTCCAGAAACCGCTCCGCTTCAACGTTTCGCTCCAAGAGCCGCTTCAACGTTCTCTCCAGAAGTCGCCACACCTCCCTGTCAAGTTTCATGATCACAACCAGCCAAGGGTCGTAGTTGTGGCCACTTTTTGATCCATCTATCCAAAGCCCGTGGTCGTGGACAGTTTACTCGCTTACGCATCCAACCAATCTCTTTGCTTCCATGGACACCCATGCAATTTCTGCCAACCCATTTTGTTTCGACGACAATGTAGTATCTTCGGATCACATCTGCCAAGAATCTGTTCTCTGCTCGTTTGTTGATACCAGCCAGAGGTTTACCATAACAACAACCACAATAAAGGTAATCCATATTTCACATGGAAAAAGTAATAGAGTCGCCAATACAAATGCAAGATGATATCTTTATCATGGTCAACTCACCGACCATACAAGATAGAAATGTGTAAACCAAACATGGGGATTCGAGGCTCTACACGGAATCCCTTCATTGTCAAAGCTCATAAGACACGGTCAACCCAAAAGTCATAGCCACAACAAGGTCATCTACTCTTCAAAGGTGTGGCGAAAGTATATCATCACCTCTCCGCCCAGAAGGCGTGTGCAACACTTTAAGAGGCCCACGACGGATCACAAGCATACCCAGAGGAAACAATTTCAGTAACCAAAGAGAAGTGCGACTGGGGACTGCTCGTCGCGGTCCATCCCCGACAACAATCAAGCATCCATGAGATAACTCCAGAGACGCGGCTGAAATATTTTTTAAGAGACAGAGGGAGCTGATGCGTGTCGTAGGTGCAATCAAATTAATATCTTATTTCCACTCAATTAAAAATAATATAATGGAAGTCAAGTTTGTTCCCACGAGGAGCAAGAGATTCTAGTTGTAAAAATTGTCACGAAAAGGGGGTGTAAAAAGCAAAAGAAAATAAACAAAGCAATTAAAATCGAAAGTTGAAAGCAATAAGAGAGACAAGACCAAGGAATCCTTCTTCGTTACGAAACAATGAATCAAGTTATGTTCTTTTCTACTTGTTATTAGTCACAAATTATCACCAACCGTAGGTAAAGCGACTAGATCGGTCTTTGAACCCCTAAATCCCTTGTATCATGGGATACGGAAGTTCTCGACTCGGATTCTATTTACCAAACCACCTAGTAGTAGATCACTCTAGATGTAATTTAAATGAATGCTTTAAGATTTATGAACTTATTAGGTCAATATTAGTTAGACTCTTAGATCAAGGTCTACTTGCTAACGTTGTTTTCACACACAATTGCTCCACGGAATCCCTCCGCAAGGTCTCGTGTTTGCTACTTATGTAAAAAGTCAAGAAACGATTACTTATCTCCTAACTTTCACTAGATTTAGATTAATTCGACAAATCAATTTAGTTGGCCACCCAAACAATCTATCAATCAATCATGAATGTCATTAAGATCATTCCTATTAGTAAAAACAAACGATAATTATGTGAAAAACTTCAAGATAGAATTGAAAACAAAAACTTAAATCATATTAAGAACTAGGAATTCATCCTCAATCAATAAGAAAATTAGCTACTCATGCTTTTGAAATTCACACAAATAATAATTATTAAAAGGAGAATTTTCAAGAGCTATCAAAAACACAAGTGATGTGTGTGAGAGGTGTGTAAAAGATGTAGAAAACTTCTCTATTTATAGGCTTCAATATTCTCCAAATCTTCCAAGGATTAGAATCCTTTTCCTTTAGCAATTCAATTTCCAAATCCAAGCTTTTCTCAACTCTTCCATCTTCTCTTTCCAAGTTTGAGCCCAATTCTCCATCCAATTCCTAGTCCAAGTCTTCACACCCATGAGAGAAGTTCATAGAAAATTCTTGAATTTTTGCTCATGGGAAAAGCGGTATTATATGACCGGAATCCGTCACCGCCGCCACACGAGAATTCTCCGTCCGTCGAGAGCATATTCCGTCAGTCCACAGTTAGGACTAACGGTCAAACAGGTCAACCATCAGTCAACTGTTAGTCAAAGGTCAAGGGGGCAGTGAGTTAGACAACGAGTCAGCAGTCTTAGTCGGCTGAGTGGTCTGAGTTGGGTCAGATCGGCTCATCGGATCGTTCGGGAACGGTCATCGGACTCGTCTGGATCGGTCATCGCCAAGACCGAGTCGACTGTTTGTAATGGAAAACCGGTCGAGTTCGGTTGTTTTTCGGATGTTTCAGTGCCAGTTTCAGGCCTTTCTATTCTTCAGTTCCTGCACAATTCCTAAACATTCATCTATTGTAACTCCATGTATAATTGTTGCTTGAATTGAACTGCAGCATCAGTAGCATCATTCTCTGCAGCTTCTTCTTGTCTTGCTCCATCAATTTCCAACAGCAGCACAATTTCAAATCGCCACCAGCCATGCCAAACTCTCAATTAGAATCATCTCATTCAATAGTAGCAGTGAAGTCTCGTTCTTCATCCACAGACCCATAGCAGCAATCCCATACTTAGTTCAACTTCTTCTTCTTGTTGATTCACAGACCCCTCTGCTTCTCAAGCTCAACCACAGACCCATCGTTACTCAGCAGCTTAAACCAACAAAGCCTAATCACAAATCGAACCCATATTCTTCTTCGACAGACTAATCACAAAACCCATTCTGTTAATTCACCTCTCAATCCAACTCTCGATCTGTTTCCTCTTTCTTCATCTCGATTAATCCCTGAGTCCGATCTCTTGATTCATCAGCAGCAACAACTGCTCTTCTCCTTCTCGGTTCTTCAATCAACAACTACCAACAGCACCAGAACCCATCCATACTCGATTCGTCTCTAATTCATCACCAAAGCCACGACCCATCTGTTATTCTCTCGATTTCAGATTCATTGCCATGTTCTTCTCTGCGTCTCATCGACGGCAGTTTAACCTCTCATTTCTCGATCGACACCAGCAAACCCGTTTAATCCATTTTCCTTTCCATCGAATCAACATGACTACAAATCCCTTAATTCATCGATTCTGGCGACCAACAAATTCCATTTGCAACACCATCATGTCTCGCTGCCAGATTCAATGTTGAATCAAACCCTAATTCCCTATGTCTACAATTTCGACCATTAACATCCAAAAGAAACAGTTTCACCGATTCATGGCTGCGCCTCTCTGTCTGTATTTCTTGATTTCAGACAAATGATTGAGAAGTCTCGATTTAGGTTTAGGTTATAAATGGGTCGGGATATTGGTACTCGGGCTGCCCTGATAAGGGGTAACCAAGTTTCCAGCCCCCATTAGCCTCTGCTGGTTTGTCTATAGTTCTCCTCCAAAAGACTTGTCCCTTAACATTAACTAGGCCTCCAGGATAGTGATCGCCCATAAAATGACATTTTTGCCCTTTTTGCTCAAATTGGGTGATTTCTTCTTCTTTTCCTCCGTGCGACTCCAAAGTAGCTATAAAACTCAAAACAAGCGTAAAATACATAATTTACACGAAAAATAGCAAAGAAAGCATAAACTACTAGATAGTAAATACGGTGTATTCTACACCTATCAGGAGCCACGACTAACGACATAACTCTCTCACTTCTACCTCTTCGTTATCCAGGATTTTTAGTCCATAAGATGATTCCAAGAATCCCAGCATCACATCCAGAAGAGTACAATAAGCTTGTATCAAATCCCATAAGCGTGGGTTCAAGGCGATGAAATTAAAGTAGGGCGGTTGGCGTGACTGGCCTCCTTCAAGTTTAGAAGTTTGAACGCAGTCACCACCTTACCAGTGAATGCAGTAGAAGCACATCTTCCATGAGAAAATAAGCTCAGGATAATTACACCTGGGGACTACCAACATGGGATGCTTTCACTCCCCTCAACCAGGTTATTTCCGATTTGAACATCACCACTGTCGAAGTTTTACGAGCCACGGGAATTCCTCAACATGAAGCCGTACACGTTCATCAAAGACTCCAAAAGCACGCCATAGGGATACATTCACATATCCGGCCATGCCATTGGATATAACATAAGTATAACTGGGACTGCTCAACACATCCCATTCCATACAAAAGTTCAAGATTCAGAAGATGGTTCAAAAAATGTCACTTGGAACGAAGACCTTGAAGACTTGATAGGAGCACATCGGCAACGGAACTCTCTCAGCTCATCTACTTCACCCAATAGCTCCAGAAGATTTCGGCCATGCAAGCATCCACAACATATCATCATCTCAATCGGAAAGTCCAGGCACCACATAACCTAAAGTCAAGAATGTACCAACAACGCAACCATAATCTCCAAGATTAGCCCTGACATGATCATTGCGAGCATATATTTAATCCATCCATCCCAAGAGTGCAAAGGAGTTTGGTAAATTTTGAAATCTACTTTTGGAGAGGTAAGATAATCATTCTTCTAGAGTCAGAACCTTATTACACATTCTGGAGAAGATCGATGATACTGTTGAGTGGCTACATGCGCAAAATGGAAAAGAGCACCTACCTTGAGTTATCACGGCTCACCTTGTGGCGATTACAACTACTGAGATTGCTTTGTTGCTTTGGTAATGCTCGCTCTACCATTGCTAAAAAGTGACGAAGAGAGTCGGACGCTGTGAGATAAAAGCACGAAGCCGAACGAAAAAAAAAAAAAAAACAAAATAGGGTCGTTACCCCTTTTCATACGAACAGAGTTTCTAGAGTTTGAACATAAGCAAGATTCCTCCTTGCTCCATGAACGAGAATAGATGACTGGGCGTATTACACTCATGATTCATAGCCGAACAAGCCGTGTGCCAATATCTCCGCTCCATGGCCGAACCAGCTAGCCGCGCGCAAAGCCACGAGGAACACTAAATTAGCTCACCTCGCAATGCTCAGGTGGTCAAGCCAACTCTCCACGACTCCAAAGACTCCGTGGTCAAGCCAACTTTCCATGGCTCCCGGCCTCGTGGTCAAGCCAACTCTCCATGGCTCCAGCATTCCGTGGTCAAGCAACTCTCCATGGCTCCAACACTCTGTGGTCAAGCCAACTCTTCATGGCTCCATCACCCTATGGCCAAGCCGAATTTATGCAAAGCCGCCAATACAGGGATCACCGATTCCTCATGCCTTCTGCTAAAGGTTAGTTGAATTTCCTCGACAATCTCTTCACGTCTTGTCCTTTCGATTTTACTCTTGTCTGTCACCATCTCATGCTTACCCGCAACAACGCCGTTGTTACGTGCAAGGTGGGACTTAATGTTGATGGTGGTTTTTAGCGTAGGGTTGAAATAGTAAAACCTTATATCGATGTGACGTCACTGTAAAGCATACGGTGCCATACATGAGTGCTAACCTCTCCACCGGCATATTTATTGAGCCGTTCAATATACTTACATGAAATTTATCCAGACTGGCGAATGTAGCAACCATCCCAGATGTTTTGTAAATTTCGGTGCCTCGCCTATATTCACTTAATATAAGTTCCTTTGAATACCTTCTATGCTATGTTATCCGGCTGAACCCTTAATGTTGATATGGCATGATGATTTGTGTTCACTCACAGCAGAGTAGCACGAATTTCCAAGTATCAAGGATAAGGTCTTTGCATAAGGTATTCAATCAGAAAAAGCATCTTTGCTCTGCGGCAATAAACTTAAAAGAACTCTATGTCAACACATAAAATTCAATCAATTGACCTGACTAACTTGCAGAAGTTAGGGTTTTGCGCCTCGCGCAGTATATCAGACCTTGCTTGTTAAAATTAAGCCTAGGCGAACTAGGTAATCAATCCGCCATGGATTAGCAGGTGCAAAACCTTGCACAGAATCAAAAAATAGGGAGCCGCAGCAGCAAAGGGAGGCGTGGCGATGCCTTAGGCCAACTGGCGCCACTTACCATTGGTCACACCCCTTCCTAAACCTGCCCTAGTTCTCTCGACCAATCGTGTCGCCTCAAATTAGCCACGCGCACATAAGTTGTGGTTGGGCCCATACTTGCCGGCCCCACTTCCCATCGACCAATCAGTCGCTCTAAAGCCGCCACACTCTCACCAGAAGTGTAGCCATGCCCATGCTTGGTCGAACCTCTTTTAATCGACCAATCAGGTCGCTCTTAAGCGCCACACTTTCACCGAAGTGTAGCCGCACCTTATGTTTGGCCGGCCCCTTTCCTCGGACAATCAAGTCGCTCCAAACTTGCCACCATACATTAAATGCCAAACGATTCACCTGCCGCGCCACCATACTAACGGCAAGCCAAACACGCCTTACCACAACAACATATATTGATCGGCATGCCAACATGCCCTCCGTCATGTTAGCATGCCACCTAGCCTTGGCCACGCCGCCAAGCCCTAATTCTTACCACGGCACCAAAACCTAGCCTTGGCCACGCTGCCAAGCCATAATTCTTACCACGTCGCCAAATCCCAGCTTTGGCCACGCGCCAAGCCCTAATTTTGGCCACAGAGCCAAACCTTAGCTTTGGTCATGCTCACATCACTACATGGCGTGGCCATGCCACAACGCCACCGGCTTGCCGCCATGCCACGGATATTAGAATTCCGTTATGCCATGTCTACGCCACGGCACGACCCGTATGCCATGGCTCCACCAGCGCTACTATGCCAATGGCGCCACTTCACTATACAACAAGATGCGGTCATAATCAATGGCCACTCTTCCTCATGAGATGCAATCTCGGCCCATCCAAGTTCGCATCGAACTGCCGGACTTGCGGCAAGTCCCAGGCAACCCGCTACGCCAGGCACCACTATGCTAATGGCGCCACTTTGTTATACAACAAAGATGTGGCCATAATCAACGACTACCCTTCCTCATGAGATATAATCTCAGCTATTCAAGTTCGCCACCAAATTGACGGACTTGTGGCAAGTTTTAGGCGGACGACTAAGGAAAGCCTAATAGCATCACATGATATTTTCCTATGGCAAAGTCTCTTGACTTTGACTTGCCACACATAGAAACCTGCTACCACGTTTTCACGAAAACACTCGAGATATCAAACATGTCACAAACCGGGAGATACTCATCGTGGTATCAATGCAGTAGTTTAGCGCGCGGCGTGCAATGCGCCCATTACAAGAAAGTGTCATGAAGTAGGACAATTAGTGGTGGTGAAAAGTAACGGTGTAAACAATTCATTTACTTCATCATGGAAGCGTAATGACTTACGGTTACACGCAATTCACTTCCCTCATCATGGAAGCATAACCACGGTTACACGTTACTCTATTCTTCCGCCACTCAATCGTTTCCACTTCCTACGAGACCAGTACGTTTTCAATATGACTTGTATAAATAGGCTTCACCTATTTTCACCAAACAACAAGTTTTGGTCGGCAACAAAGATATCTAGAAATCACCAGACAGTTTTTCATTCGCTAACTAGTTCTACTTCCGATACAAGTCATAAAACAAACCACACCTTCGTAACCAACGATTCGGGTCTCAACACTCTCTTCGCTTCCCTCCCAAGACCAACCCTTCTCATTCACTTTGTGACCCGAAGCAAGCCCCGGAACAACCATTTCTTGGTTTAGGCCAGGATTGTACGAGATTGATCTCGAATCAAAAGTACTCTGCAAAGGCATTGTTTAGGGTTTATATTCGTTCCTCACCCACACACCGAAATTACATAAATCAGCCAGAATAATTTTCACCCACAAATGTGTGCACAATACTTGTTTCAGAAAAGAGGATCCAATTAATAATCGGTTTATCCTTGTGATATTGGATTGATTAATTGAGTAGATCGACATCAACACAATTCTTTTGGATTAAGAGTGTTGTTGGCTTAATCTTAAACGATTACCGGTAATTGAACATAATATAGATCAAGGACCCGACGAAGGAGTTTATGTTAGGCTAAGCTAAGAAGAGCCTTTGTCCAACTCACATCACTTGGTTGAAGAGAGTTGATACTAAACAGATTTGTTGTTCCTTTTTCGTTTGGAATACGATTGAAAGGAATTGTTCCAAGTACGTGACTTATTCATAGGTCGGAGGTGGGAATACAGACGGAACTAGGTGAACTATAGGTTTAGTTGCTTGGTCTCAACTATACGGTTAGGTGTAATTTTGTTTAGCGGCTTAATCCGAGAGTATTGATTTCGGACAAGGTCCGGGTTTTTTCGCATTTATGGTTTCCTCGTTAACAAAATCTTGATGTGTCATTTACTTTATATTTCCGCATTATAATTTTTTTATTATAATTAAAGTAAATCACACAAACGTTAATTCCTATTTACTTGATAAGTGAATCTATTGTGTTTGGTTAAGTCCGAACCTTTTATCAAGTAACATACTTCGTTGTTGTATTGTCTCGCTCGATCCATAGATGATCACACGAAGTGTGAACCGATTAGCCGTATTGTCTCGACTCGGTCCATAGACAATCACTTTCTGAGAAAGGACTTATATGTAGAAAAGTTTTAGCTTGAGGTATATTTGTGTACCACTCTCTTTTTCACATTTAAGCTATTATCTTAATTTTCATGACATCTCGCATTACAAAAAAAAAAAAAAAAAAAAACCATTGATTTATTGTTTTTCTCTTTTATGTAGGTTATGAGTTTTCCTTCATTGAATTATTCTTAACAGTGTTTATTACTATTTTCTCTTTATCATTTCTCTTTTTTTATTCTCTTCTAATTGATCTATAAATTTCTGCAGGCACTCTCTGATCTCTCGTAATGGATTCTATCCTATATACTACACTAAATTTCTCGGAATCGTAACAGACAGAATCATGTGGCCATGGACCGTTCATTTAATTTCGTCTACAAATGCTAGTTATAAAAAATTTGTAACAGCAGCAGCCGTTACATTAATTTTTTGAAATTAAATAAAGGGTTAATGAATTCTGAAATTTTTTATAGGCATGCCAATCACACGCTTGGTCACACATGGGTCGTCACACTGGGTTTGTGCGTGTGCCATTCTACACGCGTAGTATTGTGTTTCCACCCAAAATGAGTAATTAACATCAGAGGATATTTCCTCCCACACGTAAGGGTTATCTCCTACCTAGTGAATCGAGAGGTTTCATTTTCATGTTTTTTTTTCTTTCTCTTTTCCGCTCTTGCCCCTCTTCTCTTCTCTTTTTTTGTTCATTCGATTAGCCGAGAAACCATCAAAAACATCTCTTGTTTTCTCCATCATCTTCAATAATCTTTAATGATCAATTTATGTAAGTGTTCATCGTCATAGGCTTTTCGATTTTTAGGTTCCATCTGTTTTCAATCGTCTATTTTTTTTTTAGGGTTTCATCTATTTTTTTCTATTACGGTTTGTAATCTATGATATGTTAATCGGATACGATTAGTTTCATCTGTGAATCGACTTTAGTCATTCTTCTTCAATTAGATCTAATTTGATTTGTTTTTTTTTTCGATTTCATTTTAGGGTTTGAAGTAATGAAGAACTTTGAAGAATTCCACCAACTTAGAAGGTATATGTTTCAAAATATGAACTTATTTATATTAATTTCTATTTTAGGGTTTTAATATGAACCGATTTTAGGGTTTTTTGTTGGGTATTTGTTTCATGATTTTAGGATTTGATTTGATTTTAGAAACATTAAATCAGATCTTTATATTATCCATAAAATTGATTTGATTTTAGATAGCTTTCATTTTGTGATATCATATAGAATTAACATCATTCTTGATGGGGTTGAAGGTAAATTCGACATGACAGGGAATCATGGATTGAGTTTGTTGCAATGTTGGAATTAGAAGGCCACAGGAAGAAGAAGAAAATGGAGGAGATGGTTAAGAACAAGAATCTGCCGAGGAAGTCTGTTGTTTGCTGTGATGATAGAAAGAGGTAGCTGAAATGGGTGCTTGTTTGAGTATTTGCAGATGAGTTAGATGGTGAAATTGCAGAGATGGTTGGAGATGCAAGAGTTATATGGGGATGAAAACTGCGTTCAAGGGGTTTTGGGTTTGTTAACTTAAGGAACCAGCGGAGTCAAGTATGTTACTATCTCTATATTCTTTGATCTTCTAAATTGGGGTTCCGTATTTAGTTATAGATGATACAAAGTATCATATCACAGGTAAGTAATGTTATTTCTTCCATACTATCTCTTAGATTTCTCTTGTCTTTAATCATTGAAAAGTTTATGCTTAGTAATCGACGTGTGAAAGCTTTTATGTTTTGAGTTCACTCCTTGAATATGAATTTAGAATCACGGAGCTATTTGAGGATCTACAAGACTCACAAAAGAGAGAGAAGACTACTAAAACCCCTCCTCCCTTGTTCTCTCCGACTTACCTTTTTTTTCTCAAACTTGAAGATTTATTTGTTTCTCCTCTTTCTTTTTCTCATTGGATACTCTCTCTGGTTTTTGTTGTATTTGGTGTTAAGGGTTCTGTAAAATAGAGATGGTTGTTGCTTGATGATGATGTTTCTCCGGAGTGATCAGTTTACATTTGCTTGCTTAATCTTGCTTTTCTTTCAAAGTTATTCACTCAAAATCTTCCTTCATTTACTACTCCATCTGTCGTTTTGATTTTATGAGCTTTTTTATAATTAAATTAGTTTGTTTTAATTATTTATTTGCACTACTCTTTTGAATGAAACTAACTTTAGATCTCATGTCTCTTTTTGAATCTAGAGGCAAGTGGTTTTAGTTTCTTATCAAGGATTTTTGAAAAGGTAATTACTAATTTTAGCCTCAACACTTTGAATGAAACAAATTCTTGTCTTAGTTACCTCCAGTTTCTTCCCCGATATTCTTTCTTGTTTTTTTTTGGTGTGTTGTTTCATGTAATTGTCAATGATGCTATGGACACGGATTTTTCTTACTACAATGGAGGTCGGGTTTCCAAGTCATTCACAAAAATGTTTTGAATTACTCAACTATTTAGTCCGGGTTCCTTCTCGATTTTACAGTTTTTATAAGTTCTTTTACTCAATATCATCCCTCAACTCTTTGAGTAATACTAATTTTTGGAATGATCTTCTGATAGACGCATTTATGTGTCTAATTTGTCCTCAATGTTTCGTATTGTTAGTACTCGTTTTTGTCCTTATTATGGTGTTTTGTGTGTTTGTAGGTATTTTTGGAAATAAAGATTGTTGGAAAATTCGGCTAAAAAGTTGCTCGGAACACCCCGGAGGACATTTGCTATTCGGAGTGAATAAGTTTTAATCGAGTTGTTGTGAATGATGATAATGATGCATTGTCCTCGTCTGGACTTGGTATATTGAAGGAATGATGAACACCAGTCCACTGTAAGTGTGGCAGTTCTTGAGTGAAAGAGTAGGAAAGTGGGGTCATTAGGTAGAACCGGTTCCCGATTAAGTGCGGACTTAGTTAGTCACCCACTGCTTGCTAACTCCTTCAGATTCCTGCGACTTACTCACATTCTCGCCGTGGATGAATCCACGTCACCGTAGAGCCGCAGAGACAAAACCTAAATTGATATCCCCATGTGGCGTGATTGATGTCATGGGTGTGGAGTCTGCAGGGCGGACGTGCTGTTTAATTAGACGGTTGTTGGTGATTAGACAATGAGTCTATATTTTGATGGAGTGTGGGCGTGATTGGCGAATGCTCGGTGATTTATGAATTTGAACGTGTTGATTCTTGTATTATTTTTATATTGATATTGTAAATTGTGCAATTATTTGTAAATTCGGCGTACGGCCAGTATTGCTCGATTGACGAATGCCAAAGTTGGGCAATTGAGCAAGTATTGCTCGGTCGGTAATTCACGGAATATTGATAGTTGGATCAAATTCGATCGATTGAGCAAGTATTACTCGATTCGCCAAATAAGTCTTGAATATTGCTAGTTGGATCCAATATTCAAGCAATTGAAACAAGTATTTCTCAGTTAATGGTGTTATTGGTATTATTGATAAAATATTAATTAAAATATCAGTGATTATCAAATATTATATAATTAATCCGGCGTGTTGTTTGCTGGATCGACATAAATTTATTTAGTGTTGCACTTGCTGAATGATGATTTGTTGAGCGTTTGGCCGAGCTACTAAATTTTTGATGGATTCTTTCATTAATTGGAAAATTCTGAAAATAGGTCATGAGCGAAGGAGGGACCCGACCACATGAGACTATAGGCGTCCATGCTGATACCGGGTACTTTCGAGTGGCTGTCACTTTGATCGCTAGTTGGCGGTTTGGTTGGTGAAGAATGACGATTAAATACCGATCTAAGCCATTTATTGAAATCGAAGTATCGTTGAGCATTGAGTGATAAAACCTAATTACTTGGAAGAGTGAGGGCGGGCCCGAGAGGGTGGCAAATCAGCCCTTGGTGGTTTGTAGGACCCGGTGATGAGTCGTTGATCAAACTCGAGTTGGTTGAAAGAGTTTGGACCCAAATATGACGGTCGCAAATTAGGTCAAAAATGTGGCGATATGGGAATGGCTCGTTGCAAGCCTTAGAGCCTCCCTTGGTGGTCAGGAGTATGCTCGTGTCACCATAATGCCCATGTCTCGATCCACACAGGAAGTTTCGGCATTTTGATGTGCGTTTGAAGGCAATATCTTGGATTTGAAGAGTTCGATCTTTATTTGGAATTAGATTTTTGCTCGAATGAGCAACAAGTATAGCCGTTTGATGATATTTACGTGAATATTAAAATAATAATATTTTAATATATTTT